>OY660872.1:19765000-20965000 GCA_962446985.1 Xyrichtys novacula | reverse complement strand
ACAAGCAAAATAAAGTCTAATTGGTCAAAGGGGGTGGAAAGAGAAGAGATGGAGCAGAGACAATGTGTTTGAAATTGTTGTATGTTTTTGACACTTGGTTGAATCTCTTTTAAGGGAAGACAGCCGCGCAGCCAAATTGAAAGACCCACCATTAGGTTTCTATTCTTCAGAGGGTGATGCTATTTTCTCCCATCTAAACATGACAGGCACATACTGGAAAATTGTATCAAGGAAAGTGACAATATTCACCTCAGCCTGGGAAAGTGGGCAGAGCTGACAGGTCTCGCTTTGAGCCACATTTTACTCCATTTTTTGCAGGGTTTAGAGTTTTTCATGATGATTTCAAGTGAGATAGAAAACTCCAGGAACAGACTGTCATTATTTAATTCTGCTTTTAAAACAGCCATTTAATGCAGTAAAGATACTTTTATGGGAGTTATGAAAAAGGACTTCAGCAGGAGTAAAAAAAAAAAAAAATCAAACATAAAAAAGTAGTTAAAGGAGTAAAGGTTTATTTCTTTTTATCACTTTTTTTCTATTCTTTTTTAAAGTGGGGTTAGTTTAGGTCCTTGTACAGACCCATGGGGATCCCAGTCAGCTTGGCCCTGTTCGTGAGAAACTGGCAAGTCGGCAGATATAGAAGGTAGGCTATTAGCTGCTGTAGATGGGAGTGAACTTTACCGTTTAATTCAGCTGATTTCAGGAAACTACAAACACAAACTCTCTTTGGAGATTTTTCAGCACTTTCCTTTGCAGTCTGTAATCCACATGTGTTTTGCTCTATTCACAGACCTCACACATACAAACTCCTCTGCCTGCAGCACACTGAGCAGCTTTTCTGACCTTTCGCATGTGACGGTACAATGTTCACCCGCCCTCACCTTGGACAGCAAAAAGGGACTTGTCATTTTTTGTACACCACAGCTAAATAAATACCCTTGTCCACAAATTCTCAGCTATAATCTCCAGATTTAACAAGGATTGTCTCCTGTTTTGCAGTGAGGAGTACTAACAGGGGAGGCTACTATAATAGTCTATTGCAGTGGTTCTCAATCCAGTCCTCGAGCCCCCCCTGTCCTGCCTGTTTTGGATGTTTCCCTGTTCCGACACACCTGATTCAAATGATCAGCTCGTTATTAAGCCATTACAGAGCTTAATAACGAGCTGATCATTTGAATCAGGTGTGTTGGAGCAGGGAAACATCCAAAACATGCAGGACAGTGGGCCTCGAGGACTGGATTGAGAACCACTGGTCTATTGTATGTTAAAGTCCCACTCCGATCGTTTGTTTTTTTTTCACTACCTAAACGTGTTCTCAGTGGTCTTTAAACTGTGATTATTAAGTTTTTAGTCAAAATCACGTTATCTGTGTCATTTTCAAGGGCTTTTCTTCTGCAGAGCTCCAGTAGCTCATTAGCAATTAGCCTCTGAGTCGTGGGCGGAGACAGCGCTGCTCTGCGCACTCCTCCTTAAGATAGCTTGAAATCTAACATTGCTGGTGCAGTAAAAAAAAAACAGGTAGCAGGAGCTACCGGACACTCGGACACTAATGTCTTTCTAATTAGCTTTCTTACGAGCATTGCAATCCGCTAACACAAACGCTTGTTCCTGCAATTGTTTTATCTATTTCTCCTCTATATGCAGAGTGCGGCCTGCATAGCAGGGCTCCAGGGGCAGAGCTTGGATTTGTTGCATAGGAAATCTCACAGTTTCTGAACCTGCTGTTTGGGTCTGTGAGAGATTCACAGCAATTTGAATGAAGGAATACTTAGAAATGCAATTTTGTGCTTAGTTTTCTCATGATATGCCCTGTAGCATCAGAAAAATGCCATATGAACAAGTAGACAACAAGAAAAACATGATTTTCATCAGAATGGGTCTTTAAAGAAATGGAGAGAGAGCAGAGGTGCCAGCCAGTGAGGGCAGGGGAGGTCAAGCGTCTTGCTTAGGGACACTTTTGCAAACCATCTTGAATTTTGTCAAATGAGTTCCCAAGGTTCCTCTAACTTTAAACAATCCACAATCTTTATCATTGAATGCAAACACGTCAAAGTTACCCATTCTTCATGAAGAAGAAAGAAGGGGAGTACTTTTGTAAATATGTGGCGTTTGATTCTCTCCAAAGAACAGAGTGAAAAGAATAGCGTACCTTTTTTCAACTCCAGGGTGAATAATAGATTAGACTGTTGTAATTGAGGTTGTTGTAGGATTGCACATCAATATTTTTTTTATTTTTTTTTACAATGAAACCCTTTTCAAAGTAAAATCAATCAAACACAACTCGAGGCATCTTCTGAGTCAAATCTCTGCAATTTCACAAAAGTGTTTTTCAAGGTAATCCCGAAACAAAAAAGAGAATATAAAACACAAAGCATAATAAGCTGAAACCTAGAGGGAGTGATGAGAGAGGGGAAAAAAGAGAGAGAACGATGTCTTGGAGCAGCAGCATTTTAATATGCTGGCTGCATGTAATGTTGAAATTAGTTTTATGCGTTCTGGCAGGGGAATGCCAGAGAGCAGAGCCAGGTGAGGGCCTGTGAGTACACAAGTCTGGAAACATAAATGCTGTAAAGCAAAACACAAGCTGCCTATTGGGAGGTGAGGGGAAACAATATTAACTCTGACAGTGATGGATGATGCTGCTTCCTGTAGAGGGCTGATAGATTCAAGGCCCTTTAGTGCTGAGGTTGTCTAGGTGCAGTGTTCATGTATTTCACAAAAAAGGTAAAACTATTATTTTTTATTTAAAAAAACAAGTTAACTAGAAAATATTTGATTTTTTTTTTTTTTGGCATTAAAATATTTTGTCATCTTCTGTGGAGGAAACTGAGAAGAAAATATGGGGGTAATAGTGTCGATTAAACCATTGTTATTGATTGATTGTTTGTTTAGACTAACCTCCTTTTTTCTGTAGCTGTTGAGGTAGCTACTATCCCTTATTTTTCAGACATGCACTCCAGAAAATGTACAAAACTTTTCTCAAAAAAATTTCATGAACAGAAGTTTTTTTTAAACACTTTAATAAGTTTTGATTTATTCCTTGTTCTTTTTATTCTCTCTCTCTCTCTCTCTTTCCCCCTGGCATATGTGTTTGTGAATTTCCTGCCGTATGCTATCAGTGCCCACAATTAAGTTTGTTTTTAAAAGTTGGTAGATGAACCAGCAAAGTTGTACACTTGTTACAATTGTTTTTTCTTCTATATCATTGCTGCCAGTAACCAAAATTATCCATCCTATCAACACATAAGTAAATAAAGAACACACTGGAGGGCAGAAGTTAGAAATGTGATTTTTCACCCAGTTATGTGTCAGTCTTCCAGGTCTACACTTGTGTATTAACAAATAATGCTTCAGTTTCATATCAAAGTAACAAAACATGCTTTTTTCTTAATCCAGTGTCTTTAAGAAAAACATGTGAACTGACCTCTACTGTTGATTAGCGCACTAGCAAATTTCTAAAAAGCATGAAATTTTGACAGAAAACTAGTCACACGATATCAATAATCACCCTCAATCGCTCACAGAGAATTGTGCTGAACGTCTTTATGATCTTTTCATACCAACTTTCTCTGATTTCACATTGCAGAAAAAAATTTGGTTTGAAGTTTTGGTTTGTGGAATTTTTGTGCATGTGTGAAAGCTTGTATGACTTCTGGTAATCGTCACTCTGATGTGGTCGAATTTAATTTAATTTTACACTTGTAGTTAACTCGTAAAAAAAGAGGTTGGGTTGACTCTGATATTTCTTTTAACCAATAGTACCTCATTTTGCTTCAAACATTTGCCGTATTCAGACTGATAAACAGTAGAGAAGGTCTCTTGACACGGTTATGCTTCGGTACAAACAAACCAAATTTAAAAGAGCTGCCATTTTAATAAATTTTTTTTACGATAATATCACTTTAAATATGTTGGGAAAGCTTTAAGGTAAGGCTACCTGTATTATCATGAATTCTTGCATGAATTCATGCATAAAACCCATGAATTCATGAATACTTTATAGGTGAGTGTGCAGTTTAAAAATCTGGCCAAAATATAATAACTGACCGATCTGTTGAATTTTAGGTGTTGTAATCATGATTAGCTCAGCATTACTTCTCCATGACTTCTTTATGTTTGTGACCCTTTAAAGTATTCATGAACATCATTAATAACACATGAGCCATGCTGTGTCACACATCTTAGTTAATGCATTAGTTAATGTAATGTGTCATCATGAGGTAAGGCAAACCATTAATTTATGTGACATACTGATAGTTCATCAGATCATTTATCTATGAATTCATGCTTATTAATTTATCTTTATCATAAAAGGTACCAACATATTAATCCTGTACATTGCCACTTGATAGTGTGCACTTTGGACATATTTTAGCTTTTGTTTCTCAACATTTTCTGCTTTTTACGGTGATGCTTTTGAATTCAAAACACAAGCTGCCAGTAAACATTCTTCCGTATTGGTATAATTTGTGCTAAAAACAGTGAAGTTTCCAAAAAAAATCACAATTTGTTGCAATTAATCTGTTATCTTCTTTGCCTAAATTTAGAAAATATGTCAAAAATGGGATCATATCTGTGAAAAGACTACAAAATATCAATCCACAACAGCACATCTCTGACTTGCAGCAACTGCTGCTGTCTCTACGTGTGTCTGAATGTTGACCACTCTGGCGATCAATAATGCCACTGCGAGCATCGAGAGTTCAAACAGTCCAGACAAATGAAGTCCACATCAGTCTACCAGCCTCTCAGAAGAAGATGAAGAGCAGCTAAAGGGGAGATCAACAGCTCTGCGCTACAAAAATAACATATTAAATTGTCCTCTGCTGCTTCACTCTGGAGTTCAAATTGATGTTTTTCTCTAGCACAACAACAATTCAATATATCAGGCAGCCACTTGTGGTATTTTAAGTTTGGAGCCATTGCCTCCAAATTCCCTCCAAATATAATTTAACAGCGTTTTTACAGCTTGAGTAACGGTTTGGAGAGATAAAGTCCTGGAGGATAAAATAAAACATGAAACTTGTCATTGATAATAAAAATAGATATGAAGAGTCTACTGTGCTGGGAGGCAGATGGAAAAAAAAGCTTTTGTCATACTGTAATACTCTAACATTTTAGTTTTTGGAGTATGTAGTTGAACACACACTTTACAGTCTCGGTGGTAGTTTGCATCATGGTTGGATCCATATTTCGACACTTTTACAGCACAATAGTTTAGATAGTCTGAATTCTTTGTGGTAGCCGCTCTGTTTGTCACTCTCTGCAGATTTAAAGGAAACTTTCTGGGCTGAGAAACTAAGATTCCAAACACAAGCGCCACAAAACTGCAGTTCATTAAGTGACCATTTGAGGCTGGTTTCAAAAATGAGTCAAACCCTAGTAACAGCCATAGACTGTATATAGAATGGACAGCATTTGCCTCCCCGATGGGTGAAGCCACTCCAAGAATAGCACCTTCTGGCGACAGGCTGCAGTACAGGTCATAAATCCCCTACGCCAGCAAAGCTTATGAGGCTGTGGACAAACTTTAGAAATTTATTACACAGAACTTTTTTTTTTTTCTCCCCCCTGCTTGCAATGTTGACATGTAGTTATTGTAAGACTGGTTTGTGCTCAAGTCCTCTTTTTTCTGTACAGCTCCATTTTTTTAAAAGTTATTAGGGGGTTCATGTTTTCTATGATTGACACCTGATACAGCCTATGGGCATACAAAGATTGCGTAGCTCACCTGGGGGATACACTGTTCGAGCCGAGCGTCATCACAGCAACTCTACCGCCGGAAACGTACAATGCTACTGCGCAAGTGGTGAAGTGTGTACAATGCTACTGCGCAATGTTGGTTTCAGGAAATGGAGAAAAAATGCAGATTACCAAAAGCTTTTCGGCTTCAAATCCGCATACTGGCAAAAGGTGGAACCAAGTTGTCCATAGTATATACAGTCTATGGTAACAGCACATTAAAATGCTATACTTTGAAGCACAATGAGGTGTATTTGAAAAACAGGCCACAAAACTCTGCACAGTGGAGTTATGTAGTTGTGACAGCTGAACAGACTTGAACTTTAAAGGGACATGGGAATTTCATAAAGTCAAGAATGATAAAATTTTCATCACCTGGGCCCTGACACTCAGAGTAGAGTAACAGGTGTCTTTTTGGTAAAATGGTAACTAGCTCATTTGCTTGACAAATTCTCTTGTGTTGCTAAGAGTGTGTAGCTGTAGAGCTAAAAGAAATCCTCCAGCGTCATCCACAAAAATTCTCACTTCTGGTTTAATTAAAAAAAACAAAAAACGATGGGTACAAATGAAGCCACGCGCACTCAATTACATACACTGCTCTGTGGGTTTGGTGGAAAAAGATAGCTTGATCACAGTGAAACATATTTTGAAATGTTTTATTTATCGAAAAAGTCACTCACTATTTAATCGTTTAGTGTTTTATCACAGAGCAGCTTCCCAGCAGCCGCTTTAAATAACTGCAAATCACAGCCTCTTGTAGCTTACCGCTTTAATAAACTGCAACTGAAGGAGCAGTTTACTCACCTCTGATTGACTGACTGCAAATATTCTGCTCTGGTGTTATTAAAACTTCTCACAGAATAAAAAGGAGGGCTCACCTCATGGTGCAGCAGCAAGTTATTATAAAGTGATTTAGATTACAAACTATCTGAACAACATCAGCAGAAAAAAAAGTTAAAGCGCTGGCAGATGGTAAGAACAAAACCCAGATGATGAACAGGTCTCTTGTCGAGCAGCTGTTACTCTGGACGCAAACTTAACGTTGCTGATTCCAGGTTTTGCAGTCTCCCCCGAAAAACACCTTCTCCTGCATTAAAGTTGCAAAGTTGTTTTCCACTGGCTTGTGTGTAATGAAAAGAACCATCGCAGTTTATAAAGTTTATTGTATTTATTTTTTTCCCTTCACTTTATAGCTTTACCAAAATTGGATTTCAAGCCTGGCTACCCTAAGAGGATCTACAAACACATGTGGTGCAAAGAGCAAATCTGTGTGGAAGAGCACAGAGTGAAAAAAATAAAAGAGTGAAAATTAAAGCGGTTTAGCCTGAATGGATTTAAGGAGCTAGAAAAGAAATTTTAGTGGCCAGTCATTCATCTCATATGACTGTTAATATACATTTTTAATGGTTTGTCTGTAGCAGCACAGCAGAAGTCTTGAGTCATTCTTCAGGAGGTGCTTCACTCTCACCAGGCTGCTGTGTGGGTGGCATTTAATTGTTGCATCATTAATCCAGTTCTATTAATTATAGATCCCTGCAAGCAACAATAGAGTAGCTGATGAATGACTCATCATTGAAAAACAAGAGTATTAAGAGGAAACACTGAGGGTAATTCAGTTTGTCATAAAATGTTTTTAAAAATGTAGAAAATCTCTCTTTCGGCATTGCAGTTGGACAGTTTTCTTATCAAAAGCGTTTATTAATCATATAAACTTCATCTTAAACTCCAAATATTTATTACTTCCCATCTATTTTTATCATGTTTGGCCATCTGACCATCATGTGAGGCTATTTAAACATGTTTTATATGATTAACATTGTTCACTAAATAATTACTGAAGAAGAACCCACCAGCCATTGTCTTCTGCATCATGTATGAGCTGTTTTCTAAAGAGCTTTGTTTTACCTGCAGGCCAGAAAATTCAATCTGAAACCTGCAAAAGCTACTTTAAAAAAAGAAGGCTTCAATAGTTTTAATAGATTAACAAGAGCGCAGCAGTACCCGTGAGTCATGAGCAGGAGAAATCATTGTCATCATCTCACTCTTAAAGTGCTTTTCAAACCAATTATAGCAGTTTGTCACTTTTGATATTTGAACCGCCTGTGTCACTTGTCAGACTACAGCTTGTAGCAACTCAACATCAGCTCGGGAGAACCATGTCAGATTTTTAACATCACAAACATCTCAAAAAGGTCCCCAACTCCAAAAAAATATGAGACATTCTTTTATTCTGATGGCCAAGGCTGCAATACGAGGTGCCAACCTGCAAACCAGGTTCCAAACTAATTAATTCTCACACATTCACATTTCCCTGGCAACAACGCCTTCAGGAGCAATCAGTGGTTCAGTGACACACCAGAGGACAACTCAATCCGAAAACTACAGGAGCTAGGTATCGCCCACCCCAACTTTGGATGACAAAATTCTCCCATTCTGTGTCCCAAATAATCAATCACTGAAGTGTATTTTACAGAATAGATTTCAAGGATCTGTTTTAATTTGATATTTTTCCAAAAGGACTGCCTGAAAAGTTAAAGCAAAAGCTTCTTCAACTAGATAAACTGGAAGTAGCGCACTGACATTGTCCAGTAGAAACCAGGAACACTTCTGTCATCATGTCTAAGTTGTTAATGCGTGAACGTGAATATCACTGCTAAGAGAGGGGGAAAAAAAACACAGTAGAGCAAACAATGCTTCCTTTGGCATTTGACCAGCGTATAATTGTGAACAGTCCAAACGATCACTAATGCCAACAGCATTTTTATAGCAGCAGAGCCATACTCAGTTGTTGAGAACACAGCATTTAAACTTGAGCCATGATATAAAATTTCTTCTCATCTACGTTTCAGCGGTACAGTTTTGCCAGGCCTGCATGAATAAGCTAAAGCTGCTGTTGAGCATACAAATTGTTCAGGGCATCTGTTGTTGCACTCATTACGGATGGATGGACATCCAGGACTACAGATTTGCTTTTGAGGTTGGTTCTGTGGCCAAAGGGCAGTTAAAAAAGGGTGTTATCTCAATAAACCCAAATATCTCATGCCTGTCCCAGACCTTTAAAATAAATTAAGGTATTTACAAAATACAGGCTACAAAGACTTTACTGTCATTATGGGAGGACAACAATACAACAGCATCGTAATTATATTCTCTGAGAAAAAAAAAAAAAACATCTTAAAGAATGTGAGTAAATATTTATGTATGTAAATAAGCTTCACAAACTATATGTAAATTACAAAATAATGTAGTGTACAAGTAAAAATCAACACTTTGAATGTAAAAGACAGAACAGAGGATGTAGGAAATGTGCAAATATGCATTAGCCAGCAGTGATCTGTTGAGTCCACAGGTACTGAGGCGTAGCCTGGTAGGGCAGCACAGTTCCAGTGTGAGTGTGGTGGCAGTGGAAAAGGGAAAAGGAAGAGGTGAATGTGAGTTGTGGGTGTGTCAGACCCCAAAAAAAAAGAAATCTTATGTGTTGTGTTTGTTTTCCAACCTGGAATCCAAGGCGCATGTTGAACTGTAACACAACGCTAACCTCTTCTTACTATGTAAAACCAGTTCACGTGTTTTTACTCTGAAAGTTTTGTACTTTCAACATAAATTTGCTGTATCCACCTTCAATAAGAGGCCAACTAAGATGCCATTTGAGCCGAGCCTTGACTGCCCTGTAGGGAGCATTAATTGGTATGTTTGCGGTGACACATATATGCAGTCCTCAACACCAACACCAACAACAACAGAGACTCATCTGCTCTTTGTTTTCTCTCTTCTATGCACCACTTTGAACCCTGCTGAGCATCGTGCGCTGCTCTTTAAGGTCTTTAAAGACAGCAGGTGGTCAAAACACCCACGCCAGCACTCACCCTCATGCCGCCGTGCATGTAAGACACATACATCAAAGCCGGTGCTCACATCTGCAGCTGTTTGTTTACTCCATATGCACGGTTAGTTAGAAGATGAGCAGATTTTTATTATGCTGGAAAGTCTGCAGAAGAAACAAACATGATTTCTACTTTCAGCTCCTGCAGCGTGATCATACGGGTTGTTATCTTTAGCTGAGAAGAAAAGTATGTCGTCTGCAAAGAGCAAAACATGAGGGTCTGATCTCACACAAGAAGTGGTTCTTTCTTATGCAGAAGTAGGAAATAGCAAGGACTTTCCAAATCTGTAGAGGTATCTGGAGTACTGTACTTGAATATGCAGTGACCAAAAATGCATTAAAGATGTTTCAAGGTGAATTTAATGAAACTGAATTTAATTACAACAAAATGAGGGAAATTTTCTAGTTCGTCTCAAGTTTTTCTTTCCAAAAGAATCTTTATTTGGATTCAACACAAAAAGTGTTTCTACTCGCAGCTCTTGGTCTTCTCATGCTGAAAATACCACAAACAAACAAACAAACAAACTATCATAAGAGTTCTCCTTCAAAGTCCCGCACTGTGATCACGTATGTGCTGTTATATTTTGCAGCAAAAAGAAAGCACGTCATCTGCAAACCTAAAATAAGACAGACTGGTTTGCCTCAAAAAATATTCTCTGTTGCCGTGCAAAGGTGAAAAGAAAATATGTTGCCCTTTTGCAAAGTATCCAAGTTTCGGTGCTCACCTTGAGAACATAATTCCGACAGACATGCCAATTAAATACAAATGAAATAGCAGTAACAAAGGAAAACAAGAAAGGTTCATCTTCTTGTTTAGGTTTTTCTTGTTTAAATTTGTGTATTTTTTCCACCTCTCTTGCATTTTGTGTTTCATTTTTTTTGTTAGCTGAACTGCATGATCTCCGGAACACAAAGTTCAAGTTTGTTTTGGTTCCTTAGTGAATCTGTCCACCAGGAGCAAGTGAGTCAGATGGATTTTTCTGTGACAACTTCACTGTTTGTGATGCAAGCTCCTCAAGATGATCCGATTGAACCTTTGTTTATATTGCTCGCTTGCTTCTGCTGTTTCATGCTACCCTGCAGTGCCACCATGGTGAATCATATTCATCAGCTGTTATTCTCCTACTCTGTGAAGAGACTCAAGATTTAACTCGGCAACAACATCCCTTGACATTCGTAGCCATGAGACAGCATGATGGATGCATTTTAAATCCAACTATTCACACAGATTTGTTCATTTTTGAAGTTGAACAGGAAAGTTCAGACTGCAGCAGGAAGTTAGAATTTTGGCACAGCTTCCTGTCCTTTATTATAATGAAACGTTTATCAGGCGCTGATCAGTATCCTCTGGCAGGTTTCACAAACATGACCCAAAAAACTTCTCTCTTATCTGCTTTCAAAGTGATGTGGACTGACAGGAGCAGTATCATGCATGAAGCGGGTGAATAATTCACAGTATTTTTAAAAAAGGACAAAAGACGAGGGGAGAGTGACAAGTTGTCAGCGGGAGATAACTGGGCGGATGAATAAGAGATGAAGCGTATAAAAGTGTGCCAGCAGATGTAGGTAAAACAGTGCCATAGACTTTTCAGCTGCCTCTTTTATGTGTTATCCTATTACTCTTCCTCTTTCTTACCCGCTTCCTTTTGTTGTTATATGTCTGCAATAGATTTTGTCCTGTAAATTTTTCAGTTGCTGTATGTCAGAGCACATCGAGGCAAGGATTTGTAGTTCAAAAGGGGCTCTAGAGGGAGAGGTGAAGACATGTTTAATGGTGACTAACACTGGCTGCTGATGCCTTTGGCCACTGTGTGATTCACGTTTGCTCCTGTCAAAGTGAACTCTGACCAAGTGTGTCCAACACGGCAGCCATGTGCGCCGCTGAAGGCGAGTTACGCCGACAAGACAGGAGGGAAGGGGTGCAGAGCGTAACCAAAGGAGCGGCCGGGGGGCAGGTTCTGCTCTGATTTGACAGTTTATGGTCAGTGCATTTATCACAAATGTCATTCTTCATCACTGCTGACTTATACCACAGAGTCTCCATGTATAGAAGTATATGGTAGAGGACTGAATAAAAGACATAGTATAACAGGAAATGCTGGAAATGTAGCTCCTAATGATATCCTTACGCGCAGTCTAAAAGCAATCTAATTACCACAAGAAAAGCACCGAATTATACAGAATCTATCTGCAGAGGCACCGTTATAATAATAAATATATATTGCTACGTAGCCCAGAGATGCTGGTGTGCAATGCAACTTTATATTCAAAACCCAATTATACCTTCATTAAAGATTGTTCAAGTGCTCTGCAGTAATTGTTTAAGAGAGCCTCCTGGAGTTAGAAAAAAAAAGCATTAACACTTTCATTGCAAAGCACTTGATTACACACTTTATACCATATTCATACCATATATATTAGTGAAAATCTGCATCTTCTTGCCATTGACAGCTCAATTTTTCAAACAATAGTTCAACCAAATATAAAACTATGCCTGTATTCATTCTAATATTTGACATCTCCGATTATATGACACCTGACACATGCTCAGTCTTTTAGTTACATATTCCCACACACGGTTTGCAAAAATCCAAATATGCTTGCCAGTTTCAAACATCAAACTCTGTAAAATGCCCCCTTTTTTTGGCTGTCACTATTATCCTGAGATCAACATCACGACTTTTCCTCTGTTCAAAGTCACTTAAAACTTGACAGTCACTGTGTCTTTTCATCTTTCGTCCCCTGAAAACTGCAACCGTAAGTGGCAGCTGACCTAAGTCATGAAAAGTACATACTCTATTATAAACAAATACTTGCATTTAAGGTCTGATCCCCTAATTAAAGATGATCCAACTTTTATTGTTTATGTGTTAGAAAAAGAAAAGAAAGATAACTTCCCCTATATTCAAGTCAGTATGGTAATATTTGTACATTGCTCTTGTCATCTCTTTGTTTATGTTACTTGCCTAACCACACTGAATGTAAATTAGCCTTCAAGCTAGCATGGCCTGACTAAATCACATATTTCTTTAACCATGCTTTGTATAATCACGCTTTGTCACAATAGATTACAACACAAAAATAAACATGCATCTTCCCTTATGTGAGTAAAATAAAGACATTTAAAATAGGTCAGTGGTGGTGTAGCATTGTACCAAATCTGATCCTCTACAGCAGATCCAATCGTCACTCTGATATTTTCCTCATCTCATCCTTTTGTCAGGAACAGTAATCTTGTGAATGGTGCATGCAAATATTCACAGAGTGAACTGCATGTCCCAGGCCATATGCTACTGCTCTGACCTTTGGATTTCTAAGGGCAGGGGGGAAAAAATCATCATTTTCCCATATTGGTCTCAGAAGTTTTATGAATCCATAAACAGATCAAGCTGGATTTTCATGTAATCAGATATTCTATGTCTAAATCCTCTGCCCTGTGTATAGATTGAGTAGTGAAGGGGGGTTGGAGCTCTGCTGCTGCAAGTGCTTTCCCATGATCACAGTTGAACCAGTGCAAAGTGAGAAGCAATGGTTAGGAAACTATCAGTGTTAAAATGCCAAAAATAGACATGAAAAGTGCAGGCAACCTCCCGTCACAGTAAGACAAGACTATTGGTGTTTGCTCACTGTGTCTACATTATCCGGCTTATTACCTTTTTACAGACTATTGATGTAAAGATGATTTCATTGATTTGAAACTGACGGTATACATTTTTCAGTGAATAATTAAACTCAGAGTTATGCATGAATTAAGATGGATTTCTGTTGCTCTCCATGAACTAATGATGGCTTCAGGTATTGAGTATGTGTTTAATCTATTCTGAGTTCAAGTTTGTTCATTAACACTTACTTCATACATTATGTGATCAAATCAACTGGACATGTGAGTTTTTTTAATACCATGCATTTAATCAGCCACTAAGATCAATGCAAAAAACTCAACATTTTTGACTACAAACACAGTTGTATATATATATGTATATGATTTCCATAGTTATTTATTGAGAGGTGTGAAGATGAATAATGTAAATCTTTATCCTTACTTTGATTTGGCATTCAATTTATATCCTTGTCAACAAGTATTTACCATTATGTTCATGGTCAGAAATATGAAGTTTTTTGTATTAATCTAAGAGGTCGATCATGTGCATATCCCTTGAAAAAAGTTGTATGTCCACCTAATTTGGTCACATATGAATTAATGTATGAAGTATCAGTTAATTAATGTACCTTAAGTAATGATAGATCAAGCACATACAGATTACCCCAGGTCATCATCAGTTTATCATGAGCAATAGTAATGAATGTTGCGCCCCACATGAATTCATGTAGAAATTCAACTTTAATTATGCCTTATTTTCCTAAAAAAAACAAAAATTAACCCTTATTATAAAATGTTTCCAATGATTCATTGAATGAGCTTAAGGAGTAGACTCTCAGATTTCACATTTGGAAACGCTCATATGGACACAGTATCGTCTTATGAGTCTACTTAATCAACAAATTTATATTACACTCCAAATTTTCATTTGTGGTAAATTCAAAACTTGCTCAGCTCATCTGTCTTGTCACTTTCAAAGTCTGCTGACAATTTCTTTTTCTTCAAGCAGTCCTACAACACTGCCAAAGCCCATGCTGTGATTGACCTTGTTTACTGTTTCTTGGCTTTTTTTCTCCCTTTCTCCTTAATTACTCACTCATTTATTTATTTTTCTACTTACTTACTCTCTGACTCACTAACTTACTTACTTAAATGATGAATCATTTAGCTGGTGAATGGTCAACCGTCAACCCTCATTTAAGCTAAATGTCTGTGTTCTCTAAATAAATTAAAAGTAATATCAAAATCATCCTCCATGATGTTTACAGATGCTACAGGAAACTGTTGTTTTTGCCACAGTGTCAACAGGCTTAGCTTAAATGCGCTTGACCCCTTTCTCAGGACTGATTTTGTATGGCGTGTGGTTGAGCTCTTCCTGGAATGGCTTTTGCTGAGTTAATCACCGTTGTTGTAAGGTTTTGACCTGTAAGAATCACTTATCTAACACAGCTGGGAATTAATGAGCTACAAAATCCTGCCAAATTTACTCATAAATTATTTGTCCACTTTTTTATTATCCTGTTAAATATCATAGTAGCAACACTGAATACTACATGCTGCTGTTGCCAGGATCTTGTTACTTTGGGGCCCAAGTGTACTGTCCTTACTGTACTACACTACTTTGTTAAAAATTTGATGTTTTCGTGTTTACCTCCATGTTAGTAAGTGCTGTGCATTCAGACATTCACCAGAACTGAGAATTAAATGCAGAAAATCTGGTGAGTGTACATTTCCCAGTTAATCTGGGAGGCAAACGGTGGTCACAGTAGTGCAAGGTTAAGCGGTCTATAGCACCATGGAAAATACAACCCCAGGCTAATCCTTTAAATCTTGGCAGATCTACCAGCACGGGGAAAAAAACATTCCATGCAGCATTACTGGAAACAGATACTATGTGATACACATTGTGTGGTTGTTAAATGTTTGATTAGCTCAGCCTCCTGTGCAGGAAGCGTTCCCACTGTGGTCACCTGATATGTTTGGCAGGAATAAATTAAATGGACAAATAACTGCGACCACCATTTCCATCATCATCTGCCTGTGGTTTTTTAACTGTGCTGAAGAGAGGGAAACATTTAAGAGTATCTTATTAAATTCTTCATTTAATTTCACTCTGATTGGAAAATTGAGTGCTTAGAGTTGTATGGCGTTCGACAAGTGACTTTGCAGTTAAGTAAAAAACATTCCGAGGCATTAGAGGCACAAGCAGACTATGATTTAACAAGGAGAAAGCTACTGTTTAAAGCTTGTAACAGCATCGGCTGTCATCAGCCAGAGCTCTCACACAGCTCCAGCTACCTGTCTGCCTAATCCCTTTGGGGAGGTGAGTAAGCAAGCGGTCCGACACATCAGAGTGCTGGAGCTGCGAGCTGTGCCAACCACAAGGTTAAAAGGACAGCAACCTTTTATATATGGCTCTTCAAAAAGGGTTTATGCTAATTTTGCTCTCAACAGAGTCTGAAAGAGTTGTTCTTTTATTTTGTAGGATCATATCATCGCAGTTACATCGCTTCTCCCGGGGAAATAATCAAAGTAAAACTAAATCAAAGATTTGGGCTGACTTAGTGCCTGAGTGCATCAGACCTTATCACCCTTGTTTTTATATTCTGGGTGCAAAACTCACACACATGCATGCTTTCCTCTTTCATCAGCCCCTGAGGCAATGTTGTGAGCCAAATGTTGTTTCTTTTGGTTTTTGGTTAAAAAAAATAAATAAATAAAAATAGCCTGCGAATGTGCTGCATTGGCTGGAAAGATGGTGTATTTAAATGAGATTTAAAAATGTTGGTCCTTGAGAGTTTAAGGACAAAAATGTTTAATTCAAAGGGCCGACAGTCTATTAAGTTTCCATACTTTTAAATTAATAAATTCATGAAAGATAAATAAACACATAAAACCAGAGATACTTTCTATTGTGATAATCTCTCATTAAAATCCGTGTTTTTTTTCCCCTCCCTTGGGATTAATTAAACCTCTCGTAGAGCCGTTCTTTGGAGGGTTTGCTGCGTCTTAAAGATTTTCTGCGGCACTTTTATTAACCAGACAACCAGCCACTCACTCCACTTCACTGTAGTTTCTCCGGTCGATTCCCTCTGCCAGGCCATATCCATCAAGCTTAGCATCAATAGTGCTGATGGCAGACTCCCTGGATCGAGTTGTATGGATGAGGGGACGTGTCGCACAAAGCTAGAGTGGCAATCAAGTACTGGTGAGAAGGTTCAGCCAGTGAGTGAAGCTCTGGATGATTCCTTGTTGCCTTCAATTATTTGTTTTACGCATTGTTTTGAAGGTCAGAGGAGTTATTTTTTTAGACAACCGGTATTTTCATGAATAAGTTGTTTCTTGTGCTAACAGCAATGAATTTCCTACCCCACACTATGTGATTATTACCTTTCTTTACACAAATGGCTGGACAGGCTGTGTAATTTCTGTTCTTTTCCATGCTGCACGGCGGGATCCAGCAGCAGTCCAGATCTGCCAACTTTCCTGCAAAGTGCCCCCCCTTATCAGCAGGGAATTTATTTCAGCATGTGCAGAGGAATAGCTACATTTACAGATAAAACCATCGATCTCTCTCGGTCTGATGGCTGAGGTCATGCCGATTTTATGGCAAAGAGATAACTGATGAAGAGATGACCCTGCGACGTCACAGAGATTGGCACAGACTGAGTTTTATGGCCCAGAAAAGGTCACTGGAGCTGTAAACAAAACCAGAATGGTGACTGAGCAGACAAGGTTGTTGATTAAAACTCAGACATTTCTGTCGTGACTCAGCAAAGGAGTTAAATATGAGACTAATTGACTCATTAACCAATGGAGCAGCTTGGGTCTAAGTCTGGGACAAAAGGTGGCTGAATGAGGTGATGCAGCAGATATACGCCTGACATTTAGGAGAGAGAGAGAGCAAGGAAATGAAAATGGACAAAAATGATGTTGCAATTCTACAACAAGCAAGGTAGATTACTGTCATCACAGATGTCTTTTAGTGAAGATTGCTGAACTGCACTGAGTTGGCAGCATTGCCTTCTGACAGATGCAGATAAGAAACTGTTTGTTGTGCAGCATTTTTCGGGTCCGTTTTACTTTGACAGACCTGTTGGGATCACATCAGAAGCAAACAACTTCACTGTAGGGATAAAGTCTAACTGACGAGACTGAAACTATGCAAGAGAGAGATCAAGTCTCCTGTCTGGGGGTCTACACCACAAACAGATACTATGCACTGAGAGGTGAGAAACAGAAAAGGGTGGTTGTTTGTAGCAAATACAGGCGTCTCAGGGAAAAGGTCTCTGTGGAATTAGGGCTTTACTTCTCATTAGATGTCCACTATGAGTGTGGATTATGGGCTGAGTGTCTTTATCAGGTGGAGACACTCTTCCATACGATGACCGTAATGATGACAGATTGATGGAGACCATCCATACAATTCATCATCTATTATTCCGTAGCAGTGAATTCCAAATGTCACGTCTATGGTTGTGAAATCATGAATTATTAAGTAGTTTGTCACACCGTGACAACAAGATTTGTACCTCGACTTTGCATACTGCTGATGCTGCAGAGAGGCGCACAATGGTATATCATTCCATTTGTGATTGAATGCAATTGTCAGGCTGTGAGCTGTGGCGTAATAAATAACATTTTTATTGAGAAAGACAGCCGGATTCAGACGGGCGTATTGTAGCAGGCAGCACATCTAGAAAAAGGGCTCATTATTCCATCAGAAGAAAAATTTCCACCTGAAATATGGATTGGATTTGGTAATATTTCTTCATAACTTCATAAAGAGATGAACTACCATGGATTTGTAATCTCATTTACAACTTTTATTAACATCAAAACTTGTACTTTGGCTGCTGCAGGTTTTGGCTGCTGCTGTGGAGTTTCTAATAACTGAAAACCCCCAGTCCAAAAATCTCTGTCAATTTTATTATTGGAGTCTAAGATCTATGTATAATAGTAATTACATTAAAACTACTTTCTCTACAGATTTAAAGTATTTTCATTGAAGTTGTTTTCCTGACAATACACAAGTTGTGATAAGTCAGCTTTTCCACTGTTGGCACCATGCATTAGCTTCCTAGTAATCTACGAATGGTTTCTGGTTGATCATAGTCAGCCCTGGGTGCTGAGCATGGACGGTATATGGATGTGGTTTCAGTGAAGTCACGTGTTGATTTCTAAAGCCCAATGACAACTACAAATTATTTAAGTTTACTACAAACCCCAGAAAGCTCTCTCTACCCATTAATTTCTGTGTACCAATAAACAGCTAGTTTTTGAACCAGGTTATAAACATGTTTATTTCTGCTTTAAACAGACATTTTGACACGGGACCTAAAGGGGTTTTTGTGGCGTTTGGAGACAGCCTCAAGTGGACACTTGAGAAAATGCAGTTTATTTGTACTAATATACCTCTTTTTTTAAGATGCATTGGTTGGTGCTATGTGTCAAGTGTTGACCACAGTTCTCTATCTTTAGCTGGGGGAGTCTAATACAGCCCAAGGTTTCTGTTATGTTAGGGTAACCATACGTCCTATTCTACCCTGACATGTGCTCTTTTTGAGGGGCTGGCCGGCTTGTTCAGCTTATTTGTCCGGCTTTGTCCAGGGAGGTTTATAGTATCCTTCAAATGTCCAGGGTTTTGCATAGAAGTTTTGAGTCTGTGCCGCATGGACTTACTGAGTTAGAAGCGTGTAAAAAAAACACTTGATCCAACCCAAAAAAACTTTCAAAATTAACCACGCGTGACTCTGTGACTCCGCCCCCTGCGTAGTCGTGTCCTCTTTTCTAACTTCTAACTTTGATTTGGATAACAAAACATCAAGTTACCTAAATTTGATAGCAGGTTTAAATCGATAAATCTGTTCATCCTCACATTCAGACTTTGCTCCACTCAAAGACATAAAGTTACACAACACTTAGCGTGACATAAGCAGTTATTTGAGGAGTCAGACACTTGAAATCTGATCTGTCACTACAGTCTCGAGAAATGGTCCAAACAGCAACACCAGCTGTTACTTGAACTTGGATTTTTATTTGCATGCTTTGTTGAATTCCCTGTTTTGATCTCAACCTCATCATTATTTTTTTTTTCTAATTTCAAGCCTTATAACGGCAAATTAGCCCAGCTCAGCATTTTCCATGCATCTGTAAAACTTCTAACATGACCTTTATCAAACATCAGTCACTGTCTGTCACCTTTTTTTTTTTTTTTGCTTTGAAAGCTACAAAACAGACAGAACTCAGATACTTTTTCATTTTCAGATAACACTGGCATCACCCTGATCTCTGATAAGATACAAAGCCACTGGAGGAGATGACTGTCGCCGGCAATCTTTGGTTTTATTTTCTCAAAGAGGCCCTTTGTTCTCAGTGCATATCATCCACTTAAGAGCAGAGGGATACTGTTATCGGGCCTGAAGTGTACTGTAATTGATTAAAATTATTGAGAGGGACGAAAGGACAATGGGAGTTAGTAAGTGAGATGGACAGAAAAAGAGGATGTTTGGAGGAGATGATGGCAGGAGCCGTGCTGGCCATCCAGCAGAATTTTAATTACTGCAGGCAGCGGCGTTTCTCGCAGACTAATCTCCTCCACAGTAGGATTTATAGGCATTACTGATGCTGACAAAGTGATTGCTCAGGGAGAGATAAAACATTTCAGAATAAAGCGTGGAAACGGATATGAACAACACTTCCTCCTTAAGGCAATATTGTTTTAGTGTTTGTTTCACTCAATAAAATTAGCCCATAATGGACTGCTATGGAGTATCAGATTTTGCTTGTGTGTGTGTGTGTGCGTGCGTGTGTGGTTATACAGACAAAGAAACTGTTTTATTAATTCAGGACTACACTTTTGAGACATTTTTCTTCTTAACTTACTTAAATAAAAGTGGAATTTCAGCTTTTCTCAGCCGCAATGTTGTTTTAAAGCCGATGTAAGTCTAAGTAATGAAACATCCTACACTAGCTGTGATTTTGCAGTTAAGGACACCCATCTTATCCCTCCTCTCGGCTCCTCTTTCCCCCTCCTGACATTTCTATTATTGAGAAACAGCAACTCCGGGATAGCATGCTACTGCAGCCACACCACATCCGCTCCCACTTAATCCTCCTGGCATTTCTCGAGCTTGCTCTCCTTCCCTCACACACACCAAACTATTTAATTTTTAATCCACTTTGGGATGGGATTACCACGCCATGGGTTAGTTGAAAATTTCTGGCAGGGGGACAGCCTTATCAACACTTACAATGCATGGCAATTTTTTTTTTCTTGCATTTCTCCTCAGCTATGAAAGGGACCGCCGGTTGATTGTGCTTGTTGAGTGAGAACGGGGATTGATGAGAGGTCTGAGTCTGCAGAGGGAGTTCCTAATGAACAAATAAATCAAACATCTCTCCTCAGATTGTGCCTGTGTCTCACTGCCTGGATTGCAAAGTCACACCACATCGGACTTGCTTAAGAAGATGATCAAGGGCACTAATTGAATTGCAGTATCCGCTCTTACAGTGCAGCAAGTAAGCCCCGCCTCTGAAAAACCAGAGCTCTCACCTCAGTGGGCTCTGCCTTTAATTTCACAGCCTGCAGTCAATTTCACAGCCCGCAATCTCCATATGTTTATCTACACAAATGTGATTTCTGTTATTAGTGACAGTCCTTCGGCCACATGCTCGAGCGCTCACACACACACTTTATGAAAGACACACATACACCCACAAGGTTTAAGTGTGAGAGCAAACATCTTGTATGAAGTCAGCGGGAAATCTGTATTGTTCCTGAATGGACTCATTCAGCAGATGAAACTGGTGGCTGATATTAATAGTAAAAGTCTGAAAAGTTATTTTTAAAAAGGACACTGCTGACTTTGGTTTGTCATTCAGTGTTTAAAAGCCTCTCTGAGCAGAAAAAAATAACAATAGTATGTCTTTGTGTCAAGCTTTTACGTGCGCTCTCAAAGTATGATTAATGCCTTTAAAGCAAAGCCTTTCCTATAGTTGAGATGTTCCCTTTAATTTCCTGCTCGCTGACTGGCTGTTTGTCTACAGGGAGTCGTGCTGCCAGTCTGGCAGATAGAAGAGAGGGGGATCATTACTGGAAAAATCAGGATATATTTCTGTATGATCAAAATAAAAGCACCAGTCCCTCTGGAGGCTTGTCTGTCTAAGAATAGAAACAAAAACATCAACTCACGAATCTGGTGAACTAAACGAAGTGACAGAAATCCAATACAGCTGAATTCAAAGCACAACGCAGTAAACCATCGTACTGTATATGCTGCTGTACCTGCAAAACAAGGACTAAAACAGGAATTCAGATAAAGAAAGAGTGCTGTTTTTAAAACACCGAATTTTCTTTCAAATATAGTTCACTGATATTAAAGGGATATTCCAGCATAAAATTAAGTAACACCAAGTTAGACACCCTGTCCAAAGGTGAATGTTGCCGACTGCTTGCTTCTCTAGTAGTATCAACTTTAGTAATGACCACATGACAGCAATAAACAGCATCCGTAATGGACTGGCCTGAGGTCTCACTACAAACAAGCAGCTGCTGGAAGAGAGTGGGTGAGTTGTGGTTAGTCTCTTTGATAAAGAAATTAGGCAGAGCTAAAAAGCTGTATGATGGCTAGTACTATGGCTGGGATCCTATATGTACTGTTGATTAAGGTAGTTTATTTGTGGCTTTTTAGTTGAGGTGTGCGCATGACTCCTCAGACCGCTGTGTAATGCTATTGTGCGGTTGTTACTAAAGTTGGTATAACTAGAGAAGCAAGCGGTTGACAACATTAATCTCTCGAAGGGGTGTCTCACTCTGTGTTACGTTGTGTTTGACCCTAAATTAATTTTACACTGTAATACCCCTTTAAGTTTAACATCAAGTTGTTTTTTTATGAGTCTTTATCCCTGCAATTAACCCAACAAAATAGCGCTTTAAGGCAGGGTGGGCAATTCATTGAATATTTCTGTGCATCATCAGTGGAAGGGGTTCAGTACAAAACCTTACAGGGAAATATTGAGACATCACATCATAGCCCCTCTGTGTTTGGAGGCATATCCAAAGAAATGGCAGAATTTGACCATAAAAAATGAAGGGCTGCAGTGCCACCAGAAAATGCTCTGCCGAGCCTTAATAATTTCAAGTCTAAAGAAGCTACAGATTTATACCAATGTAGTGGTCATGGTCTGCTTATCAACCTTTCCACCACTAGATCCCCGGTGTTATGTGGCAACTGGGATCCAGCGGCAAGGTAGTTTTTCCTTGCCACTGTCGCTCATGTTAGATGAGATGGGTCACATCTGTCCCATTTCAAGGTTGGGTCTTAGTAATTCATCAAACAATGAGCGTGGTCTAGACCTGCTCTTTTTTTGCAAAGCATCTTGGGATAAGTACCGTTGCTATATAAATAAAATCTGATTGATTGATTGATGTCTTGAGCCCGTAAACTATGCTAACAGTGGCCACCACAATTACATTGGTTAACACTGTGTGAGTAATCTGTGGCTGTTCTTCTACAGGTCCATTTCACTCAGGATTCAGAAAGGCCACACTTAAAAAAGCCAAAAAGAGTTGTGGGTTGGACACACAAATTGTTGAAGTAAACATTCTAGCTCATAAATTGACTAGGTATGTACAGTAAGGACAAGGACAGCCTGACAAATACACTCTTATAGACTCCTCTTCTACAAATTGTCAAGCATGGTACTTACGTGTGTTTTGTTTGACTGAATCTCAAAAGGCCTTGGATTTTTCTGCTTTCAGATACTCAAAACATTTTCTTATATTGTATTTCTTGCAAAGCGTCCTGCCTTGCTTTCTAAAGGCAGACGGCACTGGTATGCTGTGTAATTCACAGCACCAGTAACTAGATGTGGCGTCAAACCTGGTCTTATATGCTCTATTTTCACACTCTAGCACGGATTACTGCTCCAAGTTTATTATCTGATACGACGCAGATGTTGTGTTACTGCAGGTATCGCTGGGTGATATTTACTTTGCCACACTTTCCTTCACGAGTTATCTAGATGAATAAATTGAAGAATCTGTGCAGAGTAGGCTGATGCTTTTTACCTGCTCACTTGAAGATTTCACTCAAGGTGTCATGCTCAACTTATTCCCACAATCTAACACCTTATGAGGTAAGTTTACAGAGTGGAAGCTCATCTGTGGCTGCACTAATACTCTACATGGACAGGCTGATCTTGGGCATGAAAAAAAGATTAGGTATTACGCCTGCTTGGTAATTCCCTCAGCGCACAGTACTCTTGGGGTTGTTCGCCACTCACACTTTTTGTATGTGGTTCAAAAAACATCACAACAAGTCACATGTGGAATCTGAAACCCGTAGGGGAGAGGGATTTAGATTTGTCACCAACCAGCCCGTGCGATTATTGAGAAACTGCGTGAGAGCTGAGCACACCAGCATGAAGAATGAGATTTGTAATGTAGAGATGTTGTCTCGATATGACTACATAAAAAATGCGGGAATGCCCATTGCACTCCCTCCCCGTGGTAACATATGATAAGCTGTAACTATCGTGTCTTGAGCCGCCAAGTCGGTGTGTAACACAGTCTCATCTGGCCGGAGCAGCGGGCTATGACATTTCAACCCCCTGCCAAGAGGATCCCTCTTCTATCTTCTCTTTCCAAAGCCCCCGTGGCCTCTGAGAGCACCGTCAGCGTGCAGCAGTCGGCTGAAGCTGATTGAATTAACTGACACCAAATGGATTCTACTTACTCAACCTGCCGGACACATGAATGCTTCGCTGACAGACTCTGAATCCAGGTGAAGCAACAGTGTGTCCAATTCAGGCTTCCACTAGGATACAGTAATGCAGTGAGTCTGAATGCCGTTAGGATAAACACATTTGTTTTCAGTTCTTGTGAAACAGCTGGGAGATTTTTACTGATTCCACAGATTTAGGTGAAGGCAGAGATATATCAATCAGCATTCACGTTAAAGCAGTGAATGCCAAAGTGTGGGCCTCTGCCTCTTGGTGAGTTGCAGAGGAATGCATTTTTGCTTCCTTTATAAAGTCCCAATCCAGTCGTTTTTTTTTTTTGTTTGTGTTTTTTTTAAGTGTTCTCAGGGTTTTTAAATTGTGGTTATGAAGTTTTCAGCCAAAATCATGTTACCTGTGTCATTTTTAAGGGCTTTTCTTCTGCAGAGCTCCAGCGGATCATTAGCAATTTGCCTCTGAGTCGTGGGCGGAGACAGTGCTGCCCTCTCTTCACGTTAGCTTGCAGCCTAACATTGCCGGTTTAGAAGAAGTAGTAGGTAACACAGGAGCTATTCAGCTCTCAGACACCAATGTCTTTAAGGGCATAATGAAAGCTAATATCATAACTAGCTTTCTTACAAGCATTGCAATCCGCTAACGCACATGCTTATTCAGCGATTGTTCTCTCTATTTCGCCAAGCCTGGCTTGCATAGGGGGGCTCTGGGGGTGGAGCTTGGATTTGCAACTTAGGAAATCTCACTGAATCTGAGCCTGCTGTTTGGGTCTGTGAGAGATTCACAGCGATTTGTATGAAGAAATACTCAGAAATGCAATTTTGCACTTATTTTTCTCATATGTCCTGTTGCATCAGAAGAATGCCGTATGAACTTGTAGACCACAAGAAAAACATGCTTTTTTGTTGGAGTGGGTCATTAAGTTGTTACCATGTCAGTGGTTGGACTATTTAATTGTGCTAACCGACCGTACATAATGTCTCTTTTCCCTCTGTACAGGTCTTTCAAATCTGGATCAAGGCTCTACAGTGAGGATTGTCTCTCAGAGCTACACACATTTAACCCACTGACAACTATCAATCAGCAAAGGTCTGTACAGACTACAATATATTCATTGATTCATGAGTCGATTTGAAGCAGACTCTTAGAGTTATGAATCATTTAATGACTTGTGTTCGTGTTTCTCTCTCTCTGTTCCTACAATTATGTGCACACAGTATGCCAAGAGTCCATGCTTGTTTGTCACTCATGGGCTAATGCACATTTCAGTTATATAAAATATCAAATTAACAATAAACTTTTCTTGAAAATAAACATGTGTATGTAAATCAGCATGATAAGCCCTAGCTGTTATGACCAAAACAAGTGCCAACCTCCAGAAACGAGGCCAATGCGGAAGTCCGAAAAACTGATTTTAGCTCTGTTCCCATGAGACACTAACTAAGAGAGCAGAGTTCCTGTGTTGAGTGGCACCAGCTGAGGCGACACCATGTCACCTCTTCCAGATTCGGAGAGATCTGTCACACCATGGGGCAGAGCTCTGCTGAAAATCTGGCAAGGAGGCTCCTGAGACCTGTCCACCAGACTGCAGAAATGAAGACATGGAACCCAGAGTACCAGAGGAGACTGTCGGGGTGAACCACAACACTTGTGGGTTCCCCTTCCACCCTGATGCAGCATGGATGGGATCATTGCCTGATGGCTTTGTGTATGACCCAAAGGAGCAACCAGTATTTGGCAATGGTTAAAATCAAAGCCCAAATGTAGCCCATTATATGGACTGTCTCTACATTAGGTTAGTGAGGGTGCACGCGCTTCAGAACCTGGAGGCAGAGAGAACAATCCTTGGAGCAGATCTTGACAAGCCTGAAGGAGGAGGTCTCAAGGAAAGCAGCAGTGGAGTTGATAAACGCTAAAAGGTGGCAAGAATCCAAAGATTTTGTTGTAGTCAGTGTAGAAAATTCCCATATCCAGAGGTTAAGAGCCATCAGTCTTGAGAAGGAAATGGAGGGGGTCAAACTTAAACTTCTTGAAAAAACTACACACGACTTGAATCTGATGAGGAGACTGATCTCAGAAAAAGAATCCTTGTAGCAGAAGGTGAATGACCTACAGAGAGAGGCATTTGGCAGAGACTTAAAAGATAAAGAGCAGAAGAAAATAAAGATCCAGCTGCAAGAAGAAGAAAAAAAAAAAACAAAGCTGTCTCTTCTTCCTAACAATGTTGTGAATTTTCCTTTGCAACAGCATCAACAGCTCTCGGGCAGTGTGCTTGCTATACTGTCACAGGACGCTGACAAGTACACTGGTGGTTAATGGCACTAAAACAGTCAAACAGGACTGATGCTGTATTCTGTACATGGTCAATATCATCCAAGTCAAATTTCAAATATTTTTCAGATATTCATTTTATACTCTTCCATATCATTTTGAGGTTCATTTGGTCATAGTAGATTTTCCACTGCTTCACCCAGTAGTTCTTGAACTCTTTTATATTCTGTTGTCGGCCATTTTTGCATTTCTTGTTTCACTTTTATGCCATTTGCCCTTTTGATTTTTTTCATTTGATTTGATATTTTTTAGCAGTCATTCGGTGAATCAATTAATAAATGAACTAATTGATCCATTAGAGATTTATTGATGTTGAGCAATTACTCAGTCTTTGGCATCGCCCTTTACTGTACTTTAATAGTTTGTATAATCAGAATAGCTTCTTCAATATATGTCTGTGTTTGTTTAAATCACTGAATTGCAAGGTGGCATTTAACATCTAATTGTAGTTGTAAATCTCTTGTTAAGATTTCGAGGACGTTCCAGACATAGCCAAAAACCTCCAGTGGGTTCCTGACAGTGATTTCTGAAGACAGTCCGGCTTTGCTCAGCTCTTTTCACCTTGAGGCTTCAGGTACTGCAATCATTTTAGAGGAGATAACAGTAAAAGATGACCTTGAAAATCTTCCAAATGCCATGTGTCTCCTTTTTGGGGGGCGTATTTATGCCCCGAATTTGTAATACCCTCAAGAATTGAAAAACACCTTTGACTTTATTCAGAGTGCTTCTCTCCCTCCGACATAAATCCCTAAAACCCAAAATATAATCACTGAAAAATCCACTCATGAGATGAGTGGATGTTTTCATGAATTAGTATTAAAACTGTTTACTAGTTAATGTTTTTTTATAATGATATTTTTCAGTTTTTATCTTTTGGGGCATGGTCATGTTCATACCTGAAAAGTCTGCATTGTAGCTTTTTCTAATTTAATTAGGCTCATGTCAGGATTAAGATGATGCATCTAACCATCTTTTTTTTCCTGTTACGATCTGATTGCTTTGATGGCCCAAGTTTTACTTCACTCTAGGATTTGTAAACAAAAATCTGTCAAGAATCTAAATGACAACTACTGTCTTCACTATGTTGAACAATTCAGTGTTGTCAAAGACAGTCTTTAGGCATATGGTCTTTCTTGAAATTGTCTGCATACCAAAAATGCAATTATTTTTCAACTATTTAGCTTAAGATAAAGACAGAAAGGTATTTCATTCCAATGCTTGATCAGTGCTTTTGCAGCAAATGAAGAAAGGTAAGAAGTTTGACATGATAAAAATGTAAAAGAAACTCTAATATGTGTCAGTGAACAAAAAAATAAAACAAGATATCAAGGTCACTGATGGTGACACACACCTGGACAGTTTTGTTAGCAGTAAAAGGGGAAAAGGGAAGTGATATCGATTAAAATCTCACACCAGCATAACCTACCAGCATTCTCACTTTTGCCCATAAACTAAGAGGAGATCGACATTTCAACTGTTGATGAGGAAGCTGAAGGCCCACCTTAACTTTCACCAATTGATGGCAGTCCCCATGATGGAAATGCCAACTCAAACTAACTTTGGGCCAACTTAAAGTCAGATAAAGAGGCTTCAAAACTCTGCTTTATTGAACACAAGGGTCTTTGAACTAAAGCCATGTTTGTTTGACAAAAAAGGTGAAGTTATTAGTCAGTAATTTTTTGACCTAAAGACATGGAGATGGAGGAAGTTGATTTGTACTGTAGCCAGTCTATTATTTTTGACTTCACTTATGGTTGGCTGTCATGTTGTCCATCCTTTCATATAGTCTATGGTTATGTTACACCGAAGGCCCCTTCGACATGGAATTTTGAGAGTTGATCAGAGTTTTGTAAGTAAGGTTGAGGCAACCCTTACGTTATTTTAGAATAGGGTTGTGGCTTCCTGATGTTTAGGGATGGTTAGCACTAGCAGGAAGTTGTCACTTTCTTGAACTAAAGTGGGTTACCCAAGTGGGTTTCAATTTTCAAACAAAAACTCAGCATTGCATCAGGAGGATAGGAAGGCAGTATAGTACAAGGAATTGTCAGTTTTTAGTATTAAAATATTGAAGGGAGAAAAACCCTGAGAAGTATGAGCTTTGAGGGAATAGCAAAGAGAGTGATGGGGACAACTGAAGGGGTTAACAAAACATTGACCAGATCACACATCCCAGACAGTAACTGTCAGCCTTGTAAGTCGTGTAGAGGGGCTCAAAAATTGAAAAGTATTTCCTGAGAAAGGGAATCAAGGCAAGATGAGCCTTTTTCCTCTTTCTTCAGTAAGTAAATTGGGGTTTTTGTGTGAAATAACTTGTTTTTTGCTGAGCCAGTGGTATGTGTGATTAAAAAAATACTTAAAAGTCTATTTTGAGTTGATGGCATCTTTGAAAGCAGCTGTGACAATATCAAGCCTGCTTTTTTTAGGAGGAGTTCTTCGAAGCGCAGCAAAAGATTTCTTGTTTTTGAACTGCATCAAAGACAAGACTGTGCTGTTTGTCTTTAATTGTATGTTTTCTAGCAAAATGAAAATGATTGCCTGAGGTAAAAGAAGAAACATTGTGACTGGAGGTTGCTTAAAAACTTTAGGTTGTGGAAATTAATTAGAAGCACTTTCCTGTTGTTGCAGCAGGCAAGCCCTCAAGCATGAGTGAACCCAATTGCATTTAATCCTCCTTCCCCTACAACTGTTGCCCCAAGGATGGAAATGGATGTGAGCTGTGAGTCAACATACCTGCTGAAATATAGAGCAAACCTGCAGCAATGGGAACATTGACCATTAGTGCCATAAACGTGGTCTGAAAGTACATTATAGATAGTTGTAGTCCAATCAAAGTTGTTAGGAGCGCTAATGGATGTTGAGTCTCCTGCTGTTGTTTCATCCCAGTACCCAAGGTCTGAGAGAAAAACATAAATAAATCAGCTCAGAGATGTTTAAAGCAGGAATCCTGATGTCGCTTAGTTTTGCTGGAGGATACATGTACGTGCAGATGAAGTTTGTGTTGAATTTTAAAAAATGGGGGTTTTATGGCGGTTCTGGAACATCTGCATCAGAGCTGGCTTATATGAGATTGTATATTCATACAATTAACAAATAAGAAGTATACTTAACCGAGGATTACCAGGATTTATCCTCTTTTTTTAAGCTTTTAAGGACCTTATAGCACTCCATGAGAAATCTGTGGCATACAAGCTCAGCTGTATGGTCCGACACACATTAATCCCTTTGTTTCTCTTAATTAAGAGTTTCTGTCTTCACAAAGAGACATTTCAAAAAGAAACCAACATAAGTTACATCCCTCAAGGATGGGCGTGAGATCAGCCCCAGGGATTGACTCATCAATTCCCATCAGCCCTTGAGGCTGGCTCTCAGAGCCACTAGGCAGGTTTCAAGGGCTCTCATTATACCGACAGGCACATGTAAAGCTGTTCTCTGCTGCCTGAAGCCGTCTGGAAAAGAACCCTAAATTGAGCACTGCAGTGAGGATGATGGATAGCCTTGTCGAGGATACAGATGGCTCCTGCAGGGGGTCCAGCTCCCCTTTGGGACGAGTCAGCTGGGCTGAGGACCACATGTTGACAGCCTCAACCTCTTTGCAGAGACACTACACGAAGACCATGTACATGTCTGAGATGTTGCTTTAGTACAACACGATCAATAAAGCTGCCGGGTGTTACACTAATACCTCTGACATGCATGTTATCTGTTTTTGACTGCACAGTCGTGTGATCTGACACTCCCAATTCTACCAAACCATCTCTTTTTCACCATAATTGTACTGTACACCATGTTTTTCTTGTAATAATAATGTATTTGTAGAGCATGCAAGCACCAGAAACCCACAAACTTTGGATCAAACATGAGCAAACAATAAGCATACTATAGAAAATTGGAATTTACAAAGACTTCACATATGATTGTCGAGGTTACATTTGTTCCTCTCTGTTTAAGAATGTGTGGGCTGATTAAATAGACAACAGAGACTTTTATCAGTTGTTTCTGTAGGATAAAATTGTAATTATCACAAATTTTGTCATCAGAATATAGTCAAAAAATGTCAAAATATTAAATAATAGAAAATTCCCATTACTGGCAAACAATTTATCAGACTGATGTATATCGTGCATCCAATTTTTCATGTTCCAGATTAATGTTTTGGAATAATTTCAGATAACAGTCATTAACACTTCAACTTTAATGCAACTTTAACATTTTGATAATGGCTTTTCTGAAAAATAATTGCAACTTACAGCTTGATAGTGCACAAGTCATTTATTAAGCACTCAGAGTTCAATTTTAAACTAGAATACACTCCTGAATTATTAATGTTTAATTATCATTTATAAATATCATATAGACCATTAATAAATTGTAAATTTTACTATTTTAAAAACCTAACCCTAACTCTAACCCTAACTTTACAATAACCATCTAAGTAACGTTTATAGGTGGTTTATAAACCACTTATTAACCATTTACAAAGTATTACAAACATCAGTTGCAACTTTACAATAACCATATAAGTAATGTTTATAGATGGTTTAAAAACCAAATATTAACCATTTTCAAAGTGCTACTGACACACATTTTAATCTAGATGTTTTACAACCAATATATAAACTCTATATAAACCATTTGATAAATAATCCATTAATAATTAATGAAAATGATTCATCATAATTTCATTGCTTATTAATGGTAAAGTAACTATTAACTTACATTAATAAACTATCCATTTGCCATTTATAATTGGTCTATATGCTGTTTTTAAATGCTGATCAAACATTAATAAACTATCTTTTTACCATTTATAAATTATGGTCGTTGTAAAGTGTTACCAACATTGTTAGTGCATGAAAAACATCAAGACAGAAATGCTGAAAATGTTGCTGATAAATAAAGTCTAGTCCTAGCCAGTCCTGTGAGTACAACATAATGTGTTTTAACATCCTTGCAGTGCCAGGCAGCCACACAAATAAGTGTGAACAAGTGCCGTTTTAAGTGGTGCTATAGAACTGTTGTTCTGCGCTGTGTGACACTTTGACAGAGAGAGCAGGAGGACGCTGGGTGATGGAGTACACTCGTGTTAGAGAGGGCAGCGGGGTCACATGTCTTTTTTGTCCTGCCCTTTAAATAGGCCTTGCCCTGCTGGTCCCACTGGCCCAGCTCTCCTGCTACTACAGGTAGAGCTAATCAGAGAGTGTGGCACCGGGTCCATGCGGTCTTCCCTGAATAAAACATGCAGCAAAATTTTAATCAAAAGAGGGCATCTGTGGCTGTCTCAGGCTGCTGGTAGCAACACTCCAGCTATTCACCACATGTGTCCTCATACTAATGACAAGCCTAAAAGGAGGCAGAGGGCAACCTCTTTTCATAATCAAAGTGTTTTTATTCATGACATGTCTATTAATTAGTTTGGAATAGTCGGCCGCATGTGCTCAGGAGAATTTAAATTGGCTGAAGAGGATTTGCCCTTTCTCTGTTGAGCCAATGATTTCTTGGCAAGTCCTTACAAGCAGGGAGGGACAAAGAGGAGAGAGGGAGGCGGAGGAGGAGACAAGGAGATAGAAAGGGGGTGTATATTTGTGCGTGTGTGTGTCTGTCTGTCTCTCTCTTTGAGTGACTCATGGAGCCTATAAATCACTGGAGGCAGTATAATTGAACCTGTCGTCTGTGTTTGTCCAGTTACAGGTATACGGGTTAGATGAGTTTATTTGCGAGAACTTGCATCCGTCCTCCACAGAAAATAAATGAAGGGTCAATATTTTTTGTTTTCTATCGAGTATTCAAGTCTTCCAGGTTTCCTGAAGGCTTTTAAAATTAGATGCATTGGGACCATGAATTTCACTATATCAGGTATACACAGTTAAACTGCATACAGTGCTAAGATAGAAGTTTATCTTTTGGGGACAGCATATGTGTCGAGATACAAGGTATGTTAGTGTTACAGTTCATAGGTATGTGGTATACTGCTGTTGTATTTTAAGAGCTTTGTATGTGGCGAAAGGGGAGAGGTCACATACTCTTTGTTTTTATAGCAGCAACAATAAACACATGCTCAACATTTAGTGATGTCCACGTTTGGTTTGACCTTGGTAGAAAAGTTTTCTAGTTAGATCTGATTTAAGATCATGTGTGTCAGAAATGTAAGTTGTGAATTTATTGCAAGTTAAACATTGATATGCAGACTATTTGAAATGTATTAAATGTATCATGATTGGAATGTTAATAAAGGCTGAGTGACAGGGATCACCACTGAACACGCAACTTCTGTAACGATCTTAAGTTGCAGATTCTACATAAAAATGTAGAAGCTATTAGACACAAGTAGACTGGCCCTATGGAGTATGCACAGTGGATAGATGATTTGACAGGACAGCCAAAGGTGGAATGGCTGGATACATTAACATTTAGGTAATGGTAAAACAAGTGTGTATTGTGTACATGCCTATACATGTGTGGCGGTTTACCATAGCACACAACAGAGCATGACAAATGAACGGTTCCCCTCATTTGTTCTGCCAACAAAGTTAACGTTAACCAACTTATTTACCTAAAAAGTAATTTTTTTAGAGAACAACAATGTTCCTTTCAATGTCTTCCCAATCCCTGAATAGAGGGTAATGATTACCCTCATATAACAGTAAATATGCACCATCTTTCATGGTTGCCTTCATCCAGGCCTTTTTGTCTCATTGCATCCAACCAAATCTGTCTTTGTTTTTTGTTGATGGGCAGTGATGGCTAGTATACATGCATTTCAGTTCTGAGACATTACTATAGCTCCTTCTATTCTGGCATCCAATTACACAACAAGACTACGAGTATCAGACTCTTATGTTGCCTTCTTCCTTTTGTTGCATTTCATATTTGCCTCAGCTTGAGATGCCCCAGTGATATGATAACAGCACTCACACTTCATATTGGTGTCTTAACTATCACCCAAAATCCCAGTCAGTATCTCACTGATTGCAACACTGCAAACATGCTTTTAAACTTCACACAATGAGCCTTTTGCTCCAAGGTATCTGTTTAAACTGTAAGCAACCACTCACTTTTGGGTCTGTATATTGAATAAATCAACAGTGACATTTAGTTTTAACAGTGACTCTAACCTCAGTCCTCTGTGGTAGACCTATCCATCCAGAACCCTACTTGCTGCAGATTTATGCATCTTTTTATATACCTGTAGTTTGTTGGTACTTATTTAAGAGCAAAACTCACATCATTGACTACTGGGTGAGAACATCCTGAAAAAAATGTTTGCTTCTTTAAATGGATTATGCAGGAATTTTTTTTTTTGCCCCAATGCAGGCTATTTTAAGTAGAAGTAAATGCTTATATGGATACAAGTTCAAGATTTGACTAGCAGCTATGGTGGAAAGAGTTATGAGGACTGTGTGATACCCTCATAAAAACCTGCACCACTGGCTCTCGTATTATTTTTCCAGCACATCGCATGACTTGGATAATTAAAAGTCTTCTCCCATGGCCTAATCTCTTTCCTCTGTGTCTCACCTCCACAGAAAAGAAGCTATTAACGCCTGTTTATGTCTGCTGTCATTACAGCCGTACTTCAACTTCTTTTTAACTGACTGTGACAATACAACGTGGCACAAAAGCATTTGTTATCTGCTTTCATTCAAACTGCGAATCAATACGTCTCATTTCAAAACCACCATAATGGAACATGAGCAACCTGTCTCTGGCAGAGCTAACAAGCAGGCGTGCAGTATTGACACTTGTCAAGACATAATCAGTGCTGATGTTTTAGTCATGGTGAAGGCAAGAACAGGAGGCAAATTGTTTGCTAATTCTCATTTCACACTCCCAATGTGAAATCATCCAGGCAGCACCGCTTCCTCTACATGCACAATGGTCGGGCTCGCTGCGTAACACAAAATTATCTTTCCCTGGCTTAATTATTCATTAAGCAAACATAATTAATTTAAGAAGCTTCTCTCACAGGAAGTGTTTCAAATAAAGGCCAGAAGGACGGCTTTCTGCTTAATCATTAACTAAACTAAAGGCAAAGTGAAGCCTCCAACCTGCAAGGGTTTGAAAGCCTAATGTTGATATAATCTAAATCCTTTCCAAAAATTCTTCACAATGCCAAAAAAAGTTCAGGCAATCTGCAAAAATTTGCAGCAAAATTCTTTAAGATTCAGCAGACGCAGCTAGAAATGGCTTTACTGAAACTAAAGTGCAGCTTTCATAGTAACAAATGCAAGGAACATTGCAGCAAACTGCAATCCCATTATCACTCCCAAGACAACAAATACAGTGGCAAGGTCACGTCACAATACAAAGCAACAGGTTTCTCTTAGACTTAATTTTTGAAAGGGTCTTTAAGTTTCTTTTTCTTTGATTGAGAGTTGAATTCAGGTGATGTATAAAGAAATCCACCAAAGCTTGAGGTAAGAGTCAGTAACAGCTGCCAAGGGTTATTATTGTTAATTAAAACCAATGAAATGATGAAAACTAGAATTGAAAAAAACATTTTCGTTAATGAAATAAAAACTGAAATTAAGAGGAAAAAAACAATAACTAATTGAACCAGTATTGAGTGTTTACACCACTAACTAAAACCTATTAAAATGATTAACAATCCCTTTGTTTTCATCGATTTCAGACTGATATGAAGTTGTTTTATTTTGAGCAATTTTTTGTGAGCTAGCAGCACTCTACGGCATCTCCTAGTTCATCACCTCTTGTTTACAGTCGGCTTCTTATCAACATTCTACCTGGCAAAAATGGCAACAAAACTCGGGAGAAAACAACAGCGTCCTTTATGAAATTACTCTAAATAGGACAGCGAGAAAGACAAAAGCAAGGGCCTTGTAGTGGAAACTGGTAATAAAATATTTGGAATACTTTTCAAGGGAGAAAAACTCACATATCTAAAAGTCTATTTAAGAAGCTCACACAAGAATGCTAACCACAAATGGTAAGTTGTACTTGTGGATATGTTTATTGAGACTGGTATGTCTACAAGACTGCATGAGTTTAAAAAGTCTAGCTTTTCACTCGAGCCAAAATTCACATCACCTGGTGCAAGTATGAAAAACCAAAACTAATAAAAATTAAATTAAAACTAATTATTTGCAGAAAAAAAATAAAAACTAATAAAAAAGAACAAACCCGCTCGAAAAACTAATTAAAACTAACTGAATCAGGAAAAAAGTCCAAACAAAATAAAACTAAACTATAATGAAAAATCCAAAACTATTATAACCTTGCAGCTGCCCAGTAATAGGGTGACTTAACATCCTGTTTTCCCAGGACCTGTCTTGTTTTCACATTGTGTCCTGTCCTGGCCATCCTGTTTGTTTTTATATATTCTTGATTAAATTTTATAAGTTTGTGAGAGCTGTTTTTGTTCAAGTTTGATTGCTAATACAGCAAATGTATGTTTTTTCTTGTCTAATATATTTATATCTATTTTTTTTGTTGGTGTTTTTTAAATACAGAAGACACATTATTTCTATCATTATTTCATTTCTTATTTTTGAAACTTGTCAAAACAAAATGAAATAATTTGTCTGTCCTTATAGAAAGTATTTGGTAATATAACAATTTTCTATTCATGCAGAGGAGGCATACTTAAAATGTATTGAATTACAAGGCATCTCTGAGTAAACTTTGAGTATCATTTGAGTATCTCATTGCCAAGCCAAGTGTCCTGGTTTTTGGTGATTAAAAATATGCTCACCCTACACATTAACTTATATTGAAGTCATTTAAAGTTCTTTCACTGACAGTAGCCCTAAAAAAGTATTTGAGGTTGATTTTGTCATGGGGCCAGAAATCCCTAGCAGCACCCATGCTTTTGTGTCAACAAAGGAAAACTGTGTCACCCGTTGTCCTTTTTACAAACCAAACCAAGAACTTCCTGAACCTCATTTAACTAAGTAGATCCCTCTTTACCGAAGCAAACTGCACCACAAAGAGAAAATCTTCAACAACAAATGCACAGTTGTTCTCTGACTTTGTTTTACAGCATAATCGTTCAAACCTGAACAATCTACAACAGCTCGTACCAAGGCCATTAAACTGTATTTTGAAACTTGAGGCTATAGACCAGGCCGCCATGTTTGACAAGATGGGAGTGAAAAGAAGTTAAAGCTCAACTTTCAACTCTGCATCCTCCAGTCCTCACACCCACACATCAATTAGCAGGGCCTGTCTTGTGCCACGCTACCCGACAGGGCCCCTGATGTTCGTGTGACCGAGGCAACATGAGACCAAGACAGAGGGATATTATTGAGAGCCAGTCTGTCTCCATCCCTACACATTTAACACAAAACCGCCCTAATTACATACTCCGGGTACACAGGCACACTCGCACAAACTTTGCCCTCTCTTCTCCTCCTTTATCTTCCCTTCCTACGCTCGATGTTCCCGTCACTGATGGAAGCATCTCACAGAGAAGGCGCAGGCTTTGATCTGTCTTCTCCCTGATTCTGAGCTTTCACATCAAGGGGCGGTTTGTCTCCCAGCTCACCAAATCCTCAGACGGCCCGAGACAAAGAGCAAACATACCCAAGTGCCTTTCTACATCCATTTGCCTAATGGCAGAGCTGTCTATTAGTGTGGTGTGTGTATTTCTGCATTGACCCTTTTCTTTTGTACCGCCTCGTGCTGCTCCATTCCAACAATCATTACAGACCCTCTCTTTTTTTTTTTTTTGTGCGGGATGATTATTTTTACCATTATTCCACTCTATTGTTCAGCCTTCATGGGATGTCTAATTTCAAGGACCGGAGCTCCCCCACTGTTTATGCCATTGTCTGTGTTCACCTTATTTCAAGTAAAGTTTCTTCATGGGATTTCTCCCTCTACAAGCGAAACAGTCCTCACTCTTATTACCATGGAAACAACCAGACTTTTTTTTAACTCCCTGAGGATCTATTTAAACACGACTTTTCTGTGGATCTGTTCACCAGTCAATGAAAAGAGTGAAAATGACACCCCTGTGCTGCTTCTGTCCATTTGTGTATTTGCCAGTAATTTTGGTTATAAACACTGTAAAACAAGTAGCAACTAAAATAGAGACAAGGACTGTTCCTCAATAAAATATGTTTGTGAAATTTAAAGTAGGAGAGAAGAAATATGTTTCCTAAAGTTGCTGCTTGAAGTTTTCGTCTGTTTATGAATTATAAAATGAATACTAATGCTTCTTCCAGACCTGCAGAGGCAAACGCATCCATTAGAAATAGAATCTTCAATCTCTGTATGGTCAGCCTCAAAAAACAGCCTTTTATTTCTTTTGCAATTTTTATCGCAAATCCTCACAGGAGCTTTATCAATCAATCAAACTTTATTTATTAAGCACTTTTCATACCAAAAAATGTAGCACAAAGTTCTATCCATTAAAGCAGGATATAAAAAAATAGTATTAATAATAAAATAAAATGAATACAGATACAGAACCCCACCCACTCTCCAGACCCACATTCAACACATACAACACTTACATAGTTAAACACAAAGGCCACTTTTAGACTGAAACAGTCTCCATAGAAAACAGAAAGATTTAGTTTCGTTTAGGGGGGTCCGTTTAGACGGCAACTGCGTTTTCAGGAGATGTAAACGTAACAAAGTGAAAACCCCCTCCAGAGTGGAAATGTTGTAAACGATCTGCTTGTCCCGCTTTTGTCTAAAGTACAAAACGCTAAAAACAGTCAAACCTGTGACGTCCTGGCTCACACTTATGACATCATAGCCATGCGCAGCATATTGTGCTGCGTGCTTCTAGGAAGTAGAACGGAAGTTGTTCTACGTATGCGTTGTTGGTCTATATGGCAGCGCGGTCACACCGACACGAGCCACCTAGCATCCTGGCATGCACATTACAGCGTTTTCAACCACATTGCGTTTTTGTGTAAACACAGCATAAAAACCTAAAATGAAACAGCACTTTTCCATTTTTTATGGAGACCGTTTGCGTCTAAAAGTGGCCAAAGATGCACACACAAAAAATCTGGTGAGGCCTCTTCAACTTGCTGCAAATGACTGAGGAAACACTATCTTGAGTTAAAATATGTAATGTCAGTAAAGAGTGTAGTGGAATCCTTGTTTACTTGGGAGGCCAAAAGTATCAACAATACAGTTTCAACAGTAAACAATCAAGCTCAAAAACTAAAACTTGGCAAATAATGGTAAGCTAAATAATTTGCACACAGATAGTCTGGACTCTAAAATGCAAATTAGGAGGTAAAAATATTAAGGGCGACTCAAAATCAGTCTGTAGATGGAGCCAACCAGAAAACACGGAGGCTTTCTTTTCCAACTCCTTCCAGCAGGGACTTACTCTGTAACATAAATTGCATTTTGCGTCCCCTTCATCTTATGTTTGGTAAAATGTAGCCTGTCTTAAGACCATTTGGCACATTTAGCCATTTTTGCAAAAAACTGCATCCAACTAGATTGCTCTTTGTGTGGTTTGATACCTGTTGACAGGCAATTCATTTATTTTTCAAAACTCAACAAGGTGAAAAATGTGTTTGCACAGCAGTGATTTAATGTAAATGACAAGTCCAGACATAACCTCACCGTCAATACAATTCTAATTTGCTCACATTTTTCTTCTGTGCAAGAAAAACAATAAATGTCATCAGCATTACTCTTCATAAAAAGTCTATTAAACGAGTCTAGACAAGTTTGTGTCCAGTCATTTTCTTATTATAAAGACATAATATCATTAACGGTAATTTAATGTATCAATGTCTAAACAATGAGCTCTTCTTACACATGTATCCATAATCACTCTTGTTCCTGAAAAAAACATGACATCTTCGTCACCAGTTGTCATGGGCTGCCAAACTCACCCGGTTTGGCAGCCCATGATATGTAAAGGCAAACATGGAGGAAAATAAATTTGCAAACATTTTGCCTGTGTTGAACTTGTGCTGTTTTTACTACTGCTGTGAAATGATACGTAAACTTGCTAACCTCACTGGATTACAGGGTGACAAATCCAATTGGCTTTGTCAGAGAGCAGCAGATACAAAAGCAGTCCATGGTTAACTTTGTCAGGGAGTAAAAGGTTAAAAACAGGAGGAGGGGCAGAACACAGAGCATGCTCACTAATGGCACAGGATACTGTGAGAGACAGCGCTCATACAGACAATAAAAGCAAAGGGTGCAGAATGAAATGACTCCAAATCACAGCAGACATTTAATCCCATTTTCCCTGCCAACTGGAGCTGTAGTGAGTCCCCTATAAAAGCCATAGGGATGGCTCCGTGCCATCCAAGTAGAGAATCCCACAACAGCAAAAGCAGAATTGATCAACAATACAATAAGAGAAAGACAGATTCAGAGGGAGACTATTGCAGCCAGAGGACAAAGACAACAAATAAAAAAGAGCAAAATCAGGCCTGACTGGGAAGCAATATTTTAGCTTTTAATTAAAATTGTGTATTTTTCTGTGGGCTGGGAGTCTTTTTTTATTATGTTTGTAAGATATTGGAGTGAAATCCCACAGCATCTTGTCTCAAATTCCACTCTGGCTTAGACAAAATGATAGATTTGGAAAATATCACAGACACGGACCTAAAACTCAAACATTCAATAAAGCTCCCAAGAAGTCAAACCGTGCTTCATCTTGTTTTGTGCTCTCTTCTTGCCTCTGAAACATCAAACACATTTTAAGCTGACTTACACTACTTAAACTACGTTACCCTCCTCCTCCTCCTCCCTCTTCTCTCTGCATTACCTTTCATCACTACCTCAAATGTGCATCCGCACGCTGAGCCGGAGCTCCTGGAGCGCGGCCAGGGAGCGTCCCTGCAGCCTCTCAGCAGAAACAGCTTTGTCAAACTCAGTTAGCCGCCTCTGAGGGGGGAGACACCTCCTTCCAAAGTAATACGCCAACTATTCACATCATGCTCTCCCCTGCCTCCACCTCAGCCACCTCATCAATCCACACCGCAACAAAGGTAAACAGCCTCCTCGCACCTTCCAAACAGAGGCCCGTGCTGCTTTGTTGACACGGAGTATGTGCAAAGCGCCTGCACAGAGGGTGAGCGATTCACAGGACAGACTGAGCTTCATTTACAGAAGGTAATTGCAGTGGAGCCGAGTTGGCCACTTTTGTGATGAGATTTTTTTCCTGCTTGGCTAAAACCTTGTCTAGATTTGTTTACTCAGCGGATGGAAGTGCTTTGACAGGGGCGTACAATAAGTTCAGCTAAACACAAACCTGTCAGCATAAAGCGGGGAGGGTCACTGACATTGACAGGCTATTTACAGACTGCCCTCCTTATTTCGTCGGCATAAAATAACATGACATTTGCCGAGGCGGGATCACTTAAGATGCCCCAAATGAAAACACCGATGAATATTAACATGTTCAGAGATGTGGTTCACCTTCATTTCTTGGTTTGAGCGCTCCGTAAAAAAAAAAATCACGGGCCAAATGCTGTACCAACATTTGCTCTAATATAAACCGATGGGAAAAAGATTCTCCACTTCTTTGCTTTCTGTGACTTTGCCCTCCCTTTTGCACCTTCCTTGTCAAATTGTTTTTATCGCCTGCTACCTCAGTCGAGCGGGGGTACAATTCACGCCGTGAAAAATACAGAATAATCCCTCTTGCTGAAGATCTAAGGCTACCCTCACTAAAATCTTTAACTTTTATGCAATATGTGTTTCTCAGACTTTCTCTAAATTCAGCTTAAAAAGAGACACTTTTAAAAACAACCAATGAAGGAATCAGTACGGCCTTGCGTAAAGAGATAGTCATGAACAAATACAGTATACTTAAGTGTCCTTTCTGTTTCTGAAATTTCTGTTTTTCACATTCTGTCCTGATGAGAAACACCAATGTTGCCAAGCTTTCTGTGAAGAGAATGAAACTCAAGAAGCGTAAGAGAGATTTAAAGCAGCACAGACACTGAAAACATGCCCCTGAACCGTCTCGTAGTGAATATTTTCTCTGTTTCCCAAGGCTGCTGAAGGATAACATTGTCATATTAAACACAGGATGTACCCACAAACTCATCTATTGATTGTAGGTATTTTTAAAGGTACATGCAGATCATTTACAAGGCTGGTGAACTGTGTTGTTTGAGTTTTAGCAGTTATTCCATCGAAAAAAGAAAAAAAAAAACAGTTCTTAACACTGGTTTAATTTATGGTGCAATAATAAGCTTTGTTGCATCACAGAAAAAAAAAAGACAAATTTTCCCTTTGCAAATTTTGCTCTTAAATATGCAATATGCAAGCTGTGATATAAAACATTACACTCAAGTTATTACTTCTTCTAACCTTTATGTGTTTTGTTTTAGCTTTCATTACCAAAAATGACTCCAGTTTTGGAAACGAAATTCTGTTAAATTTGATACGGATATAACTCATGGGATCATTGAAGCATATTTAAAACTAGAAGCGGTAAAGATAAGAACTGATGCTTGTGTATGAATCAAATCTCATGCTATAAAAAGTGAATAACCTCTGAGATGTAACTCCATTGTTAATTCCCTAGCATCCAGGAGAATTGGTTTCCGTCTTCTTGTATTACTTATAGCAATGTACCAGATACCAAAAAAAGCCATAGCTAGAAAACGTCAACAACCAAGATGGAGTTTCAACTTTTCTCCGTTATAATTGCTTGTGCTTTGATTTGTGAAATGAAATATAGTTTTGGAGGTTCCTTAAGCTCTAGTTTTCCTTACATCCCATCATTTTCAGTAGCATATTTCCCTCCTTTTTGCCGTCTTGGCTGCCTGCCTGTTGGTTTCCTGATGTTACCTTTTGACGCTAAGAATTTCTGTTTTCTTCCATCTTTCAAGTTACAGTAAAGTTTCTGTCACATCAAGTTCTCTGACTCAGTCTGCTGCTCGGTGTCTTGATGTCAAAATTTTGTTCAAAAGAGTGACAACTGCTTCTCCATCAGGGGATCTTTTCCTCATTTTTTGTTGTTATGCATGTTATTTTCCCTTGGTCATAAATGTGAAAGACGCAACATACAATTTGTGAATCCACAACGAAGCCTGGTTTATTTTAGCTTCTAGGCCTGGTGCTGCATAGGGTTACATCATTTACACTTAACAATGTATGAAGAAGAAAGCAATTGCGCAATAGTTGACAGGATTTTTCATATATTTTTTTCATTGGTTTAATGATGAATGATAATTGGATTATAGTCAATTTGCCATGTTAACCACTGATAAGTGACTGCTCTCAATATTCTTTGGCAGTAATAATCTTAAAACCTGGTTATTTGCATTATGGGAGAAATAAAAGTTATTACGCCCTCATTCTCTCCTCCCTAAATCTTTCCTTTTCCATGTGCAAATGGTGTAAGGATCATCTCCCACTGTTGGGATTTCTTTTCTCTGTTTGCCTTTATAATTCACACTTAATCCTTGGGAACACACATAGCCAGGCTGAATACACACAGTACTCCGCCCCTTAGCTACTGGGCAGTGTGAAGGAAGTGACTATTGGGTCAAATAAGAAGTTAAAGATTCACTTTTTTCTGTTCTTTTGGATTTAGAAGCTTCACCGGGTGATGCTTGTAGAGTGTGGAAATTAGACTCAGCCATGTTGTGAAAAAAATATGTAAACTAAAGGATTGGCGTATCCAAACTGGAAGAGCTTTGGTCATTGGTTTGTTACGTCAAGCTGAGGATGTGTCCAAAACAGTTTGTCCATTCACCCTTCAGTGACTTCTCTTGAGAAATATAGGTTTGTAAAAAGATGTGTCTCTAGTATAATGTTTGAATTCTCATGTATGTTACAGTTTAATGTCAGGAACCACAGATAGGGGGTAGATATCAGTCAAAGTGAGTAACTGTATGCTGCTAAAAAAGCATTTTTTAATTTTCCTAACAGAGATTTTCCATGAGTGATAGATTTGACTGTTAAAAAGGCAAGGTGAGAGTCTATTGTTCAGAAAACATGACTTCACACATAGAGGTTCTGGTGTATACAGGGGGCACCAACATTGGCATAACATTAAAGCTCTTTACAAGAGTTTCAATAGTAATTCTTCCAACGGTTGTGGAGATAATACATGACAAACTAAGGTTGTGCTAGAGCGGATCACCAAAGCCAGGGTGATTCACCGTCTTGTATCAGCCTATTCTTCACCAACACACTGGGATGTGTAGAAAAAGGGCAGAAATAGATATTACACAGAGTTGCACCACATTTCTCCCAAAGTTATTGTTTGTTTTTTAAAGGAATTGCTCTATCACTATAAAACACATAAATACCACAATACCATCTATTCTCAAGCACCATCCCAAAGAAATGTCAGACCAGCTTTGCCATTAAAAGCTCTGGTCCAGCAATCAATAACACAGTCGTGTTGAGATCCATTGGTCCCTCTTTTCAATAACCCATTGGTAAGGTCCAGTATTCTTTTGAAGAGCCCGCTGCTTTGATAGATGGGTGCGACCACAATGAGCTGGCCCTTCATTACCATGATAGGACAGGTGTCTGAGGACACTCCTGTGACTGATGGACAACTACCTGACCACTTGCCAGTCGCATGGACTGACAATGTTCAATACTGTGAAGATGGCGGTCGATGTTACTCTAAATTATCTACAAGGTCTTTTGGGACCACTGCTTCAATACATCCCGCAACAGAGAGAGAGAGAGAGAGAGCATTGCTCATGGTCATGTTGTGATCCTCATCTATGTGTTTGGATCATCTTGATGAGGGATGTTGGCTGTTCATGCTTTGAAATGGATGAATGAAAATGCCTGTGATACCCTGCTCCATTTCAGCCTGTGATCATAGACTTCAAATAAGAAGTGGATGTGGCCACCTTGATTTTGCCTCCTCAACCTGTTTGCTTGAAATGTTTATCCTGTTTGCAGCCTGGAACATCAGCTGTAAATTAATAATATGAAGACTACAAATTGGGCATGCTTATTAACATCTCCGTTGTGGTTGACAGGTTGCAGCAGTAGCAACTAATCAATGACAGGAGGCCACGCCTTGAGGGATACTCTTCTTTTTCATTTACTTAACTCTGAATGAGATCTTAATTCAACAAATCACCATAATTCTCCACTGATGATATGTAGAGCTGTGATTGATACAATGGACTCACTGAGAAAATGTTTCCCACTGCTGACAAATCTAATTCAGGTGTCCCAGAAGTTATATATTTTATATATATAGAGAGAGAGAGAGAGAAAATAAAAATAAGTCAGTGCTTGTAATTTAATTCAGCGTGAAAATACCCTGGCAAGATGTCAGTAGTGCAAGTCTTATGATCTACATGTCTTAAAAAGCCTCATTTTAAACTCCTCTGGAAATACAATCAAGATAACTAAAGAAAAGTGAAGAAAAAAAGTCGATTGGCTGCACCTATAGAGTACATGCAATGACTCTCCCTGCACCTTTACACACGTTCTTAGCTTTGTGTTTGTCTTTGACTATTTCCAATTACTCGTGAAGCGACTATCCCCCTCCTTGATCTATCCACAACATTGTTATCTTCTCTGCTACTTATAATATGTTTACTCATCCTGATGAATTCAATTACATCTTTTCAGAGGAAATTACTGTGGGGGTGGCTCAGGCTGCCAGAGGTCAGCACTAACTGTGAATACTAAAAAAGTACTCCCCCAAACACATTACACAGCCTATTACCTGCTGCTTTTCACACAGCACTCTCAAACCCCACATAAGCCTTTCCACAGCCACAGATGAAATGCTTTCTAGATGGGATGTGGCGTGGAGAAGAGGGGAAGAGAGCTGGAGCTGTCCCCAGGCCTAATCGTTTCAGAGAGCCATCCCCACTGCAGCCACAAAACACGCCACTCCTGATTAGGGAGGTGTGTACATGGCCAGGCGGAGCGTGAAAGGTGCCGAACGGAGGCTTGGCCTGGGGGAGGTTAACCATGCTGACTCTCTTTTTCAGTGGATCGATAAGGCACAAGGCCAAAGGCAAAGCAGGTAGATGTGAACCAGCGGCAAAGTGGTAGACATCACTTCATTTGGGGTTTTTGCTAGAGGGTTGCTCTACGCTCCGAATAAATTAAACCTGTTTGCCCACCAATTTGGCAAGGCACCGTTTCTGGGTTCATTGCCTTCCCTGTTGGTAGTCTTGCCCCCATGGTTGGCGTTAAGAGGGAGATTTTATAAGTGGAGCGCCTCTGGGTGCCTGCTTTTGATCCAGAGGAAATTTCTGTCTCTTTCTCTCTGAGGATACGTGTTGACAATGTCATTGTGAACCTGTTACTTTAAATCTCTGAGGAGATGATTGTGTTGAGGAAAACACAGGCTGTGAGAGGAACCTCTCACATCATTATCCAAACGCAATCTCTTTTCAGGTCCGAACAAACCAATCAGACTAACAGGATGGGGTTTTAAAAGAAGAATAAGGCCATTGGTTACCATTTGAATTAATTTTATAGACATAGTACGTATAAATATAGCAAAAGTCAAGCTCAGCATAGTCTCTCCAAACTTACAATTCCGTCTCTGAAGAAGAACTAGAGACATATTTGTGTGTTGTACACTATTCATATACTTAGCATGCAATAATTTATTGAAATACAAATATATCTTTTTGAAATTGGTTTTAAATATTTAGTATGGGACCTGAGTCCCTCAGTTAATCCTGCTACCTTAAAAGCTGCAGTTTCAAAAACTTGTTTTTTCAGCTTCTGCCCTTTAATACCCAAGCAAGGACACTGGTTGTAAAATTTAAAATCGAATTTGATTCAAAATGAAGCAGCAGGTTTTTAGAATTACAAATAAGCAAATTAAGTTTATTTGGACTGACTCTCAGCATAAGAAATTCGCTGCTTGTTCTTTTATTCTTAATCAAAAGTCATCCTAAAAGAGGGCACATTTACACTCATATATACACTTGTATGGTAACTTTTTCCAACACTATAACAAAGTCATTTTACGGAACTGTAACTGATGGATCTGAAGCTCTAAACAACATAAAGTTAAATTGTTAGCATGCAGTACTGCTGTCTGAGTTCATCCAAGGACAGACACTCTCTCATTTCTATACATTTTATATAATTCATTGTTTTAGATAAGGTCAAAAGCCAACCATCCTGCAAGAAGTGGAGATAGCCGAGCATCTGTCCAAAGAGTTAACATTTGTAACAAGTGCTTACATGCTAAAGCTAATCTAGTATACTTGAGATCCTGCAGACGATCCATTATACAGCACAGTCTTTTCAGTAACCAGTGATTCCCTTCAGTTTTCTTTTTCTATTCTGAACACAGCATTTTGCACCCTGCAATCCAGAGCACCTTGCACCATAACATAAAAATAAAGACCCATCAAAAGTTTTATTTGCCAAAAATAGGCTAATTCTTGGCTCAAAAAATATTGTCGCAACAAACCTGTGGAAACATTATATACAGCTTCATCCCAATGTTGTGAGCAGTCATGCTTTTCCTATGTACACTAACAGCAAAGTTTAAATAAGGCTTAATCCAACCACAGGTCCAGCTGATTTTCTCTCTTTCTTACAGTATCATGCTGTTTTTAGTCTACCTCTATACAGTGTACTATCAAGGGACAGCTATTCACAAGCACCCTTTCCTACCTTTAATAAGCAAGAGTAGAGATTAGCTAAGGTTCTGTCAGCTGGCTAAAATAAAATTTGTGTCAGACAATTATCCGCCAAAGAACAGTTAGTCTAACAACAGATGATTCAGAAGTCGTTTGTCAAAAATTCAACAAAAGCAGAAAGTTTGTGATTTTGAGGATGAGATAGAACAAAGGCCATGTATTGGACTTCTTAATGCGTTGTATACTGGGGTTGACAGATGTTAATATTGCAAAAGTTTTTTGGATGTATACTTCAGACTGTCTCCAAGGAGAGCTGTAAGAGTATTGGCTTCCTTTTGGGGAGCTGCTGTAACCACATGTTCAAAACGCTTAAGACTAAAGGAACAGGAGCATGTGATGCAGAAATCAACCTTCATTTTTTTACAGAAATCTTCACCTTTCTTTAACTTAAATAAGGAGAATTTAACTGAACCACTGGAAGATAAAATCCTTTTTAGCTTCCAATGTGTCAACATGGCAATTGGCAGAGTTTATAGTTCAATTGTATCTGAACTGATAGACTAATTGAATCACTGATAGCTTATATTGTATTTTATTCAAAGTATTGACAAAACAGTTACTTATAAGAATCAATGATTGAATGTATCAATATGAAGTATGCCAGCTTCATTTTTCTTGGGGAGAGAGAAATTTACTAAATAACCAATTTTTCCACAAAACTAAGACAATAAAAACAATTATTTTTCTTGGAACAACGTCATCAACAATCATGTCTTAGCCTACTATAATAATCTGACAAGAAAAATTTGAATAATTCACAGAGGAGGAAAAACATCTGACATAGAAACTGATTGAAACATACAGTATTTATACAGCACGGCTGGTTGGCCTGATTTTTTAAGCTGATGCTGCATTTTGACCACACAAGCAAGTAAACTGTGTCTCCACCCATTTTTTTCCCCCCAACATCTGAGTTCTAGACAGCAGATTTAGCAGAAGTGCAGCCAGCTTTAGTAAGAACATCAGGCTTTATTTCTATAGGGTAAAACCAGCTGTTGAGAGACCCATGCCAAGAAAACGGTGATGAAATCCAGAATGATCCTTGCAAAAATACTCGTTTCCTTTTTACAAATAGAGCTCCGCACTTTTGGGGAAGAAAATATATGAGGCAATGACTCAAATTAGGATGCATAGAACATTCTCACGGAGCGAGAAAGGCATTTGCACATGAAGAGCCGAAAATGAGTCGCATTCAGCCAAGCTGTGAGCTCCACCTAGGAGGCAGTGAAAGAGAGCGAGACAGGCACAGAGAGGGGCTGAGGCAGGCAGGCAGGCGCCAAGCCTTGAAGAGGGGCATTCTGGCATAATGACTCTCATTTACCATTGACAGGCCTTGGGAAAGTTAAACTAATTATGACAGCACACAGATGCTGAATAGCCCTTGATGAAGTTAATCACTGGCAATCCAACAAACAGGTGTTGCATGATTTCTGTTACCTCCCCTGAAATTATAGGACGCTCAGATTTTTTTTTCTTTTTTTTTACAGCATGCGGCTCAGAGCAACAATCTGCTTTAAATATGCTGTTTTAATCCCATGATCCCGGCAATTTACTTTAACATTCCAGAATATGAACAACACCTGTAATGCTGTGAAACAGAAATCTTGTGTTGTTACCTATTATGTAGTCAGACAAAAAGGGAGATTTGTGGTTAGAGTGGGATGAATACTCACAAAATGCTTTTCAAATAGGAAGTGACCCCCATTCTGCTGCGATAATCGATGTTACCACCAAAAGCAGCAGAAATGTTCACCCTCTGAGAGAGCGCAGGATCCTAATCACTGACAGCAGTTTCCTTTGAGTACATAACCTCAAACAGAGATGATTACGGCGTGATAGCCTGATAGTTCGTGGAATGAACTTAGAATGAGAAGAAATGAAGTTAATGGCAATAGACTGACAGCCAGATTATTGTTTTATTATATCCAAGTATATCCAGTATATCCAATATGTCCTAAAAGAGTAACGTTATGCACATTGTCAGTCTACATCAGCCTTAGAAGAAACACTCAGTCACAATAAAAACATTATTTTAGCAAACAAATTTTTGAAACCATTAAAAGTATTCGAAGGAGAGTACTGTCAACCAGAAGAAATTCATTACTCATTTACTGACCATCAAAATACATAAAACATTTTTATACAACCCACAATCAGTCCATGTCAGCCTGTGTGTGAGCAAGTGGTACTAGGCTTAACTAACTGTCACTAAACTGTGTTAAACTGCAAGTGTGGCAGCACGGACAACAAAAACCCACTCTTTAAATGGATTCATGATTAGCTTAAAATAACAGGATTTCATATAAAGCTCCTGGAAGGAGTTTTTTTTTTAATGGTTATGGCATATAATGAAATTAGTATTGATGCCTTTTTTTGCCTGTAACCATAGCCACAGGGAGTAGGAGTCAGAGAAGAGGATTCACACCACGGAAAAGAAACCCCATTTTTTAAATACTTTTGTTTCAAGAAATAGATATCCTGAATTCTAAATAAGTTTCTTTTATCAGAAAACGTTACCTATGTTCAAGACAAGATCAGCAAAGATATGCGAGGTATTGCTTTATTTACATGGGGCATCAAAATAAACATGGAGTTCCTCACAGGAGCTTTAATGGGTTAGGATTGAATTATAATTGAGGCATCTTTGTACAAAATCAGCTGTTAGAATCACAGAGTTTTATGCCAAGCATTGATTCGGAGCACTAACTTTTATCAGCAGTAAGGGGAAGCTGCACAAGGATAGATTAGATGTGCACATTATGTGTTCCTCCTATCAAGACTTGACCCAGTTCTGAAAAAGTAGTGGGAGTAACATCTCATCACATGTTTCATGTTACAGTGTGAAGCCGAGTGATGGTTTCTATCACAAGATGAAGATGTTGCCTTCAGGTTGTCTATCCAAGCGAGGGTTCATAGCGAGTTGTGTTTCTTTGTTTTGATCAAATATCTGCGATTCTGTCATTCAGCACTTTATATAACTTGTCGTAGTTTTGGTATTACACCTTCAAAACACTTCTGCTTTGGTACTTTACCTACAAACCGATGAGAAATCCCAATAACTTCATTTGAATCAGGGCTGTCATGACATCACATTTTCACCACATGATTATCATGGCCAAAAAATATTGTGAAATTAATGTTATTGCGATATTTATGGAAAACTTCAAAATAAAACAACACTAGAAGTCAAACTGAGGAAATGTCAGACAAGAGTGGAGCAAAAACAATCCTTCATAAAATTGACTAATGCGCAATAACCTTGCATGTCATCGTCCACATTAATAATGCTTTCTGTGATTTATCTACCCTGTGATAGAAACTCCTTTTGATAACACATTGCCTCCTAAATGTTTTGCTTTCATTTTGGTATTTTTTGTGTCTGGAGGTTTTATTGCTCTATTTCCTGTCTGGTCAAAAGTCTTTGAAAAGACTGCTACCGTCAGTTCCAGTATATCCTGACAGTCCCTTGAATTTTCCTTCATCATTGATCAAATTTATGTTTATTCATTTATCATTTAAGACAGGATATAAATCATAGATAGTGTTCATGCATGTGATAAAATCAGTCACTACAGTAAGATTACCTGTACAGTCTTGATCAAATGCAATCCAATACAACTGCTCTACAATGTTTTCTACCTTTAAAAGACAGTTAGAAAGGTCATAACTTTACTTTATAATTATTAATTAATATGATTGATGGTTGAGTGCTGGAGTGCATTAAACTGTAAAGTGTTACTGATATTTCATCCTCCCATTAACATATATGAGGGGAGCAAACACTTTTAGACATGGATACATGGATACCGTCACCAACTTCAACTTCTTGCACTGGTGGTCATACGGCTGATTGGTGTAGTAACAAAGGACCGGCACAGATCCAGAAAGACACACATCTGAGAGATTTCACAAAGTGCTTGTCTTGTACGTCTTTAGGGATCAACAAAAGCCAACAGTGAAATGTAAATATGAGAAAACACAGAAATCTCTGCACTGAATCTTCTGAGTCACTTTGGTATTCCCACATCTCTCAGCGAATGCTGCAGGATAAACTAAATGAGAGCACCTCACAGAAAGTAGCACACAAAATTAAACTCTGTCCATTTTACCTTTCTCGTCATGTTTGCAGTTAAAGGTGTCATGCATTAAGAACCTGGAGGTCCTGATCTGAATTTTAACCGTGGCAAAACAAAATTACTTTTTTCTCTCTCTCCCTCTCGCTTTCTGTCCTTAAACATGACCTGCTCTAATAAAATGTCAAAAAGAATTGAAAGGAATAGAGGGCCTGACCAATTAATTTGCAAAACAACATTATTTGCCACAACCCTGGGCTTCATGCCTTCAGTCCTATGATTATGTTTTTCTACTTAATCAGTGGGTAATTATTTCTTCCATGCTACATTTGCTTTTGTTATTTGCATGTTTTGCTGTTTATTTGAAGTTTACAATATGAAAGAAATTGTTGATTAGGAAAAATGTGGTCACACCAAGAAACTCTTGCAAAGAAAAGCTTTCCGTAATGGGTAATTGGCTCAAATTAACCTGTTGTTTTCTGGCTGGGAAAAGGTAAGAAAAGTTTAACTCCCATAAAATCTCAACTTAAGAACACAACAAGGAAGAAAATAAAGATGGACTTATAGTTTTAATGATTTTTACTTTCTGAAATTCCATGTACATTTTAAAGCGCAGTCAAACACACTAAACATGTGATCTGCAAAGTACACGGTATTGTTTGCAAAGGCTGTTTTTCAATGCTGATAGGTTCCTGTCCCCTGTCATATAAAAGTGCATGATCAACATTTAAAAATGAGTCACTATATTATGCAATAATTCTATTATTAAGTGTAAAATACACCCTGAGTAAAAAAAACAAGCTGCTTGAACTTGCAGCTCGAACAGAAAGTGTTTGGAGCAATAAACTGAAAAGAGAAGTATCTCTAACATAAAGAATGATAAAACTAAATAACATACTATAACCATGACATTCTGTGTTAAAAGCAGTAATGTCAGTTTTGTATGATTCAGATGATGAAATAAAGGCACTGTTCCCTATTTTGTTGGATGTCTCCATCGCAGTGAAATAGGTGAAAGGATGTTTGTATTGCCTGCTAGATAATGGACAGAAAAAATACCTAACAACAGTTCGGAGCCGTAAATGAAAGAAAAAGGCTTGTATGAGACCAAACCGCCCTCATCCCTGTACATGCCTCCAATGCCCATCACTTCTAGCAAAGGTAAAACACCACAACAACTGTTCCAGCCCTTCCACCTTTGAGAATTCACCTAAACGTCAACATCTGCTGACAGAGCAGGAGCAGTAAATTCACTAATGGCAGCTGTTTGATTTTATTTTGCTCTAAAATAGTTCCCTCTGCATTTTTTTTACACTCCCTGGAGTTGTGAGCAGAGCGGGGGACAGGGCAGGTGTGCTCTCGGGATATGTGCAACTCTGTGACTCTAAAAAACAATCATAAATTCATGCGCCTTTTACTACTAAGCACTTATGTTCCAGTGCTGAGTGTGTGTTTTCTCAAACAAGTTTATAAAATATTCAAACAATATAAAAAGTGCTCTACTTATGCTACAAATAACTAGATTTGTAATTTGCTCGTGAACAGTCCTAGAACTCTATTAAAGGCAGACCGCACCTTTCCTTCATTTGGTGTTTAATCAGGGAAAGGTGTTTTGATGATTCAAAGATTGTTTGCAGAATTGCACCTTGGTTTTGGCTGAGTTCAGATGTGATGACTAAAACAGCCCAAGCAAAGGAAATTTGCTTTTAACAATTATTACTTTATTTAGATTTGCTTGTCCTTCATAAATGTGTTTATTTTCAACATCGAGTACAAAGCTTTATAAAAGGTTTCATGGGAAATCATTCAGGGGAGCAGTCAGCACACTCATTGTTTTGCCTAACCTAATACTCATGTTAACTGATAATAAGCAGTGATGTTTTAACCTGTTTACAGAAGAAAACTATCAAAAGTCGCATTTTTACTTTGACTGTTTTACTGATTTAGTTCTGCTGAGGCAAAAGTTCTTGTATTGATACTTGGTCACATGTGAATCTTTTGCCCACACTCTTTACAAGCCGTTCAGTACGATACTTTTTCACATTATTTACATTTCATCCCTTTTACCTTGCATAAGCAAACCGAGTCTGCATGCACTGCTGGAGACGGTTCATGTCTAGGTCCAGAGGAGGTTGCTGAACAAAGGGGAAACTGTGCAGACAAGTTGAAACCCCGATAGCCCCTCAGAATGATAAAGAGGGGGCGGCTGCACAATAGAGAAATAATTAGGACAAGGCCACTGTGCATGAATCCTTCCACAAGCACTCAACTGTGTCAAACAGCTTGGTCAATAATCTTCAGCAATTCCTGAGGATTAGAGTCTTATTACCGAGCACCGTCTGTCACACAGACCTCTGCGCCCAAGCACACTCACTTCCTGACTGTTTGCTCCGGATTTCAGCAAACAAATCATCTCACCGGGGGATTCATCACATTTGAGTTGAATATGGTTCAGAGTGCTTTTTAGTTGGGGAACGGCTCCTGAAGTTTTATTTCTCCCCCATGTGTTGTTTACATGCTGTGTCTGGGGCCATATGTAACTGTGTTTCAGAGATATACAGTCCCCATACGTTGTGAGCGACAGCTTACTATTGTGGAACTTATCTTTAACATGTTATCAAGTGGGAAAATGGAGGGGATCTATAACTCCTGGTAAACTATCATTCAGATGCAGTATGTAACAACTTAGAGATATATTTTATAGGTTTATTTGTACTACAATCATGACTTAATATTATAGTTGTTTCTCTACTTGAAGAAAATAGTCCTAGTGTTAATCGGAGAGTCTTTGTGGTTAACTTTTAAACGTATCTATAGTTTTGATTAAAGACTTCAACCAGCAAACAGTGTGCTGATATTAAATAAACATGTATTAATAATAATTGCACTGTGCTCGTACCTCTACGCACACACTTGTAGATCTGACATTAGTCAACCTGGTGTCACAGCTCAGACAGTAATCGAAACACCCCCCCACAAAGTCCGTATCAGCCCCAACTTCCTTACCTTGTCCACAAATTTCGACCACAGCAGCAGCAGCAAGAACCCAAACCGCCAACAGCCTCTTGAATTGACAGTCCCGTCTCACACACATGTCTACTAAAGTCGAGAGGGCTCTTCTCTTCTCTTCTCCGCGGAGGCAGAAACACGTCCTTGTGTTGGGAAAAAGAATACTTCCAGTGCTTCAAAAATTAGAAAAAGAAAACAAGCAAAGCGAGGTTGTTAAACGTCAAGCGAAACACGAGCAGAGCAGTTGGATTTGCTGTTGCACTTCCGGTGTGTGTTGTCGGAGTGAAGACAGCTGAGAATAATCAAGTGAAACGCGGAGGTCCCTGTTTAATTTGGACGCTCAGTAAGCGGATTCGTGTCTGTGTGTGAGAGCAGGCGGCACATGGAGAGAGCAGGAGGAGGAGAGGTTCAGCACCGCGGACAGCTCCTAGCGACAGATCAGGGAACAGCCTCCTACAACTTACTTTACTCCACTCTTCTCCTCCGTATCTCTACAGAGACCGACTTTATAATACATTTATACTCTCATTACCTTTGTTTTATATTTATGAAGTAATTCTATAACATTTTCATTAACAATTATGTCGTAATTAGGCTCAAGTGTACATATGGGAGGCATTATTCCAGGCACACTAATGTAAATCTGCTGTTTTGGCTTAGTCATTATGAGTGCATAGACAGCAGTTTTATTTATTTATTGATCTATTTAATGTTATTAAATATGATTTAGGACTATTTTGCCCCCATAGGCACAGTGTAGTTAACCCTCCTCCGGTGTTAGGTTCTGCATGCTTAAAACAGTGGTTCTCAAGTCCAGTCCTCGAGCCCCCCGTGTCCTGCATGTTTTGGATGTTTCCCTGCTCCAACACACCTGATTCAAATGATCAGCTCGTTATTAAGCCATTAGAGAGCTTGATAACGAGCTGATCATTTGAATCAGGTGTGTTGGAGCAGGGAAACATCCAAAACATGCAGGACAGTGAGCCTTGAGGACTGGACTTGAAAACCACTGGTTTAAAAGAACCACTTAAATTAGCTTTTTTGCATCAAGACTTCTATTTCAATTTAGAACCTCTATTTCAATTTTTTTTTTTTAAATGAAATTGAATAAATTATAAAATGCTCTTATTAAAATCATGGCACTTGTGCTGTTAGGGTCGCTGTCGACCCGGTTAGATCAATATCTAATAATAAGAGCAAAAACTGAAATCATAAGTGAACTGTCAGGCACCACACTTATAGTCAGATCATCTTCCAATCATCTAAGTAAGTAAACTCTATTTCTACAGCACTTTTCACAGACAAGAAAGTCACAAATTGCTTTACATAGACAAAAATTAAAATGTACATACAAATTAAAAGGCCAAGACAACAACAGCAATCAGTCATAGCAGCCCCAAAACAATTCAACAAAAGCCTGAGCAAATAAATAAGTGAATAAATGTGAGATTTGGGAAATTCTCATTTTGCAATGTTTCTCCCTGCACAAAAAACTACGTCGGGCATGTCCAGACATGTGAGATCAATTCAGTATAGATGTCTGTATGAGTGGTACAGTGGCAAAGAAAGGCCCAGAGGACCACAAAAAAAGTTATTATAAGCAATATTTTTATGGATAATAGAACCTAACAAGGTAATCTAGAGATAATAACCAAATTGGATGATAGAGAATTATTTTTAGTGTAATTTACAGCTAATTTAAGACACCGGTCAAAACCGATCCCTAACATGGTGGGTGTGTAGTAAAAGCTAACACAGGAGGAAGGTTAAATTTGATTTAGGACTATTTAGCCCCCATAGACACAGCATAGTTAAGATGCAGTTTCTTACCACCTCTTGCTGCATTTGTTGTGATAGTTTTTTTTTGTTTTTTTTTTGTAATTTATTTTTTATTGCTTTTTAACAGTACAACACAAAGATAAACAAACATGAATGTGAACACTAACAAGAACGTAGCAGCATAACATGAAAGAAAAAGAAAAAATATCATAATAAAAACAATAATAATAATAACATATATCTACATAAACAGGGTAAACACCTCCAGCATCCTTCTTGACAAATCATTCATTAAATTGTATGATATTTCTTGTTTTTCAATGTCTTAGAGCAATCCTACAGTCGGTAGTGAGGGCCAATCTACACCATAAAGTTTGGGGGAGTGACAGCTCTATCCCCTCTGTTATAATGCTCTGTTATATATCCCCTACTCTTCTCAAACCTCCAGCACAAGTCAGATTTAACTTTAATCTTTACAAGGAGTCCAAAAAAGCCTATGGATGATTTTATATGTAATCAGGCGGGTCTGTATTTCTCTAGATATTCTATACCAGGATCTATGTATTTCCTCCCATTTTGTGACACCATTTTTTGTTTCTTGTTTTCTTATTGGTGCATTTTTTTACTCAGATGGTTTAGCCAAAAAGTCAATTGTATAATGCACGCTGTGTCAAATTGATTGAAACTGGCATCTACAACCTAAGCCTATGTGTGGGTCTCATCAGATCAATGTCAGCAGGCAACTGCATCACAAAAGTCAGCTGAGCAATATTCAGAGGTGTGTGAGTCACCGCAGACCTGTGGATGAAACTAAAATATCACTTCACTTCTGCCTTTTCAGATGAGGGATTTCTGTCTTTTGAGTTTCTTGAAGCAAGCCTCAGCACAATGGTGACTACATCAACAGATTTTTAAAAGCTGCTATGGGGTGTTTTATTTGTTATGTACTCTATTGAAACATGCTGTACATATGTGCCTGCCTCCTGCCTTTTTCTCTTGATGTGTAACAGCATTATCCCTAAAAAAAAAAAAAAACCCTGTTTTTCATAAAAAAGGCTGAAAATAGGTTGTGGTCCAACACCACACTGGTATAGCAGTGATGTATTTCTTCGAACCAGTTGATCTAAAGGTCAAAATCTTATAGTACAATTCAGTCAATTCATTTACTAAGAATGGCCATACATTGTTAATAAGGTTTCAAAAACTGTTTCGAGATCTAAAACAATAGAATCTTAAACATGGGATACAAATGAATATAAATCATAAAAATGCATTATTAACGTGGTAATTGACTGTTTTTTTAAAATCAGACATTTGATTACCCTTGTTCAAATACAACCATTGAGATATTTTGGCATTTTGGAGCACACACCTATAGAGTATAGAGCAGCTCCTCTCTTTGGTATCAGCTGACCTTTAATATAAGACACAGGTGAGAGATGAGTTGATTAGCTATTACAAAGCCCACTGTATTGTGATCCAAGAGGCGATCAGAAATAGGATAAGAAGCGTGTGTATAACAGGCTAAAGTATGATTGGCCTCCTAAAAGCTAAAAACATGGATTTCTGCTTTACACACACTGACTCTGAGACCAAATTACTCAAAATCATTACCTTAAATTTAGCATACACTCCTCTGGCTACTTTTAGCCCTCCTGCGTCACAATTTCAGCTCAGCTTTTTTGGTCCCATTTCCAGACTCAGCTGTGCATGACAAGCCCTGAGGGGAGACTTTCCTCAGGTACTGGAAATAATCATGCCATGTCGTGTCTCTGAGGTCACTTTTTTATTTATTATTTTGGTCCCTTTGCTCTGTTCAGTTGATGTCTCAGGGCTGTATCTATTTTTCTCTGATGTCTGTCTGCGCAGTGCTTGCAGGAGGGTTCGACTTTAATGAATAAAGTGGTGTTCTTAAATTGGTTACAGCCGGTAAAGCATAACTGGTAAACACAGATTTTTGTCAGTGTAGCAGTGAGAGACAAAACTGTGACAGAGATATAATGAAGGATGAAAGAAGTCTTTCAGAAAAACCTGGGTTTTTATTTTCTGCGTTTGCAGAAGGTCATGAGTCTGGAGCAATGAGCCCCGATGGTACCCGCTCTTAGGGTTGACCTTTGACCTCCCTTGATAGGAACAGGGGGAGAGATCAATAAAACGGTGCATCAACATTCCTGTAACACCAAAATGAAGTAAACCACCACACTGAATAACTTTCCTGTTTTAAATTAATAATCCCATCATCAGGTCAGAGTGTGACTAAAGTGATTATGCTGAAAATACGTTAAGATAAGTTTATTGAAATATTCTTAAACTTATGACACCGAAAATAATCAAGAAGTGCGAGTAGATACTATCTGCAGTGCTTATCATTAACCCCCTTTACTTTTCTAGGTCATGTTAGCCTAATTTAAAAAAAAAAAAAACGGCTTAATATAGACAGGAAAATAATTGCTATGTGGCCACATTGTGTTCCTCCTGACAGGGGTTTCAATATATAAGTTAGTGATGCATGATCCAGAAATGGTTCACTGTCTAATTCAACCCATAAGCAAAAAGACAGGCTTTTCAGGGGGGGTTGTTTTTATGCTGTTGTTTTTCACTTTGTCCTTTTTGTGAAAGAAAGAAAACAGCCAATGTTTCAGCAGACTGCTATGCAAGTTACTATCAAAATAAAACCAATTAGAAGACCAAAATAGAGATGGAGGTGGCAGTGAAGAGGGGGGGTTAAGAGGACTACAGTCAGAATTCAATGAAGACACAGAAGACTACTCTGTCTAAAAATAAAAGCTGTACCGCCAAGCAGTTGAGATGCACACCTGTTCCCTGTACGCCAGCATAAGCCAGGTGTGGTGTGTTAAAACCAATGGATGGATGAGTCTCCCGCTTCTTCCCACTCGCTGTTGCACTTCTTGGCCCAGAGTCATGAGTTAACTTGGTCTGGTGGTAATTTTATGTCTGGAGGTCAATCAATGATGTGTTCTCTAATAAAATTAAAAGAAGTACAAACTCTTGTGTTTGTAAGTTTCAAGTCGACACAAGTGTTTAAGAGGCCTCCCTGTTTTTAGGGGGTACTGGTTTGTAAGGAGGCCACAGCTCTGTTGCTCTTGTCAAAGGATCAGTTCACAGTTCCCACAGGATTTGATGCATATATTTCCCATTTTCTTCACTTCCAATCTCTGTCCATTTGTCCCATTCAAGAAAAGTTTAAAGCACAACAACTAATCTAAAAATAAGTGATTCACCATTTTAACCTCAGGTCAGTAATATGAATTTTGTCCCACTGCTTCTTCAGTTTATAGTAAATGTAAATAAAGTGATGGTACTTTTTTGCATTTATCAGGGTGCCAGTTTAAGCCCACACCCCATTTATAGAGGCTTAAGTTCTTGTTGCAGTGGCTGTAGGTTTGACTCCCAGCTATGGTGCTGCATGTGCTCCCCAATTCTGCTACTTATGTTTGTTTTCTACTGTCAGTTTCCTGACTCAATAAAAGCAAGAATTACCTTAAAACAGCTTTAAATATTGTATTTATTTCTGAACTCTCTTGATCCTCTCTGACCCAGAGCTTATTTTATATGGTTTATCAAAGGACTCTCTCTCTCTCTCTCTCTCTCTCTCAATCTATCTATCTATCCATCTGTCTTATTTTTAAGCTTTCTCTCCCCTGACAATCTTATTTTTAGTCCATGCAGTGACTTCTACTGCAGAGTCATGTCTATATCCAACACTATGCCGCATAGCGGTCCCAAAGACGTTGGCCATATTTTTAGCATTACAAACTGAAAACAGGGCGTCTTGCACATTTTGAGTCGGCAAGTGGTAAATATTTTGAGTTCATTCAGGTGTAATACTTTAAGTAGATACTATTGATATAATACATTGTGTACAGTTAATTTCCATGTAAATAAGTTTTTATAACTATCATTCATTCAAATCATTTAAATATGAAGAAGACAAATATGAAGTGAAGGGGATTTTCAAAAAATAGACTGAACTCAATAAAGATCAAGTCAACTGAACACATATTTTTTTTAAGTAAAGTGTAACTCAAAAAATTTATTAGCATAACTTAAAAGCTCTTCTGTTATCTGTTACAACAAAAATTTTGAGTTTTCTGAACTTGTTTAGGTTTACATTGTACAGTCATTTATCAGCCTCATCTGATAAATTTACAAGACATTAACAAATTCTCTACATTTTTTCATGTTTAATAGTATAGATGGTAAAACAATTTGAGAATTTTGTAATTTGAGAAACATTCTTCTGGGATTTTTGAACTATTTCCTCATCCAGACTCTCTCAGGGAAGTAAACCTGTTCCCACCACTACTTTAAAGAGACTCAGCCGCTCTGAAGTGCCTTTCTCACACCCAGTCCAATTAGTCAGTAGTTGATTCTTCAGAGTTTGTCTTGGCAGTACACAACTCTTTCTGTGTTTAATTTTCCTGTCCCAACTTTTTTGAAGTGTGCTGCCAGCATCAAACTTACAATGAGTTTTATTTTCTCTCAAAACAATAAGATTTTTTTGTGTCAGCGTTTTATTTGTTGTATCCGCTCTATTTTTAATAAAGTATAGGCTTTAAATGAATTTCAGACAATTAAAATTTGTCTTTATTAACATTTTAATGTTGTTATCAACCAACCACTTTTATTCATTTAGCACCAAAGAACAGAAAAAATTACAACATGTTTACATGCAAAACAGGGCTACACTCTTTTTTGGTTATGATTTTCAGAGACCAAATCCAAGTCACCATGAGCAGGCACTGAACAACAGTGGCAAATAAAACCTCCCTTTGATCAGGCAGACAGCTCAAACAGAACTGGACTTATTGGTAGACAGCCATCTGCCATGGCACAATAAAAACAGAAAATACAAGTAGTGAAGGTGTTCTCTCTGCACACAGACTTTTTTGCTCACTCTTGCATCTTTCTACGTTGACTTTTCTTCAGTTTGACTTTGCCTCCCTTCGCCTCCCTCTGTCACTGCACCAGCCTCTCTCTTTCTCTTCTAAATTTACCTCTCTGTTTTCCTCCGTGTCCTCAACTCCTTACATCACTCACACACTCCCTCTGGCCCGCCTCAGAAAAGGCTCTAATAGTGCGACTCCTCCTTTAGTGAAGCTCCATGAAGCCATAAAGCAGCCCTGAGGTCTGGTTGGCAGCCAGATGGTTGCAGCCAAGCTTTCATTCTGCTAATGGGTAGGGGGGCAGAGCAGTTAATGAAAATCAGACCCTTGAAATGAAATGACCGATGTAGAAAGGTAATGAGGCACACATCGGCAGCGGGCCTTTACAAGCATTAAGGTAATATTAAATGGCAGCATTATATAAAAAAAACATCTTATGATGACTGTTCATTGGACGACTAACGACTGATTATTACGCAGCATGTTCTGCTAACAAACACACTTCTCCTGACTCACTCTGTTTGTGAGATTCAGATTGACTGGCTTGGCTAAGTGTTTCATCCAAGCAGTGCTGTGTGCCAAATGCTATCAATGAGTTGCCTTCCCACGTAACATTACAACCGTTGCAAATTACAGCTCGTATTACAGTCACACACATAGCAACAATATCACAGTCACGGGGCTTAGAAATGCATTCAGGGCTAATCATCGTGCATTACATTCACAGTGCACAAGCGTGACCCCTTTCAGCCAACAATTGCAATTAGAGCACTATTCCAAAATCTGTTCAGGGCTATTTACAGCTATTTGTGGAGCATTAAAGGGATGCCAATCAGGCTTCAGCTGTTAGAGGAGGGAAAATGAGGTAAAAACCCAAGAATCGTATCGAAATTCGCAGTAGATAATGATACATACTTAAATTGTTGTACACAGAATAATTATTCTCCTTGTACAACTAAATCAGGCAAAAACCTTGTCATTTGTACTTTTCCAGAGATTTTGCAGGTTTTTTTTTAAAAAAATTTGAATTTTCTATCACCTTTGTGGTATGATGGGAAAAATTTGCAGTAAAGAATGCTATTCAACAAAAAAATAAAGACATGCTCGAAGACACCTGATTGTAAGGAGGAAAACAGCAGGTGTTATTGTGTTGTTTTTGTTTTTTGTATGTGCGAGATTGTCAGAGATGTGTGATGACCTCTCAGAAAGGCTGTTATTTTTTTTCATTGCTGGAAGATGTATTGCGTAGTTTTAGCAGAAAAATACCTTTTAAAATACACCATCAAACATTGTTCAAAAAAATACAAGTTGGTGTTTGATTTTTTATCTTATTTTTTATTGTTGAGCAAATGTTTCCATATGAATGTTAATGTCATCATTTCACTTGCTTATGCATACACAATATGCATACACAAACACACAGTTTTTTTTCTCCATAAAAATGAAGGAAATTGTCACCGTTTAGTTTGAATTGATTTGAGTAGGGTTGAAAATCTCCTTTGTGTTCTTTTTAAATGCCATTTTCAAAACTTTTGCATATGATTTCTTAGTCTCCCCATAGCTGAATTTAGTTGGTGACACACTTTAACTGTCATCTGTAAATGAAATATGGTTTAATATAATCAGAATCTTTAAAACTGCACATCATAGACAGCAGGATGAACAAAAGGAGGGTCTGAAGGATGTGATGGAGGAGAGGCAAGCTTGTACAAGACCAAGGTGTAAATCGCATGCTTCCAACCTTCACTGGAACTGGAGTATTTTTCTTCACAGCCCAGACTCATCCTGCAAAGAAATTTTGAGCCAATGAAGAGAGTAAACAAATATCCAGATATTAACTTAGTACTCAGATTCCAAATATGAGTGCTTGCTTTAGTGAACAGAGTCAATTAAAGATGATTAAATCAATGACTCACTCCTGAATCAAATCTGCATCTTTATCCATGTTAAAAAAATGTTTAAAAAATCAGAACTGTAGCTTTAAATCAGGTTATACAAAGTTTGCCTTCAAATTTGATGATCAAATCAAAACTTTAGGGTGCTAGCATACCTGTTGCTTATTTGTTCTTTTCCGGTTTATATGAAGAATACATTGTTGCATTTTTCCCATAGGACATGTGTGCGATCTCATAAAGCAGGCCAAAGCACACGCCATAGGAGGTCATTACATCACAGACTCTTTTTCCCACTGTGTAGGTAGATAAACAAATAACATGCCTACTGGTCACATCTTGCATTGTGGGAAGCTGGCTCCAAGATTGCCTGTCATTGTTAGCCAGTTAACAGACAAACAAATGAGTCAACATAGAGCATCAGGGATGTCAGATGCCTCACTGGCATTCAGTCTAATGAACTTGTTTGAACACCACCATGTTCAACACCACTTCAGAAAGTACAAAAGTTTGAAAACCTGTGAGTCAGCGCTTCAACGAGTGGTGCTTTCCAAGGCTAAGAAACTCCAATAATAGCAGCATGTACAGGTACAAGACCAGCTTGGCAAACATAGAGGCTCCTCTGATGAGAAAGAATAACTCTCCTGTTTAGCTGCGGGTTTGTAAAAGAGAGGATTACGGCCACAAGAAGAGAAAAAAATAATTAGAGGAGGAAGATTTTTTTTTAAATTTCCATTTCGAGATTAAAGTCAAAATTTAAAAAGTCTAAATGAAATGCCATATGGCTTAAACTTCATGTGCCAGAGCGCATTGGGTCCTCGGCTTCGGTAATGCCTGCGCTTCAGACGCCCGGCTTGTCTGTGCTCCACGCCTTCAGATCAATCAACTTGATCAGTTGTCTTATTGTATCTTGCGATACAACATAGCCTCGCTGTATAGCACACAGGTGTAACCATCGATAACCCTGCATTTGCATCATAATTTTCGGCACAGTCTTTTCAGAGTCTGAATACTTATGACCACACTGTGTTTGTGTGCTAAAAGAGCAAAGATTTCCCTGTTACTAAATCCAGTTCTAAAGTACAGCTTTACAAACTGTTCAACAGAGGACATGTTGTCCAGGGACAAGCCACAGTGCTGTTGATTCATCATCGTTAATCTCAACATTACCACTTTATTCATGAAATTCTGTCTTTATTTGCGTCAACATATTTTTGTAATTTTGACTTTAATCTCGAAATTTCGATTTCATTCATGTTGACTTTAATCTGGAAATTTTGACTTTATTGACATAATGTCGAGTTTTTAATTTTGAATTTTTCGACTTTAATCTCATTCTTGTAATTATTATTTTTTTCTTTTCGTGTTTCTAATCCTCTTTTGTCGGTTTGATTGTGTTCTTACTGCAGATGAACTTCTCCAGGGTTGTGTTGGACTCACTTGTTTTGTTCTCCATCAAAGACCAACTCATATGTCCAAACAGTCCAGTCTACTAAAGGAAACCAACCTTTTTTATCGGCCTCTCAGGTTTTTTTTCACGTACACCTGTATAATATTTAGGAGCACCTCCACTCAGGGATCCTCAGTATAGTTCTGACATTTCCTTCTGTGGGGCACCCCTGACTTTTTCTTTTTTTTTTATCTCTGTTTTATGAATCTGTGACACTGTTAGTGCTTCTCAATTGGAAAAGAGTCCCTATTATAACAAGAAATGATACAAAATGTCTGTGGTTAGTGGTGGGAATCAAGCAGCCACAGTGACTGACCACAAATTGTATTGTTGTTACCTTTGACTGATTGTTTTTCTTACAGGCATATCAGCCACTTTACATTTTGGTCTTTGCTTTGGAAATGACATCGATATCCCTTTGAATATCATGTACATAGAAAATAAATAGTTTGGTGAATTTCTCAGCATCGTGCTGTCTCCCCTCGTCTCCTCCTACCCCCTTTGTTGTGCTCTTCCTCCTGCTCGAGCCCACTTAATTGCACATTCCTCATTACCATGTATTGGAAGAGAGAGCTCCCTCAGAGCAAGTCAACTGCGCTGTAGACAGTTTTTCAAAGCTTTCTGTACACATTTTCTGCAGGAGAAAAGAGGAACTGGGGAGGAGGGGGATTACAAGCGCTGACCTTTGACCTCTAATTATGAATTTCACAAACTGCGTCATGAATTTATACCGTCGGATATAGATGAGACAGTCCGTGGAAGGAAACATTTCTCTTAGCTGCCAATTTTGAACAGTTGTTGTCCTCAGACTGGGTCCCAACAGTGGGAATAGAGTGGATGTGACCCCAAAGACTGAGCAGCATCTGTTAACCCCCTCGATCATTGCTTCTATCTGACGGCAAGGCTGGAGCAGCGTCTGGCCAGTCATGCGGGACCCTGCCAATAGATTCAGCAGACTATGGTAATGAGCCCAAAAGGATTCCCGGGCTCAGTCCTGTCACTTTGACGACTCCAAAATTAACTCTGCGCTCGAAATTTGCCTCAACACCTGCTGTAATAACATTCAAGAGAGAAGGAATATGTCAGTAATGCAGGTACAAGAAAATTAATGTAACCCCTCTTGTCAAATGTAATTAGAGCCACGGTGACACAGATGTGGTGCAATGGATGTTTTGAAAGGGTGAAGCAGAAAATAATTGCAGCAGTAAGAAACCCCGATAACAGTATCCTCTGTGGGTTTTTAGAGAGGTGTGTGCCAAGATGGAGTTTCTGTCCACAAGTGTAATAGAGTCTGCAGCTAGAAGGGTTTGAAACACTTCTTTTACACACATACACCGGCAGAACAAACACCACACACACACTCTACCACCATGCAAGATGGTACAAACAGAAAATTTGCATTTTCCTCTCTGACGCACAAACCTTTTATGTAGCGTGTGACACCCTGTCCCGTGCTTTTACAACCACATCTCTGTTCGCCTGTTCCTCCCCTTCCTCGGCACGCCGCGTACCTCCCCCCCTTCTCCCTCCCTCCCTCTCCTTGACCTTCTCTTTTCATTAGTCAGAGTGTGTCTCATGCCCCTGAGCGTGCTGATAGTGCACTGCTCCAAGGCTGCATTTATCAAGATGATAAAGCACTCGCAGACAACAGCCAAGTATCTCAAGGCTAGTGGCCGCCGTACCTGACAAGTGACAACAAGTCACACAAACAGCTCCACCTCCAATCCTCCCTCAATCTGCTCCCACCCTTCACCCTATCTTTCACTCTGGTTGGCTGTATACCATTTCCAGTTGGTCACAGGTTGTTGCTTTGTGTCACATGAGCCCCTAATGAGAAGTTAAGTACAGATGAAGGTTGGGTGACTGCACAAGACAACAGATCTGCCCCCTGCCTACACACGCACACACTCTTTCCCTCTGAGCAGATGTTAAGTATAAATGCTCAGTGGCTTCAGGATTTAGTGCTTTTTTGTGATTACTGTGGTCAAAGTTAACATTTTTTTTGTGGTTGTAATGTGTTGAGGTTTATTTCTTGTGTTATACATTCAAGATTGGTTTATTTGTCATATGCAGGTTTAACATCGTCAACAATGCAATGAAATGCCCTGGATGAGAAGGACCACTCGACCCAAAAAAGAAGAAGAATACAAGAAGAAGAAAACGATGCAGGCATATATACATTATACATTAAGCATGACTTATAGTAAGGTGAACCAGACGTCCCTGATTTCTGGGGAAAGTCCCCATTTTGGATGACCTGTCCCTGGCTAAAGCTGTCCCTGATTTAAGGGTTTCATTAATGAGAAGAAAATGTTGCCTGTAGACTAGAACAACGGTTATTACGGTAGCTGAGTCCATAGGAAGTGCAAGTAAGCATGTTGCGCGCAGTCCTGAACAACCGTTTTTACGGGGGGTTATTACAGGGGGCATGCGCTGCAACTAAGTAGTACCGAGTTGTTGTCTGTGATCACACAGCCACTGCCCCCCACCCCCCAAAAATAAAGGGCCTGAAATCACATTTTTCTTAGCACCCCCCACCCCCTGGATGTTCCTGGATTTCATTACAGAAATCTGGTCACCTTAACTTATAGGACAATACTCTAAAAGACATCAGTTGGTCACATTAGCTGTCCATATTTTGGCATCGCTTCACCGGTTACTTCCATGTCAAGCCAGGAATAAAATGCGTGAATATTCAATGAAACCAAACTGCCATTAAATACCACTTTTGCACTGGGCTTGCCTGTTATTCAGTATGCTGTGCTGTTCTAAAACTACTGTTAAGAGACAGGATCACAGCCCTTCTGTCTAAAACCCTTTGAGATTAGTGCTGACTCATGTTTGAAGAGGAGCAAGAAAGCAAGGGATGCAGTCTCTAACTGGTCAATTAAGTCAAGACAAAATAACAGGAACTACAAAGATAGCGGACACTTTTTTAGACAGGGATTTTCCAAAGCAACTACTTCTCACACCGTTTAAACAAGAATTTCAATTTCAATTAACTGAAAAGTCTAAAGGAAAAAAAAAACATAGTAAATAACCAAAATGGAGCACAACTTTTTTTTAACATGGCTGAACAGAATCTGCAGGCAAATTTAGCTAGATCTGTTTACAGAGTGAAGCTAACACTAGCAGAGCTAACACCACCAGCCTCAGCATTCCTGTGCTGGTTGTAGACTCATCCCATTGAATGGTTATGAGCCAATTACACAAGACACAACCTTATCTTTATTTTCCACATTATTACACTGCCAAACAGCACCGCACCACAAGATGTTACCTCTGCCTACTTACATGCTGGTAGCAACGTATGACAGCCCTTGCCATTTGAGAGCAGCTGCACGGCTTAGACACAACATAAAGCAGTATTTTGAGTGGACAATAGCATAGGGGGACCATATTCTGAATCCACAAAAAAGAGGACACTACTATGCAGGGGCAGAGTCATGGAGTCGCACGTAATTTTTAGAGTTTTTCGGGTCAGATCGAGTGTCTTTTACATCCCTTTAACTCAGTAAGTCCATGCGACACAAACTTGAAACTTCCATACAAAACCCCGGACATTTGAAGGATTTTATAAACTTCCCCGGACAAAACTGGACAGCCCCCCAAAAAGAGGACATGTCCAGGTAATAGGGAATGTATGGTCACCCTAAAACAGCAAAGACATAATCATTTGTTTAAACAACTTGTAATTCTGTTGCCAACCAGGGGTGACAATGTTTAATCATTTAGTTGGCTATTGTTCACACCCTTCGTTTCAGTACTTACATAATCCTAGAAAGATGCTGAGTATTTATAAAAGGTGTTCCTGAGACATTATAATCATAGCCCTTATATGCACACATTTAAAACCTACTTGGATTAACACTGGTTATTTAAGAAGTGAGTTTAATGAAGTCGGTAATAGAAAGATTGCAAAGATTGGTCAGGTTGGTGAGTTGTAAAGGAAGTCTTTGAGTCCCAACATGCTTACAGCTTCCTTATGTATCTTTTACTACAGTTAAACATGTCAACATGATGCAAAAGAAGCTTCAAGGCTGTTAAACAAGAGATGGAAACTCTCAGGCTAGAAACCACTGAAAAGTTTAGCTGAATATATTTATCTGCATGATGATTGTTTGCTACTTTTTTGTCATAAGATTGAATGATTTTCAGTCTGTAAACGTCTAAACAATAGGAATATGCTCCAGTAGGCTACTTTTTAGTGTTGTACAGTGAGTACATTTCTTTTTTTACATCTGCTCCTTTAAAAAGGAACAGTTCCTACTGTAACTGGATTACTTGGACTTCTACTTCAGTACAAACAGAGTCTACCTTTTCCATCTCAAGTCTAGGTTCAGAGACATCCTTCCATGCAGACCCTGACTTATCCAATTTCCTTATTCCGACCGTGGTAACACCTCACATCTTTACTTGCTGCTTACCGCGCTCTCCTCTATTCAAAGGCTGTTTTCTGCTCTTAGGCACAAAGGTGCCGTCCAGCCTGCAATCACTGCACAGCTCAGCTTTCATACTCCAGCAGACTAACAGGAAGTTATATTATTCTTCTCAAAAGGCAGTAGCAAGTGGGTGGATTTGACGAGTCATTTTTTTTTTCTAATGCATCTTTTCTTGTTTCAGTTAAATGTCATTTGGACGTCATTTTTATATTAAAACACATGTTCAATTAGAATTCAAAAGTGTATTGTTCAGGGAGGCTCGTTTTTAATGAAAAGGCTCAAAAGGCAATTTCACTTTATTGCGGCAGACTTTGATTTCTATTGTTCCTTCGAGCTAAAATTTGCTTCTTGTTCTCCTTTCTTTCTCCTGTACTTTCCTTTTTTCCCTACCCCCCCTTTCTCACTCACACACACACACACACACACAAATGCATACCCACACACACACACTTCATTTAAATTAGGGTCTTACTTATCATGTCCACATGCAAATGAAATCTGCTGGACACACACTTTCATCTGCCTATCAGGATTCTTGTTCTCTGTTTTTGCATTTGTTGACTTTTGTGCTTTTATCATTACAATCACTTTTTACATCACGGACACTGCAAACCAGCTGTACTGGAGTAACCACAATTGAGTTTTTAATGTTGTTTAAAGTGTGAGGCCTCAGTAGAGTGTAAGACTTGTGCAGAAAACCAGTGTCTTGCACAACAAACAGGAAGAGAAAATTCAAGATTTTCAAAGAAAATCAATGAAATTCAATCAAAATGTGGAAATAAAGTTGCTCTGCAGAACCACTCTAGTACACTGTAATAATAGCCATCTACTGTGAAAGCTGTGAAAGGAAATTGCTTGAGATATTAAGAGTTCTCAGATGGCTCATGCTTCCACACTTCTTGCCGGAGCAGAAGGGTGGGATGATGGCTGCACAGAGGTAATAGAGGACCTCTTTGAAGTGTTTCTCAAATACCAAAGGTCAAGAAGGATGGATGGTCTGTCCATTTTTTTTTTCATATTCTGCAGGAGAGGCCAAGTTAACAGTGCTGCTGTATGAATGAAATCTGTAGAGACATTATTTTAGAGATCATCAACAGCTGATTTTATAAAGCATGGATGCAGATCCTAAAACTAAAAAACCGACTGATGAGATGGATTGACATCTGACTCTTGCCAAGAATTTTTCCCTTGATTTGTTTATTTCACTGAAGCACTATTCAAATATACAAGATCCTTGTACTGTGTGGACAGCAGACTGTGCACTCTTTCTGGTCTTATTCTACACCCACATGCAATGACTTTTAATCTCTTCATTCTGGCAATGAAAATATTTTTTTCTTCAGTTGTGCCATGTTTTTATGACCAAGATCAGTCACATAACATTATGGTCAATGAAAATATAAATATATACAAACACGTCAGGCAGACAGTGCATGCTACTAATAGTTTAAAATGTTAATTGCAGTTGCAGAACACTTTCTTTGGCATCCTACATTTGAATGGTAGAGTAATAGCGGGGTAGAAGCACAGCTCCCACACACATAACTCAAAGAGAATAATACAATGCATTTTTAAAGGATTCAAGGAAATTGCATTTAAAGGATATATTTGTAGTTAGATGTGATTATTTATGTCAAATATTTTTGTTGGATATCTCCTGTCTTTTATTAAACAAATGTGATCATGCACCATGCCATTTAGGCCATACATTGTCAATAATTAAAAAAACAATACTATAATTTCTTTTAATCTTATAGAGACCCACTCCAATAAAAAACATGTTTTTCTTATTGTGTACATGTTCATATGGCGTTTTTCTGATGCTAGAGAACAAATCATGAGAAAACTAAGTGCAAAATTACATTTCTAAGTATTTCTGCATTCAAAATGCTGCAAACCTCTGGCAGACCATAATGGCAGACTCAGACACAGTGGGGTTTCCTATGTCACACATCCAAGCTCCGCCCCCAGAGCCACAGTCTGCAGGCCACACTCCAGAAGGTAGAGTGGACGATCGTAGAACAAGTGTGTGCAGTAGCAGATTGCCATGTCCCCAAAGACATCATCATCTGAGTGCTGAATACTTCCTATGTTACCTGCCACTTCGACTACATCGGCAATGTCAGGTTGCAAGCTAGCCTGAGGAGGAGTGTGCAGAGCAGTGCTGTCTCCGCCCATGACGAATTGCTAATGATCTACAGGAGCTCTGCAGAAGAAAAGCACTTAAAAATGACACAGGTAACATGATTTTGGCTAAAAACTTTACAATCACAATTTAAAGACCGCTGATAACACTAAAAGTAGTAAAAAAATAAGTTAGAAGTGGGACTTTAAGTATTTTAGAGTAGTCTTTCTTTGTATGCTTAAATATTTACAAATAGCATCACAACTAAGTAGAACAATACCACAGACAGCCAAACGACCTTCTTCTGTCCACTAAAACCTAATTAATCTTTCAGCATTATTATCTTTGCCTCACATTTCCCTCCGCATCACTCCCTCTGAGCACACAGAAGCACTCATTTTCCATCCTGCTCCGCCGTTGCATTTTTGTCTTGTGCAAGGTTGTTTCTCTTTTCCAGATCATATCTCTGTGTTAGATACTTAACTCTCACCTTTGTCAGTCCTGCTGCATGTGAACTGTCTGCTGAATGTTAGCCTTCAAACCCTCTCAAGAGCTCCACAGCTGTACTTCAGGGTCAGTGACCACTTCAGTGTTCCCTTTTTATTTTCGACTCAGTCTGTATTTTCAGTTTTTATCACTGGTAACACTGTGTACGGCACTATCCAAACTACTCTGATAAATCCACACGGCGATATCTCAACAGACTATATCTCGCCTATGGGGGTGTTGTGCTGGCTGTGTTTATTTGTTTCATGCGTCACTATGTCCTTTAATGTTGCTCCATTGTGTGAGGATTCTTAATGGCCTCCTCGTGTTATAACAGTCAACAGGAGCATGATCTGGACCTTTTTTTATGTGTTTATGTCGTCTCCTTTTTTTCTTCTCTGCTTATTCAGTAAGAACTAAAAGCTCTGCTTCGCTGGCTAGGCTTTGTTTATGACAGAGACAAGACTGTAAGAATCACAACACAGCTGAGTAAACATCATTAAAGGGAGCCTGTTTTCCAATTACAGCAAGAAACTGAGACAAAAAAGGAAAGAAACGCAACAAAGTTTTAGCTGATGAAATACGAAGACAAAGATTTATTTTCCCCTCTTTCTGGTGATGTGTTAGAGAACCTATTGTCTGGAATAGAATAAACATAGAGCAGCTGAAATCACATGTCGAGGAGAGACTTGATTGCACATTACAGACGCGGCTGAAAAAGTCAAAAATTGTATGTCTTATCACTTTTTTATGGTTTTCTTTTCCTCCAAATGACACAGAATCAACCGATTCTGCCTGTTTATTCCTGCATAAACTGCTGTTTGTTCAGACAATATTACCAATAACCTCAAAGATAAAATACAGTGCGTGAGCTTACCGTTGTGACTTGAGGCATGACATTTCCAGTGACTGATTTATTTTTAGTTCTGCCTTGTTGGTTCCCTCAGAGGTTTGCGTCTCGTTGCAAGATATATGAAATAAGACAAATCCCTTACAAGTGATTATTATCTGCAAATGATAAAAGCACTGTGTAATATTCATGGGAGGTAGGATGGTCTTGGTTTGAACCCACACTCGTCCCTCAACAGCCAATATCCATGTGCCCTTGAGCAAACAACTTCACAGCCAGCGCCTCCAGCAAAGCAGTGGGAAGTGTGATTGTTGTGAGAAGCTCCCAGGTGTGACTGCGTATGAATCTTGATGTTGTTAAAAAAAAAACAGCCGGGCCCGTAAATTTGCTGAAGAAAAATACGCAGTTAAAGGAGGAACAAAAGCTGCTGTTGAATTCTGATGTGTTGATGATGATGATGGTGATGGTGAAGCTGTGACCTACAAGTTGACTCTGACCTTGTTGAACAGTCTGCTGCAGTGCTACGATCAGAAATGTTTGCTCAGGAAAAGCTGCTTATGAGTAACTGCTCTCTGCTCCTGCATGACCTAACTTCTGCTTGAAGGTCGGTGCTTCTGCAACTGTGATCCTACTGGACTTTGGCAAGATTTGTACATGGAGAATTTGTCAATATTTGCTTTAATCTGCTTCAAAATAGGATATGAGACAAGAATGTTTTGATTGTAAATTTCCTAAATACATTTTCCATTCTTGTTGTTTCTGATGATTATCTAGCATCAATCCATCCAAGATCGAAACCATAGACTGTATATCCTATGTGCAACTTGGTTCCGGCTTCTGCCAGTACACGGATTTGAAGCTGAAAAGCTCTCGGTATTTCTGCAATTTATCTCCATTTCCTGAAACCAACATTGCGCAGTAGCATTGTGCGCATTCGGTGGGAGAGTTGCGGGAGTCGCTGTGATGACGCTCGGCTCAAACAGCGTATCCCCCGGGTGAGCTACACAATCTTCGTACACCCATAGGCTGTATCAAGTGTCAATCATAGAAAACACAAACCCCCAAATAACTTTTAAAAATGGAGCTGCACAGAAAAAAGAGGACTTGAGCACAAACCAGTCTTACAGTAACTACATGTCAACATCGCTAACAGGGTGGAGAAAAATGTATAATCTGTGAAATAAATTTCTAAAGTTTGTCCGCAGCTCCATAGGGATTACTAGAGAAGGAGGGATTTATGGACTATACTGCAGCCCGTCAACAGAGGGTGCTGTTCTCAGAGTGGCTTCACCCAGCAAGGAGGCAGGTGGCGTCCATTTTATATACAGTCTATGATCGAAACCCATTATCTCATGCGTGGTCAGTAGGTCCAGAGTTCATCCCAGCTGTGACTGAGCATCAGGCAGCATTCACCCTGCGCCAAATACGCCGAGAGAACCCACATATGCAAAGTAAGAAAACTCAACAAAGAAACCCCCCAACTCAGATATGTGAACCAGAACCCCTCTTGTTGTACAGTTACACAGCTAACTTGTGCAGTCCTGTGACACTGACAGTTCAAAAACAGACCATTTGATGGATTTTCTGGCACATCACAATCAAACTATCCTGTGAGGGTAATCTTTAACCTGAGGCAGTGTGCTGGTACAGATCTGATTTAAGTTGGTCTATTTGTGAGGTTTAAAGGCTGTATAAAACACAGCAGTAGTCCCACTGATTTCACCCACTGGATCCTGTGGCTGACTCACAAAGCCAAACAATGGCATTCGCTAGTCTGAAAACACTGACTCAACTTAACTTTCAGTGACCAACATAGACAAAAAGGTGGAGTCAGGGCTAGAGCATGCCTTGTATGTATGACCTTTTATGACCTTTTAAGGCTCATTTACGCTCGCCATACGTATGAAAATGTACGCATCTGTTTCTAATGATGGTTCCGTCACTGTCCATATACTTCCATGCATCCTTTACGTTGGCATGGATGTTAACCATTACATCCACCAGGGAGCAGGCTGGAATCAAAAGTTTCTGACAACAACAAACAAAAAGAAACATGACAACTGTGGAGGAGCTAGTGATAATGTCAATTTTGCATAGGAGACAAAAACGGAGGCAGCGTTGGAGGAGGCAGTGGTTGCTCAGGCCACGAAATGCCTCGTGGTTGGAGGACGGAGAATTCTTTTCTCTTGTAGTACTGATGAGAGAAATTGACGATGATCCTCAAAAAGCCCCGACATTGTCTCCTTTGTTTCTCTCTAGAGATGCATATCGGGTAGTGACAGCAGCAACACTGCCCCCACGGTTTATGGTGGTACTGCTCCGTCCGGCACGTATCTGTAAACTTCAAGGATACGTGCAGAAATACGGCTGAAAAGAACGCGAAGCATGGGCGGAGAGCTCCGTCCATATCCGGATCCATACGTAACGTTGAGCATAAATGAGCTTTTACTATAAAATCTTGATAAATGGAAAAATTAATCTTGCCTATAACGTGTCTAGCTTCTGTACAAGTCTATTAAACATGGGTTTACAGAGTTTTCAGAGACAGCCTCATTTTGAACCGATAAATTGCAGTTTTTGAACTTCTGCACTGGCTTCACATTTTAACTATAGAACGCTGCTTGGGTGTCATTCATTTTAACCCAGCTTATGCATCAGGTCACTTTTACATATTTTTTAAAAGTTCAAAAAGAAAAGCAACATAAAATTCAATAAACAACATGTGTCTACACTCAACACTCAAGCTTGCTCAAGGCCATTCAATATCCCATTTAACATGTTTGAAAGCATCTTGGATCCAGGCAGAAAAAGACAAAATCCACTACTTCAAGTGAAAAAAAAAATCCATTATGAGAAAAAACTGCAGTGTGTAGACATTGGTGATATTGGTTGGTGATATTTTGGGGCATTTTCTGCCCTAATTCGACTAGACAGATGAACAGAAACAGAAAATGTGAGGAGTGGAGAGTGGGGATGACGTGCAGCAAGAGGTCAAGGCCAATCAAGCGACCGCTGTAATGAGGATTATGCCCTCTGTGTGTAAGAGGGCTTGCTACAAGTTCTAACTGTTACCCCTGCATGAATATTTCAATAAAATGCTTCCAAAAATGATGGATAACACAAGCCTGTTTGATGTGATTTCATGGCAATCTCAAGAAGTAGAACTCTAGAGATGAAAAGCTACATGATTTCTGCAAACAATCAACCAGGCCAACATTAGCTTTAGGGTCTTGGCTTGATATCTGGGGGTAACTGTTTGACTCACACATGAGTCATTCCAGCGTGTTTTAATGGTAAATACAGAGGTGCTTGTTCAGACTGACTATGTTGAATCTCCTTTGCTCTGACATCTCCTAACATTGGTGTGCTTGTTTGAATAATAAGGGGGGGAATGCGTGTGTTTGTATTTCAGGGCGATGTGTCGTGACAGCAGAGTAGCAAGAAAAGTCTCAGTTGAGGGATACTGGTTTGACTTAGCGGTCAAAGATACATCTCATGCAGAGCGGCTACAGTCCTCATCGCAGTGGTCACCAGTTTGTCTCTTCTTACTCAATGTTCTGTCTCTTTGGCCGTATTAAATACCATTATTTCTCAAAAAACATGGCAAAGTTTCCAGTCTGAATATCAACTTTGTCTTAGTCCTCTCTCACTTTAGCTCAGTTAAAAAGCTCAGTAAAGCTACATCAAACTATAAACATTTTTGTCTTTGACTTTTCTTAACAACAATAATAGTTCACCATTGTTGGATGAAAGCCTTACGCCTCAAGTATGTAATCATTTCAGAAATTGAAAGTACAGACATTCTGTGCTTCTGTACAATCTGAGTCCCAAATTGTTTTCCTCTGAAAGTCAACACTCTATGTATAAAATCTGTCATCGAGAGGTTTGTCTTGTTGTCATACTCTCATGGCCACTCTTTATGGTCAAATCTTGGGTAGAAGCACTTCTTTAAATTGACTTGTCTCAATCTCTTTTAAGCGGGGCTCAGGATTTTATGCCAGATCAAGGATAAGATCACTTTATCGGGCTGGGAATTGGCTGAAAATTGTGTAAATTGATGTGAAATTTCCAGCCTGAAATTCAACCAGTGACAGCTCATGTCAAACTTAAATTGTGGTCCTTTTTTGTCACTGTTAAATAACACTCAGTGTCAAGCTACTTTAGTTAAAGGGATATTCCGGCTGCTGGAAGAGAGTGGGTGAGTTGTGTTTAGTCTCTTTACTAAAGAAACCAAGCAGAGCTGGATGGTGACACAGGTCTGAATTAATTTACCTTGTTATGGGATTTCCTCTCTAAATTTATCACCACCTTAATAGTTAACTGCCTTTATTTTCCTTTCTCAAATAGCCTCTACTATCCGAGAGTGTCTGTGTTGTGTGATGGGAGTGGAGTCAAGTTGTTGTTTTCACTTTCCAGTAGAAGGCCTGATGGCTTCTTTGCCTCACAAACCAGAGCTGCTGTGTGTAGATTTTAAAGTCTAATAGAAACCTTGACAATAGCATGGTGGTGCAGAGAGGTGGAGGTTCTTTGTTTGTGTGACATGCTGAAGTTTCTTTTAAACAAATGTATGCCATGAACATCAGCATTATCTTGAATTCAGAATTTTCGGATACTTTTCCCACTTCAAGTACTTCATCAAAAAGCTGTTTTGTCCTTTGAGCTCATTCAGCCAGGTTCATGGCTTGGTCTCTGTCCTACAAGGTCTTGGTCTCGGGCTGGACGAACACAGGTCTTGACACTAAATAAAACAGTGAAAGATGCATTAGGAATCCCGAAGAATCCCCATAACTATGACCGAAAAACCAATACCAAAAATTGATAAAGAGTAAGACAGATGGCATTTGGAGCTCCAGCCTCATCACTGGGCGACTGTGCCGGGTGCAGCCAGACACTGAGAGGTGAGCGGGGATGCAGCAAAAGGCGGGTGGAATAAAGTGACCTGGGGGATGCTGTAGAGGGGGGTGATAATAAGGAATCCATGTGACTGACTCAGAGTGATGGGCTTACCTGGCCATGAATATTTCAGACTGCACTGAGGTGTGTTATTACAGCTCAGTGGGAGCACTCACAACATGGGGCGAGACATGTGCCATCACAAGACAGGACAAACACACCCACACAAAAACACACACACACACACAATGCAATTTTTTCCACTATTTAGAGAGAACACATTTCAAATTGTTCATTCATGGTGAAAAGCTGAATGGCAAAATGTTTTCATCAACTGGCTAACAACAGCATCTTCCACTGACATGCTCCCTTAAATCAATACGCTAACCAATCAATAAGCAAGGGAAGCTTTACACACTATCGGAAAAGAAGCTCTACGAGTGGAGAGAGTGAAATAAATCCATGTGCTGCATTTTACTCTAGTTGGAACGGTCCCACAAGTGAGGAAGACGATTAAATAAATATTCTGTTTACATGCACTGGCTGCCCGGGGGTCTGCAAACTAGTGCAGCAAAGCAGCGTCACTCAGCCTGCTAACAATCCAGAGCCTCTGGCCATGCTCATATATTCCCTCCATTATTTCACCAGCGTCTGCCTCTCAAGCCACCATCTCTGCTACAAAACATTGTTTGGAGATGTGACTGTCATAGTATAATGATGGGGGGGTTGTGCTTTGGGAAAGAATAAACAGCTGATGGAAAATGCCCAAGATAGTGAGTGTATAACTCTATGTGCAGCAGACTGCAAATCAAATGCCAGCAGCATACATACTGTACAGTATGGACAGAGAGGGGCTTATAGAAATGACAATAAAAGTTTTGCACAATAAATATTAACTCATATTGTATCTTACATTTTAAAATTAGCAGCACTGGTTTTGCTCAGATGGCAGAGCAGCCACCCTATTTACAGAGGCATTAGTCCATGATGCATCAGTTGCAGGTTCATCTCTCAGCCTTGACCCTTTGATGCATCTTTGCTTCAGTCCTTCTTCCCCCCACTTCATGTGTCCTTTCTAAAACAGAGAATAAAAGCCACCTTATAAAAGAAAGTGTAGATTTATGAGAAAAAAAAAAGGATGCTGTTTGTTTAAGCTGTTATTCTCAATGCTTTTTGAAGGGGCAGACCAGACGAGCAGCCTGTAGCTACCTGGTCTGAAATGCAGAAAGTGGAGCATCTTGCCAAGTTTCATTTTTATATAAATTCAGTGCTTATTCTTTTGGCACATCATAACAGTGTGAAAAGTATCTTGATTTTGAATCCTTTATGCAAGAAACGGAGTCAACTAGGCAGCTTGTTTTCACCTCTGCAGCCATTTTTTGTCTACAAGGTGATCCACATCTCTGAACTTAATACAGGTGGCTCAATGCTCCTGATACCCTTACATATGTTATCTCATCCAACACAAAGATTAACAATGATTATGACTTCTTTCTTATAAAATTGCAACTTTATTTCAGACTACTTCAACTTTATCCAACCTTAATTTTGTAATAAACTTATATCATGCTTTTAAACTCACAATGCTATGGCTTTAATGTCATATCATTGCAGCTCAATACTGTAAATGTATGACTTAAATATTGACGTTATTTTCTTTCATAGTTCGGCCTTTATCCTCTATCATATCCTTAAGTTGTTCTACCCAACAGTGCCTTTATTGTTAACTTAAAAAAAAGGGTGAATAAAGTTGGGATGCAGTCATTGTTGTTGTGAAGTAGTTAAAATTAAAAAAACTTTGCCAATTATATTATTTCCAGTCCAACCCTGAATGTTTGTTGAAATTTAAATATGACTTTATCTACCCAAAAACATGTCCCACTATTTTCTGATAACTCCTAAGATTACAAAAAAATTTGGTAACACTTTATTTGACGCCTACCTCTATAACGCATTATAAAATATATGTATAATGCGTTATAATCGCATTCTAGCACTGTGTAACTATAGTTATAAACACTCATAAATGATCATAATGCTTTATAGCAATAATCATAACACATTATAAAGCATTTATCATAACTTACAAGGTCAGGTATTATAATGTGTTATAACTGTTAATAACAGTTGCATTGCATATCAATGTGGGCATTGTCAGTGAGTAAACAGTTATAACACATTATAACACCTGTTACTAGGTGTTACCAAAATGTTTTACATAGATGACTTGAGACATGGGACTACAGACAATTGAATTGTGAATTACCAAATGATGGTAAGCTTGACTTGTTAAGCAACCGTCATGCATATGGGGAGCAGCATTGTTAAAACAGAGATAAACGTGGACAAAAATGGCACAGAAACCATAACCACCATGTTCACTTGGAGCCGGTGCAGTGGGGGACTAAAAGCTGTCTGGTGGCACTTGAACAGTATTTGTTGAGGGATGAAAGACAGAGAGTGTGTTCCCAGACATTCCAGGGATTCAAATTAATTATCTTCTGTTTACAATTCGTGGGCCAACTCCCCCTCTAGCTTGTAAAACATTTCTGTGGTCAGCTCTCCTCTGTCACACACGCACATGCTGAGATGATAAATCAGCAGATAAAACCAGGCTGATATTCCTGCAGAAGCTCGTAGAAGTACAGATTTATTTATATAACTCTCAGTCCAAACTCACTAATCCACTGTGCCAGTTTAATTATTGACTGCATTTCAGGGAAGGCAAAATAATGGCATAATCTGCCAGTGCAACATAACCGAATGAAGTTAATGAAGCTCACCTGTCTGAGGAGGATACAGTTCTGTGGCTGATTCAGCAAGCTTTTGAATCACACTGGCAGGCATCGAGCTCATCGGTTTGAGACTGGGGAGGGATCCTCTAGGGAAGCAGACGTTTTTTTAGCAAGCATAAATAGCATCTGTAAAATAGCCAAGCAGGTGTACAATCAACTTGTGTGGAGTGATCTTGCAGAGCAAATTTTTACACCTGCCAGAATGTAATTTTGGAGGAGCAGCAGGACGCCTTTCACTTTATATACAAATCCCACTGGCTGGCTGTGTGGGTTAGTGCCTCATGAGTGTGTGTGTGTGAGAGACCTTTCATCCCCCCTTTTTTTAAACAAATAAAACATCCCTCTTGAGCCTCTGAGGCTTGTAAATAAGCAGGTTTACATGTAAAATAATATTTTATAATTAGATAAAAATGTAAGAAATTTGCTGTTTGAACATGTCAGTAAATACGCATATGACTGCACAAGTGAGTGCATCGTCATAGCTTCAAAGGAACACTTTCTGTTATGCAACATGCATATGCACTATGGAGATTAAAGGAAGCGGTTGAGAGGTGAGAGGTCAGTAACCTTCATCCATTTTCACACTCTGTATCTCATTTGTTTTCATCTGCATAACCCTGACGCTGAACTTACACTGAGGACTTCACTTGGCAGAGTTTAAACAAAATGATTACAAACTACCATGGTTTACATCAGCTTTATCTTATTATCCAGTAAAGAGGCAGAGGGTCGTCTCTGAGTCAGACTCATTTGTATAAGTGGAGACCTTTGGACACTTTGGGTGAGCGTAGGCAGACGAAGTCTCCACAAATAAAACAGAGTTTCAAACTGAGTCATATGGGAACTGAGGAAAATATTTGATTCAACTGCTGGCTGACTTTTACATGTAATGCAACATAAAGTATCAGTATGTGTGTTCAGCAAAGCTGTAAAAAAAAGATCCAGAGATTTTTAGGGGTTCCTTAAAGACGGATAAGAAAGCATTGGCTTTGAGACTAAAACAAAATAGAAGGTGCTACCTTTACCTGTTAAAGGAGGAGTCAGCCAATCAGTGTGGTCTAACTTCTGGGTACAATGAATGATTGAAAATCAGCTTTTTCCAATGGGTCCAATAGTTCAATTATCCTTTGATTGAAAAAAAAAAATCAATTCAATCCGAGAATATTATCCATGTTTAGAGGAAACTAAAAAGGATGAGGGACAGAGTGACTCATCCTCTGGAGACTATGCATAGATTCATCAATGGGTTTGTAATTTATTACAGCTGAACCAAAAGAGTGATATCATGAAGTGATCTACACTGCCTCCCCTACAGCTATACTGCAGTAATGGTAAAGGGTTACCTGGTTTGGTGGGGTTGATCCACCGGGGACCCTGAGTACCAGAACTTCATGGCAATCCATCCTATAGTCCTGATATCCAGTTGTAAAATATAGGATTTAGCCAAACTAAATTAAACTTATGGTGGTTCCAGATGAGACACAAAGGATTTCTAACTTGGAGATTTCATCCTCTGGAGACAATGAATAAACAAAAATATTTGTTCTGGTTTTTCTCTGGGGTTGATAAGCATTAATCAAGATGGTGAAACTGCAGACTGACTTACATTGCCGCCACTTAAGCCATGAAAGAACGGTAAATGATGTCATCATTTGGTGGTGTTCATCCTCGAGACACCAGGAACGTTCGCCCCAGAACTTCATAGTTATCCATCTGATAGTTGAGATCTTTAACAAAGCCAAATGTAGACCTGTCTGTGGCACTTAAGAGAAAAAAACATGGGTCTTATGTAAGTGAGCATTTAACCTCTGGAGACCATTAATTTTTATTTTTGAAAGAACATTGAAACTGTCGACTTTAGACTACTCTTACTGGCATATTGAGTGCACCTTGTGTGACAAGTAAGCTTACCTTTTTGCTTAAAATACATGGAGTCTTTTAATCACTTCACTCGCAGTTGAGGTGGTAATAACCATATTATCCATGAAATTATTAATCCACTCTGGCATAAAGCAGGGCAGTTGTGGACGCAGTTTCCTGGTGAAATACTTGGAAGAAATCCAGTGAACCTGAAAATCCTCTGTCAGTTCAAATATGATTTATTGGGGTTAAATTGCCCTGGGTTTTAAGGGGAAGGGGGGAAGGAGTAAAAATGTCAATGCTTGAAGCATCAGTCAACAAAAAACAATTTCATAAAACATCTATTACATTCATCATTATCCAATCCAATCCAATCCAATCAGCTTTATTTATATAGCATATCATTAGAGTAAATAACTTAAACTTGTTTCTAACTGAGATAAATGTGATGCTACCAGACCAACAATTCAGCAAAACACGGACAGACATCCTTGTAAATGCCAGGTCATGGACGGCAAAGCTTTATTTCACACTCTCTCTTCTTAATTCTATTCCACGAGTACCAAGTATTGATTTAAGATGAATGACTAACTTTGCTCATGCGAGGCGTCTGACTCCCTCATAGAACATTTTGTTCAGAGAACAGTAAGAGAAGCACTAGTTGGCCTGGTGTGTCCCTTCGCTGTTGCCAGGGGAGCTGCTGTGGACATACATGACTAATCTAGAGGAGCTGGGACTTATTCCTCCAGCAGTGCCACGAGCCAGAAGTTAGAGGTGAGGCTAATGCCTCAGAAATGTTTGAGCACTGGAGCAAAAGAAGCATCAGCTTCACCATCATTAAATCAGGGAAAGAAAACTTCAGCTTTAACACTGTCACCTGCCCTTTGTCCATTTTTCTCTTCTCAGCCAGAGTGAAGAGATAAAAAATCAGATAAAAATGATGATAATGATTCAAATCACATTCCTGATGTTGAATTTAATCCTTCAAGAGTTTTGTGCATTTGGCAAGCCATTCACTCCTTCTGTTTACTTGCAGTAGGAGTGTGAAGTTTCAAAACGGTCACAAGTCAAGGATGAAATTGTAATGTTACCCTTACATGCTTTTTGATTAGTGGGTGAGATCTTTTTTTCTTCCAGCTTTTTCTTCAGCTCCTGGAATTGCTTTACAGCGTTTGCAGAGGTCGAGGCAGACGGTCATATCTGCGAAACGCTTGGTGCATTTGAGGTGAAATGCTTATTTTGAAAAAAAAGAAGAAAAAAATGCAGTCACAAAACTTGCAGATCCCTTAGGGGCAGAGTTGTATGACCTGCCAAATCTAATTCCTCACAGTGTGTATTTACCAGAGTAGCTGTAGTAAGGGGGGGGGAATGTATTGTGTGAGTGCCTGGCACTTCTCCCTGTCATGGAAGTTCACTGACCTATTATTTAGTGGGGTGGTGTGCACTGTAGTACAGGGCTGCAACAGTAAGAATCAGCATTACTTGGTGGCACACAGAGAAATTACAGATTTGCCTCAGCTGTTCAAAGGCCTGCAGATTGAGGGTTTGGATAAAATAGAGAGGCATACAGTGAGGGCTCTGAGTAGACTATAAAGGATAATGATTCAGCAGTTGTTTTCTAACTGATCTAAACACTCTTACTCCTCTGGTAGTAGAAACATTTTAAGCTTTTATGGTGAATATTTGAAGAGATAACTAATATTTTTTTTTTTACAAATTGCATACTAACTTCCTGAATTTGTTTGTTAGCATTTGTGGAACCATTTGAATATCTTTAAAGGGATATTCCAGCGTAAAATTAAGTTAGGGTCAAACACACCGTATCACTGAGTTAGACACACTGTTGAGAGATGAATGTTGCCGACCGCTTGCTTCTCTAGTTATACTAACTTTCATAACAACCCCACGATAGCAATACACAGTGGTCCCAGGAGCCACACGCTCAACCAAAACGCCACTCTATAGCCACAAATAATGCTCAGAACAGCACCTAACTTCATCAACAGTACATATAGGGTCGTAGCTCTAGCACTGGCCAACAAACATCTTTTTAGCTTTGCCTAATTTCTTTTGCAAAGAGACTAAACACAACTCACCTACTATCTTTCAGCAGCCGCTTGTTTGTATGGAGACCTCAGGTCAGTCCATTGCTGCAGCGGAGTGACACAGCTCAAGGAAGAACATTTATGATCATTACTTTATCAGTTCCTTAAAGTAAAAATCATCATATTAATCATTTTGCACTGCAGATGCGGTAGTTCTTCTGCGGAAGTGGACTCGCCTGAGGTCTCCATATAAACAAGTGGCTGTTGGAAGAGAGTAGGTGAGTTGTGTTTAGTCTCTTTGCTAAAGAAATTAGGCAAAGCCAAAAAGATGTTGACCCTAACTTAATTTTACACCGGAATATCCCTTTAAGGCCGGAGATCAGCAACACACTTAAAAAAGAGTCAAAATTAGAGGGTTAACTTCATATAACTGGAATAACGCAACTGTTTTCTTTACATGAAGCATGCTAACTTCTCAACTTGATTATTCAGCTGAATTCATGCTGTCAGATTGCCTGCTGGTGGCCATGCTTCTTCACTTTGTGCCTATAGAAAAAAATATCCTCATCACTGGTCACTGTTAAAAATGTCTTTGCAGAACACCAAAAAGCTACTGAGAAGATGATGCTATTCGTTTCACTTCTCATGATTTGGTTACATTGCAGTTTCAATGACAATGATCATCTGTTTTGTCTCTTTTAAAAGCCAGACTACTTGAATCTTTTATTCCTTTTTCTGAATTGTAAATCGGCAATACCTCAGATTTTAACTCGATTATTTCCTGAAGAAGTTTCAGAGATTAAATTCCAGCTGAAGTGGAAAGTGTCCCCCAGTGCAAAAGCCACAGGAACAAACTCAGGGGAATCTGATTTCCTTCCCACAGACAATGAGGCCCATCACTCAACATCTGCCATGTTGCACCATGGATTATATTTACAGCCAGACAGCAGTTTTGGGGCTCCAGGGACACAATGGGATGCAAGAGAAAGGGAGGTCACTTGACCAAGCACAAGCCATGCAGGCCTGTGGGAAGACGGCAGCGGCCATACATCATGCCAGGGGCCATCCGTCACCCAGACCGCTCGATTTTCGGCAGCCACAGTGAGATTTGCTGCAGCCCCGGGCCCTTGAGGGACAAGCTGGTGACAGAGCCTCCTACAAAATACTCTCTGTACCTCTCCCAGTCAGGAGACTGTAGACACAGGTCAGAAAAGAGCGTTTTCAGACAGTGTGCGGCTGGTTTTCCTCCAGAAGATTTTAGTGCAACTTTCCAATCAAGCTACCACACTAAAAAGGAAAAAATAAAACATGCATCGTGTCCTGGCAGATGGAAATATATGAGTCTTTCTTAGTTGAGGAGAAAACATATAAGTGTTTGCAAAAAAAAAAGCCCACTGGTGCTGTATGCAGACTAAACCCAGAATAGCAAATCACTTTTTTATGGTACTATCAGGAAGGATCTGGCAGTGCTTACAAAAGTGTATTATAGCCCTACAATAACTGGAGTAATTTTAGGTAAATGGAAATGAATCCATGAGTGAAAATCATTTTCAAAGTTCCTGGAAAGTATTATGCTGCACACTAAAGGACATTTCCCTGCAAGCAAACCTGAAGGTGCAAGGGAGGGACAGGGGGGTTGAAGATGTCAGTAAATTGCAGTTCAAGCTGTGATGATTTTACAGGGTTTTTTACTGCAGCAATCAAATATTTGCAATTTTTCTCCTTTGCGTTGTTGTAACAAAGGTTTTTTGAGGAGTGATGCCATTTTTGTGATGCAATTTTCTCAAAATGTTCTGGTAAAAATTGATATTCATTTGGCTTAGCTCTGAGGGTGGATAATAAAGAACAGAAAATCTGCTCTGAAAATAATCTGTGTGTGATTAAATTACCATCCTTCACAGACAAGGGTCTAAAACTTGCAAGAAATTCAAAAACAACAGCACCCACATATCATACTTTGGTTTCAAAAGTAAACTGGAACTGTTGTTATTCTAAAATTCTTAAAAAACAAATGCTGAAATCATCCTTATTTACTAACACTCGGGTTCTGACTGACCATCTGGCAACTCTGGTAAATGCCAGATGGGACTGTCCACCTGGTGGGCTGCAAGGCAACCACCAGCAACATGGAGAAAATCTGCAGAAAATATTAACTGACATGTTTGCTGAGGCTCACCATTGGAAGATAACTGGGAGTCATAGGGTCCCAAAATTGTATATAGGCTACCTTTAGGCTAATGTGAGGCAGGTGCTCTGTTGTCCAAAGCCTTCAAATGGAGGTGGTCATGTAAGGCAGGGGTGAAATCTGGAATAATTAAAACAATTTTCAAATAAAAAAACACAAACAGACAAAAAATATTGAAGGATAAATATACATGCTGTAGAACTGTACTACGTACGTGGACCAAAGCAGCAGTGGATGTAAATTCTTCTGCTGTTTTGTTATTCCCCCTAACACTTGGGGATTGGGGATAAAACACAAACACCAACCGTGAGTGTTGAAAAATGAGCCTTGTGGAAGTGCAAAATACTGCAGTTCTGTGTTTGTCCACTTGAGACTGATTGCAAAAGCCAAGGGAACCACATTAAGATCCATGGAAAAAAACATAATGTACAGCATGATTAAAAAACAATTTCAGTCCATTGCTGCGTTCCTATTACCTCAGAAGTCGGCTGTCGTAGCTGGGAATGACGTTACACCTGAGTTCACAGCGTTCCACTTAACAAGTTGGAAAACCAAGATGAACGCCGACAGTTACCCGTTTTTAGCTGTTGTTTACAATTGTCATCTGTCGTTAGCCATTGTCAGTTGTTGTTAGCAGTTGTCAGCGGTTGTTAGTTGTTGTTAGCTATACCAGTTGTAAAAACACATAACACAGTATTTTACTCTTACAAACACCATACCATGTTGGGGAGTAAAACATATACCACTTATTTAATTTCACAAAAAGAGAACAGAAGTGCTAATAGATAATACATTACCAGAGCTTTCCTGTTGAAGCACTGCGCTGCCATCTTGGATTATGGCATTGTGGTCAAATCTGGGTGAGGATTGTCTGACTTTCCAAGTCAGAAATCCGACTTCAGGGGGGCGCTCCAGATGAATTTCTGACTCGGCGCCTGGAAACTCAAACTTCCAAGTAAAACTGGAACGCAGCATAAGCAGCGTATTTCATCAAACAACTGGGATTTTTTTTTTTTTAAGAAAATCCCTTTAGATAATGTAATACAGAAAAGTTTCAGGCCAGAGATAGGAAAAAAATGTAGGGAGGAAACATTCAATGTTGAGAAAAATGGAAACACAACTTTAGGAAAAAAACACTCGTGGAGACACCACTCCCACATGATTTAGTTTTTCCATTTATTGCAGTGCTGTGTTTATGACCATATCAGAGTCTAGAAATTTATAGGAGATAGGCAAGAAAGATGGTTGGAGTTGATCATTTCAGATTGTTACGTCCTAACTAGAGGTTGCCAAGACACAAAATGAAAAAGATCAATTTACCCCAAGTCCCAATGTGCCACAACAACTAATAACCAAACTGAAATAACTAAACTAACAACCACCACAAAAAGATTTATTAACCAAAATTCTAGTAATTAACAATAAGAGAAGTGATTTGAATTTTACTTCAAAATGGATATAGGCCAAAAACAAAAACACAAGAAAACAGTATTAGATAGATAGATAGATAGATAGATAGATAGATAGATAGATAGATAGATAGATAGATAGATAGATAGATAGATAGATAGATAGATAGATAGATAGATAGATAGATAGATTTAAAACTAGGTTTGGATAACATAACCAATAGAAATGCTCTAAAGCCTTAAATGCATCATCTTATTTTGTGGGATAAATCTTAAAGTCTTTCTGGTAAACACATGGTTCTTGTGTGAAAAAGTCAAAGACACGCTGTTCCTTGAATTAATGACTATGGTGTGGGAGGATAACGGGAGAGTAGATAAGGGCCACTAATTGTCTTGGCTGTATTTATAGCTTGTTCCAGTGACAGCGGTTCACCACGTGGCTCCATCTCCCAACAAACACTCTGTACTTTCATCCTTACCTCTTCTTTACTGTGGCTGCTTGAGCAGACTGAACCTCAAAGAAGCCCTTGAGCTGTGTTTTCCAACATGTCTGCCATCTGTTATTTTCCTGAAAAAATGTTACAAGTGATTTCCTTTTACTTCTTGCGAGTGAAACCTCACAACCCACCTGTACAACACTTACCTCCATTTCTAAGGTAATGCTGTTAGAAGAGTCAGAATTAGAGACTAAAGCACAGTCTATTTACAGTGCCTGCCACAGACATCAATTTGAAGTCTAAAAATTATTTATCTCCAGTGCTGTTCTTTCAAAGTCTCATGACTTTGAGAAAAACAAGCCTTTATTTCCTTGTAGGGCATAAATAACAGCTTTCCTTGTTGAAATTCTGTACAGTGAGGCAGAAAAAACAGCACATAGTCTGAGAAGACAGCTCTAAATTATATGTCTGTTTTTATTTGGCCTTGCAGAAAGATGTAAAAAAAAATGCACGTGTCCTTGTACTATGTGAGGTCTGTTTCAGGTGGACAGGCAGCATGGATTAATTTGTGCCTCAGGCGTAAGGAGGTTCCCCACACATACACTACTGTATATAGGATGAGCAGCGGGATGGAAAAGAGGAAAGAGAGAGCAGAAAAACACAGAAGCACTTGTGACTGCGTGCCCTTCAAAGGACGGAGGTGAGGAAATATTATACATAAATAGTTCCACCTGAACTTGAAGCGATGCAGCCTTATTTTCTCTCTTTCAAAGGGCTGGGGAAGAAAACGGCCTTCCATGCTGTTACAACCTTTCTTAACAGCATCACCTCAAGTACTGATGCTGAATAATTCAGTGCCTATTAGTCTGCCACTTGCCTGGACATAAATTCTCCTAGCAACATAGCAAGAGACTTTGTGATCAGATCGGTGTTTAGTCACAGAGAAAGCTGCTGGTGTGAGGTTGTGGAAATAGTGCAACATTAAACATTATATAGAGTATGCAGACTTCAGCCAGTATACTGTAGTCATTTTTCCCAGTTTTTACCGTACATTTTTAAAATCTTCCCATCTATAGTGTATCCCTGTATGTTTTATTTGAATTATTACGCTAATATTGTACAGTAGTAAAGATTTGGGTAACACTTCATTTGATGCCTATCCCTATAACGCATTATAAATATATGTACAATGCGTTATAATCATGTCATAGCACTGTATAACTATAGTTATAAACACTAATAATGATCATAATGCTTCATAGCAATAATCCTAACACATTATAAAGCATTTTATCATGACTTACAAGGTCAGTTATTATAATGTGTTACAATTGTTAACAACTCACTGACAATACCTACATAGATAATGCAATGCAATGTTGTTAATAGTTATAACACATTATAATACCTGACCTTGTAAGTCATGATAAAATGCTTAATAATGTGTTATGATTATTGCTATAAAGCATTATGATCATTTATTAGTGTTTATAACAACAGTTATGCAGTACTATAATGTGATTATAACACATTAAACGTATATTTACAATGCTTATACAGATATGTGTCAAATAAAGTGTTACCAAGATTTTTTGTAAAGAGTCTTGTAATGTAATTTTATCACATAAATTCAATATATGGAGTATTTTTTCATACAAAGCCTACAGTTTAAATTCAAAGTGAGTAAATATTTGCAAAAAAAAAAGTTAATCAGTTTGAACATTAAATATCTTATCTTTGTATTCAATTGAATATAGGTCTTGAAGGGTTTGCAAATTTTAAGACCCTTTTTTGCTTGTTCTGCTGCAGAGAGAAATTTTAAAAATACAAAAATATTGTTTGCGCTGCAAAGAATTTATGCAGCCTTGTTAGAGTACACACTAGCAGTAATATAATGATGTACTGTACATGTCCATGATGTATAAAAACTCCCTAATGGTGACTCAGACCATCCACTGCGGTCACATTTAGAAACAGGCCTGCGTGCTCACACTTTGAGACTGAGAGATTGTAAATGTCAGTGGCTTGTCACTCACACTCAGTCCCACATGACCAGTGAGATGGAGCTCGCTAAAAGGGACGATGGAGCGACAGGACTGACATTAGTATCCTGTCTGACTCATTCAGTGTTTCACTGTCAATCTCTGCTTATATTTGAGGCTTGACTTTGCCATTTCAAGCACTTCTACATATCTATTCAGTGACTGATTATCTCAATTCAACAGCACATGTTTGGATGTTGATTGCTTTGCCTCCTTGAATAACTATTTGCGATCCTGTTATTGGCTGTTGCTCTAAATTACTTCCACTGAGTTACAGCAGGGTTAAAGATGTAAATAGTATCGGAAAGATGGCTTTGATATGGATATGTGTGAAGGAGTCAAAAATGTAAACCTTTCAAACACAGATAATAACTAGTTAATGACTGATCTACAGTTTTTTTAGTTGAATTCTTAGATTATCAAAATGTGAATTAGGATGGCATATCTTGCTGATATTTATGTGTAAAATTGACAATCCTCTCAGTCACTTTTTGATGGCTTCGTGTCATGGTCTAACACATGCTTTAGTATGCAGAAAGCAAACACACATTGGAGGATCATAACTCCAAAGTTGAAACATTTCATAAAACATTTCAGTCCATTCTGGGTCCAAATGGCGCCACAAATTGGCAACACTGATGTGCATATGGTCAGAAACAGTCATCCAGATCTGGTATTGTCTCCAGCAGAGCTGTCGTATAAATTTGACTAGCCAGAGTTATAAAGATTTATAGTTATCCATCTTTAGTGTGCAGTTTTTTCCTCTCTGCACATGCCAGGGCTCAGTGACACAACACTAGTGCTGGGCCAAATGACCATTAGGCTTTGTATGATCTTAAATAAACTCCCTTTAGAGAGGAGAGTGTTTCTTTGGATGTTGATGCTCTAAGATATCCTGGGGTTTGAATAAAGGGACTCCAAATACACCAATGACTTCCATCTGCTCTCTGAGTTATGCTTGTAAATTTTGCAATTAGATGCGTAGTTAATTCCCGCTATCTGTCACTTTATAGCTTGTGAGTTTGGTGGCAAAGACCACCAAGCTGTCAAGTACTGGCACCAAGTAGAGAACATTTTATCTCCCAGTGTAATGACTCGTGCGGCGACCGAGCCAAAGAATTTATTTGGTTCTGGTAATGTCACTGTGATGAGTGTGTTTTCTACAACATAAGTTATTTTCCAACTTCAGTCCCTGCCTTTGTAAAGACAGGCAGCAGTGTTTTAGAGGACTGATCGGGTTTCACTGAGAAGCATATTCTTACAGTGGATGAGATTGCCAAGAGAATGTCTAAAATAATCATTAACACCCACTTGAGATATGTATTGGACAAGCTCCTGAGCAGAATGAGAGTTGCCATGAAGTGGAAACTGTGCCACTTGGCAGCGGCTCTCAGGAAGCAGTATGGCCTCCTGGTTGGTTGGGGGATCTGCTGCTTCGAGGATTATTAGCGAGGGACCTTAATAAATTAACAAGGCTACAAAACACCCTGGAGCCCTTAGGTTCATTTAGAGAAATCTTCCTCAAATCTGGGTTGACTTCCAGCTCACTTCGGGAAACAGAAATCGACCATGCAATGTCTCCCTGCTTCTTGCTGCTGCCTTGAAACGTACATGACCATTGCACTTTTACGTGGCACATTTCCAACATGTTTAAGTAGTATGCATTTGTGTCAAACAGAGTTAAAATATCTAAAAAGTACCCAAGTTTGAAATGCATGTATGGAGCAATTCAACAGGCAGATGAAAGCCAGCAGAGCAACACTTTAAAAGTGCAGGAACATAGACTGTATATACTATGGACAACTTGGTTTCGCCTTCCACCAGATACAGACTTGAAGCCCAAAAGCTCCGCAATTTTTCTTCATTTCCTAAAACCAACTTTGCGCAGTAGCATTGTACGCACTTCACCACTTGCTCAGTAACATTGTGCGCATTTGGCGGGAGAGTTGCTGAGAGTCGGGGTGATGACGCTCGGCTTAAACAGCGAATCCCCCGGGTTAGCTACACAATCTTTGTACGCCAGTACACTGTATCAAGTGTCAATCAAAGAAAACATGAATCCCCTAATAACTCTTAAAAATGGAGCTGTACAGAAAAAGGAGGACCTGAGCACAAACCAGTCTTACAGTAACTACATGTCAACATCGCAAGCAGGGGGGAGAAAAGTTTGTCCACAGCTCCATAAGCTTTGCTGGAGGAGGCGGGATTTATGACCGATATGGCGTCCATTCTATATACAGTCTATGTGCTGGAACTATCGCAGACATGTGGCTGAAACTAAACCAAAGAAGTTAACAACAGCGCTTGCTAAGTGACGGGCAACTGTCTGCAAACCAGAAGGATGTTAGAAGACTTGGGTCTATGGGGCCCCCTTGCATTGGTATGAATTTCATCGCATATTGACTTAAAAACTGCTTTATAGCAGCTAAAGGAGTTTTTTGACATTTAGGAAATAGACTAAAATTCAAACAGATGCCATTCTGTGATATACAAAAGCAAACAAGACCATCCGCAACCAGATGGACGAATATTAAATTGTAATTTTAATGCCTTAAAGTAGTCAGAGTGGATAGGTGCCAGCCAATCAGCTCTCCATAAAATATTCACAGTTGAAAATGTTGTCAATGTTGTCATTAAAGAATATGATGGAGTGTTTTGAATAATTATAAAGACTGTGCCAGCAGGATTTTGTTACCCTCGTAGATTGTCACATATATTGTTTATTTTTCAGTTTAGACTTGTTGGCCGGTCATGAGGTAAATTTCTTTTTAATTACTTTGAAATGATTTGCTTAGGAACTACTGCATAATATATGTTGTACAGACGGCAAGAGGAGCAAGAACCAGGTTTGAAGTCCATCCATTCATTTTCTACCACTTCTTCTTGTTCCCGGGGTCGCAGGGGGGCTGGAGCCTATCCTAGCATCTTCGGGCGAAGGCAGGGGACACCCTGGACAGGTCGCCAGTTCATCGCAGGGCTGACACTTCTGCATATTTTTGGGATGTGGAGGAAACCGGTGTACCCAAAGTAAACCCATGCAGACACAGGGAGGACATGCAAACTCCACACAGAAACCCCCTGACCCGGGTTTGAACCCAGGACCTTCTTGCTGTGACAGTGCTAACCACTACACCACTGTGGCGCCCCAGGTCTGAAGTTAAAAGAGCTATTTAGTTATCTACTGTAAAACAATGACTTGCAGGGAAATGCAAAAGCAGCCACTACCTCCAACTCGAGGACCCTTCCATCTGTTTTTGTCTCAAAGTACAGGCCATAAAGTTGCTTTTTTCAAAACATTTACGAGCTGAAGAGGAGACATCCAAGAGAGGCAAAACACAGCCAGTGTAATAAAACAAAGTACAGGGTTTGGAGTGTTGTTTTCTTTTTTTGCAACAGAAATATTTCACATCTTTTCTTTATCTCTTGTCAATCTTGAAGAAACAAAAATGGGCCATTCAGTGGGAGGATTATGAAATTCAAACAGGTGGGAAGGTGTCATTTCAAATCTCAGAGGATTCACATTTGATTGGGAGCTGTAAATTGCAGTACGAGTTCCAGCAGTCACAGCCAATCATCAACAGCATGCACATTAAAAAAAAATTGTTCTGCCTTTTTTTTGCACAGTAAAAAAAAACATTGTTGCTTTAGATTTTAAGGCCTGCTTCTCTCAGAAAGTTTGGACTTAAAACTGCACAAAAGAGAGAATTTGAACCCCTCATTTCTGCACAGGTCTCTGAGATTGCAGAGGACATAAAAGCAGTATAAGGTGAAAGACACAAAAAGTAAAACCACATCACGGAGCAAGTGCTCGAGGAGTTTATGAAACAGGTAAACGATCTTTAGTGCACTTCCCCGTTGAGAGAGGCCAAGAGGTAAAGCCATTTATGTCCATTTCAAATCCTGCAGATGTGGTGGACTGCTGTAAAGTACATCTTAAGTCTTCATTTACCTCTCACTCACTCACACACACACTCACACAGATACTGTACACACACACCAGTGAAGGGGGCAGTAACTCTCCTCTGGCAGGGACACTAAGCAGTGAACAGCTCTGAGCACAGCAGGAGGCTTTGGCCACCTGCACACTGTGGAGCTGAGATAGAGAGACAAATCCAGCACTGAAATTGGTGATAGTCACTACATTTCCTTTTTTCCACTCCAAGGATTTCAGCAATTTGTTTTCAAGGTTTTGCTCTATGCTAAGGTATGAGGAGAGGAATAAAGCAGGAACAAATCAAAGATCTCAGATTGCTAAAGGAGCTAAAACTGGAACTCTTTTTATGGTACAGGAAGAGAGAAAATATGCTTTTATTTTACCCCAGGACCGGCTGAGACCTTAGCAAAATGTAAACAATGTTTGAGTCTACCTTTGAGCCTTGTAACAATGGCCAACTACTGTGCAGTGTTCATTAGAGTGGAAATGATATGTGCAAACAAAGAGAGGCACCCAGGCAGCACACACTGCTGCGTCTTTTCATCTCAGAATTGCAAATGAGCGCAGCCTCCTCACCTGGTCCCTGCAGGCAGTGTCCCAGTGCCTCCAATCAGCGCTTCAACCACAGTCGGCATCCAGCAGGAAACTGGGAGCGCTAATAATTGAGGATGATGCGTGATAAACACGTTCTCCCCCCACATCTTTTACCGCCTGGCAGGGTGGCCTTCAACCAAGGTCAGAACATGGAGGTGCTTGGCAAACAGAGGTGCTTATGCGTAAACTGGCACACAGTTTTATTGAGGAGTCAGTTCTGATTCAGTTTGGCTGTTCTCCATCTGCTTTGTAAATTTAAAAGGTGCATTTTTGTACACACTGGCACTGAATTCTGTTAGGAGAGACAAATGGTTTCCATGAATATATTGAGGAAAATTCCAGAGGAAATGAACAGGAAATGAACAGGAAACAGAGTCTGATGTTTAATTTAGACCTATTCTGGAATACATTTACATTTCCTATCTCCACTTGAAAATAATATGTTACTAATGGGATTATAATACATCAAAAAATGTAGTGTGTCATTTTAACAAACACATTGTTGCTTTTAACCCTTTTAAAAATTGCCTCTCATACTGATAGCTTTGTATTTCTCTCAACAAAAAGTCCAAAATTAGCCCAACTAGAAAAATAAAGATACACTTTTAAACAAGAGACCAATGAATAAACTGATACCAGTTCTCTATGGCTGTTTTATTGGCATAAGACACATCTCTAATAGAACATCTTCATAACTTTGGAGTACATTTCTATTGTCCCTTTCCTAAAATTAATGGTTTGAAATAAACATTTATTACCTTTTTGTAAAGTAGTGTGTTATTGCTTCATGAAGTTTACTCAGATGATTGTGCTTTAAACAAGCTAGCAATGTCTTGGCTACACAAAACATGCTAGCATGCATAGTAACCAGTCTAACCTCTTTAGACAACTTCATTACGTCATTAGTTCATGATTATGTATATGAATATGAATACGATTATTGTTTTGTTTTGTCATTGATATTGATAAAGAAATTGACATTGATATTGTTATCAATATCCAGCAACATCTCGGCTACACAAAACATGCTAGCATGCATAGTAACCAGTCAAGCCTCTTTTGACAGCTTCATTACGTCATTAGTTTATGATTATATATATGAATATGATAATTGTTTTGTTATTGATATAGAAATTAACATTGATAGTTATTGTTGTTATTTTTATTATTTTTATTATTATTATTATTATTATTATTATTATTATTATTATTGTGGTTGTTGCTGTTGCTGTTGTTATTATTGTTATTATTATTATTATTATTGTTGTTGTTGTTATTATTATTACTTTTACTATTATTATTATTATTATTATTATTATGGTTGTTGTTGCTGTTGTTATAATTGTTATTGTTATTATTATTATTATTGTTGTTGTTGCTGTTATTATTGTTATTATTATTATTCTTGTTGTTGTTATTATTATTATTATTATTATTATAGTGGTTGTTGTTGTTGCTGTTGTTATTATTGTTATCATTGTTGTTGTTGTTGCTGTTATTATTATTACTATTATTATTATTATTATTATTATTGCCATTTAGTTAATAGTTTCTTTATCCATATTATTAGGTGGTAATCAAGCATTTATAGCACACAGTGAACTACACTGAAAAACCTTGTAGAGTCTTAGTTTGATTTAAAGGACTCTCGGGTTACATTCAGATATGTAACCAGAAGTGGTCAGTCGCATGGGTACATGTTCCTCAGTCAGATTCCCTGTTAGCTGATCTGAACAACAATGTCGGGAGCTGGCAGGACTTTAACCTTCACATGGTGAAAACAGAGTACTAAGAGGAGTCCAGTTGCCAGAAAGTGCATGCTGTGGACTAATGAACCCAGTGGGAATCATGCATGAAGACGGTTTAACTCTTTTTCACTTCAGGAGACACCATAACAGACCACATTTATATTTAACTTTTTAAAATATTTTTTTTAAGAATTAAATTGAGGTCTTACAGGGGCTTTATTTGGCCAAAGGCACATAAAGTAGTTGTAACTAACAAATATGTGAACCAGTTTCTCAAGTTGATTTATATTCATGATGTTTTAGTCAGTATTTCTCAGGATGAATCCAATAATTTCAGGCTACGTGAATTTGAATGGTCAGAAAATGCTTGATGCATTGTCATAGACCTTAGAGTCACATCTTTAAAATTTTATTTTTTTGTCCATCTAACACAAATATACCTCAAATAATGTGTAATTACTGTCTTTTATGATAAAGAGAGGCAACATCTTGACATATTTTAGAGCAGAAAGAAAAAATATGTGAAAATTTAGCTCAAAATGAACACAGAATCAGTTTATCATTAAACTAGTGAGTTTTTTTTTTAGTTGGCTGATATGAAGCTGTGAGTCTAATGTGAGTCATTTCTACAATGTTGAAAATTGCTGATATTTTAATATCTAATATAGTAAAGATATCTCATTCGTAGCTGTGCAGCATCGTACCTCCAATGTAGAAACTGTCCGTGTCCAAAGCGTTCAGTCTAAATAACAGGGAGGGCTGCAGCGTAAACACAGACTTGCTTGGCTTTGTCGAGCTAATGACTTCCTGCTCCAGTGGCTTGTGAAACAGTGTTAGAGCCCAAATAAGTAAAATCGGGAGCAGAATTTAATCTGTCACTCAATGGAAAGCCTTTAAGCAGAAACATGCAGCCACCCAGAGGCTGCACACAAGTGGAGAGAAATTACAGCCAAAGCTCCCTGCCACAGAGGCAGCACCCAGACAGGTTGTGTGTAGGAATAAGGATTACAGATTGGTTGGATAAATAGGGAATTCTTTAAAGCAAAACACACTGACTGTGAATGTTAACCAGGGTGCTAATCTAAACCCATCAATCCCCTTGAATCCAGGTAAGCCTCACCTATGTAGAATAGAGATTGATGCAGGGAGGGTGACTGTGCTTGCTCTCGCTTTTTGATCTTCATGAGTTTGCCCCAAGCACAGTTTTGAACTGTGCAGCAGTCAGGTACTGTGAGCAAGGCTGAGTCTTATGAGAGCTCAGTTATTAATTTCACAGCATTGTTTGTTTCCTCTGCAGTCTCCTGGGAGAACTGGGTGGGAATAATGAGAAGTTTCTCTGGGGTAGATGAGCTACAATTAATCAAACATCAATGACTTGTTTTTGCTAAAAATGTCCTGAGTACACTCTCACCTCCTTCTCTCCAACTGTTTCCTGGCGGGAAGGAAAACTGGGTACAAACGCTACTTTTTATTAAAATAAATCAAGATGATATTGATTCTGTAAACAAACAGCTGAATTTATTTACTAAAAAAAACCCTCTAAAATCACTCAGATTATAAATAACAATCCACTTAATCACAAAAATAGACAAGTCCTCTTAAAGATACACTCCAGTGTACAAACTTTTTCAACATTATGCATTATACCAGCAACTCCAACTTCCAGGAAGTGACACTTGCACTGTTTTTGTCATTTAACAAGTCTATTCTGATTCACTCACATCAAAGTTTACTGTGTCCCGCATTAATATTCATGTGTGAGGCAAAGAAAAAAAAGGGAGAAAATAAGACATGAAATGCAGATTAGTCTCTTCTGAGAAGATATGCAAATAGCAAGCCAGACACTTAAAGCTTTTCTTTGCACATGAGCACAAAGTACACACATGGATATGAAGTTAATGCTTCTCTTTTTAGATGCACCTACAGGTTATTGAAATAGAGTTTAAAATTCATTAGGTCACATACAGCTAAAGATATCTGTCTAACTCTAACCAGCAAAAAATAAATGAATAAAAATCACATAATGGTTTTTAATCATGTGGGCAGGATGGTTAAATTTAAGGTTATTTTTGGCAGTAGTCTATGAGGTAAAGATAGAGTCTGCCAAGAAATCTTTCACTTAAAATCTCACTCCATGAAAAAAAACACACACCATCAAATGAACACAGTCTTTGGCACCTTTAAATCTTAGGAAAACACTTCACTGAAAACACTGTCTTTCTTTTACTGCTATAACCAATATGGCCAAAATGATTTCCTCAGTTGTAGACAATATGCATTGCACACCTGCAACAAGATGCGATGAAAACAGAGCAATGTCCCCCACGGCAGTTGAAGATCTTTACCTGTGATATAAAGTCGAGATTCAGTGTTTCTTTATTTTTGAAAAATAAACCAACATGTCTGCATCTGCCAGGGGTGTGTCCAGAGGAGCAACCTGGGGTGGGCCCCACGGATGCTCATCGGCCACCCCTGTTGTCATCCTGAGCTATAATTGGCTATTTGTGTAATCAAATGGTGGACTTATTTTGAAGTCAACTATTTGGGCTGTTGTAACAGGTTCAAGGCAGTTTCTGCAGCAACTAAATATATCACAATTTCTTTTATAGGTCCTTAAAAATATGGAAAATACTTTACTCATCTATTTAATGAAGCAGGTGTGGAATAAATAGGAGAAGAAAAGATGAATGTAATAAATAATCCTATTAAAATGTATTTAAAGTAGCTTATGATTGTGATTTTGGACCAACAACATCTTCTTGAGACCTTGAATAATTAGGTTTAGAGGGTTTCTATGCTCCTACTGTCTCATCTTGCTCCTTAAAGTAATACTGCTATAAAGTCTGGATAATATTTAAACTTTGTAGTTAAAGAAGATATGGTAAGTGAATATGGAAAACCTATTCATTTGTGGGTCTGTATGCACATACTCACACCTCCCCTCATAAATCAGTGCCCCAGAATGGGCCAGCCCATTAAAAAAATACAAAGTCTGGACACACCCCTGGCATCTGCAATGTCTGAAAAAACAACAACTCTAAAAGAAGCGTTATGAGAGCAAAGTAATAAAAAAATACATTCCCTTTGAACTTGACAAGACATCACACTGGTGGACAAAAGCACGACTGAACCTCAAACAACCAATCCAAACAGATCAAAACATGCAAACTACCCAACAGAAATACATCAAGAATATTGCATAAACCTTAATGTGATAAAACACTCTCTCTCTAGCTTTAAAAATAGCTGAATTCACTTGAATAGCATGTTCATGTATAGGCTTTGATTCCTTATATAATAGATATTTATTTAATCTCTTCACACACTTTGAAATCAGATTAAGCTTTACTCCATTTCAAATAAATCTATGACCTCTAACAGCCTGGTCTAAATATAAATATATTTTTCAGAAGCCATTTAGCTGTGATCATTTCTGATCAGTGACCCAGCATCACTTTGTTCCAGTGATTGATATCTGGACTTGGAACAAGAGCCAAATGTAAACTTACAGCATGATAATTAATTGAAAATGGGTTAATTCCTCCCACTGCGCCAGTTCCCAGTAATGGGGATGAGATAAGAACAGTCTTAATAGTTGGTCAGAGGTTCCTGGAGGAGCGAGCTTATCTAAATCCTCTTGGCAGAGCTATGTGAAGACTGAGCAGAGAGTCCAGAGGAGAGCTTAAATTTGCCTGAAAAGCAGCTCTTATAAGTAAAGAAGGAGCAGGGAGTTCTTTTGATAGCGCTTAACTTCACTGTTTCAATGACCTTATTCAATATGTTGCATTAAATTAATTAAAACACCATTCAACAAGAGAGGTAACATCAAGTCCACAGCCATATTATAAAAAATAACAAAAAAGTTCAGGCTGAATTCACTTGAGAGAAAGTTCAGTGTAATTCCTCTTCCTTTCTGTCCTGCTGAAGCAGCCGTCCTCTCTTACAAGCTGAACAGTGGTGTCAGTGTTGTGGACTAAAAGACGTGTTTCACCTGCGTGTTTGGTGTCACTCAAAGAAAAGGGTGACCTGAGTTCTGGTTATGATGCACTCTCTGCCAATGCGCCTTCGCTGTCGCTCTGCCTCAGCGACTGCCTGCTGGAGTCTCTCTCCGCCTCGTCCTCCTCATCCGATCTGCCAAGACCCGGCTGTTTACGACACACAGGAGGGCTATAAGGGTCAACAGACATACAGACACAACATAATATCATCACTTGGCTGCAGGCTGGAGAAACAGAACTGAAAGGAATAAGGCATTGTAAAAAAATATGGCAGGAGACACCACAAGCAATTTAGGCTGCAAGATTACACTCATCCCAAGGTAGCAAACAACAGCACCCATGTGGTTTGAATGGCATATGTGCACGTATCAAACTAATAACAATAACTGTTAATTTGCATTTTCAACATGGCATTACAGTTTTTTCCATGCATGATCATTCATGAACATTGGGAGATCAATCCACAAGAATGATTTCAAGAAATAACAGGAGTGATGCATAAGTGTTTGTGTCACAATGTTTGAATATTAGTAGAGTACAGCTGGCAATTATTTATGCTCTGTTCTAGTTCGCTTCTATCCAATACACTTTTGAAAAGGTCACCTAAATCCAGAGCTTTATATCCATGAAGCATGTTGCCATGACCACATGGAACAGCAGTGCATTACTCTAATGGCAACTCACTCACTGTAGACATTTCATACCCTAAGACCTCCATACCCACTAATCTTTGCTCCAGTAGCACAAGAACATCATCAAATCTCAGCTGGAACTGTCAACTATCCAAATTATATACTACTCATACTGCATCTGCTTAGAACTATGTAGATTTTGATGTCCAAATTTGGTTGAGAAAGGGGCACAATTAGGTCTGAGGGTTAAAGATGTTTTCTAAACCATTCTTAAACTTGCTTCACCAACACATCAGGAATCACAATTTTATGTTAAAGACTCAATTACGTTTTCATTTCGAGGTTCAATGTAGAATAGAAATGATTGATATTGGAAATGTATTGTTTATTCGATCAAATATATATACAGCACAATTTTAGACAAGGAATTCCTTTTTTTTAGAGATTGAAAAGGAGTAGGTTGAAGCTATTCAGCTCATATGTACCTACCCTCGTTCCTTCCTATTCATTAACCCTTTACTGATGTTGGCAAAAAATAACCAAAGCTCCAAAGTCTAGCATGATTATATAACTAATCATTAATACTAAAACAAAGATATATCCATACATATAAACATCAAATATCTATATACACATATATACACATGAATATACACTTTAAATATATATACCTAGATTACTTAAAATCTCTCATGTACACCATACCCATTGAGAATATAATAAGTGTGGACTGTGTTAGTACCCAAATCCATAATATTGATTTGTACAAGGTCAGGCTACAGAGAAAAGCGGAATCTGGACTACTTGAAGATGTTATTCTAAAGCAGGGACATTGTAAAGACAGCATCAATATGATTCATCTACACTGTGACAAGGGGAAGTAAAGCTAATGGGTTACTGATGAAACACAATGAACGAGAGAACAGGGACATTGGTAAAATGACCAATGTCCCTGTAGATGGGACTATACATGTATCTGCAGCATATTCAGTTCACTCAGCATAACTGAATTTATTAATTTGCCCTACAGCGCTAATCCAAAGATACAGCTCTCAACTAGAAAAGAAAAAAATCAGAAATTCTTTTACACGTTTCAAAATAACACAAGCGGAGATGCTTAAACTGTCTGTCACAATTACTCTTAAAATAGATTGGCTTTTGAAGCTTGAAGCTAATCTTAGCATTTTAAATATGATGCAAAGTACCCACATCAAGCACTATTAAGTCATGTCACACCTCTCCGCAAACTTCTCTCAGTTAACAATACAGCCAAAATTGGTGTCGTTTAGATTCGTCCCTAATTGCCGGCATCTGTTAGTGCTTAAAGAACAGCCACAGGAAAGCATCCTCCATCAACAACATCTACTTAAAACGGCATCAATCACAACATCGAGGAGAGCTACTCGAATTCGCAGAATACGAACACTGCTTTTCAACAAAAGTATGTCTGTGTGGTATTTTAAGGTTTACACTTAATGATGATGGAAGTATAGACCTTGAAGCAACATTGAAGAAAGGAAGCTTTAGTGGATTGTAATCATGGATTAGAGCAAACCTCTCAACAAACTATATTTGAAGTGTCTCAGCGCTGGAAACTAGAAGTAGATTGGGTAAATTGGCTTTCTGTTGAAACGAGGACAAATACTTGCAAATAAAAAGGGAGGAACAGGTGCAATTCTTAGCTGGTTAAAGATGCCGTTGGTCCATTGCCAAGACACCTTATCTCAAATGCCAGCGTTATCGGAGTACAGGTGATTGGGATTAAATAACATTGACAAGCACTTTCCACTGCAGCTCAAATTGTAAATGGGAGAATGTGTCAGGTGGTGTAAAAACACGTAAAGTGGTCAGAAGACTGGATGCACTGGTGACTGATTTTGGCACCATTTGGTTTTGAGAGACAACATCTAAATCTACAAAAATTCCTTCCTCCGATCTTTTTTATAGACATTAAAATCAAAGCGTGCAATTCAAACCAAATATCGAGCAGACACGGACACCTGAATACCACCGACAGCAAAACTTTGTACCGACCAAAAGATCCAGATTTATAAGTATAATCTGATAGTTAAGATTCACAATGGTTTTACTAGATCTGAGTCTGAATCGGGGATAAACATGCGCACACAGCAAACTTAGTCAGCACACTCAGTGAAGGACGGTTAGTCTCCGTTTTAGTCATGCCCGGCTCCTGGGTTATCATCATCACACCAAGCATCACCTTCCACTGCTGGTATCAGTCACTGTCAGCCCTGTAGAGGTACTTCATCATCATGTTGTCCATCTTCTTCTGCTTCTTCTTTGTTTCCTTCTTGCTTGGTGGCCTGGGCTCCTCTTCATCATCAGACGGTTGTTTCGGGCTCCTTTTAACGCTGTTGGAGCTGCGGTAGGAGATCGTCGAGCCGGAAGAGGATGACTCGGACGACTCTGAGGAGGAAGATGAATCCTCTGACTCGCTGGGCTTCCTCTTGGATCTCTTCTTGGACTTCTTGCCCTTCTTCCCTCTTGAGCTCTTTCTGCTTTGACGCTCATCTGATGAAGAGTCGTCTGAGAGTGAGATTCTGCTTTTCTTATCCCTCCGACTGCGGGAGCTGCTGCTGCTCAGAATGCTCGATGGTCGATTGTAGTCAAGAGCAGAGCCTGATGCAGATTTACGCAGGCCAGATGTGCTGGTACCAAGCCCTTCATCCTCCCCTTTCCTCCTGTTGTCCTCACTTCCTGGTCCCTTCTTTTCCTCCTCTTCCTCGCCACTTGATTCGTCGAGTTTGCTGCGCTTGAACTTTATAGGTTTGAAGCTCAGCACCTCATTGATTGCAGCCTCCAAATCAGGATCTAGGTAGTTGCGATGGGCGACGGTCTTGATGTCCGATGTTTCTGGTAAAGTGCTGTCTGAGGAGCGCGGTTGTCCTGGGTTAGAGAAGCTTCGGCTGAGAGAGCGAGGGCTGAAAGATGAAGTTCCCCCTTCGCTAAAAGCAACACTACGACCATCATCATCGTCGTCGTCATCATCTACATGCAAACCAAACTCACTCAGGCCGCAGCTGCGAGCCAGAGACAAGCGTGAGCTGCTGCGTCGTTCGTCTTTCCAGGAGGAGCTGCGGTGTAGTGAGCGAGGACTGGAGCGACTCACGCTGCTGATCACCGACTTGCTGTCATCGTCGATGTCCAACATTCCCCTCCTTGTGGACATCCTGCTGGGAGCCACAGAGGACACCATAGACTCCTTATCGAATTCAGGGCTGCTGCGGGAGGTCCAGCGGGACTCAAAGCCCTTCCTGGCTCTACTGGTGGCTTCAGAGTACGCCATGGAGATGACGGAGCCTTTATCATCCAAATCCTCCTGCGCCTGGCTTTTCTTCCAATCCTCCTGGAGGTCTCCAGACTTAGACTTGGCTTTGCGAATGGAGGAGTGGTCTGGTGTGTCGGGCTGTTCTTTGAGAGTGCTAAACAGGGAGCTCTCATCACCTCTGCCTCCTATGGAGTCTTTGAGGTTAGAGCGTTTCCTGTAGCTTAGAGAGCTCATGACAGATACTGACCTGTTCTGCTCTAACTCTTTTGTGTCTTTGCTTCCATCGTTGGTCTTCTCCTTGACTTCCTTCATGTCTTTCGTGTCTGCAGTTGCTGCGTTTCTAGGGTGACGCCATACAAATAAAACCGTCAGAACACAAAGGCTGTAAATCAGAAACTACATATTGTAAAGGAAACATCTCTTCTGATTTGACGCTTCATTCAGCGAGATAAAACCAAACAGAAGGATCAGATAAGAGTTTCAAAAACGTAGGCACCTAATTTCTCAAAAGATGCCAGAAAAATAAATCTGTCTTTTTCATTTTGTCCTTGGAACCAGTCTAGAGTAAAGCAGCAAATACAATACCCCCTTCTATTGCTATTATGTCTAGTGTACACTGTGGAAAGTGAGCCAATCAACCAGTGAGAAGATCTATCTAACTGTGGCAGAGACGTCATTTAGCAGGCATGCCAACTGGCCACGGGCCACTTCAATAAACTTGACAGCAGCCGCTTCCCCATCCCGCCTGCTGTCATTAGACAGATTACTGGGAGAGAGAGATGACACCTAATCACATGAAATACCCATCCTTCTGTTACAAACTGCCCCAGGTAATCCTGGGCCCTTTCAAGGCTGGGAAAGAGAGGAGTTTTATCACTGCTTTACAACAGGGAAGTCCATAGTAATCTGCCATGATGCAAAAGGTTGCGAGTACTGACCTGGTGCTCTTCAGACTACTCTCATCCGACGTGGTCTTTGTCGCGCCTTTGTTCTTTGAGAGCCAAGACTTAACTCCATCCACACGGTCCTCCACCTCTGAGTCTGTTTCTGTGTCATCACCGCTGTGAAGAAACACAACCAGCAAGCGAGTCAGGATCCAACTTTAAGTAGTAAAAATATTCATCTTAACAAGTCATTTAAACATCTTTAAAAGGTAAAAATCTTCCATTTAGGGAATCAAAATGCAAATTCATGTCCTAAACAGTTTCCAAATGCTACAAATCCACTCCAATCTTTTTATAAAGTGGTTAAAACTGTTCTGTATTTAAAATTTATTTGGGTTTTTACACAATAATTGACATTAAATGACTCGTAAAGCAGACAACATCAGCCAGTGGACAATAAATTACAAGCAATCCAGGAAAACATTGGTAACAGTCGTCAAAAGCTGTGATTGTTAGTTATTATGATTGTATTCATATTTTTACATTCATAGGGGTGAGTAATAAAATGTAACCTCAGCACACAAACAGGCATGTTTACGCCATGCAATAATTTAAACACATTTATGTTGATCAGACAGCATGAGGAGCAGACATAAATGAGTGAATGCATTCTCCAGGCACAACGTAGATGAAGCTGTTGGGGCTGTAATGAACTTGTTTGGCTGGTTCCAGGCCACTAGCATCTGTGTGGCATGTCACCTGCTCCTGCTGATTGTTATTGGAGTGAGGCCATGAGACATCCCCGTGGCCCTACGCTTGACATAACAATCAATATACAGAGACCTGTGGATCTCCATGAAAAAAAAAAAGCTTGGTGGATGCCACCTGAATGAGGTCAATCTTCATTCATGTCAACTGCATGCTGAATTATGCATAGGATTGTCCTGAGGGTAGACATGAAGGAAAAATGATGAGGGAAAACAATAAAAGGTGGTGTCGCCTCTAAGTCGGTCCAACCATCATGGTTCATTTGTGTTTGTGCGGTGCTTTACGAGAGTAACTCCAATTCTCACCTTAATTTTGAAAGGAAACACTGATTTAATCCTATGTGCTAAATTTTTATTTGACTTTATTAGCCTGAATCTGAGTGATTATCATCACTGATGTGCAGCCCTTGACTTGACAAAACAGAGTCCCTTTAAGAAATACTAAATATTAGAAATAATTTTCTTTTTCCTTTATCTCAGACATGTGATCTGCAAAGTACCCACGTCAAACCAAAAAAAAAAAAGAATTGACAGGACAGTCACGCCTCAATAACACCAGCTGATATGACGTGTCCTGTCACACCTGCCGCCAAGTGACACTTCTGAGGAAGGCAGAAGTTTCTGCTGAAACATGTCAAGGTACATGAAAAAGATTACATGTCTGAGATAAAGGGAAAAAGAAAACGATTTCTAAGAAACTGAAGACACGATAAACATCATTCCACACAAATGCTTAGTATTGTATTGTGTGATATCACATTTCATCGATCACATCCTGTCATATCCTATCAAATCGAATTGCAGCGTATATATCTCAGCATAACACATTGTAACATATGCTGTTGTACTATACCATATCATATTGTATCATATCATATACTGTATCTTGTTGTATCAAATCGCATCTTATTGTATGGTATCATATCCTTTCATTTTTAATTTTTAATGTGTTTTTTTTTTTCCTTTTTAGATTTTAACTTATTTTATTTGCTGATTTCAATCACCTTTCTGTCATCAATTTTCAACCCTCTGTTTATCCCATTTGTAGTTGTAGGAGGCTGGAGCCAATCCTGGCTGTCATTGGGGTAGAGATCGAGTTGTCTTGCAGCCAAAGCAACCTTGTCACTGTTGTTGTTCTTCTATTCCATCTGTTTTAATGTTTCACAGGAGAGGTGCTTTGTGCTGCATGTTTATATGAAAGGTGTTTTACAAACAAGACTGAGTTAGGCTGAAATTTCCCTTTTCTATGTTTTCCACAATTTTACATGTCTCAGAGACAGCTTTAAAATTACATTTCAATGCATATGTTTTGAAAGCCTAAACTACATTTGACTTGCGTTGCCATGGTAAAGTCTGGCAGAGAAAATTGTGTTTTCTAAGCTATTGTTTTGGGTGTCAGAGCAGGACAATGCACTGTATATTAAACACACTGTAGCAGACAGCGGTGTCAGGGTTGCAGCAGAAGAGCAGCAATTTTCAGTTCCTCTTGATTTATGACAGACTTCATCTACATTATTATTTATAGTCCTATCTACAGCCAACTTTTGACTTGCATCAATCTTACATATTTGCCTTGCCTTGTTTATCACTGAATTATCAATATGTTGCATGCCATGTCCACAGACAACTGACTGACTTAACAAATGAGAAGCAGCAATGCCGGTAATAGATCTTGTTTCTGGACAAGCTTATCTATTTTTATCCTCGAAACATGATGCAAAATGTTATAAAAATGCTTAAAAGACCAAACACTGTATTCAAAGAGGTGTGAGATGACAGCAAGACTGCTGAGCACTGTCATTTGTCCACATCGCACGCATCCATCTTTGTAGGTGTCCAAGTGAGCAGCACAATGTTTCCTTTGTCATCAAGCTTTGTGTCACACTTTCCATTATGTTTTTTCCAGAGAACAAAGTGTCCCTTTTCCTGTCTTTTTGGTGAGGTGTCTAAAAACTATTGTTTTAACACAAAAAGGTGGTGGTGGGTGTGTGAGTGTTGCGAGGGAGGGAGTGAGCACAGACCAAAAAAAAAAAAAAAAAAACTCTAAGATTCTTGGATATTCAGGCTCTCAAGCTTTCTGTGTGCATTAACATATTTAACCTTCTCATCATCAACCCTTCAGCCAGGCTTTCTGGGTGAAACATAATGATGATCCCGGAGAGACTAAATGGCCTGATTATATTATTTTCCACAGGAAAACCCTGTTTGAGAGCTGCTTCATGAGGCATCATGCTAAATTTGTGTGAGTCTAAGTTCTGCTATAATACACCGTACTTCTATTTCCCACAGCCCAAGCTTACCACAAACTAACAAAAGCCCACTGTAAAAGAGTAGTACGGTTCATTAACCTGTTGGAAGTAGATTACACATGCTGCCCATTTGTCATCTCTATGATGCTTTGACTCTTTAACATGATATATTACACAACAAATTACTGAAACCAGCCCTCAGCCAAATTATCTCCCCTAACACACTCACACATGTGAAATAGAAGGTGGCTTGCAATTGAGTGCTGTGCAAATGGTGTCACAAACGATTTGTCCTTGGCCCTGCACTACCAGCTAACCAGTCCTGAGGCTCGCAGATACCAACAAGCCCCGAGAATTTAGAAGCTAACATTAATAGCTTCTGACAATTTGCCTGCACTGGTTGTAAATCTTTGTCACAAATAGTTTCACTCAGCATCACATCTCTTATGGCTGGGTTTTATCAGTTTAACACTTGTAGGTTCAGCACCATATTTTTTTTGTATCTGTTCAACATGAGCTAATTAACTACTGGCATAAAGAGCACAGGGCATTCGTTTATGATAATACAAAACAGTGAACACTTCACACTCTGTGGTGTAATACTTGTTTGAATCAGAGTAATCAGTACATTGAGCTATAGGTGGAAAAAGCTGCTTTTCATGTCAGTCCATACTGAGGAAATTACTGACATACTGCTCTACATAAAAGCCTTATTTTACACATGTATACAAAAACCCAGCATGAAAACCCAGTATTATTTAACCTGTCAATCCTCCAGTATTATAGTAACACTGTAGCTATTGTCGGCTCTGTTTTGTAGCACTGAAGTACAAAACGATTGAATAATAATGTAAATCAACTGGAAAATCAACTTCATAATTACAAGAAGAATCACCTCCTCCATTAATGTGCACTCAGCTGCTAATGCAATGATGTCAAAGGAGGGGAAAATGCAATTAAGTAAACATGAAAAATCATTGTTCTTTTTGTGGAGCTGCACAGAATGAAAAGCAGAGCATTGATACACACACAGTCTGTCTGATGAGACATTGGATAACAAAAAAGAAAAGCGATTAAAAGAATGTGACGACATGTCTCTTTGAAACAGCAATCAGAGGTTGAACTTGAAATCACAGATGAGGACCACATTTCTTTAATGAGCTCTTATGAAACTTCAAATTATCTAGCAAGGCAAAAAAAGGCTGCATTATGACCAAAGAGTAATGGAATAGAGTTAGTCGTTTAGCAGACATGATCAATGAAAACCCATCTCAAATGAAGGACAAGGTGATCTTTCCTATTTAAGCCAAATGTTACATAACACTGTGGAATAATATTGGGTTAGTGTCATACTTTCATGCGAGGCAAGCAGCCATTGAAATGTCTGAGCATTTCAGCAATGCACTTAGCAAACAAAGCGGCTCACAGACTTTGCAACCACTTACAAAGTTCCTGTGCTGCAATCGTTACACAATCATCACAACCATTAGGTCCTCCAAAGCACATGTAGAGTGGCCCTAACATACTGAGTTTGCACTGTGGTTACAAAACAGATCCTCTATTGACTCCATCTCTCTGGGAATGTACTGTAAATAGGGCTGGGCGATATGGCCTTGAATCAATAACACCATATATTGAGCAGTTCGCCTTGATAACCATCAACAGATGATAACTACTCCACAAGCTGCTCACCCTCTCCCACATTAACTTTGTCTACTTCAGCTGCCGCTCCAGCCGCTACAACTTTTGAACCGTCCTCCATCTCCTCACCTGTCTGTCCTTCTCTGTTACCAACTGTATGGGGTGGAGTCACGTCTCTGACGTAGGACAGCGTCTTAAAGGAACATGGGACCATAGCCTACCTACACACATCCAAAACCAACTTTTATTTATTTTTTTGACTCCAAATTAAGGCTGCACTATATTGAAAAAAACTAATATTGCAATGTTTTTCAACCCTGCGATATATATTGCGATATTAAAAATTCAGGAATTTTCACCAGATGACCTGAATGGCATTTTCTGCTATGCTGCACTGCTGAAATCTTCTGGACAGTTAACCTGCTCTGATCTTACCTCATTTTGTGAATGTAAGTAGAATGGCTTCTGTCTGTCTTAGAGATATTTTTAGCTTTTATTGTGCTGGGACGTTATTGTGGCAATAGATGACAGATAACTGACTTTCCTTTTCCTTTTGGCAACAAGTCTTAATTTTCGGTGGTTTTCTCTCGTTTGTTGCTCATTTTGCAATTGTTGTTGTTGTTAGCGGTGTTGTGCCGAGAAATGCATGTCAGCCAAGAATGGCATGCACCTCGCAAAAACGTGCACTGTTTATAGTAGAGTGGTCCACGGAAATGTACAATATAAAACCCATACAATTCTTATTTGTGGGGCTAAACAGTGATGAGTAATGCTCCGAGAGTAATTCTCTGCATACGCGTTTCGGCACAACAACGGCAGTGCCAGTGACTCACTCCATGTGTAGGGGCGTGTTTTTTCCTCTCTGATTTTGATTGACAGCTGGCAGGATAGTCTGATTGGCAACTGAGTAAAAGACAACTGTGATTGGTGGATCGCTGCACAGCACATGCTGAGTCACATACAGTGTATCTCAGTCAGCTACCCTTGAAATTAGATGAGTTCATTCACCTCCGACATCGCAGGCTCTGCAATGTGACTATCGCGCACAAATACATTGCGATGACGATGCTGAAACGATATATTGTGAAGCCCTACTCTGAATATATTGACGTGGACAAAATGACATCGGTTGTTGTCGTTTATTTTAGTATTGGTAAATTTTTGGTTTATTATCCAGCCCTTACTGTACATACTATATTTTTCTTTCCTTGTCTCTGATGTGACTTTTTCCTTTCCTATCACTATCAATTGTAATGATGCAAAACCTTAATTATCTGCTGGAATTAATCTAAAACTGTCAAGAAATTAACACATAAAATACAAATGTACCTGCTATTATGTTTTTTATGCATCATATAATGACAAAAATCTGTTGTAACCATATAATACAAACTCAGTGAGAGTTGGACTTCCTGCATGTGGATTGAAGGAGTCTCAAAAAAAAGTAGAAGGAAAATGTCAGCAGCCTTCAGTGCAAAAAGCGTTGATTTAAGATCCATAGAAATGCATTGTGAAGGTGTTAAAAGACAAAGCAGATAAAAGACATACATATATGTTGTTAAAAGTATTAAAGTTTATGGAGACAATGATGCAGTATAACCACAGGATTAATCCTGGTTTTATTTTGGTCACATCTTCTAAAGCAGTCATGACCGCTTGGAAGATAATGGGTCATTTAGATTCCCAGTGAGTTCGGTATCATAGCTAACATTTCTTCTAACAGTCAGTGAATTATACTTTGTGCCAACAGTTTTTTTTTTTATTACTCTGAAAGCAGAAAAACAAGCCTGAAATGTCCACACAGACTGGCTGTGAACAGACCTCCAGACACTTGGCACAAAATATAATGAAACCAAATGCAATACTGGTCCATCCTTTCAGCAAAGCTTTTATCAGTGATGTATACCAGACACAGCTTTCCATTCTGTTTAAAATGACTTCTCCTCACAGTGTTGTTGTGAAAAACACAAACTGCAGGATAAGGGATACTGCATTATTCTCTCCTATGGCTAAAACAGGGAACAAAAAAACGTAGCAACGACCATTATGACAAAAACAAAGGATGCATTTTTGTTTTCATTCTCACGTTTTGTTCTTTCGTTTCTGATATTTTGTCACCGTGTCTTGTAAACTGCCAGGAGTGTGGACACCAAAAGGGGAACAAGGAAAAAAAGAGAAACAGAGGAGGTGAGAAACACAAAAAACTGGTGCAAAACAGGATAACAGTAAATAGAAAGCTTTACACCGACACACTCATAATTTAACTATTGTCTATTATAAGGAACATACTCGATAAATCAACTTGCGCTACGGCAAGTCTCATTGCCAAACGGACCCAGTGTGTGTGAGGTCACTTTTTTTTAAAGGTTTGCTTTATCGAAGGCTTTGTTTACCTCAGTGGACCTGGTGCTAGCATAACCCTCAAACCTTCTGCAAAGAGAGAGGGATAACCAAACAGAAGAAAACGGTGCCCTGACTGAAGATCAGACGCAGTGAGCTTTCAGAAATTAAATCATAGCAGGAGTATTTGGATAAGAAACTAGGTGCAAAATGACTCACAGAGTACGAAAGATGGTAGATAGAGCTTTTAATTATCTGGCCCCTTTACTTTGGATTCATCAAGTTTGGGTTCAGGAGGCAGACACCCCCCCACACTTTTAAGACCGGGCCAAAGACTTTCACTCTTAAGGTTCAATCTGCCCTGAAGCTTCTCTGTTATCATTATATAAGTTATAAATGTTGATCTTTCCTGTTGGACCTGTTTAAACTTCAACTATTATTATCAGTCATACTGTAAATAAAGCTATCAATTATGTTACACACACTTTTACTCTCATCATAAGTTTATCTAGCTATCTGTTGTAGCTGCTTTGTTTGTTCCTCTTACTTTATATGACTCTTTCCTTTCTTGACCCATTAAGTCAAAGCCATTCGCTATTCTCGAGTGATTGACTGACGGATAAATATCATACTAGAAGAGATATTGATGTAGAAAAATACAGGACATAGAAAATAAAAATGCTTCAGTATCTTTCTGAAAGCTCATGATATCAAATATAAAATACTAAAATCTATCCGGATGGCACCTTTGAAAAACACATTTATAAAAAGCTTGGTATAAAACATTGTGAGTTTAAAATCCAGAGAATAGAACAAAAAGCCAAATAAAGTTAACACCTTCCCACGCACAAAGTAAAAACAAACAAAAAAACAGAATGAACTCAGAATTACTGAACTTTAGCTGTATTTAAAAAAGTGGGAGTTACTTTAAAAGAAGACTCAGATTTAGTCTGTAATGATAACTTGTCTTGGTACTCAGGATTAGAGCTTTCGTTACACTAAAGAGAACGTAAATAGCTGTACTCTACCTGTTGATTAAGTCGTCATTGTCATCACTTTCCATTTCGTCCTCTATGGCCGCCTGCAGGTCACCTATCCTCTTAAAGGCCAGCTTGAGGTCAACTTGTAAGCTCTGATTTGCTGCCTCTAAGCTCTCAATGTCCATTTCCTGTTGGGCAGATCACAGCAGAGTAGAAGAAGAAGGAGAAGCACAGTTACCTCCTCTAACGTGAGCTCCACTGAATCTTATGAAGCCTCGCAGCAGCAGCTCATGACTTACCAGTTCATGCTTCTTCCTGCTGGCCTCGGACTCCTTCTTGGACAGCTCCGTCATTTCTTCTTTCATGTCTCTTATCTGTCGCTGTATTCGCTTGTTCTGCTCCTTCTCTCTGTTTTCTGCTGCGATGCGTTGGTTTCTCTCCTCCGTCATCTTCTCCAGGTTCTCCTTTAGACGACCCACGAGACTCTGTGGAGAGTTGAAGATGCTTTTATAGTTGAACTTTGATTTAAGTGTTTGCTGAGATTTTTAAAAAAGTCCATAAAGATAAAAATATACTGAGGAGTCAAATAGTCTGTGTTGGTTAAAACAGATTTACAGATTTCTTGGAAAAAAAAAAAAAAAAAAAAAAAAAAACTGTCATAATGAGACATCAGGTATCGATGAGATATAGGTGAGATAAAGACTGAAGGTTTTGCATTATGATCTAGTCATGATGATTTAGTCTTTTGTCTGTTGTTAAAGTGTCATGATATCTTCTGTTCATTTGAGCCCATTGTGTCTATTTTCCCTTGCGTTTTCACTATTATTCCTGTTTTCAGTTTGTGTTTGACCCTGTTTCCCTCCTGTTCTCTGTGTTTTATTCATTATATCAGTTTTCAGTGTTTTCTGTTTTATTTTGTAGTAGTTGATTCCTTGTGTTTCTAGTCTGGCTTTACTCCCCTAGTTTTCCCTCCTTCGTTAATCACCCACGAGTTTCACCTGTGTCTCGTTTGCCTCACCTGTTGCTCGTTTACCAGTGTGTATATAGTCCCCATCTTACCCTCCTTCCTGGTTGGTTCATTGTCTGTTTGTCAGTGTGTCTGTATGCCAGTGTCCCCAGTTGTTCCCTGTGATTTTGCCCCAATGATTTTTGTGTATTTTTCTCTTTTTGTTCCTTTTTGTCTTTTTCTTTCTATTTAAATAAATCATTTTTTTGTTCTGCATTTTGGGTCCTTTCCCCCTTTTTTTTTTTAACTTCGTACCATTACAAAAAAAGTAATAATGCTGAGGATGTCGTTTTGAATGAAACATTTTTCACTCAGTAATATTGAGCAAAAACTTACTTGGGATTCAGTTTTTCAATTTACATTGATCCACACCAAACTGGATCATGTCTACATGAATCTCAGATTGTTCTTTATTGTAATGGATCTTAGTTGAAGTGATTAGTAGCCATCAAGGGTACAGTCAGATCAGATCAGATTGTCTTGTCACATGGAGATTCAGCATTTCAGGATTAAATGTGAAAGTACCACTGTGCACGGAGGTAATACTTCATTGTAGTGCTATAGCATAATTCTGGTGTACAGACCTATTAAGACCCTGACGTTGGGTCTTAATAAAAAAGTATAAATGTTCCACGAATGGGTTTTCTGATGTTGTATTTAGATTTACAAAATACCTGGAACTTGAGTTTTTAAAAGCCCCCAATAATCCTCTTAGATAACGGCATGTGACAACCAGCATAAAGGACGTCACCTAACAACTCACGGCATTACCGTTTGCTAATTTATGGCATGATATCCATATTTGACCATTTAAAAAACAGTTACCATCAAGCGGTATATTGTGATAGCCCTTGTAAACACACTTTGAAGTTGCATGATTAAAATAAAAAATGACTGTCTTTGATGGAAATAGCTGACAGAATTTTTAAGGCTGAAAAACAATACATACTTGGTTATTTTCTTTGTTGTGAATACAGTTTTTTGTTTTCTGGGGGATAATTTAACAGACTCTCACAGCTGTCAAACTTTGCAAGGAAATTATAAATTTGATGTATATCTCCTCTACCTCTTGATAAATATGAATTTAAATGTCAAATCTGCAATCGCAGATATACAAAACATGTTTATCAAAGGTTTACCACACACCAGGGGCCTATTCTACGAAGCAAGTTCGACCTAGCGCAGTAGCCTTGGAGCTACCTCGCTCAACTTAGCACGGTAGCTAGCGGTCTCGCTAAACGCATGTAAGGCGGAGCTCACCGCATCTGACCAATCGCGAACATGGACCAGTCTGGAGCGTCAGAGCAGGCCGGAGAGTGAAGGACCGCATACTTTACAAACGAGGAGCAGGAGACGATCATGAGAAAGTATGAAGAATTCAAATCTATCATAAACCTCAAAAGCGACACCGTCGCCGCTGCAAAAGCACGGACGGAATGCTGGCAGAAAATTGCAGACAGTCTCAATGCGTAAGTATAGTGCCCAAAAAATCTTTGATGCCATTATCACCCTGAAATAGCACTGTTTAACATGCGCTTTTAACGTGCACCAGACATGTCTAATTCATTTCCAAGATGAATTCATTGCCTCGCTAAGAAGTGAACCCGCGTAGAACAGGAAACCCCGAACTTACCCTCGAAGTTACCTCGCTAAGCAGTAATCCTGCTTCGTAGAATAGGCCCCAGGGTTTATCTCACCTCCAGTCGTTTGATCTGCGTTCTCTCATACTCCAGCTTGGTCTCTAGCTCACGGATCTTGGCCTCTTGACGGCACACGAGGGACTTTTCCACCATAGACTGTTCCTGGAACTCAAGCTGGCTCTGAAGGGAATGGACCTGTAGGAAGGACACACATGCACAAATGCATAAACACGCAATTACTCCCCCGAGGATGACCTCTCATGCTGCAAACCTCTTTCTTGACCTCTGCTTTTCTCACCGTTTCTTACACAAAGACTATGATACTTTAGAGAGAGTGCTGGCATTATATTTTTGTATTAAAACTAAATTAATGATCTTTTTTTATTCTTTTTGTTCACATTTAATCCATCTTGGTACTTGTGAATATTGAGTATCCGGTCTGAATTATAAGCTCTTTATCAGCCTCTTTAAATGGTCAAAAGATGGGCTTGTGGTTCAGGCTTACTGACACAGAGTCACAGTAATTTCAAAGGCTTTTAGAGAGACTCCGGCTTCATGCAAAGCACGTTTGTTCCATCCGAATCATTTTCTCGTGACTGATAAAAGGAAGAAAGATACGTCACAACAAAAACCAGCCCAAAGGGTGGTATGGCACCTAATGAGGGACTTTGCTTCTGAGACAAGGAGGATTTGGAGTTCTCCTTTGATATTACTAAAGAAGCCAGATTTCCCTCCTACTGGGGATGAGATAACCACTTCAAGGTCAGATGCTTTAGATGGCTATCACCGCCTTCTCTGGCAGGTTTTAACAATGCCTCACAGCCTGCAGAGTGTCTCTAGCGAAGCCAAAAATATTCTGATGGGTGGGCCTTGAATATAACTGAGTGGAGCAGAGATTTGGCACGCATCTATAGCTTAATCTAATAGAGACAGGGTCTGCTGTTAGAGGGTGGCAAGAGCTCAATTCTGTCCTTTAGTGTAATTATATTTGAAAGACATTCTGCTCAAGGCAGACGGTTTTATTTGTTTAGTCGACTGCATATCAACGCTTAAAGTAAGGCGTGTGCGTGTGTAACGTGCACACAAACCCTCAGTGAAAAAATGTCATATACCAAAGATATTCAGCTTTAACAGCCCAGAGGCGATTCGTTTTGCAAATAAACACATCAACCGAGCAAAAAGGGGATGCATTAACGCACGACACACATGACATGGTAAAGGTTATACGAAAACACTATTATTATGAAAGCACTTATTATCAACACAAGCCTAAATCAGGTGCATTAACCTTTTTTCACACAAATCCACATTTATGCCAACCCACAATCATTTGACTGAAAACTGAGGCAAAGTAAACAGATGGAAATACTGTAGCTCCATGATTATGGAAACCAAACCAGTCAAATAAAAGACTGACAGGATGTTAGCTGTAAGGTCAGATTTATCATTGAGTAACTAACTTTATAGCATTCTCACACGGATGACGGCAACATGCAGCTGCACACCTACATTTTAGAGCAAGTCTTTAAAGACCCACTCTGATGAAAATCATGTTTTTCTTGTTGTCTACATGTATGGCATTTTTTCTGATGCTACAGCACATATCATGAGAAAACTAAGTGCAAAATTGCATTTCTGAGTATTTCTGTATTCAAATCTTTGTGAATCTCTGGCAGACCCAAACAGCAGGCTCAGATTGAGTGAGATTTTCTATGTAAGAAATCCAAGCTCCGCCCCTGGAGCCCCGCTATGCAGGCCACACTCGAAAAAAACGAGAGAACAATCGCGAAACAAGCATGTGTGTTAGCGGATTGCTATGCTAAGTAAGAAAGCTAATTATAATATTAGCTTTCATCATGTCCCTAAAAACATTAGTGTCCGAGAGCTGAATACTTCCTGTTACCTGCTGCTTCTATTACACTGGAAATATTAGGCTGCAAGCTAGCATGATGAGAAATGTGCAGAGAAGCGCTGCCTCGGCTTACGACTCAGAGGTGAATTGCTGATAAGTAGGGGTGGGAGAAAAATCAATTCACATAAGTATCGTGATTTTTTTAGGTTTACAATTGTTTAATCTATTTTCATGTTCAAAAATTGATTTTTTTTTCTAACTTAAGAATAAACATTAAAAATTGACTTACTTGGGATGTGTATTTTTTGGGGTAATATGAAATAGCCAGTAGACATTCATAATCATTCAATTGTTTCACTGGTGTTAAAAATGCAGACTAGAGATCGAGAAACCCATTAATATCGTAGAATCGCAATTTAAATCGAATTGGCATCAAAAAATCATAGAAGAATCGAATTTGGAGAAAAGCATTTCAATGGTAGCTTATTATTGTCCCAGCCCTAATAACAAGCTACTGGAGCTCTGCAGAAGAAAAGCCTTTGAAAATGACCCAGGTAATGCGATTTTTGGTAAAAAAAAACAACTTCATAATCACAATTAAAAGACCACTGATAACACTTTAAGTAGAAAAGAAAAAATTATCGTAGTGGGACTTTAAGGCAGCAAAAAATTCATGAAACAATTATCAAATTATCAAAATTCATCAAACACTACTATTCATGAAATCTTAAACTTTCCTTAATGCAGGTTGCAAAACAACTAGTTAAAGGATTAAGTGTCCATGCATTGGTGTTAAACCCAGTAATCCTGCACATGCATACACTGTACTGGTTCTTTTCACACTGAAACACTCATGAATAAGTGCTCTCATTGTTTGTGGCTGTTAATACATATTAACAGAATGTAGCTACAGACATTTTTCTTTTCCTCAAAACCCTTTAGAAAAGGTGCATTACCAGATTTTTTAAACACTGGAGCTATAACCAGTTTTCACTCTGTCTGGGACTTTTTATACATATCAGCAGAATGTAGGGATGGCTATAAACTCAGGCCATGCAGGGAAGAAAGCTGCAAACTCTGCATGTAAAAACAGTGTTCTGCACAGAATCAGTCCTGAGTTTCTAGGACTGTTCATATTTTTGATTATCTGTTTTTATTAATTAATTGAGTCCCTCCTTTTATTTATGGTGCTGCACCTTCATGGTTTGTTTAAATTGATTGGAATAATCCTGTAAACCAAGCATTAAATGGCCAGCGTACCATAATGAGTTTTCTTATTTTGCCCAATTATCACATCGCATCAGTAACGCTATCTGACAAACTGACAGCATCAGCCGAGAGTGATTTCACACTCACTTCCAGTATCTACCCTGTACTGAAAATGCTCTGATATTGCAGATAAAACCATCGGCACAAAAAAAAAAATGATGGACAAAACCTCAATTGTGATAAATCCTTTAAACAGGAGCAGTTTGATAAATAATGACTAAAAGGGACAAAATGAGCCCTTTGAGTCTGATCTAATAGGTTCAAACATGGAAACAAGTAGCCCAGTTTATGAACATGACCCTCCCTTTGTAATGTAAGTACTGAGTGGCAAAGGAACAATTTCCCCCCTTCACTGTAAATCTGCACTGATTTCCAACTATTTAAATGCAAATTGCATCAAAAAAAGGGTAAGAAACTAAATTTTTTTTTTGGGTCAGAATAATCAGAAACTGTGTGAGAAGCCGAAGTCTAATCAGAGAAAAGCGTCGAGGCAGCAGGCGGGTTTTATTGCAGGCACTTTGAGTGCTTCTGAACACTTCTTTTTACCTTTTCTTGGATCTCCTGCTTCTCTTTTGTAGCCTCTTCCAGCTGGGCCTGCAGGTCACTGATCTGGCTCAAGTCCCTGGCAGACTTTTCACACACACACAGACACACACACACGATTGCAGAAAGTAAAAGAATCAGAGAATTAGAGTACATTCACAGGTTTATGAGAGGAAGACAAAGTGTAACTATTGATGTATGCTTTCTCTTCCTCTAAATGACATCCTCTCTAATGGAAACGGTTAGTGAACATAATATGTCCTTGCCAAATAATTGGTCATGTGAACAGATTGCATCTCCCTGATTGCAGAGCACACACTGCGTTTAGAGGGGAATATGTCCTCCAAAACTCAAAGCCACTCTACTTGAACATGAAAAGAGCGACAAAATGCTACCATCATTATCAAAGATGGTGCTCTGAAATGTTTTTAATTTTTAAACATAGTGAAATGGTATTTGTAAAGTATTTCATGGCCTGTGTCGTAGTCTGTTTCACTCCCTCTATTGTGTCTGTTAACTATCGACTCAGTGAGGTGTAAAGGGGGTTAAGTTACCTGGGCAACCGCAGCTTTATGCTTCTTCATCAGCTCATTCAAGTCCTCCTGATCCTCCTCCATACGAGACTGCAGGTCATTCTTCTCTCTCTGCAGACGGCTGACCTGTTCTTCCAGCTAAGGCACACAGCGAGAAGGACACACTTTAGCAAAGAGTGACAGGGTTTTATTCATGAGCTATTGAATATGATAAATGGTCATTAGCTGGCAAAGCTGTGGCAGCCCTGGAATCTCATCTAATGGCGATGAAACACAATCTGGACGGGGTCCTGGCTGCAGGATGAGACCAATTGGAGATAATCAATTGGCTGATTTAGGCGGGGAAAAGTGCAGCCAGTTTCGCATACTGGTGACGTCCTATTTAGAGTTCATCCTTTATGTTCAAAGGATGAAGACTCAGGCCCCTGATACATTTTTTTTTTTATAATCTGAGACATTTACAAGACCTCCCCTTGCCATAAATGCAGCAATTAACAAGCAAAGCACAGGCACACACTGCACTCTGTGTGGATTCCCCAGAGACGCAAACATCCTCAGCGTCGAGTCTGAAATGCAGGCGGCACTCTCATGAGACAGCCATTAATGAGCAGAGGGAAAGAGGAAAAAAACATTCGACAAAGCTTATTTATCCATTAGAGCAAAATACTAAAATCAGATATGTGCCAAAGGGCATTTATCATTTGAATACGGCTTGATGATGCGTGCATATTAATGCTAAAGGCCTGCTGCATTTCATAGAGCGCTAATTTGATCGGCAAAAACTCTCCAATAGTTAAACAGCGTTTGTAAAAAGAAGGAAAGTAAATATTTGCATTTTCTTTTATGTAAAAAAAAAAAATCAGATTCTGCAGTGAAATTTGCATAAATGTGTGCCTCAGATAAGGAAGAAACCATAAAAAATGTATTATGTTACTAACATATGCAGGACTTATCGCAGTTCCCCTTTACACTTGCACACCACACCCTCTGGACTCCTAGCTAGCAGATGTCAAAACTCACCGATATCTTGGCTTTGGCCACGTCCTCCATTTGGATGTGGAGGTCCTCTATTTCAAGCTCCATGCTCTTTCGAGCCTTGACAGCCGCAGCACTGGTAAACTCTGACTCCTCCAGCTGTGAAAAACAGGAGGAGGGGAAAGTAACCAGAGAGGAGGTGAGGGACAAATACGAACAGACCAAGATCAAGAACATATCATGGTTTAGCAGAGGAGTAAAGATTTATCAACTTTTTTTTATACTCAGAAGGTGTATGGATGGTTTCTCTATGTGTGAATCATCTTTTTGCATACTTGATTTTTGAGCTGAGCGATCTCCCTCTTGCTCGGGGCGTTGCTCTTCAGGTGGTCCAGCATAATCTGTGCATCAGCTAGAAGAACTTTGGTTCTCTTTAAGTCTTTTTTCAGTCTCTTCTCCATCTCCACATCCCTCTGGCCCACCTGAATGACAAAAAAGCACACCTCTCTACCCAGTATTCTCTTTCTTTTTTTTCCCCCCATCCTCTTTTAAAACCCTAGCGTAGCAGCACCTCTTGAGACTCAAAAACAGTTTCTTTTCAATCAAAAGAAGTGGCATACTTATCGTGACTGCACTGGCAGAGACCAGAGGCAAAGTGATGGATGTACCTGGTCCTGGGCGTTGAGCAGTTTGGACTCAAGCTCTCTCCTCTCACGCAACACTTTCTGCTTGTCTTCATACTCCTCCTCCAGCTGCACCTCCATCTGTTTCAGCTGCAGGACACAAGAACAGGGTGTCAGGATGCACAAACAGATGATGGGTGATAAACAAAGGCAGACACAACACACCATCGACCATCCTGTTAGACATGCTGCTCTCACACATCACAGACACACAGATCCCCCAGAGCAGATCTGCTGGCCCAGAGACACATCAACATGATTTTCAAAATAAAATGTTCTCTCCAATTTTTTTAACCTTTCACTTGTAGAGATATTTTTATGGATGGGGTCACACATGGTACGTCTCAAAAGTTACTTGGTTTCTGCAGAGGATATGGAGCCTTGATTCTTTTCTCTATATTTACCCATTCTATATAAAAATGCAGAATTTGCACTTTGGGATTCTGATTTTCAGCATGAAAATGTTCTGATTTGTAGTACGTTTGTAGTCCAGATAGCATTATCTAATCCTGTATGCAGGAAAAACAATTATTGTGAAGAACACTCTCTGCCCAAATATCAGCCTGGCATCCATTCGTGGTAATCTTACAGTGAGTTATTTGTCTCTGTATATGGATATCTTCTTACAACTGTATCCAGCTCGCTGTTCTAAAATAAAGATTTTAACTCAAAACACAAATCTTCTCTGAACTGCATTAAAAACCAATAAGCCTTAAAATGTCCCTGTCTGGTATGCATGAGAAATGATCGATCTGACCTTAATTATTGCAGTCAACAAACATTTTTAAAGTTGTTTCTGTAACATTTTATTTTGCGCCTATCTCTATAACGCATTATATATATATTTATAATGTGTTATAATCACGCTATAGCACTGTATAACTATAGTTATAAACACTCATAAAGGATAATAATGCTTTATAGCAATAATCATAACACATTATAAAGCATTTTATCATGACTTACAAGGTCAGGTATTATTAGTGTTATAACTGATAACAACTCACTGACAATGCCCACATAGATAATGCAATGCAGCTGCTGTTAACAGTTATAACACATTATAATACCTGACCTTGTAACTCATAATAACATTCATTATTATAATTATTTATAAGTGTTTATAACTATAGTGATACAGTGTTATAACATGATTATAATGCATTATACATACATCTATAATGTGTTATAGAGATAGGCGTCAAATAAAGTGTTACTGTTGCTTACTACTCCTCTTGTGGGAAGACCCAACGATATTTGAGTTTTTATTTTTTACAAATCCTTATTATCATGTTGTCACTTCAGTAAACTAAAACTGCACTTAAATCACAAGAAAATAGGAGTCTCTTAAGCCAGCATGTAGTGTACCATCTCCTGTGGACTTGAAATAGATGAACAGGCTCTACTCTGGGAGGTCATGGACCAAGAGTGATGCGTGTATATACAGACATAAACAAACTCTGTGTTATGACTCCAGTTACGACTGTGGTTAAGCATACTTTTGCTGCCTTCATGAAGTCTCTCATAAAACAGCAACATGACTTTGACATTATTATATTCTTAAATATTTTCACCACTCAACTGCGCTGTCAGGAAGCTGTATTCTTGAAGAGCTATGTTTCTTTATCACACCACGTCTGGGTATGTGTATACATTTCAAAATTGCACAATATAGGTAATCGGTGACAAAGATGTGCACTTAAAGCAACCTAATTGAAAATTTGAATTATCCCTTTAATAAAGGCTTTATCGTCTCTTTAGACTGAGTTCACCTATTAAAATACTTTGACTGTTACTGTCATTAAATTAACTGCATAAAATACTTCTTTTTGATGGGTACAACATTTTTCAAACCACATGTAAAACCCTTAAAAATCAAACACAATTTGAAATAATCAAGTAAGAATGTAAGTTTAAGTTTATTTTTATTTATTTTTGATTATTTGTCTAGTTTATTTTCTCACTTTTTAATCTAAGTATTATATAGTTCTTTTATTTATAGTTCTCCTTTATCTGTTCACTTAATTTTCTGGCTCTAAATTTAAATACTTACTTCTTCAATCACTGAATATATGTTTTGGTTAACTATACTTATCTATAACTTTTTGTTTACTTTCTTATTTTCCTCCCAAGGGTGAGTGTGGATGAGGAGAGGGGGGTATATGTCATGACCTTCATTGTATTTCAACATGCTTTGTACATGGAAAATATTAATAAATAAGGTAAAAAAAAAAAAAAAGAGAGAGATTGTAAAACGTTGAGCTACTTGAGGTTCTATAAGTACACTTAAATTCAACACAAAGTTGAGAATACACGTGAGTCTCATTGCTGCCTTATCCATGTCTAGTTACCTGTATGTTTCAAGTAGGAAAAAATATCCGTGGACCTAAAAGAATAAGCGGCGCATACCTTCTTACTGCACGACCGCCTAATCTCCTCCACTTCTTCATCCTTGCTTTCAATCTCTTTTGAATGGGTCTGCCGCTGCCTTTCCATCTCCATCTCAAGCCGCAGCTTAGCCTGAACATATGTAGACAACAGGCATATAAAATAATGCATATAAATATAGACCAAGATAAGACACTTAAAACCGCACAGTTTTAAAGAGCAAGAGTCGCTAGTTTTCATTTACAGACCATCACAAACACTTAACAGTCAGGGAATTATGTTTTTTACCATAATTGTATTTCAAAAGAAAGATTTTTTTAAAAATTAGATCTTAGATAATGACGAATCATGGTTTAAAACATCGATAAGCATGATTTGTAACAGTCGTAAGCAGTAAAATCTCTGATATTTCTCCATATGGCTGTGATTTACCACATCAGCACCATCTGCTCTGTACCTGTTCCAACATCTGGATGGTTCCAGCCTGTTCGTCCAGCTCTTCCTCTTGGTCTTTCACCTTGGCCTCCAGGTCGCGGACCTGCTTCTTGATCCTAGCCAGTGAGGCTTCATCCTTGGACTCCTGGGATGACAGATCCTGAAGCTCTGCCTCCAACTGCTGAACCTTCATGTTCACCGTGCACAATTCACTATCCTTGTCCTGCGGGCGTAAAGAAACAAAGTAACGCACACATCTGGACCAGCCCGGTAATGTCAAGAAAGAGCAGTGAGAGTACGAATGCAGTCCCCAGAGCGCGGACTTTAGAGAACTTGTTATGTAAGTAGAGTAAAGAAGCTTACCTGAAGCTGCTGGCGGAGGTTAAAGATCTCGCCGGTCATTATGTCTTTCTCTCGAGCCAGCTTCTCCCTCTGGCTCTTTTCTCTTTGTACCTCAGCCTGAGCCTGATTCTGCTCCAGGTCAAATCTGAAAACACACAAACAGACAGAGTTACACACAAACGCACACACACAAACAGCTCAGGACAATCACAAACTTGATTACATAAGACTGAGGTTCCACAGGGTTTAACAGCAAGTAATGTAGATTGAGACGAGTTGATCATTACATAAAGGCTACATGAGCTGCATCTGTTGCAACGTTACATAAAGTCTTAAATCCTGATTAATTGTACCTAATATGTAGCCATTAATTCTGTTACTTTGCAGATTTTGAGTTTATGAGTTCATTCCCCCACAAAAAGCCCATCATCAGTTCAGCACTGCCTCCAGTTTAGCCTCCACTTTTATCCCTTTCCATTAGCCATCAATTTACAACTGGGGCTGTAATAATGTGCAAATGTTTCTTCAGTTGTCTCGGGCAGAAACACTTATGCTTAGTGAACTTAACAGCTAAGTGTTTCATGCTGTCAGCTCGCTGTATTTCCCTGTTTTTCTCTCTGAAGCGCAGCTGAAAATAATTTCACCCACAGAGCATCTTCAATTAGCCACAGGGGAGAGATCACATTCTGCCACAGCGATAGCTTCTCAAGTGCTTAAAGTCTGAGTCAATTTCTCAGCTAATGCAATTCCACAGATTACAGAACATCTCAGCCACTATTGAAATTAAAGAAAATGTTAGCGTTCTTCTGGAGAGGTCAGAGTGAGCATGCCAGGCCCTCTGAGGAGAAAAGAGCACAGTGTTCTCTGTGATGAGTATTCGCTTAGGAAAGAAGAAAAAGCAGGAAGGCAAATGGGCAGACAGAGAGAAAGACAAAGAGAAAGACAGAGAGACTGACTTCCTCTGCTTCTTCTCCAGATCATGGTTGCGGCTGTGCAGGCCCTCCAGGTGCAGCTTGGTGTCCTGCAGCTCTGCCGTCAGTTTCTGGCACTTCTTCTTCAGCTGCTGCACAGAGCGCTGCACATCCTCATTATCTGTCTGTAAATCAGCCAGCTGCAGAGCGCACACACGGTCGTAATCACACACACATATATTAAAAAACACACATTTTTATTATTCTTTAATGCAGCTCATTGCACGTTATGATGATGGCTTTTACACAAGTAATTGGCCACACATAGAAAATGTAAATATCGCTCAGTTTTGTTCAATCATGTTGCTGTGCTAAAAAGTTTCTTGCCCTTCTCTCCAGATGTCTTTTGCTCTGCTGCTCTGTCTCCAGCTTGTCATCAAAGTCCTGCTGGAGTTTCTTTTTTGTAAAATCCATTTCACGAATGGCTCGGTTGTATTTTATCCGCCACTCGCCTCCTGGAGAAAAGACAAACAATTCAGAAAATGTACAAGTGACATTTGGAAGTCTCCCACCTCTAATAACAGCCTAGCCGAGGTATACAGCAGAAAAGGCTCAAAAGCTCAGACATGATGGATGCTGTGGATTAAGGAGTGCACTGTACTGGCCTCGATGGTTATCACATGTAAGAGCTGAAATAATATAATCTTCCAGGAAATAAAACTTCTTTCATCAAATCCCGACCTTATGAGGTCACAAAATTCGACAGGAAACTACAAAGAAGCCTCTGCGTCTCAGCTCTAATCTCAGATAAACCTGCGGGGAGAATTCAGAGCACAGCACAATAGTAGTTAGAGAAGGACATGTCTAAGTGGCACTTTCCACAGTTCTTAGCCGACCCTAATTCTGGAGCTGTCAGAGGCTATCAGAGGTATAACAGCGGCCAGGCAGAAATTCAGGTTCAGGTTCATTTCAAGGCCTTATCATTTTAGTGGCTGTCCATTTCTCCTTCACATACCAACACCGGCTCCTCCATCAGTGCTGCTCATTAGCATATATATAGCATAATGACAACTTGCAGGGCCACCGGCACTGATCCCAACGATTATTTTCTCATTCATCTAAGAATTCTGATATGCTCTATAATGGCTTGTCTGCTGGGCTAGGTGGAGGAGGAGGAGCAGGAGGAGGAGACGGAGGGCTGGGGAGGCACAGTGAAAAAAATAAAAAGGTCCTACGACAATATGCTTTCATCAGGGGGTCCCTCTCCCAGCAGGTGGAGACAAATTGGCAACAGGCATTAGTTGTATGCCTGGGAGGCAACATCATAATCCCCTAGCGGTAAATCCCAAACTTGGAGAAATATACTTAATAGCATTATGCAAGATGTGACCAAGTCTCACTGCCATGTCTCCTACTGGAGCAGTCGAACAAAGCCACTAATTCCCGCAGCTGCAATTAGTCTAAGGCCGATTTTTCAAACTGTGCACATAATGTTAGTATGAGTGGTTCAGTAAATTATGCCTGTGACCTAAGCTGACATGACCATTAGGCAAGCCTGAGCAAGATACGACCCAATGTCACGGTGTCCAATTAATTAGGGGGTTAAAAATGAATATTTAAAAAATATGGTTTGCTAAGATTTGAATCGCACAGAAGAAGAAAAACACACTTGTTTTATTTTTTTTTTTTTTGGGTAAAGAAATAAATAGGGGAGAGCGGGGTAAGATGAGCCATTATTCATATTTCAGATCACTACATCAAGGCAATCATAGTTTTGTCTCTAACTAGTGTATCTGCATATATTTCAAGATGTTGTGCATCCCTGCAAACCAACAGAATGAGTGTCAGAATGTCTTGAAGTGATTCAGAACATTCACAGCTGCACTTTTGAAACGAAAAAGTAACACATTTCAACAATCTGAACTGAAACTCTCTCAGTTGAGCCACTAGTTCAATTTACCCCAGAACTACTATTATGACTTTATGAGTCCTCTAAGTTAAAATGGTGGACTTTTATGCTAGGTTTTTGACCTCATAGATACCACAATTGATGTATAAAACAAAATTAAAATGATCTTTTCTGAACACGATTCTAATAAAAATTCTGACAGACTAAACTCACTTTCATTCATCTATTTTCTATCGCTTATTCCCGTTGGGGGTCGCAGGGGGGGCTGGAGCCTATCCCAGCACCTTTGGTCAAAGGCAGGGTACACCCTGGACAATTCGCCAGTTTATCGCAGGGCTGACAAATAAAGACGAACAACCATCCACGCTCACATTCACACTTACGGGCAATTTGAAAGTGGCCAATTAACCTAATCCCACTTATGTATGTTTTTGGGATGTGGGAGGAAACTGGAGTAAACCCACGCAGACACAGGGAGAACATGCAAACTCCACACAGAAACGCCCTGACCCAGATTCGAACCCAGGACCTTCTTGCTGTGAGGGGACAGTGCTAACCACTACACCACTGTGCCGCCCTAGATTCACTTTCAAGAGTGAAAGATGTTTTCTTTTGGAATTAAATGTCTAACCCCTTCACCCATGTGCTTCTAACCTTCACAGACTCCATGAATTGATGCCCATCTCCTAAATATTTGGTCACATGATCAATTTCTTTTACCATTTCCAAGTAACAGGGGGTGGCTCATCTTACCCTTTGGCTCAACTTACCCCACTCTCCCCTACGTAATTAATTCATGATTAATTTCTAGCCCAACTAACCAGCATCATCATCATCGTCATCGTCCATCTCCCCGTTGAGTTCAGAAGTTTTCATGAGTCGAGCCTCCATCACCTCCATCTCCTGGGCCTCTAACTGCTTCGTTACACCTTCAAACTTAGCCTGAAACCCACAGATTCACACATGGTTAAAAAAGAAAAAAAAGAGCTTGTCAGTCTTATTCAAAATCAGAATTTGTCCAACAATACTCTGTGAAAAAGTGTCAAGATCAGTGCACGTGCCTGTAGGTCCTTCATGTCCTTCTCCAGGCGGAGTCTCTCAGATGTCTCCGTCTCAAGCAGCTGGGACGCTGACTCACTCGTGCTCCTTTCATCAGCAAGTTCTGCCAACAAGTCAGCAATCTGGACACAAAGACACACTCAGGGTATGACTACAAACAAACTCCACGCAGTTGTTTTGAAGCCAAAAAGTAAAAATAGTTCGAAAAACATATCATGAACACCATCCTCCCAGAATGCTTTGCCAAAAAAAAAAAAAAAAAAAACCCACCCTGCTCTCCAGTCGATCAGTGTTCAGTCGCAGCTCATTTCGCTCTTTCTCCACCCTTTCCAGTTTCACTTTCTGCTGCTGGATCTCCTCCTTAAGTAAAAAAAAATAGCATTTAGCATCCTGTCACATTACTGCTAAACTGCGATGCTTTGAGCGGTACAAGAAACGGAAAAAATACGCAACAGGAAATGTGAGAATACAGTAAGAGGCTAAATATCTGAAAAGTGCATGAGAGGTTGTGTGCTCACGTCTTTGTTTCGCATCTGCTCCTCCGTGAGTTGGACCTTTATGAGGGGCTGGACTGTGGTGAAGAGCTTCCACCATGGCCAATCCTTCACACCTCGGTTCTTTGTGATGTTTTTCTGAATGCAGCGGATTGCTAGATCCTGAATCTGAAGAAACAACAGTTTGGTAGTGACACTTGACTGCATCTGTAAACTTATTATCTTTGGATGCAAATACTTGATCCTGAATCTGAAGGAGTATCAAGACACCCAGTCACCACAGAGAGATGCAGTATGAAGACTTGCTTTTGTATTGTCATGTACATACATACACACACAAACAAACACACACACACAGATGCTAAGATTAAAGCACTACTCAGTTGTCTTGAGTCCAAGAGGAAACAAAGAAGAGGGCAGTGGCTGTAACTCATAGTCAAAGCAGCAACTGTAACTCCTAACAATCACTGCTAAATAACAGCTTCGCTAAAGCTAAATCCATAATAAACACATTTCATTTCTGACAAAATTTACTTTAAAACTCCCTTTTTTGTTGTTAAACTACCTGTATTCTGAGACAGACCTCAGGAAATGACATGTTTTCAGGTGAGAAATTAAAATTCAGATCACTGTGATTTCATTCACAGAGACACAGACCGACAGATGTGACTTCAAGGGACTCATATTACTGTTAAATCAGGTTATCGATCAATACTTTTCTCATCAGACATATACCTCTGCACACCGTTGATATTTAATATTCAATTAAGTGTTAATACTGTAAACATAATGCATATTTACCTCATGTATATAATTCACGTGTAATAAAATGACATCTATACTCTTCACTTCATTTTTCATCATTGCACAATTGCACTACTGTTTTGTATATATATGTTAAATGTTTATTTTGTGTTGTACATACTCTATAATTTTTGTAACATTTTATGTGTAATGTTTGAACAAAGAGAGTAAAGTTCACCAGAGTGAAATTCCTAGCATGTGTTTACATACTTGGCCAAGAAAGCTAATTCTGATTCGGTTACAAACTACAACGAAGTGAGTTCTTAACACACAATAGTCTATAATATCATCCTTCTGAGGTCACTGGCGCAGACATGCTGAGGCTAAGCAGGCTTGTTTTGGGGTTAGACTTAGCAGCAAGCAAACATATTCACGTGTGTAATCCCTTCACATTTTATCATACTGAATTATAATACAATCACTGCAAAAAACAATAAAAAAGTGATCTAACTTTCAAGTTATTTTCCCACTCAAGCATGGTGGTAGATTCATTTTATGGATACAATTTTTGACAGTTTCCTTATGTCCAGAGGCTCATGAAACTGCGCCAGAAGTTTGAGAAAATCTAAAACTCTCAGTGGAATACGTGCTGTGTAGAGCTAATTTGCTGCTACCATATCATCCTAAGCCCTAATGAACACTATTTGAAAAACATTTCACTCCTCATTCTTTTTTTATATTGTCTGTGTTTGGGCTAGCAGCAATCCCAGGACTTGCCAGCCTCCTCTGGAGAGTTTCTGCAGAGTGTGTTCCAAGACTGGGAGCTAATTTTTGATTAATTAAATCAAACATGTTGGCAGCTAATTCCAAGTATTACACATTTTCCATGCTGCTTATGCATGAGGCTCTCTAGCAGCAGCAGCAGCAGTAGCAGATTACGGGCAAACCCAATTAGAGCGACACAATTCTCAGCATCAGGTACATATCGCCCTGAAGGTACTCTCTATGACCAATTAGGATTTGTCACACAGTGAAAGCCTTAACACAGAGCAAAATGCAGCCAATCTCTGACAGAAGATTTAAGCAGGTCTCACTTGTCATATTTAGTCAAAAATGAATAAAAAACAAACAAAAGAGTATGCTACATGAGCACCATGAAAAAGCAGTTTGATATTCATGTCACATTAAGGGGGTGTGACAACTGTGAGACAGCATGATGTGAATTAGGATTGTGAGCCAAGATTGAGACAAAAATGTGATTTTATGTTCCCTCCTTCACTCTTTTCACTATTACAGTTCACAGTTGTGCTCTCAGTGCATGAGCCATATGCATTCAATCAGATCTGCATGATATCCTAAGTGCTGTGATATCTGACTGATGCGTCTTCTGATATCACTTTGATCCCATCTTTGAAGGCAACACTTAATGATCAGTTCATGGAGCATGATGTGACAACATGCTTAAGGAAAGCAGCTGTGATTAGATATATGGTATAATCAGGGCCCTACCACTCCCTCAGTTTATAAACATACACACACACACACACACACACATATACACACACACACACACACACACACACACATATATATATATGTATATATACATATATATATATATATACAAATATATATACATATATATATATATATATACAAATATATATATATATATATATATATATATATATATATATATATATAAACAGCAAATCCCCCGGGTGAGCTCCGCAATCTTCAACTAGTCTTACAGTAACTACATGTCAAAACTGCATGCAGGGGGGATGAAAAAATGTAAATTCTGTGTAATTACTTTCTAAAGTTTGTCCACAGCTCCATAGGGATTGCTAGAGGAGGCGGGATTTATGACCTATACTGCAGCCCATCACCAGAGGGTGCTGTTCTCGGGATGGCTTCACCCAGCGAGGAGGCAGATGGCGTCCATTCTATAAACAGTCTACGGTTTGGGCCAATTCTTTTCACTCTATACATACTACCTTTAAGAAATTTCAAGAGGAAAATTTGCTTTTTTTCACTGTTTGGCAGATGATACTGGGTTATAGCAAATAAATGAAGCCGGAAGATACCAATCAGATTACTCAACTAGAGGCATTTCTTAGTTATATAAATACATGAATGACTAACAAGCTTTTTGCTAGTCGACTCAGACGAATTTACAGATAATGTTCTTGGCCCCAAACACCTTAGAGAGACAGTTTCTAAAGATATAATTGCATTAAATGGCATTGGTCTGTTACTTAGCACCAATGTTAAGAAACTGGGAGTTATATTTAATAAGTAGCAGGTTATCATCATTTGTCAGTATCTCCTCACAATAATCTGTCTTGTTCAAATAAGGGAAAGTAATCTCATTGAAAAATAACAGCATTTGCTCTGCAGTAGTATGGGGATCACTTATTCAGTGCAGTTTAGGAACATCCCAACCTTTCTTTCGAAATGTGAATCTTCAGTTGCAGAAACTGCATCATTATTATATCCTATTTTTTACATGAAAAAGTCTGCCATGCTCCATTTTTTTTGTTATGCCCCATACCCCCACCACCACCACCCCTCCCTATTCTCAGCAGAATGTAGGTTTGCATGGCAAGCCTGTCAACCAATTTAATTGTGACATCTCAATCTTACAAAAATATGATTCATTTGGCCATTTTTCTTGCTATTCATCAGCATATTCTGAGTATAAAGCTGGTAGACGTGATAAAAGCCTGAAATAAAGGAAAGTGCAGATGAGCAGGTAAACCATCACTGGCCAAAAGCTTTGCTGCCTTACACTGGTTTCACCACAAGAAGAAGCTAAAAAAAGAACATTCATTTAGTTCCTGAAGGACAAAATTCCCAATGCGCTACGCACCAGCTGAGACAAAATAACATACTTTTAAAATGTCAGGTTGTCCCCTTGGGTAACCAGCTGGAAGAAGGAAAAAGGGGGAAAATATGGCTTTGTCATTTAATGTCACATGAGCCTGACTCACTTTACATGTTTAACATGCCAGAGAATATTAATTTCTACTCACATCCATATACATTAACCACTGAGCGTCTGACAGGCTTTGCTCGCCAGAACTCATCTGCACACTTCCTGAGGCAAATGATCATGTAGTGTACTGTGCTTGTTAAGACTGGATACTTCAAACTGAGCAAGAGGCAACAGAGCCCAATCAATTTCCACAAATACAAGGTAACAGCAAGGGTGCAATTGGATGTTATTATATGATGATTACTCTCAGATTGAACAGCAGCACACACTGTAAATCTTCTACATGGAGAGATGGGGAGATGAAAATCACTTAATAATCCACCACAGGCCTGCTTGTGTTCAATTTCTCAGGGGTGTGCTAACTGGATCAGTAGTAACATAAAAACGATGAGATTCAAGAGGAGAAAGATGCCCTTTAGGAGATCACTGCACCAAGTGCTGTATACCGCATACTGGACAAGTGAAATAACTGAATGATGAACAAAATTCAGCATACTTTCTTTGCTTGAGAAGTAATTTCCAGCAGTACACTTCCTTCTGATTTCTCTATATCTTAATCTCACACTTGACTGCAGATAAGGACTTCAAACTGTTTGAAGTCAGATTTATATTTTGGGTCATTTTTTTAGTTCAAGAAAGCAAAACATTTGCGTCTTAATTCGACCATTTAAATCTTTCCATTACAGAAAAGACCGGAGTTCAGCTGAGTTTCTGGAGTATGCGTAGCAGTGAAATGCTGCACAATCCCATATTGCATCATAAAGTACCTTCTGATCAGAAGAATAGGTGACAGCATGGCTTCAATAACTCATTCATTTAAATATCTCATTGTTTGTCTGTCCTCCTCATATCATTTCAGTGAGGACTTTTGTTTCCAACATAATCTCACTTTGTCGCACATTTGTGTTGTCATAGAATATATTTTCAATAAAGTTTATGCGAATGAATATTTAGAAAAAAACTATTTTTATGGTGAGTTTCAAAATGATCAAAAATAATGTGGTTCTGATTGACACTGTAACTTTTAGCAAGCTTTGAAATCAGAGATAGGAGCAGCGTTACATTGAACATTGTCTGTGTCCAGTCTTTGTGTCCGGCTAACCTGCTCACTGGCAGTAGCTTTAAACTAAACCCACAGACATAATAGTGGTATCAGTCATCATTTGTATCTTAATATAGAAAACAAGTCCCCGACATCTGAGATGCATATTTGTTGGTTTAGTGAACAGGAATAAACTCAATCTAATTTATTTATTCTGAGGGAAAGTATGGCTGGCCATGGGTATAAGTTTTAGCAGCATTATCATCCTCTTTTACCTCCATTTTAAACCCACAGTTTTAAATCTTGGTGTAAAAGTTGACAATGATTTTAAATTGGATCAACAAATCAACTCTGTTGTTAAATCCAGTTTTTATCATCTGAGGCTTTTATCCAAGATTAAATCTGTTTTATCTTTTCATGATTTTAAGCGAGTGATTCATGCTTTTATTTCGATACGGTTGGACTACTGTAATGCTCTTTAGGTTGGTGTTAATCAGGCTTCCTTCACACACTGACAGTTTGACCAAACTGCTGCTGCTTGTTTTTTAACAGGTAAACAAAAACATGATCAAATCACTCCAATCCTGGCATCCCTCCATTGGCTTCCCATTCATTTTAGGATTAATTTTAAAATTTTATTGTTTGTTTTTAAATCTTAAAACAGATCAGCACCACAGTACACCTCTGACCTCCTAAATGTTTATACCCCCCCCCCCCCACGTTCCTTGAGGTCTGCTGATCAGCTCCAACACGTTCAAAAACCTGTGGTGACTGAGCTTTCTCGGCTAAGGCTCCCAAATTGTGAAATTAATGCCACTCGTGATTTTATCTTTATCTTTATTTTTATTTCATTTTTGTTCCTTGGCTTTTAATTCAGCATGAGAGTTGTGTGATCTCTGTCCTTTTATGTCTTTTAGGGCCCTTTTAATCACTTTTATTTCTTTTATGCTTTTGTGTTTTTATTTCATTTTAAATGTTTTTTTTTACCTGCTTTTATTTATTTCCTCTTGATGTTTTCTGCAGTGTTCGTTCTTTTAATTTTACTGTGCAGTACTTGGGTAAACTTGAGTTCTTCTTTAAATGTGCTATATAAACAAAGCAGATTGGATTGGATTGGACCATGTGCTCAGTTTTAATGAGCCTTTACATTGGATCATCCTATAGCCTTGACATGACAGACAATACGTTGGTTCAGATCAAATTTATGACTCAATGTCACAGCCGAGGCTGCCAACTTCAATTCAGTTAAAAGCAGTAATGTTATGACAAAAACCCAACCAGAATCTTAACTTTCTATTAAGGACACATTTACAGAAGACAGGGGGCACATGGGGGCAAAGGGGAAAGATGCCTCTTTGCTAATGGATTTTGTAATTGCACGGTTGCCTGGCAATTTTGAATGGTTTCTCACTGTTGATTTCCTTTAAGTCCTTGCACATAATGAAGCACTGGCCTGCCTCACTGTGTGAATAATGACCTTTTGAACTTAATAAAGAAAATACACTGGCGCTCTTGCCTCCCCATTTGAACTCACAGCCATTACTCAAACTCTTATGGTAAAAACGGTAATAACTGAGCAGAGCTGGGAGTCCAGTAATAGAAAAGGTCATATTGATTTACCTTATTGCAAAGTCGGCAATTTAATAATCTCACAGGCATCAAACACAAGTGAACATGATGTCTCTTTCCACTAACAGCATGTCATTCTCGTAGGAAAGCATCCATGTTGATTCTGTTTCTGCTGTTTCATCACTCGCCAGCTGAAGGAGCACATTCACTTAAACAGTAATCAAAGAGAGGGAGAGCAACTGCACGAGTCCATACATCACAAGAAGACGTGTACGAGGTCAAGAGAGATGGACCTATCACACGCTGGGAGAAAAATGGAAGATGGGTGGAGCGCATGGACGTGTGAGTCAGCAGCATATCTGATAGAGCTTCATTAAAAGGAGAACACTTTGGTTAAACTGATGTGTCAAAAGCAAATATCACAGTGTGGGAGCTGATTGGATGGATTCATTCAAAGGGGCGGGGTTTAGGCTGGTAAATTTACATTTATGAAACACATTTATAATTAACTGGAAATTTACTGCAGACCTACTTAGATCTACCATGAGTGCAGCATAAAACATGCACTTAAATTAGCTCTAAGTGAGGAACTCAACACCTCTCAGGCTCAGAGGTAACACAGCTTCAAGAGCTCATTTCCTTCACCCAATAACCCATTCATGAAGAAAAAGCAGCTTACTTCATATGCTTTTAAAGTATGAAATTTATTTTTGCATCTTTTACTTCGTGATTGTAAACCCTTAAAAGTTACTCATGGATGAGGGAGGTTATGTCCTTCTTAAAAACTGAGAAAATTGGATATTAGACACTTGAACAACTTCTATAACAAATGGCAACCATTTATGGATCTTGTTGCGACAATGTAAGCCCTATCACCCCACCCCTCTCTTATTATTATTATTTTTTTTGTTTATATATCTACTTTTACTTTTATCTATGTATTTATCTTTTATTCTTATGTTTCTGTGACTAATTGCATTATTACATACAGACTATATCTACGTTCTCTGTTCAGTGTGTTTTCTATTTGATGTCATGGTTTTTAATTATTTGTTACAAATTTGCAAATTATATCTGTAAAAATATTAAACAGAAAAGTTACTCATATGTTGATTTGCAAGACTACACAAGAACAAATGTTGTTGTAGACAGATCATAGATAAAGAGAGCCACAGACATGCCAATACTCAGCACAACAGCACAACCTCGGATGTGATATTTAGTTCATACAACAGCTCTACAAGTTGCGAATGGTAATAATGAGTAAAGGTGAACAACGGATTATTGATTTTTGTTTGTTTACTAATTCATGGGGCTTTAATGAGGTCTGAAACTTGACTATAAATGCTTCCAAGTAGTACATAGACATTTACCTGCACATTTTACTTTTGGCATATTTCTGCATGTGACAATTCAAAAGTTCAATTTTATGTGGACACAATACAAAAGAAAAACACAGTGAAGCTTTTGTGCCTGCTAAACTTGAGTAAACGTGCCAAAAAGACATACAAATACTTATGAACTGACTTGGCATGCCCAAAACATTTCCCTTTGGGTGTGACATCAAGCCTACCTTTCTCTTTTTGAAGGCTTGCCGTGCCAGATAACCTCTGCAGGCCGCTTGGAACAGGGTCAGATTACGCTTGGTCTGCTCATCCCTCTGTTCCTCCAGCTTAGCCAAGGTGCCAGCTCTGAAGAACAACTAGAGCAAAAACACAAGCACACATGTAACTCTGAATGAATTTAATAGCAAAGTATTGAATTATTGAATGATTGTGTAATGTTTATTTTAGCGAGAACGGAAATCAGACACAGAGGACCTGATTAATGGGAAGAACAAGAGCAAAATAAAAATAGAGCTGAGATAAAAGTAAGTGCACTGAAGCAGTTAATCAATAAGAAGCTTTGTAATCCCCAGACAAGACAGTCTTAGCTACGTGAGAAAGCTGTGATTACGTTTTTATCTTGACTATCAGTCTTGTCTGTTTCTAATCTGGGCCAAAGGTAAATATCAGGTGAACAGCCAATGCAGAGCACGTCAAAGCCCGTCGATAATTCACCTGAGCTAGGTACTGAGAGTGCTTGCTAGGTATGAATGGATAGATGATGGACTGTCTTCACCCAAGGTCCTTCTATACAAGAACCAGTTCTTTAAAAGTGAACTAATCTGTACATGGTAAGATAACAAAAAAAGTGTTGAACAAGCTGTTTCCCAGGGAGATCTGCTAACCAATAGGGAGGACCGACATATCCAGTGACTAGATATCAATGCATATTGCATAGAAAGGAAAATGCGATCATGTTATTTTTTTTTTTTACATTTCACGTTGATAATTTAATCATTTTTAACCACATGACTTTCCATTCTGCTACTAGTATGAGTAAAATAGGGGTGGGAATTACTAGTGGCCCCACAATACGATATTATCACGATACTTGGGCCATGATACGATATTATTGCGATTTTTGACATTTTGCATAACAGTGAGTATTGCGATACAGTATTGCGATACAATATTGCGATTTTTTTTCAACTGTTTAACTAATTTAGCATTTGTCTTTATGTTTGTCTTATTTACGCTGTATTTTATTTTCATGTAGCACATCTTGCAAACCTTATATATTTGTTGTACTAACTTTCTCCAGCTCTGTGATGTCTCCTCTGCCAACCTCACTGGACAAACAGTTGATTTTATGTTTCCATTATCATAGATTTGACTTCATATTAGAAATTAACTTGAAAAATCAATACTTAATGACTTAGACGATAAAATATATCACCAGACAAAATATCGCAATACTATGCTGAATCAATTTTTTCTCCCACCCCTAGAGTAAAATTTGTCTTTATGTTTACGATTTATTCAACATAAAAAGACACTGACCATTTCTACTATGAACAGCCATATTAACAACTTCAACACTCCATATGTCATTAGTGCTTGACACTTAATCCACACTGAGGATTTAATTCATTCAGATAGCGAATACCTAAAACTACCTTTATCCAAAAACCAGGAAATTGTTTGACAAAGCGACTCAAGAGCTTGTTCAGGTGATCCTCCTAAGAAGATAATATAGTCAGTGTTGTTTTTTAATTCAGCATAATGTTGTCCTTTTAGATAAGACTTTAAATACATCAGGATCAAGGGATTAACTCTGGCAGAATAATGAGAGGTTTAAGCCTTAACTATCTTAACCATACAGGTCTATTAATTCGTAGATTTGATATCAATTATTCATAAGAAATGATAATATGCGTATATTGTGTATGAATGATAAGAGTGACTGTCATGGCTATTCTAGTGGTTCAAGAATCCTTTTTGAAAGTGTACAGAAATACTGTTTCAAGATGTGGCTCTTCTCTAAATGCATGTTTTATTCTGAGTGAGCTGTGTCACTTGCCCCTCTCCAGGGTTACGTAGGTCTGCTGTAATTGGCATGCATGTGAGACAGGTTGCTAGGAAGCCATTGGAATGCTTTCCGAATGGCCAAATGTGCTTGTCTACTTCTGTCTTCTCCAAAGTGAGGCACCGTGAAGAGGACTACAAGTGCCTCCTGTGTTTTAAAAGCACTCTTTGCAGCGGACATGTACGGGTGCAGAAGTCCCACTGTTTTTGCACATTGTTGTTTCCTTTGATTTCCTTCTTGGCTTATGGCCATGCCCCTGGATTAGACCAAAGAGTGCCAGCCAGTGTTTACTGTGATTACTTCACAATGGCTGTGGTGCAAAACAAAGAGGGCCATCAGTTGCAAGAATTTGCTCTAATGACCTGAAAAGAAACAGGAAGTTGCGGTCACGTATTTGGGCAGAGGAGAAACATGCCTCTTGTGTAGCCACTAGCTAAAAAACAGGAGAGGTGGGAAAGGCAACTCTTCAAAAAGGCTGGAAAACAAACCTCAAAGAAGGACAGGTGTAATGAAGAAACAATCCCTGAGGCAGCAAGTGCCTCCAAAAAAATGGTACATGCTTTAAAAGAAAACTGAGAAGCCCGCTGCAGCGCTGTGCTAAGAGCTTTAAAAGGTGAAAATGACTGGCAGCAGGGCTGTATTCACTCTTATTAAAACTGTTTAGTTGTTTGAAATGTTTGTGGCATTACTCACCCTACTCAGACCCATGTGGTAGCTGCTCTTCTCCAAATCCAAGGACTCCAGTAGCTCCTCTGCAGCCTGGGTGAAGGCACATGTGTACACGAAGACACACACACAGAGACACACTTAGTCTTTGAACTGGTGGATCCAGTGGGAACTTCTACTGACACTGCAACACTTCAGTAGTCCACAGTTCCCAAAAGTTGCCATGCTGAACTAATGGTACAGGGTAGTTTCCAGTCTGTTCTCACATCCATTCCTGACTGGGTTTAGTTTTTGAAAGTAAGCCTGGGAAAAGTTTGGCTTCTCGGAGCCTCCCAACCCCAACCACAACCCAATTACAACTTTTCCCCGAGAATCCACCTGCTCCTGGCTAACTCCTCAGGACCCCCTGGTGGTCTGGGCCCTATCGCAGCTTTGAACAAATATCCAGGCTATACAGAGATACCGCATCAGCCAGCCTGGAGCCTCTCCCCGGCCATCTAGCAGCCTGTGCATACTGTAGGTGTACTGTTCTCTTTCAGCCTTTTCTCTCTGCTTGAGCCTCCGGCCTGAAAGAGCACATCTAGATTACACCAGGAGAGGTTTGCCATGAGCACTGAGGGGCTTTTGTTTGCCAGTGTTTCCACAGAAACTCAGCCCCAGTACACAGACACAGGGGAGAAGAGCTTTTCTCTCCCAACCCCATTCTTTCACTTACTCTCTCTGTATCCTCCTCATTTCTTTCTAGAAACAAACTTTTGCTTAAATGTTTTTCCTCCACTGCACTGCGAGCAAGACTTCTGTTGCCAAGAGCACCAAAACAAAACTTCCCTGATAGTTAAGAATAATCCTCATACAATCGCTGTGCAATCATTTTTTCATTAACTTGAATGGAAGCCTAAAGCCGCCATGTGAGGAAAAAGCTGATCACTAACATTTTATAATGTGGAAAATGCGTTATAATACAAATCTGTTTCAATGCTGCAACAAGATGTTTGCACAATGTTTAAAAAAAATAATAATAATTGACTTTAAAACAACAAGCCTCTTTTAATATTCACAATAGTTTTAACTAAGGATCGACCAATAATATTGGCCGATATTCAGCATTTTTGCAATACTCATCAGCTGTTTTTTCCACCGTTAGCCCATAAAGTAAGTTTATTTTAAAACGCGTTTGTTCAGCTTTTACACAGCCGCCTCTCTCTGCCTGAAGTCTCCACTCTTGGCTGTGTAATAATGTCCCGCCTACAGTTGTTAAAACTGTTTAATCTAAATGATGCAAAAGATTGAATCCACTATTTGTTGCTGTCCGAGAGGTTATCAAATGTTTTAGGCCATTCTCTGATTTTTCGGGATAGCATTAACCTGATTCAGAAACAGACTTAAAGATAACCAAACCAGAATCTCCTGTGCTCTTGAAGGGACCTCATACCCACTGAGCATTTCTTAGTCTAAAGGAGGTCTCATAGAAGTCTAAATGTAGCCTAGATGACTGGTCTAAAATCAGGCTACCACAGGTCTAAGTTTTTTAGACGTCTAAATTTAGACCAAGTTTAGACCAAGTCTAAATCTGGGCTATATCTTTACTACACTGTATATTGCTCAACGGCTATCACAATTATTTTTGTTAAGTACTTGAAGATTAGTTATGCAACTCACAGTTGCTTTTTGAAATAAATAGTTATCAAATAATGGGTTACAGTGCAACGTCTAAATTCCATCTAAAAAATACACAGAATCTAGACAGTTAAAGTTAGGTCTAAGAAAAACTAGACGTCTAATGGCCGTCAATCGCTCAGTGGGTATAATGTACTTTGTCCACAGGAGGCGCCAAATCCAAACTGAAGATCCCAACAGTTGCTTTAAGTTAAATATTGTATACCAAGTGTTCACGGCTATTAAAAGAAATACTTTATTGGGACAAAATCCTTTTTATTTTCCACCTCAGTGTTCATCTCATCTACTGTGTCAGAGTGGCACTTAAAAAATTTAGAGGTATTAATTAAAAAAAAACTCTAGAGTATTGTTATTATTGTAAGAATCAGTGCATTCTTCTTTGTTGTGATTCAACTGCTCTAAGCGAGAAATCGTTTGCGTTGATACTGCATTTTATGTATATATATTTATAGTATTTCTTTTTGAATTCACTTTTGTGAACACTGTGTTGTATATTGTGCATATCTTTAATAGTATCTGAAATTACCTTGAGTGAGTAAGCCTGCTATTTCTGAATCTGTGTTTAAAGTCACATGGGTGCAGAACCGGAACTGATCTTCAAGATGTACGGTTCATAAATATAGATATATGAATTTATGTATTTTGTCTCGGTTTCTAGTGATATAAAGGCCAAAGCATCCATGGATACAAGCTACAACATAACAGCTTGTTGCAGCTGGATGACATGAAGTCCAAATGCTTTGTGATTACACCTGCTGTGTGAAGTTATGTCATCATGGAAGAAAAAAACAAGATAAACCCTATAATATGACACTAAAGATGCTTCTTTTTACATGATAGTCCTTGGAGTGTAACAACAGAAATGTTAAGTAGTTAAAAAAAATTCCACACCTCATAAAGTGATAATTATCCGTTTTGTTCCTTTCTGAGGCGATAGACACACACATACAGCCTCAAATCTGCAACAGAAGCACTTAAGGGGTAAAACATCAGCACAGTCAAAGCAAGGGGAAAAAAAACCTTGACAGCTAGTTCCTGCATTACAAAAGATGATAAGCTCTTTAAGCCAAAATGCTGATCCGCCTCTTTAACAGGCATGATATTGATAAGGTTAAGTTGATTAGATCATTACAAAGGCTCTGACTGATGACAGTTTATCCCTCTGTCAGTTGGCTGCTGACAAACCAGGGGCAGATGTAATGAAGCTGCCTCCTCACAACATTAATCTTCACTGTGCTTGCCTGGCAACTGGCGGGGCCGTACATTTTCCTCTCTGGCTGATTGACTTACTCTCTTCTCGTCCTTCACAATGTAATTCCTCCCGTGCTTCTTGGTGAGGTGCGGTGCCAGCACATCAAAGCGCCGTCGAAACTCAGAGAACACCATGTGATCGGGGTAACCTGTGAAGGTCAGTGTTAAGTTACATCATTTATTTGAATGGTGGAAAAATGAAGGAGACTTTTAAATGAACAAATACCTGAAAAAAAACTTTTAGATTCAAATTTTCAGACACACTTGAGGTCTGTGTGTCTTTGCCCTTTATTAGTCTGAGGCTTAAGCAGCTGCCTCACCTTGCCTGTAGATACGGAGAGCATCGAGCAGCTTTGAGCCTCGGAGCTGAGCACGAAGCAAGGCTACATCCAGCTGCATCAAGCCTGGATCTCCAGTCTCCCCCTGAGCCTCACATTCCCCTGCTTTGAACAGGGATCCACTAAGAGCCTTAAGGGCATCAGCCTTGGGCAAAATGCAGTGAACAAAGTGAGTCCTGGACCTCCGCACCATATCAAGGAGAGCGTCCTGAGAATAACAGAGCAGGGTTAGGGACTCTGGCAGGGATAAGTCATTGAGTATTATCCACATACACATTTTTGTGCAATCATTAACTTTGGCACCAAAACAGCAAAATCCTTTGCACCTCACAGTCCTGAATTAACAAGCATATCTAAGGTAAATGAAACCACATTCATTCTTAATGGTGCTTTTACCAAGCACTTATGAACATACACTCTGTACTGTAAAGCTTAATGTGGATTACTTAAGCAGGCCAGTTCTGCTCCCTGCTGCTTAACCTCATGTATTTATAAGTGATGTTTGTTGCTATATTTTTCTGTTGTTCGTTATACAATAATTTGTTTTCTGCTACATGAACACCTTGGTTTTTTAACCCCTGGTACAAGTTTCTGTTTCCTTTTACCAGCTTGATTTATAGTCATGGTTGGGGCAGCAACAACCTTCTGAGAAGTTCTTAGGAGCTACACATGTGCACATCCAGCTGTATATTTCCATCTTTAACCCTTTAAACTTATTCATTCTTTATACTCTGACCGTCTGCACATTTCTTGTTATGTATTTTACTTAATTCTGCAGAAAACCGTACAGCTCAGTCATGCTGTCATACTGTTTTTTTTGTAAAACTGTATTTTTTATATACATTTATATGTTGACTGTGAATGCTGGATCATGATTCGTATCCCCTGCCTTTATTCTTAATATTCTTGGTAATGTTGTTATCATTCTCCAACATGATCATAATCCATGTGAATGAAAACCTAAAACACAATACCAAATACTAGGGGTGTCCCAATACGATATTGATATCGGGATACCGGATATTGGTCCAATATCAGCAAAAAAAAACGAATAGCGGATTATATTGGCCTGCATCTAAAATCTCCAATATCAGTCCTTTCCAGTCTACATTCTGGCACCTTTATCTAGCAGCGGCCTGATCCAGCAAGCTGAGCCCACAAAATCACTACATTAGTGTGTACTACGGTACTAACAAAGTAGAAAGGAGTAAGAGTGATGTTGGCCTTGTGGCAGTATTTTTGTTTAACCCCGAAAAAGACATTGCAGCTGAGTGACAATTTTGTGCACAATTTGTGCCAATATCAGATCAATATCGATATCGGTCAAGACTGAAGGGTAAAATATCGGTATGGTATTAGAAGTCAAAAAGTTGTATCGGGACACCCCTACCAAAAAGTAATAATATTTCATGTTCAACCAAAGTCCAGCAGAACGGTGAACTTCAGAAACTGAATCAGCCAATGACTATGTTCTGTCAGTGAAAGCTTTAAAAGCAAATAATTGCACAAATGATTTCATGAAAGACTCACACAGAGCCTAGTTCAATTTCAAGTCCAACTCTGACTGCAGCCAAATTACTGGCTTTCATCTCAATTTATTTTCTTTAAAGCTGCATTAAGCAATTTGTGACTGTACCAAAGTGGGCTAATATTTCACTATGAGCTCTGTTATCTTCATCACATCAGTCTGCCAAGTCGTTTCATAACAGGTGTGAAATGCTCTGTTAATAAACCAAACAGGAGCCATGATTGTAAAAAGGTGGATCTGTTGATTCACAGTGAAGTTGGCACATTTTGGAACGTCGCAGTCGACACAAAAATATTAAAAAATCAAAGTTTGATTGAGTGCTTGGTTTCATCTTTTCCTCTCACCACTTGAAGCTTGATCTGAATGCACAAAGACTTCTTCTTGATAGCAGCCACCCCAGTAGTGAAGGTCTTCCTCATGCTGGTGGCCCGCCGCAAGGAGAGCTGCGAAACACCTTCAAGACCTGCAATGGATCCTGTAAGGGCTGTGCCTCCACCAGCCCTGCTCATGAACAACGAGCTGATGATCTTCCTACAAAAGAAACACCAATTCAGCCTTAAAATGTTGAAAACTTCACTTAAGTGATAGTTATTATGGAATAACCACTCAAAGACGCATGCAAGCAGATAGGTCTTTACTTTTGGGAGTCCTGCAGGAGGAATGCAGCGTTTGTAGAAGCAGGATTCTGCTTAGCGTAATTCAGCCAGCTACGGGCATTGTACTCCACCCAGTCAGTCCCGTGACTGTGGCCCAGGAGGAAATGGTTGTCCTTTTCACCCTTCAAGAGGAAAGTGTGACCTGGTGGACATGTTAGAGGTAGTATGAGATATCTCGAGCTGTTTTACTGATCAACTGAGTCAACCAAAATCACCAGATCCCAAAAGGAAAATCAGCCAAATTCACAAGCAGAGGGCAGATTCGTGACCTTTGAACTGGAGCAGTGTTAGCACCAGCTCTTAAATGACATTAACAATAAGCACAGGTAAATTTCCCCACAATGCTTTTAGAGGGTGCCATGCGCACACACTGAAGTCACGCAGGATTTGTGACAGATTAGAGAAGTTGGTGATGCCAAAATGGAAATTCAAAAATGCTCAGTGGGCTCTAAACGTGAGAAAAACAAAGAAAAACTTTGGCATCACTGAAATATGCAAGTGGAGCTGCTGGATTTATTAGCAGCATACACAGCCGCGATGGATATAAAATATGTACACAACAAAGTAATAGATTGGATGATATTACTTAGAAAATAAGGAGCATAAAGTTTGAACCAGATGCTGCTTTTTCAGAATCACTACAGTTTAATATTACAATTATTTTGAAAGCAGAATGTGTTTTTGAAAGCAAAGAAATGTGTGCCAGCTTTGTCACATGGAGACTCTTGTGTTTTCTTCTCAATACTAATCAAAATACTGTTCTAAAGTGCTGAGTTTATACTCAGAATCTTGTTTTTGTAGTCTAGCTAGAACATGGGAAAATCATATCAAATCTCACTACAGCTAAATTATGTATTTATCTATGTTATTCAAGAATAAACTTGTGCAAAATAAAGAAAAACACAATAACCATCATTTTCTGCTGGCATGTCTCTCCTCAAGTGTGATTGAGAGTGCTCTTGAATCTGTCTTAGTTTCATTTTTAGCTAAAAAGGAAATCACGGTTAAAAAAATATTAACAATGAAAGTTAGCTATTAGGTTGAATCTGTGGAGTCTGCATGAAGGTTTTATCAGAGAAAGCTGGTCCATCTTAGCTTAGTTGCTCTCAAATGTACCAGCTGCTTTAAATAAAGCTTGTTGAAATTACTGATACAGTGACAACTACACAGCCTGTTTCTATCACTATTGTTTGCGGTCCATTGAGTCTCAGGTTAGTAGGTAATTTTCAAAACCCTCATACTGTCCTGTGCTGCAAATAACTATGAAAGCATGGTGTGAGAGGTCACACATGGACATGTGGACTGAAGAACTGAACAGAAAAGCATGAATGCCTTAAGGAAACTTTGATCTTCATTTTTCTTCAAGAGGAGTTTTGAGTTTTGTAAAGGATCTTTCTCTAAGCTGTAACCTTGGCAGGCAACATTGTTAGTGTTACCAACAATGCATAAGGATTTCATCGCTTTAGTTATTCAATTTCATGTTTTGTACCACAAGGTTTTGTGCACACTCGATAAAATTACCTTTATGTGTTAGCTAAAGTAAGGTCAACTAACCTTAGATGGATTGAAATGGTCTCTGTAATTTGTTTACTATTTAATGCTCTGGTAGATCAAGCTCTGTGTATACTCTATTGCATCTATAATAGCGGGCCATTCTCCTCAATGTGGTACAGTTTATAAAGATTTAAAGAGAAGTTGTTTATAACACATACAGTATTATTTCATGAAACAGCAATAGATGTGAAACTTCATACCTGGTGTGTGCATTTACTCGGGGTGGGAATCACTAGTGGCCCCACGATACGATATTATCATGATACTTTACGATATTATTGCCATCTTTAACATTTTGCAATATAGTGAGTATTGCGATGCAATATATTACGATGTATACAATTTTTTAAACTGTTTAGCTAATTTAGCATTTGGCTTTCCCTTATGTTTGTCTCATTTAAGCTTTATTTTAATTTCATGTAGCACATCTTGCAAACCTTATATATCGTTGTTGTACTAACTTTCTCCTGCTTTATTATGTTACCTCTGCCAACCTCACTGGACAAACAGTTCATTTTATTTTTCCATTATCATAGATTTGACTCCATATTAGCAATTAATTTAAAAAATCGATACTCACTAAATGAGACGCTATATCACCAGACAAAATATTGCGATACTATGCCGTATTGATTTTTTCTCCCATCCCTAGTATTCACAATATGAACTTTAATATGAAATAAACTAAATCTAGATTTAACATTCATACCAGCACACTCGCTGAAAAATATACACCTTAAGTTTTTGATTTCAAGTCCATTTCACCAAATGCAGTCTGTTATCAGGGGAAATAGAATACTTATGCTTTGTTATGGTTTCAGATCTGGGTTGTGTGTGTAGGTATAAATGTGTGTGCGTGTTTGTGTGTCTTTTCCTTGCCTTTACTCTCGCCCTCAGCAGGTCCATAGTAGCTAAAGAGCCGTCCCAGCAGGGTCTCCTCTGAACCTCCGGGCTGCAGCGCCTCCTCCTCCATCAGCCACAACAGGCCCCGTGCCTCATCTGTTCGCACCGTCCGTACCTGTCCGATAAACACGTTTACACACTTAAACACACACGCACAAAGGTCAAACGCTCCCTAATCCCAGTGAGATCATTAAATGTCGTGCTTCACCTTCAGGAATGTTAATACTTCGGAGGAAACAACAAAAATTCACCAGAGATTTCTCTCATCACTTTGTCTTCAGCTTTCTTTCCAATTTACCTATTTCATCCTGTTTACTTGTGCTTTATGAGCAGTATCTCATTCATTAGTGGCAAAACACCTTGCAACAAGGACATTTAGCTTGCATAAGCTATTACATGGAAACACATTGATGAATAAGATAATATTTCAGCCTTTCCTAGTTATGTACCTCCCTGACACTAAGGAAAACAGCTACTGCTTCTAATAAAAACTCCAGAAAGTGATCCTACATGCGCTGAGTGCTGGCCCTTAAAGCCATTGCTTCCTTCAATATTTCTTTCTCCTAAATGTCAGTAAAATTACTATGCACTATGTCTCTAAGTGCAAGCTGGCTGTCAAGAGCCTGATGGTAAGACCGGGATCAGAAATTAAAGTTTCAGAAGCATTACGGGTTTCTGCTGCCTCCAGCAGTAACTACGATAATGGCACCATCAGTTTAGCTTTTCTATACAACCGGGAAGGAAACAAAGAGAAGTTGCGAGGGAAAAGGGATTAAAAAGTAATACAATTAGTACTACAAACAGTCTGAACAAAGAGGAGAAAATAAAACCCGCTCCAGCGTTGATGGCATTGGAGGAAGTGTTTGAGGAAGGTTATTTTCTTCAATCAGGAGAATTTGGAAAAAACAGAAGGTGCAGTCTGACTCACATTTGCTTGAATGAATTAAAAAGCTGACTTTGTTATTGGACTGTAGAGGAGTGTCCTTAACAGGTCTAAAAGTTTGAATGATGCACAAAGAGTTTTAGATGAATGTTTCGTAGAGGACAACAAGCCCTATAGGAGAATAATCAGCACATAGAGGATGCCAGTTTGGTTGGCATGGCGAACATCCCGAGAGCGAAGGGGACCAAACACACAAAATCAAAAAGTGTTTCAGCTGCTATCAGGAAGTGGCACCCGAGACATCCTTATCAGCTGAGCACATGACACCGGCTTCAAATACAACACAGAAAAGGAGATATATGACAACCATGTGGCTTGCAATGAATTGAGCATTAGGGCTGTTTGTGATAGAGCTGCAACAGAAGAAAAATACAAAGAAGTGAAAAAGAGATCTTTCATCATAATGTCTAAAGTTGACTTAAGAAATGACTTTGAAATAACCCTGTTTTGATCCCCCTTTTGGCTTGTGGTGTGATGTACTACAGCTCACTGCTTCTGATGACGTTCCCATTAGAGCATAGGACCCCTTAAAAAGTAAAGCACTCAAACCAAACCCACTGGAGTTCGAGCAAAAAAGATCTATGACTCTGTAAACTCTGCTACGTCTGTTTCCATGGTGCAGATCTGAGGCTGCAAAGGCCAAACATCGATCTTTCTTCTCAGAGTCAATTCTCTAACCTTTCTTTTCCAGCTCCAACCCTCTCTTTCCAGCCTCTGCCAAGCAACACCTTTCAATATTTAAGAAGTCAAACAAAGAGAACTTCTGAGGCCAAAATATGTTATTCATGGTTGGAAAAGAAGAAAAGAGGTCCCTAAAGATCAGAGACAAGTCATTAAACAAACACAAGCTTTATATATGGAAACATCAAGAAACTAGAAAGAGAAATAAAGGCGTCAGACACACTTACCAGAGCTTGGCTTGAGGCTTGGTCTACTACTGCTACAGACAGAGATGAGCTGGGCTCTGTGTCATCTAAAGCAAGCTCGATGTTCTCCTAAGGGGAGATAAGCAGATTGGCAGAGTGTTTAAAGATTTGTGATGATACAACTTAGAAGAAGCACAACTTCTTACAGGAAACAGCTGTTTTTAAAAAGCTAATAAAAAAGGAACAACGTTTTTTAGAAATCAAAGTAGCGACACGGTGCCAGGGAGGTTAAAGCAGCGGGTTAATATCTTTCTCTGGACATAAATGTGTTTAATCAAGGGGAAGCTAATATTCATGAAATTATTATGCAGATGATGGGAAATGGAACAAGGTGAAGCAGATAACATTATACACTTCGGTCATAATTTTGAATATTTTATAAGGAATGGTTATTTCTTAACTAGTTTACCACTATCACCACCTGCAGTCTTCTGTGTTCTTGCAATATTTCTGATGAATCTAATGGAGTCTGCTGGATCCTAATAAAAACAACATGTCAATCATCCAAGTTGTTTAAAAATCCTGAACCTTTTTATCGTAGAATATCAAGTGAAGTTGCAGGCAGACAATTTTTATGGATATTGAAATGGAAAAAATGATGGATTAGATGTCGGACATCGAAAGGCCAGAACAACTCTATTATATTAACAACAACATTTGACATTTGTGAGGACTGTTTTTTTTTTCCTGTAGGTATATGAAGTCTCCAAACATTTCATTAATGTTGCACAAAATAACATCTCTGGGAAAAAGCAGAAATAAATTTTCCAAATTACCTTCACCAGAACAAAAAGCTCACAGTGACAGAGAGCAGGCAGCAGTAAAAATGTGGGGAAATGCTGGCAGGGCTAATAGTATGGCCGTGACAGATGCCAGTGTTGGAGTTGACTGTGTGTGAAGAGGCCTAAATGATTTTTGTTCTCAGACTAGAAAATTCATCCACACAGCTTCATCAAAGTCATAACTATAGTATATTCTTGTAGTGTGTAATCAACTTCAGCCCACCTGTCACTGCTATCGTAGACACTGTGAATCATTTAAAATGAGTTTAACCCAGTTTTAAATTACAGCTTCACACATCACTATACTTCAAGTCAGGCAAGTGAAAATTACACCACCTTCATTTATGCAATACTTTATTTTCCTGGGCAGGGAATGTGGGTGGGAAATCCACAGCATCACAAGTAATATTATCAGGATTTCTGTCTAGTGTCATGGTGCAACCAGCTCGATTTTAAATAAGAAGGATAATGTAATCAACACTGTATTTGATGCCTATCTCTAAAACACATTATAAATATATATAATATAATGCATTATAATCATGTTATAGCACTGTATAACTATAGTTATAAACACTCATAAATGATCACAATTCTTTATAACAATAATCATAACACATTATAAAGCATTTTATCATGACTTACAAGGTCAGGTATTATAATGTGTTATAACTGTTAACAACTCACTGACAATGCCTACATTGATGATGCAATGCAATTGTTGTTAACAGCTATAACACATTATAATACCTGACCTTGTAAGTCATGATAAAATGCTTCATAATGTGTTATGATTATTGCCATAAAGCATTATGATCATTTATGAGTATTTATTACTATAGTTATACAGTGCTATAACCTGATTATAATGCATTATTCATATACTTATAATGCGTTATGGCGATAGGCGTCTAATAAAGTGTTACCAAATTAGTAATAGTAAAATTTGGGCTAAATATCTTAATTTATAAGGGATGGCTACAGTGTTGAGTTTTTGTGCTAGTGCACTCTTAGTAAAAAAAAAAAATCAAAGGCAGACAGATAAAAAATAGTTCCTTTGCTGTGCAGCCGGGTGTGTCTCCCAAAAGCAGTTGTGAGTGACTTCCCTTTGATCTCTACAGAAGAGGTGAAGACTGGCATCTCTAATGAGAGGCTCTAACATGTGCACTTGACCTGTCACAGCTCATGACAGGTGGGAGGGATAAAGTATCTGTAGTGTAAAAACATACACTATTGGAGCTGACATATCGGAGGGGAAAGCAGCAGACGAAAAAAAGAGAGGGAGAAGGAGGTAAAGGGGGGAAACAGACAGTGAGATTGCACGGCTATTTGCGTGTTTGTACCTCTTTGTATCTCTCCAGCTCTTGCACAAAGGTACGCTGGTAGAAGAGGCCGTGCAGGCGTTCTTGAGTGTAGTTATGACATAGGTCCTCAAAGGTTGCACCGCACTCACGCTTAGCAAGGCGCGGGTTCTGAAAGCCCGGTGTGTCCACGATGAGCAGAGAGCAAAGGGAATGCTGGCTGGATTTCAAGGCCCTGGGGCACACATACACATAAACATTAGCACTTTGTTACTTAAGGCAACATTTTTATCGATTACATTCGGTGCATATAACCTTAGCTTTAACCTTAGCTCTCTCCTACATACCCTTACATTAACTCCTCACAGCAAATGGTCCTAATTTTATTCTAAAAATATAACCTAAGTCTAAAGGTTACCAGAGCTTCTGGTTCGCTTCAACTTGTAACCAACACTCTTTGCACCAGCTTGGATAACCTCCTCAAACTTTGTTGACATAACGTTCAAATTAAAAATGCCAAAATTTACAAAAATGTGAAATCTGTCAAACTGGATTAAAGACATGATTTGAAATGATGCACAAGCTGAAGTTTTACTTGAGTGCTGGATCTGAAATACTAACCGGTTTATTAAAGAAACGAGGATTGTGAAAAGCTCAGAGTAAAGCCCAGATGCCATGGCTTCCAAACCCTCCATTGCAGTTGCTTTTGCACCTGGTATGAAAAGTAGAAAAACAAAAACAATAAAAAAAAACCACAAGAAATAACAAGAAAAGCACTTGAACAAGAAGGAAAAGTGTTTGGAGCTATAAATGCTAAAATAAAACTTTGGAAGTAACTAAAGGAAGTACAATAGTTTCATATTTTTGCATATTATGGCCCAAGTATTCAGTGTCGGCCTGCTATTGTTTTGGTAAAAACCTGTCATTAAGGACTCAGGCAATAGCCACCTGTTAAGCTCTCATAATTCATCCCTGTGTTACACAAACAGTGAATTTGCTGTGCCTGAGGGGTATTTGCATGTGTGCATCTGACTGTATAAGCGTGTGTAAAAGGCGGGGAAACACAGGAAAGGTGAAACAGAGGTGAATCCTGTCCGTTCCCGCTGTGGCTGACTTTTAACTGCCACCTCACGCCCTTCAAAGTGTGCTGCAGTCCTGATGGAAGTCAGAGGACGTGCATATGTAGGAAAATCAATGTGAGGCAATTATGATTTCAAGGACAATGAGCGAGGAGAGGATCCAAAATGGCTTGTCCCGACATAGTGTGTGTACTTATCTGTCAATAGCCATTGTAAAGCTGTGGTATTCATTACTAAGATAAGCTTTACTTTCTCTGCAGCATGCAATTTCCCTCAGGTGATGAGCCGAGGCGTATGCATGTGTGTGTGTGTGTGTGTGTGTGTGTGTGTAGTGACAAAGAGGAAGAGAGAAAGGGAGGAGGGGGAGGAAAGGGGCTGTGAGGAATGAAGTGGAGAGAGTGTGTGTTTGTAAATGTGGTCTGTGGAGTACCTGCATCTGCTGTGCCGTTTTCGTCAGAAGCCTGGCGCACGCTGCCGACTCTGGGCAGGGTGCCCTTGGCCTGGTGCTTGAAGATGGAGGAGGAGAGCTCCTCCAGGGTGCAGCCCAGCAGGTAGGCAGCCTTCTGGGCCCACTCATGACGTGCAAATTGTTTCCTGCCAGCTGAGACACGTGCATGAAAACCTCCATTAGTCCCTTCTGCCAGCCACCTCCGGGCACATGGCTAGACTAGTAGCTTTGTGACAATCCTTCCTCTGTGACAGGGTAGGATTATGTCTATGGTCAAGCTGACACTGACACAGCTGGTGGGAACAAGCACTAAAAGCATGCTCAAAGTGATGGCAGCTTGAACATACTTAACTACAGTTGGAAAAAAAAAGGCATATCCGCAAGCTCTTACAACTATTGTCCCACGTTGAAGTGATAATAGCCACTTTTATCGCCTCAAGAATGAAAGCAACACTTATCATTAGCGGACTCAATTCATTTATTTTCACAAAGACATCTGTTAGGAAACTCAAGTTTCTTTTTAATCTGGTGTGCGACTGATGGAAACATGCAGATACGAGTGCAAACTTGAGCTGTAATCCACCATGGAGTGTTATCTTCTCAGACTTAAAAGAGACGTTGGGGGATTTCACACAGAGAGTGGTGGGTTGTGTCTGTTTCATCAATGCAATCTTTTGGTGATGATAAGCCGCATGGTTGTTCAGACAAGTTAAGACATTTCAATATTTGCTCTGAGGAAGATTTGATGCCAAAGTAAGTATTTTAAATTCAAATCTTTCTAAACTTCACAAAGAGGAGATGGGGTTTGCTAATATGATAGAGTAAAATCAAACACTTCAGAGAGAAAAAGGCTCTTCAAAATCAAAATAGCTCCTCTAGTTTTATCTTCTAGTATTCAGACTCATTTATCAGCCTACGCTGAACTTATTTATGTGTTTGCAGAACAGTACAGGGAGAAAAGCAACTGCATTTCAGTGGTTTAATTTCTTATTCTGGATTAGAGATCAGTGCTGCCCTCTTGTGTGGAGCTATGGAGCTGCAGTGTCTGTGGGCATAAGGTACTTGAACTTGATGATCAAATCTTCAACTAAAGCAGACGAGGAACAATTAAACACAAACATGACCAAACCAACTTTTTTTCTAAGACTGAGAGAAATCAAACTTTTGTTCCATCTCAAGAAAAACTGTGTGTTCAACATGGGAGGGCATGAATCCCCCAGTTCCTCAGTGTCTAAATTCCCCTAAAAACTGTAGAAAGGGAAAATTTTTTACTGCTGATTTTTTTAAACAGTTTCTAAATGGTAATAAATGAATGTCAAAAAGATTGGCAGCCTAACAATTCAGCATCAATGACTGTCAGTCAGTTGCAGTGCAGACAGAGAATAAGGACAGAACCAAAGTACATTAGAAGCACAATATGCAGAGTTTTTGCTTCAATACATTGTCTATAATTATTGTGTTGGATTTAACTCAGATATACTTAAATTTACATAGAAAGTCAGAAACTTTGAGTGACAACATCATTAAGTGTCCTAGTTTAACTCTAAAACTCTAAAAAAAAAATGATAGTCAGATGTCACGCTTCAAAAGATATATACTATAAAGAGAATTCAATTAAAGGTGTCTATAAGCAGAAGCCTTTTACACTTAATGCAAAATATGACTAATAGTAACCTCCCCCAGTGTTGAAAATTGAATTTGACAGCCCTAGTCTTTATTAAAACGGCAGATATCTAATTTTAAAATGAAAGTCAAATGCAGTGGGAGGAAGATCTTATACTCCAGAACAAAAACAACAATCAAACTGTCTTACTTTAGATTTCATCAGACAAACAGCTTCAAAGGAGACAGCAGAAAATCATCCGGTTAAAGAGGACTGCTGTTCCCATTAGAGCGCTGACGAATTCTTATGACAAGATAAAATGTTTGTCAAAGTAAGCGTTCAAAAACAGACGGCTGGGTTTTTGTCCTCCAGCTGCAACAGCGTCTCCTGACTTTTACGGCTCTGCCAGTTTGCCAGTGAATTCAGCAGATACAATGAGCTTTATGTAGCTTTAGTTTGATATTATTAAAATTAGAATTAACGTCACAAAGAGCTTGATCTGACAGAGAATAATGTGTCATTTCTTATTTTGCACGTGAGCATCTGATGAAACTATGGAGCCTAAAGTGACTACATTAATTGCTCGTATTGTTTTAAGTTCATATCATTTGTGAAGGAAAACATTTTTTGCAATGACATTTCATCTGGATATCATCAGATATTGTTAACCATTTTTTTGCTGCTTAGATTTCTGATTCATCTTTTAATCAGCGTCAGTGTAAAACAATATAGCAGCCAGTGCACTGTTAGACATCTTTTAAGTGCAAATGCATTATTCAAGCAGCTGTATTACAGTCGTATTACATCAGATTCAAGATGTTACTGACAGTAAGATTATACAGATTTTAGATTTCTAGATCACATATAGAGCTCTAAAAGGCTCCTCTATGACTGTTTGAACTTTTTCATCAGACTCTGTTGAGTGAATACATGAATGAAAACCTTCTCTGTCTTTGTCGCTCTTACAGTATAAAATTACTAAGTTTTAAAGCTGCAGACTTTAAATCTATTTGGTAAGTAACACCCACCTTTGGTAGCTCCTGCAGCCCCCAGATGGTAGATGGCCCCGAGGACGAGCCAGAAGGCCCTCTGCTCGTCACTGCTGATCCCGAGAACCCTCATGGCTGCCTGCAGCTTAGAAAACTGCTGGGAGGCCCGCTGTTTATCTTCAGGCTGGAGGATAACATATACAGTGAAATAAAATTCATTTTCCTGCTACAAACGGCTGTAAGAGGCCTTAAAGACCAGCTTGTTGAATGACAGGTTGAATTTTCATCAGTAAGACTGAGAGCATCTTCCTAACCAGATCTCTGGATTGAATGAATATTAGGGTTAGAGGCGTGTTTAAAGTACGAATATAGCCATTTACAGATTTCAACAAAGGCCAAATTTTACTTAATAATACCGCAACTGGTGACAACATAGACCCCATCTTGGTCTTATGTTAATTCTTGTAATTCATTATGGCACTCTCCTACTGTATGTGTGAGTAGGTGAGCACTAGTATGAACAAACAATGCTGACCACTTTATAAACAACTGTTGTTTGGTGTTTCACAGACAGCAAAGAGGGATGCCTCAGTATGACGGAGAATTAGGGCCACATTAAGAAAAAAAAATAGACTTCGAGATTAAAGTCGTGAATTTACAAGAATAAAATCATTACTTACGAGAATAAAGTCATACTAAAATCATTAGTTACAAGAATAAAATCCTAATAAAATCATTATGATAATGTGGAGCTGATGTGCCAAAAGAAGTATCTCCTTGTTTGAGGAACTATTTTGAAGTACATTTTCACAAAATACTCCATGACTCTCATTTCAACAACTGTCATCTTAAACAACAAGTTAGAATATAAGGACTTTATTCTGACTTTACTCTCGTACGTGATTACTTTACTACGACTTTATTCTTGTAACTATTTTATTAGGACTTAATTCTCGTTAGTAATGACTTTATTCTCGTAAATTAATAACTTTAATCTGAAGGTCTTCATTTTTTTTTTCTTAATGTGACCCTAATTCTTCATCCTACTTAGGAAACTCCCACTGGGGAGAGGGATGTTTGGGGCCACTTGTTCAACCTAACCACAAATAAACAGGAACATGGAACAAATGCAACAATGGTTACCGATTTGCCAGTTTTGGTGGCATTGCTAAAACAGTGCCAAAAAAGTTTGGAATTACCTACTTTAAGTACTTCTTAGCGAGTAGGATGACACAAAAGAGGATGAAAAGGACGGATATTTTCTTCCTCTTTTCAGTAATTAAGAAATGCACCTCCACATGAAACCCAAAACTGTTACTCTTAAACAAATAAAGCTTCTCTTCATCAAGATAATTTCCATTTCTGGAACAGGTCAAAACAAGGCCAGCGATGAGAAACGAGTATTTACCTTCAACTGTGGCATGATTCCAAACGCATGGTTTTCTGCAAAGTGGTTCAGGTGCAGCTCAGTTCTGATGGAGAAATGAAAGCAATAAATCACATTGAATACTTAGTAATACAGTATTTTACTGCAATATGTCAACTTAATAGTCTATTGTGGAACTGTGGTGTAGTGTGTAGTTAGTCCAAACCTCAAAGAGCTGTCCACTCCAGCCATTAAGTAGTAGAAGATATTGAAAGTGGCCTCTCCCTCTGGTCTTCTGGCCACCCTCGTCTTCTCCAGAAGCATCGTCTGTGAAGACACAACAGAGCATGACATAAGAATGATAGAAAATAACAATAAACAAACATACACAAGTGAGACATGATAGATTGGTACAGATTATCCCTGATTACTAATAAATGTGTTTATTTGTACCTGAATAGAGGCTGATGTCACCAGGCCTGCCTGGTCAAAATCCAAGGAAACAATGTGGGAGAAGCGACTTGCATTCCCATTCATACAAGTAGAGGCATCCCCAAAAGCCTCCAAAATAGTGTAGACTGCCTGCCATTTCTCTGCTACAGACAACAAAGAGGAAAGACAGGTAACACCAGGAGGACCTCAACAAAACATCAGCAACAGCAGACACCCTCTTATCTTTAATACTCGACCCACATGAGAAAGATCTGTTGGTGCTGCCAGCGATTGTGACCAGGTACTGAATGATGTGCTGACAGTTGGTGGTCTTGCCACTGCCACTCTTGCCCAGCAGGACAATGGACTGATCTTGTCTAGTGGTCAATAGGTTCCTGTAGGCAGACTGGGCCATGCTGTAAATGTGAGGGGCGGCTTCCTCTCTTCTGCAGCCTTTGAACATTTGCATTACCTAGACAGAAGAGAAGAGAAGAGGAGCAAAGAGGGGGAAATATCATAGAGAGGAGGTTATGAACATCAATTATCTTCATTCTGATCCCCGTACTCTGCTTTCACATACGAGAGGTGTCATTATATGCACAGGCAGGAGCCTACCTTCTCAGAGTACATGGAGGGGGCACTAATGGGGTTAATAACCACCATGTTGGGCCCACTGTGGGTGTGCACTAGGTTACCTCCGTAGCGCTGTCTCAGGGAGTGCATCACACTAGACTCATTCAAATACTGCAGAGAGGCCAGGTCCTCTACGCGGTCAAACACCGGAGGGTTTGCCTACAGTTCAAAGTCAGAAACGGTCATGCACTTACTGAGCATTGTCTGTAATTGATGCGCTTCAGAGTTGATTGGATGATTAAATACCTTCTCAACATCATCTTCATCCACTTCCAATAAAGATCCATCACTCTCCAGGCGGATTTTCACCTTCCCCTCTGGCAGGCTGCCTGCCTGCGTCTTCAGGAGGGTCGCTGTGTGCATCACCACAGAGTGTGGAGTTAATAAATCATGACATATGATCTCAGCCCGAGAGAAAAGATTCATCTGGACTTACAAGTCTGATAATGTGCGGCAGGTACATCACGTTTAATAATGCCTGAGCTGCATTAAAACTAAATAAGCATTCAGAGTTTTAAAAAACACTCAGTCTAATTAATACAACCCGAGGTCAAATGGAGGAGTCTTATCAGGTGAATTCTTGTAATATTAACATCATCCAAAGCATTTTCTGAGCTTTAAAAGCTAACCTTTTATTATTGAACAGAAACAGACACAGCTGCACAGCCTAAATACCAATCATTTTACTAACCCAGTGAAAATCCATCTTTGTGAACGAGCCATACTTTCTCTGTGTTGTACCAGGCTCTTTCTGCCGTTATCTGGTCCTCAGTCTTTCCCTATAAAAACAGACAAAAGCAATTCATATTACAAAGTCAATCAATTAAGTGATTGCACAAATGATTAAATACATTTTCTCAAATGCACTTCCACAGATAACACCTCTTGGAGCAAACACAAGACATACAAACGGGAACAAATTCAAGCAGTGAAGAGCATGTTTTAAAACAAAACTACGAATGAATATGAGCTTCTATGTTTTCCTGTTTGACCTCAAGTATTTATGTCCACTATCATAGCATGTATGAGAAGATGGATGGCGCAACCGCTCCCTGATATTGAGGCCAAAACACTTTGATAAAAGCCACTTTTACTTTGATTAACAATGAGACATGGGTCAAACTAGAAATTTAAAACACATCTCAAATTATCTTTTCTATAACATGCTTGCTGTCATTTTAGTTCATTTCATGTTATTTTATTATATTGTGTGCATGTTGTTTTTTAGTAAACCAAATTTTGTTTTATTCAATGCCTTAAAGAAAGTATCTGTACAAAAGAGGATTAAGGCCACATGAAGAGAAAAAAGTATATCACAGGAAGGAGATTATAGTTGAAATTTTGGATTAAAGTCAAAATTTTCGGGATTTAAAAAAATCGAAATTATATCAATGAAGTTGAAATTTCGCAATCAAAAATATAAATTTCAAGATTAAAGTTGAGATTTCGAGATTACAAAATGTCAAAATGTCGTGAATAATGTCAAAATTTCGAGATTAAAAAAAATTAATTTTGGGATCAAAAAGTCAAAATTCTGAGATTAAAGTCAACATTAACAAAGTCAAAATTTTGACTTTTAAAAATTTCGACTTTAATCGAAATTTCAAATTTAATGTCGAAATGTAAATTGTAAAAAATCTCCCTCCTGTAATTATTTTTTTATCTTCTTGTGGCCCTTATCTTCTCCCGTAGATCTTGTGTCGCAACTGACAGCGTTAAATGCGAGGGCCAGTAATGTAACTTTCCACAACCATGAGTTTGTTGTGGACTGTGCCGACCAGAGGGGTCTTCGCTGTTTTATCAGTAAGTTACATGTGTGTTTTCGATTAGCAGAAGGGGCATGAGCTCATTCCAGCAGCTCCACCTGTTATATTGTTTCTGTGCACGCCTTGGCTCCAAAACAAATGGTATTTTAGCTTTACTATTTACTACAGAAGGAAGTAAAGGTACATCGTCCATATAAATGCAGTCAATGCCCTCCACAGAAGAACTACAGGTTAACATAAAACACACTTTAGAGCTCACATAGTGCACTGAACAGGTAAAGAGGTGAGGAGATGAGACCAGGGTATTTCTTTAAAACCGGGTATATCATAGATACATAAATATAGGAGTTCAGGGGATCTGGTCTTATCGAGTCAAGTGTGATAAAAATAATAATACTTAGACAATCTATCAAACTGTATAAAGTTGAAAAGTCAGCTGCACAATCCTGCACATGCTTTGTCTTCTCTCTGCTTGGTTTAAGTGTAGGAACAGCATGCATGCACAAGTATAGTATATGGTACTACAGGGATAATGAGAGCTGGGCTTTCATGTTTATACTCCTCGATATTACTTCTTTGCACACACCAACCACAAAAGACGGCACTCTGAAACACAGAGAGGGGATACAACCACATCTACAATCAGCTGTAGTTATGGTCAGACCTTAGCTGCAGCTGAGTGCGCTGCCTGAAGGATGGCCACAGGGTCCTCCACAGGCTTGGACTGCGGAGGGGAAGGAGCAAAATCAGCGTTGTTTTGAGATTCAATCAAACAATTAAAAGTTATTTTCTATTGCAACCTCAAATGCAGGATCGAAACAATGCAAAATGCAACATGGTGAAAACATTTGATGATAAATCACGGCAAACATACAACAAAAAAACAGCAAGGCTAGCAGCATCTGAACAATGTAGATGAGCAACAACAGCAGAAAAAAGTGAGTCACTGCAGTAATTCACCATAAAAAACATTACACTGTTAGCACATTAATAAGCAGGGATTACAAGATGCATTAAAGTACAAAGAGTTCAAGGGTCTATGGGGAAAACCACATTATATTACATTACTAGTCACAGTTAATACGATCAGTTGCACACAGTGAGGTTTTAATCCAGGAAACTGTGCAGCTAGGTGTCAAAAGGCACTGAAGACAAATGCTTGTGACCTTGGCCATAGAGGGATAACACAGTACTGCATAAACACAGGGATACGCTAAAAGGAAAAAACTACTGAGAAAACCACTGTATACTTCAGGAGTATGTCTAGATCTATTCTTCTGAAAGGGCCTAGCCCATTTACAGATATAATTTTCGAGTGTGTATTTTTCTTTTCTCTAAAGAAATTATACATCAAAGTTGCAACAATTAATCTCTCGCCCAATTCTTTAAAGCATGAAAAGTGATCCAAGAGATCCAAGGACACAATTATAAAAGCAATTGGCCCCACGATACGATATTATCATGATACTTGGGCCACGATACGATATTATTGCTGTATTTAACATTTTGCAATACAGTGAGTTTTACGATACAACATGTTGCGATTCATACAAATTTTTTAACTGTTTAGCTAATTTAGCATTTGTCTTTCCTTTATGTTTGTCTTATTTACACAGTATTTTATTTTCATGTAGCACATCTTGCAAACCTTATATATATTTGTTGTTGTAGCAATTAATTTTAAAAAATCTATACTTGGTAAATGAGACGATAAAATATATCAACAGACAAAATACTGCGATACTATGCTGTATCGATTTTTTTCCCCACCCCTATCTCAGATTTTATTGGGGGGGGGGCTTGAAGCCACCCCTGGCTATCCTTTTGGACACACCCCTGTCTTCCATGTGCTTGCCATGACAACTTCAGTCCTGCCTCTTTATCTTAAAGCTCCAAAACTATTACATAGTATTCCTTAAACTATGTTAAGGTTGTTTTTCATAACCTGTAAAATCAGTCGACAATCCCTATTCTCTCTTTGGTAATTACTGCTTGATGTCACATTACAATATTCTGTGCTTGTGAACTCACAGTGAACTTCATAGAGCGGCGAGGGGACAAAGACCAGCGATCATGCACAAACAAAGGGAGGTCAGCAGAGGGGAACTAGCTTCAGACTACAGCACTCTCCAGGCGAGAGGGGCACTGCGAGCTGCCTGTGGAGCAGGCTGTACCTGAGAGGATTTGTGGCTTCTGGCACGCTGGCCATGCAAACAGCAAGGAAGACAGCAGCAATTCAGGATCCAATGACACACAGAGAAGCAAAAGAAGAGACACATGATGGGACACAATTTGAGACAGCTTAATATCAGAGCAAGGAGGAGAGATAAAAAAGAAGAGCCTTGCAGTGCTCTAGACCTCAAGACAGGAATAAGCACAAACTGTAATGTGATCACGGACTGCCCAAAAAAAAACAGCAAGCAAATACAGTAAATCATTACATAATACACAGACACTCTTCTGGACCGGATGGCACAGCAAACAATATTTTGAAAGAAAGAAAAAGAAAGGCTAGAGCTGTTACAATTCATTATTAGAAGTACGCATGTCTATTCTGAAAGTTACCAGAAACAATCTTTGATTAAAAATCCATTTAAAGCACATCCATTGAAGTTTTTTTTATAAAACTAGTATGGTTTATACCCCATGGTATCCTGCATTTTGTCCTGAACTAGTAATCTTGAGAACTGATAAATCACAGAAAATATCTCAGAGTTTCAGATTTCACACCAAGCAGACAACAACCTCTGAAACTTAAACCCTATCAGCAGAGGGACAGCTCAATACAGGACAGCCCAGCGTGGACCTCTGTCACTTTCGGACAAATAAGCTGTTGGCTCAGGCTGCTTACAGGGGAAGCCTATGGGAAAACATGGCAGGTGCAAACCAAACAAACAAAGAGAGACAGAGAGGGAAGTTACATCACTGCCATCCACGGTGAAGATCCTCTTCACACGCTTGTGATCTTCCTCAGTAGGAATCAGCTCAGGGACCTACAGTTAGATAGCAGGACCAGCAATCGCAATTGGGCAGCCGGAAAGCAAATCAATGATCCAAAGGCAATGAGTCCAATCTTTCACTGAACTCAACTACACTGTGTTTGTAGAGGCATCTAATGCAAAAATCTTTTACTTCTGGATGTTAGAAACACACACTTGAGAGTGTACCTTTGCAGTAAGTTGAGCACACACCTGTTCACTGGGTGAAGTCTGCGCCTGGGTCAGAACAACGGGGGATGGCTTACCGTTGGAGACCACAGGAGGTAAAGAAGTCTCCTGTACCTTTTATACAACATATTCAAATTCCCACAGACGCACAGTTCGACAGACAACATGAGCACAAACACACAGAGATGGAAATGACATGGGGAGATGAGAATGAGGATGGCGGTTATAATTATGTTTGGTGTATTCAGAAAATTACAACCATCTATAATCGACTTCTGTTTCCACTTGTTTAATTTTTCCACTGGTTCGATCAGGAAATGAGTTAGAGGGAAATGAGGATTATGGAAAATGTGATCATTGAGCATCACAGAGGAAGAATACTGGTTCAAAGCTTTTGTTTGTTAGTGGTAACTTGAAACAATCTGCTTAGAATTACACAACTAAGCATCATCTGGATTGAATTTCCATGCAATTGCACTCAAATCAAAGGAAAGAAGCATCGAAATCAAATCATTACATTTTATGACTTTGCTCTGCTGAAGTGCACAGCCATGTGAATACTACTCTTTATTTTCACTCTTAGCTGCTGTTTTTGCATCAAAGTTGAATTTCAAGTTAAAGTTGAACTGCATGACAACTTTTTTGATCATTAAAACGTAGGGATGCACCAATCTGATATTTGGATCGGATATCGGCTCTGATATTGACAAATTAACTGGTTCGGAAATCTGATGAATGACGCCGATCCAGCGTTCCGACCCAGTCTTTTTTTCTTTTAATCAAAATCATACACATCAACACAGCAATTCTGTTCGCTCTATATTCTACGTCTGTCTATCCTTTTGCACTAAATGTTTACATGGAAGTCTTACTTCTTTTTGCTGTGTGCTAATTTGCAATTTGTTATTTGTTAATAAATAATATTAAGTAAATTTATATCTGTGTTAATTTGTTACACTTTTTTTAACAAGCCTGATGCTTTCACTCACAGGGCAAGCTATACAGTTCATTCATTCAACAGTAATATCGGATCGGCATCGGATATCGGCCGATACGCTCAGCCCAGGTATCAGTATTGGATTGGATCGGAAAAAAATGGATTGGTGCATCTCTATTAAAAAGTCATCACATCTAATTTGCTGTAATGTTTAAATGAAATCATGTTTGGAGCTGTTATATAGCTTTTTAATCAGCCGTCTAAAAACGTTCTCTCAAGACCTAAAGACAGCAAATCTCACATTACATTGACTTCTTCAAGGGATAATCATGTTGTATCTAATTGCATTGGCTGTCATTAGAAAATGGTTGTTTGGACACAGTCTAATCAATATGTGACTCTTGTGAGACAGCACAAACCTCCAAGAACACTTAACCACACAGAAATGTAAATTCTTAAGTTCATATTCGAACCCCAAATCGTCCCCCCCAAAGCGGTTAAAAACACAATGTTCCCTCGGCAAAAACACCAAGTGCGTATCTCCAAAATCAAATCATAGCTCCACGGCCAGATGCCCAGCTGATCGCCAGATTTCATGGACATCTGTTAATAACATTTTTGGATAGCCTGCAGACCAACAGAGTGGCAGACACTAAATTATAGGACAGGCATATAACCTTGTCTGAGGAACAAATCGAAGCAGGGACTGTGACAAAAATTACAAGTTTGAAGCTGTTCATGGACAAAAAATCAGAAGTTTAGCAAAACGACCAATGTAGTTATCACACCACAGGCTCCAGGCGTCTCATGGGGACATAACGACTAATCTAGACAACTGACAAGCACAACTGATTAATTATCTTTGTATGCGCAATATTTATATCCTAATCATGACCCACTTCTTTAAAAGAAACATCCCAAAAGAGGCCCAGAAAGTGCACGACTTCAACCCTCTGCCTGCAGCAAGTGACAGTAATGAGTCACAGCTCAGCGCTCATTGAAGCCTCAAACTGACTGAACTAGCCGAGAGCAGGCGATGAGTACACTCTGACACCCACTGATGAAGTCTGATCATGGGCTGGAACATGCACCCACGCTTCCCTTCACTTAGTAAGGGTGGTTTAATTCTATCAGGCCTGACAAAGACAAAATGGTGATTGGTCACGATGGGTTGGCTGTGATATGAGCGTGATGTCGAGCAACAACCAAAAGGCACTCGAGTTTAGGTTGTCTCACATGTACATAACCAGACGGAGATTCGCCTGGATATCAAGGGACTAACAAATATTGATATTTAAAATATCTACTTTTTAACAAAGAGAAATGAGCCAAGAATCACTTAGACCTCCATCTCAGTGTCTGTCCTCCCTCTGGACTAGAATTCAACCTGTCCGTCTAGTAATGCTCTTGAATCATTTGAACTCATCTAGCGTTTCATTCTATTCAAGAATAATCATGCTACTAATGTCTTCAATATCACAAAGTCACAAGTTCTAGTCATTTATGCATGAGTCCTCTTCATAAATTGCTTGATTACGGGAAATCTCATAAATTTAGATTAAATTTTAGGACATGGAAAGTTGCATTTATTCCCCTGACTCAGTTTGCTCCACTCAGAGATTAAGTCATGAACATGCACTGATTTCCCAGTACCTCTGGTTTCTTCACAGGGACTTGACGGGGCTTCGGGATGAACCCTGCAGGAGGAGCCAGAGGGTCTGTCTTTATGACAGGGATGAATCCTGGGGGTCTTGCAAGTGGGCTCTGTTTAGGGGGCACGGGGCTGGATTTTCTTGCAGGGATGAAGCCAGGTGGAGGAGTCAGCAGATTCTGTTTGGGGGCAGGGATGAAGCCAGCAGGCGGAGCTAAAGGGTCAGGTTTGTGGGCGGGGATGAAGCCAGCAGGTGGAGCTAAAGGGTCAGGTTTAGGGGCAGGGATGAACCCTGCTGGAGGGGTGAGGGGGTTAGACTTTGGTGGTGGTGTCGTGGTTGCAGCTTCTTCTGATTTTTCTACAGTGGTTTTCTCCTCCTCTTCTCTCTCCTCCTCTTCCTCCTGCTTCACTTCCTCTTTCGAGTCCTCTTTGCGGTCCTGATTGCGTGTCCGAGGCCGATGTTCCTTGGTTCTTCCTCTGCCCATCAAACTGGTTAATCCCATGGAGATATCATCCTTATCCGCGCTAACAGTTCTGGTGGTTTTCAGCACGGATTCTGCAGAAGCAGTCGTCCTCACAGACTCTGAAACAGCGGGCCGGACTGTCTCTTCACTCCCAGACGGAACGACACGTCTTACAACTCTCCGAACAACCTTCACCACTTTTTTGCCAGCCTGATCCTGACTCGGATTATCTGGACCACCCATGGCACCGTCACTGTTGGACTCTTCAGCTGTGGATGCAGTTGACTGAGGACCACTTCTTGTATCTAGCCCTTGTGTAGAGACTGACTGAGGCTGAGTGCTATCCACATCAGACTGGATACAAACAGAGCAAGGTGGACAAAGGTGCAGATTATTCTCATGGTTTATGCACATCAACTCCAGTAGCTGGTGCTCAGCTCAGATAGTCTATTAAAGATCATGAAGGAAGTGATTTCTATAGACCACTGCATGTCTGTTTATGTCTTAAAAAAATTTCCACTCAAGTTAGTATGAAGCTCTAGTGAATATTTGAGCCAATATTTATTTAGTTGTCACTTGTGAGAATATTGGTTAATGCTTAGAAATGTACTCAAAATATTATGCACATACTGAGCATGCACACATTGCATTCAACTGAGGAACCAAACATAAATAAAATTACACTTTTGTTGATAAACTTATCTAGGGCTGCACGATGAATGGGTTTTAAATCATAATCAGATTATTTGATTATGACGATGTTAAAAAAAATAAAATCGTCAAATCGATTTTCCTCTCTGTCATGTCTCGCTCCCCCTTCCTGTGGGAGCACTCCCACTTCCCACACACACCCATGTAAACAAACATGGCGTTTGCAAAAGAAGGCGATAATTCCGTGGCTAAATAGGGCAAGAGCAACTCAGTCGGGTGTAATTGGTACGGCTTCGCAGTTTCGGATGAAGACCAAACCACTCCCAGCTGCAAAGTCTGTCTGAAGGCGGTATCAACCCGTCCACACGTCCCCACTCTGTAACGAGCTTAGGGGTAAGCGCAAAAGTTTTTTGTCATGTAGGCATTTCATCCCCACAGGAACAGCGTTTCGGGTGACTGTAAACAGTACTTTTTTAAAATGGGTCAGAGTGCATAAATCTGTAAACAACTACCTCTTCATCTCCGTGTGGATGCCTATCTGCATCTCTCGAAACAATTATGTCACACTCAGTGTAACTCTTTTCTTATGGCGGCTGCACGTCTGTCCAAAACAACCTTTATACGTATGCTCTGTACTCTTCTTCTGACTTTTGTGCCACTTCCTGGCTTGGCATATGCACTACATAATTTTCAGTGGTTTCATTTTGAGAGATAATAGAAAAACGTATTATTACAATAAAGTCTGGAGAAGCTGTCACTGAATAAATAATCAAAATCTAAATCAAAAATTGAGTTTTCAGCGAAAAAAAATTGGATTTTATTATTATTTATTTTGGCCAAAATCGTGCAGCCCTATGCTGATCCCAAAAAGAAAAACACAATAACTCTCAAGGTTAGCATGAATCCTATTTGACTCTGTATAAGTGTTTTCAATGCTTATGCCAGTCAAAGATACTCAATGCCCAAAAATTTCGACACAAACACAAAGCAACCTTTCAAAGCTCCAGTGGTGGAATATAAATACAAGCAGATGCATCTTTGGACGACTCCTCACTATCTCTGCATGTTTTGAGGGAAACACCATGTTTCATGGAATAGTTTGTTTTGTTTGTGTTTATCTAAGTGGGGTGTATGAAGTAATTGGCGGTAGTGAAGTGAATTATCAAAAGAGATGCCGGACAGCTCAGTCTCTTTTGTTGAGAAACTAGGCAGAGAACCAGCATGGTAGCCAGACTGTCAACCACTGAAGGTTGAAATTATCATGTGGTTTAGCTAGTTTGGAGAAAAATAATTGTTGCTGTAACCGTATGCTATATTTAGACATATTTCAGCACTTTCAGCTCATTTGTGTAAACACTTATTTCAGAAACAACACACATGTTCCTCTGCCTCGAGAACTACTTTTTTGTGTGATTGCTTATATTCACACTGACATATTGATAAATAGTCAGAGCAAGACGTTTGTAAATACATAATAAGATTTCACATAAAAAACTATATAGTAAAAAGGACAAGAACCTATTTATTCTTGAATTCTATCAAAACGTTTAATCCTGAAATTTAATCCTGAAGATTTGTGATTTTAATTCCAGTCTTAATCTTTATCACCTCAAAATAAGTGGATAAAGCGAAGAGGACACTGTGTTTCAGACAGCGGTCCATCAATTAGGGCATTTAATGGCTAGAAAATGTTCCCTGTTAAACCCATGTGGTCGTCATGGTAATCTGGAAACAGTTGTTGCCCTGAGAATCATGAACATCACCTCAAGCTCTCAGCACGCAGTTAACTTCTCCAGACTATGGTAGAGCACAAAGGCCCTCTGTCTGCAGCCGAAGGTTAGGATCACAATCCACAGCCACGTGTTCCTGTTATATTTTCTTGTACCACAGCACAAAAATACTGTTAAAATTAGTGACAGAAGCGTGCAGGTGAACAAGAAACTTACATCTGGCTTGTTCTCAACTTTAACCTACACAAGAAGAAGCAACACAAAAAAGAAATCAAACCACAATTTCAGACGAATGCTTTTGAAAACACATGCAACAGCAGGCAGATATAAACAGGAAAAAAAAAAGCACCAAAACGCGAGACTTCCCTTTTGCTCCCAGAATGAAAAGCGTGATTTGTACGCCATGGTGACAGGCCAGAAGTCATGGAACAAGCTGGGTGGCGTGGCGAATAAATGTACAGAGTGATGAGAGAAAACAAACAAATGGACAGCCGGGGAGAGGAGGGTGCAGCGTGCAGAAAGAAGAAGAATAAGAATTTAGGTGTAGGTGATGGGAAACTGTGAACTTGTTTTCTGCACACAACAGGTCAAACACCAACAGGACGGTGGGACCATGCAGCACTGAGGACAGAACACATGAACAACAAGATGAAATGGTTTGATATCCTTACACTGCAACAGATTACAAGTTTAAAACATGAACATAATTATCCAACAAGAAGACCTGAAGCTATAAAAGTATCTTTATTTGTAATATTCTGGCCTTACTCTCAATCAATTCAATCTCTCAGTCACAACTGCTTTCAATTTAAATATTCGTGGTGACGTCACAAAGCTAAAAAATAAATGAGTGTTGCAGAAAACTCGTTATATTCAGTGAAGGATGATAGTTTGTAGAAACCTACAAAGGAACATACATGCTGTTCATTTACATAAACAGTTTTTTGAGGTTACTTAGAAAGTATGACTCTACAACTACAAGCTCCCTGATACTTCAAACACGTCAAATAAGTTCAACTATAGCCAGGCTTAAAAAGAGAGGAAACAGTTTGGTTACATCAGTCTGCTGAGAAAAAGAAGCTCAAACTACATTACTCTACCAAAACTGACTATTTAAATTACATACAGAAATCTGACAAAATAAAATACAAATGTTCAAATATTTGTTCAAATATCACTCAGTTGAATCATCTGCAAAGAGTGTGTCTTGTTCATGCTGCAACAAAATCAAATACATATTCATGAAAACACTACCAGACTGGTCTTTTATCCCATGTAGAGTAGTGACACACTTGAGGAATGTCATCAACTTCAATTAGCCTCAATTATAGGCTGCATCTGTTATTAGACTAAAAAATACTGTACAATAAAAAAAATAAAAAAGGCTCATTCAAACCATAAAAAAACATTCTTAGTGTAAACTTTATTGCCTTTTTTTGTGGCTGAAAAAAAATGTCAGTTTTCTGGAATATTCTTGAGAGTCACCTCTTCGCCAAATGAAACAAAATGACAAGACATGGTATTTTTCTTTTTTCTCTTCATTTGGGTTTTCTTTGCTGCATCTAAAACAGTCATGTAAACACACAGTAAACTAACAACTTCATTCAAATCCATGGCCCAGAATTGTAAAAAAAGTTAGCAGTTAAGGATGAAAATGGGAATTAAAGTATTTGACCAACAATAAAGACATCTAGTTGAGGTATCAGCAAATTACTGAAAACTTTAACTTAACTACTAGCTTGAGTGCAGGAAGTTAACTTCTCGCACAACACTTGCCTCAATGGCCAGTGCAAACATTCAGCTTGTTGTGACCAACAGGAATCCTTACACAACTATTAGTCTTTTGACCTAAAAGTTGTTCTTAAACTCAATGAGGACACAGAAAAAGAATCTCTCACAGCAACGTGTTTCACCATCCCAGCCCTGCTTTCATCAGAGTCCACTCCTATAAATAGTTTCAGCAGCAATGGAGGCCATTCTGAGTCGCCAGCAGAGCCCAAATGGAACTGCTAAGCAGAGCATGGACACCCTGAGCGGTTCTCACTGCCTGCCACATACACACAAACACACTCAGTCCACAAGAGGCCCAAGCCCATTACCTCCTCTCCAGGCCTGGTTAACCTTCCAATCTTGTAGATGTGGCGTGAGGTCCGAGGCAGGCTAGGACCTGAGTCTGCAGAGAGCACACGCTTACTAGCCCTGAGTGAGTGGGAGGGCAACCTCAGGGGCGGGGTCACAATCAGAACAGCGCAGTAAGGCCGTGGTCAGAGGAGTGGTGGAGGTGGAGGGGTAATGTGAGAGTGGCTGGGCAGGGGGATAGAAGAGGGACAGCTGCTGAGATACAGAGTGGCTATAAATAGAGTTTGCAGAACAACATCAATTAGCTCAGTCACTTTTACTGCTAGTCTTTTCTCCTGGTGGCAGGGGAGCAAGTGAGGTGCACAGCCTCCCTGGGAGGGGGATAAATAAATTTTTACAAGCTCTTTTACCATGAGATCAACAAAAAATACAACACAATCATAAAATGAGATGGCTTAGTGCTATGTTTGACATTTCCTACTCAAGAAAGACTCAAAATAATATCAATCAACACATAAACCTTTCATGTGACTTTTAAAAGTCTAATAGTCTAATCCAAGATCTATGAGATAACTGATTTGATTTTGAGATGTTTTATTTGATATTTCCTAACAATACAGACTAAAAAAAATCAACCAAATTTTATCTCATACACTCCTCTGCAATGAAAAGTTAACTAATACAGTTGTTTTTAACTATTACCTGCGCAAATGACCCAAATGACAAACCTGTCTAGAGATTTTAATCAAGACTTCCCCTCCATGACACATGTAGATAAACACAACAATGGGAGGCTGCACCATGTGTTGAATATTTGCGGCTGGCACATTGTAGACCATGCCTGTTACACCACAAGGGGGAGCTGTTTGCTAATGTATGAATTCATCAGCCTCACAGAGACTTCTGCATAAGCACACTACTGACCTAAATATGAGACATGACAAACCAAGCACAGATCTAGCACCAATACTTTCAATCTGTAAACAATGATAAATCCTGCACTGCTGTTAAAAAACACTCAGCTGAAATCACATGTAATGGCTATTTGCCTAGAAGGAGACATTCAGTCTGTTTGTGCCATGCAGTTAAACCACAAGAGGGAAATACGGAAATGTAGCAACAGGCTTGGCAGGGCAGATATATTCTAATCCAATCCTGGCACGCTGCTTTCCCCTTCAAAAGCTCATGAACAGTCTCATTTCTTTCAAAGTGATAACAACTGGCTGCCTTTCGAACTGACTGGTTCTCATAAGTGTAATTTACTTTATCTTTTTTTCATAGAAATGTGCAAAAACACATGGTCCTTGAAAAAAACACACACTGCAATAGGCTCTGAGGCGTTTATTTTCAGAATAAATCAGAAGCTCACATATTAGCGCTCAGCAGGAGGACCAAGGAAAACACACAGCCTAGCTGCTCTATCTAGCACAGGCTGTTAATCCCTGGAGTCAGTTACTGGGACACAGCATCGTGTGGGCTGTGTGTCTGCACATGGTGAGAGCAGAGAAAAGATTAAGGACTTTATACGCTATAAACACTACAGACTTTTTCCTTGTTAATTCCTTCAATACAAAGAAACCTATTTAGATCATGTAGTATATAGACATATGGTGTTAAATCCATGTCATACTTTACATTTTAATGTGATAGCATGCAATGAAGATTTCCCATCTGTGTTGTCACCTCCAAAAAGGTAGTTGAGCAGGAGGACAACAATGACAACAACATAAATCAGAAATATGAGAGTCAAAACTCAACGTTGGAATGGTAAAATCCTTTAAATGACACTATTGGGTTTGTTGGCTGAAGAAGATTACTTATAATTTAAATCTTCAGACTGTTCCAGAAAAAAACAAAAGGAAAGAGACATTAGACCTCTACAGTTGACCCATTTTTTATTAGGTTATATGAAGCTGGCCTGAAAAAAACACTTCTGATATAAAAGCAAAGAATTTCATCCATAGTAAAGATTCAGAATCGTTCATTCAAGTGGGAGTAGAAAGTGGCAGACAGTCTCATCACACATCAGGAATTACGCTGGGTGTGGACTACAAAAGCCAACAACCAATTGATTTAATATCTCAATAAAATAGAACCATATAAATAAATTATATCCTCTAATGGCACTAATAAAAGCTTTATGCAACAGATAATGAGGCTGAATTAAAAAAGGTCCAGCTGGTGGCTGACAAGAAAAGGGTGTGGCTGGCAAGTGTCTGTGGTTCCTTGACTGACAGTCATTTACACGCCCAAGAAAGTCTACATGTCAACATAAAATCATCCCGCTGAATGTGCAGAAGAATATGAAATATCAGTATTTAGACAATAAGAAAAAACGACCCTCCATTATACAGCAAGCAGTATTTCTCTGGAAGGCCCACCTCTTTCTAATCCATACTGGTGCTAATCCTCTCTCCTCTCAACCCACGGGACAGAGGGGGTGATATGATTGAAATGGGCGGTTTGCGGTGATTGCAAGAAGGACAGGAAGACGAGAAGGATGATGAATGGATATTAGATGAAACATTTAGCACCATTGAGTCAGCAATGAGACACTTAACTTCTAGTTTTGTTGGACATAAACAAGTAAAACCAGCCCCTAAAAGGTATGATCTGGTATATCAATAGAGTTGCTATTTGTTGTTACTCTGCCATGCTATAAACTACATTTAAGGGATAAAATAAAAGAAGGCCTTCCTGCAAGCTTAGGCAGTCAACTTTATATAACTACAAAATGACAAGACTCTTATTTTGAAGAGGAAGGCAGCAGGATCCGAGGTCAGTGTAGAAATACTGATAAGCGAAGAAGAAGTTGAGATGTCGGATCATCTATGCAAAATAAACCATGGTAAACTTAAAAAAATTAAAGCAGCATGTAGTGTACTGAAAAAAATAAGAAACAGCTCAGAACTTTGTGTAACCACCACCCTTTGGGGTACCCTCTGAAAAACTGGTGTCTCATATTGGTGTTTCATAATCCCCCCCTGGCCAATTGATTTCCCTAAACCAGCTGGAAAATTGAAATATTGGAAAGCCTCTCTACAGAGGTCTGAGGCATCAATTAAAAGACTCAGCCTCTCTTAAACACTGTGCAACTTCTCATGTGGAGTACAGCAGAATTCCCATGTACGGACTAATCCGATGAGCCTTGTTTACACTCTTATGATTAGCTGTTTCTTCACCAATTCCCAACCAGTCTGTTTTTTAACACTTTGAATACTTTCCTCTGTTTAAACTAAGAGAAAAATCCCAGAAAAAAAGGGAAAGCTACAAAAGGATGCTACAAAATCTCCTCTTGTAATATCATGTATTAGTTTCACTGTTTCTTGGTTTAAAATCCTGTTTTAACATCTCAAACAGCGGCTTTTTTTTTTCATCCGTTTGTGAAGTTCCTGTAGCAGGATGTCTAACACTAAATCAGGGAAAACACTCAAAATTAGGGGAAAAACTGATAAAAATATACGAACGCTTGTTGTGGTCTCACGTAACGTGTAACATGGAATTTGGCTGCCACCCAATGGACAAAAGGTTCATGAGCTCAGCTATTCTTCTTTGGCCAATTAGTGCAAACAAGGAACAAAAGTATTATTTCTTCTTCTTGGGAGTAATGAGCAAAAAGGTAAACTGATATTCATTTGGTGCTTAAGATAATTACATAATTAAAGGGATACTTGTTCAGCCCTGTAGACTGGCATGTAAAGGTGAAGGTTGTATCCTGGAGCTCAGAGCAAAACTCTGTTGGTACACGTGAAGCATAAACTCATAGAAACAGAAAAATACAACAGACCAAAAGATACCAGACCTGAAAAGTTGGTTGTTTAGTAACAGGCTTCTTATTCTTTCTTTATTGTGGCAGTTCTTCAGTTACAGAAATCACAGCTGGTTGCCTGACAACATAACAGTGATGACATGACTACAGGAAGGCGCCGCATCAAGCAAAGAAATAGCCCAGCTCCTCTGATCTCGACCGGATACAAGGGGGGATAATCACAGCGGATAAATCAGATCAGGCAGAAATGACCAGCTCACATCCAGCTACTGCAATAATTTTGTCAGAGAAATAAATCAATAGATAAATACATATTACACCTAAAATGATTTACATTTAGCGATATTAATATCAAGCACCGTGACACTTTCAGTTACAACAGATCTCTTAAAACAGATCACTTTACCTCCACTTAACATTTGAACACTTAATATATATTTTTTTATCTTCTATTTTTTGCCCTTTTGGAAAATAAAACACATGTGGTCCAACTTTGCATCAAATTGTGTTTTTATGTTTTGGTGGCGTTATTTTTACATAACTTTTTCTACAAATTAAGACAATTCATTGAATTAACAGTCTTGAAGTGCTATGGATGGCATCACCATGAAGGTTGTTCTTTACACCTGTGTAAAGCAAAAAACAACAACAATAGTTGTGTCGTGGTGATTTGTTGTGTAGTTTGGATCTAGTTTTGTTCCTTGATAAAAGATTTTTGACAATTATGCCAGGTGTCTGCTCAGTTGGTCACAAGAAGCAGTACTTAATCAGTGGTCAGTGGTTTGAGTTGTTGAACTTGGTTAAATAATTAACTCCAACCGTTTAGGAATTTGTGGGTGTAGGACGTCTATGTGACTGAAACAGTGTCGAGAATCCTCCTTTTTTCACTAAAAAGGCAATACATGTATTTCATGTCAGTTTGACACTCGCTAGAAACTTCATATAGGAGGTCCAACTCAATTATTCCATTATTTTTCTTTTTAAATCAATATTTCTTTTTTTTTCTTTGCATAGAAACAATATTATCACAAATTGGGTTATAATATCTTTATGTAGGTTAATAAATGTCCCCAAAACATGACACAAAACCTAAGCTCTTGGCTGGATCTTGATATCACAACAGGGATGGAGATATAATGTCTTGATAACTGAGTTTAAGAGGTGCTAGCTCTGGACTAGCTGGTTATTTCAATCTACTGTCATTGTTTATGCTTGGCTAAGCAAAGAATTACATTGATGTGTAAGTTACAAATCAAATAAAACATCATGATGTAAAACTTGGCTGGGAAAAAATCTATACATCCTTCAACTGTTTACAAACGGTTAAAAGAATTCAGCTCTGAACATTCACTCACAAATATGTCTCTGTGTTGCAGAGCTGCTGATCTAGAAATCAGATCTTATTATAACCACCTATTTATAGTGCTGTTGGTTCTGGGTCACATGAACGTTTTCTGCCTTTTTAGATGGCCTGTCTTATGGTGATCGTTCGGATCAGATGAATGTAGGACAATGTAAATGATTTGAGTGTCTGGCTGTGAAAAGATTGATTTCATGACTGTGGTTGCAACAGTTAACGCACTGAGTGACAGGGAAACACAAACAGAGCACATTCAAGTTTACACCTGAAGTTGTGAGGTGAAATTTAATATGTAATCCTCGACAGCCATTACTATACAAACGGTATGGGTAAAATACATATAATAATCTTTGAACGTTTTATGCACATGGCTTAAACAATAACACAAGCAGGACTGGTATTTTGTATATTGGTATTTCAAGCGTCTCTGCTGTCACACTTAAATTGCCCTGGTTTCAGCACAAAAGCCAAGAGCCTACACAGTGTTTACACCTTCTTAAAATGCCACAACAACAACAATCATAGTATGGCCCCATAATATGGGTTAAATACTTAACCTTCACAACTGCTGAGTAAATCTGACCTAGTCCAAACCCTAAACAATGTAGAAAATCTCCCTCATTACACAAAAGCTTAAGACGCATTAGTTATTCAGGCGCCAAATTCAATATATAATCACTATTGCAAAGAAGCTGATCTGATCAAAACACTAACACAAGTAGGGAAAAAGGAATGAATCCATATTTTCTCAATAACAAGGTTAAATAATGGTTGAAATTCAATTTACATGTAAGCCGTATAACAGCGTATAATATTCACACACAAGAAAAGCAATCAAAGAATGAGCAAAAGTTCTGGTTAAACTTCTGATATAACTCAAAGTAGTACTTTTCCGCCCAACCCTAAACCAACGTTTATCTCACACACGGTCAAAACTGTATTTAAGCTAAATCAAACTCTACACTCCAGAGAAAGCTTAAATTCAGGTGTTTGTCATGTCTTCTAAGAAAGACTTGAACTTGATACTCCTCTTCTTGTTGCACATGATTATCTAGGTGAAAAAGAAACTCAGTGGGCGACCAGCCAAGTCTTACAGACCATATGGCCATGAGCTGCGGTGGCGTTTGGGCCGTTGTATCCTTCAGCGTCCTATTGTTTGCTCTCAAAGGACCAGGGGGGAGGGAGGGGGGGGATTATATATACACCAGAACACATTTTCTCTTTCAAAACACACACACACACACAACCCTTAGAACAAAAGCACATTGCTGGTGTCATTGCCGCCTCATCCATCCATCCAGACATTTTTAATCCACTATACAGAAAACAGAACCATAAATTTCAAGAAAATCAACATTGAAGTTGGAAGAACAGCTGGTAGAAGCTAGAGTTAATGATAATATTGAACAAAGGTATGTGGATAACAAAGAAAAAGAAGCAGTAGAAAATATAAAACCTTGTATTTTAGAATGCAAAATTAGGTAGCTAGGGGCCTGTTTTTTTCCACCTCACAAAAAAACAATGGCCTAATCAACAAATTACACTTTACTGCCACTAAGGATGAACCATGGCTGCCCCAGACAGCTACTGCTCAATAACATTCATTTGTAGATGAGCTAGTTTCAAGTTATTTATCCCATGACGATAGAGAGCAAACCCATTACGGTGCAAACATACTGTGGGGAAGAGGAAAACTATATTTATATGTGGTGAATGTTAGTAGACATTCAAATTCAAGCACTAGCAAATTCCCAAAACTGAGATCATTGAGGAGGAAAATCCAAGTTAATCAAGAAAGTGTGAAAAATAAAAGATATTTTGGTTGAATTCCAACAACTTGGCAATAATTTATAGAGACAAATCCCCGTGAAAGATGGTGCGTTCTGTGCTGAAGGCCTCACCGCTGTATTTGGGTGTAGAGCTGGTGTTGTAATACAAAGCTTAAAAAATAAAGGTCTGTATACTTAGAGACACAGTGGGATTGAATTTGTACTAAGTAAAGGTTATGTCACAACTTTGAGGTATTGGAATTGTTTTCAGTCAAGAACACAATCATGAGAGTTACCTGAAAATCTCAGTGCAATCAAAGTAGTTTCAAAAAGCTGAAAAATGTCACAAGAGCCAAAGGATCATAACCAACCCAAAAGCTCCTAAATGAAATTATGCACTTGGAATGGAGACTCAGAATAAGTCAGATTTGGCAACTGTGTCTGCAAGTGTTATAAGTACTTACACCAAAACTTAGCTGGCGCTGTGCGGTTCTCAGCCAACTGCGGTTCAGCTCACTTAGCTCCGGTATGGTCTGCACCTTTAGTCGCACGGTCTCTCCAGACTGACGGATCATCTCCACGATCTCATCCCGGCTCTTGTTCTCAACATTGATCCCATTGATCTCCACAAGTCTGTCTCCTGGCGCCAGGCCCAGAGCCCTGTCCTTGGTGCCAGCACCCGGTTCAGCAAAGTGCACCACACGACGGCACGCTTCACCATCAGGCCTTCGGTCTACCATGGTGGTCCTCCTCAAAGAGAAGCCGAAATCTCCAGTGTTTCGTCGCTGTAGCTCCAGTTCTCTTGGATCTGGAATTGGTGGAGAAACAAGTACAGGTAACTGTAGGTCTGCACCAGGGAAGGTCTTTTCCACTAACTCTGGGATGCGAACCACAAAGGTGCTTTTTTGATGGAACTTGGTCTTAAAAGAGGATGTCCTCTTCTGCACAGCACGGCTGTCCTCTCTGATTTTTTGGGGCAAAGACACATGCCTCTGACCTGCAACTGGATTTATCTTTGCTAATTCCCCAAACTTAGCTGCTCTTTCTTTGACAGAACTGCGTATATGTTCCTCTTCATGTTGCTTCACATTTTCTCCAGAGGTACCAGCAGTTATTTGCTCCACTTCTTGCTCCTGAGCGCTGTGATGTCCATCCAGCTCTAAGTCCGTCAGGCTCAGCTCCGTGTTAGTGGCCACCTTAATCGGTATTGGGCTTGAGATCTCCAATTTGGCCCTGGGGTCCCTTTTGGTGCTCCCTCGATTCATATTGAAGAAGCCTCGACGTATGCTCATCTCCTCCAGGCTCTTTAGCTCTGCCTGGGACATCCGCTCTTTCTTCTCCTTCTTGTCTTTCTTCTCCTTGTTCTTGCCAAAATCCCTCTCCTTCTCCTTCTCCTTATCTTTTTTGATCAGGTGAAACATGCTTGAACTTTTCCGCTGTCTGCTCTCAGTTTAAGTTGTTTACAGAATGGAGAGTGTCATGAAGTTGAGTGTGAGTGGAGCTGCAACATGAAGATCTACTCTCACTGCAGGCCTGATGTGTCATCTCTTATCTGTAGGGGAAGCAACAAAGAGAGGAGAATGAGTGGTGCTTTCGGCTTAATGATATAATCTTTGGTAACTCGTGGTAAAAATGAAATGAAAATGTCTAAACATTTGTTTTTCTGTTTTAAAGCAGCCAAAGGTTTTGAAAGGTTAGTGCTAACATAGAAATGAGCAGCTAGGACTTTTCACACAGCAGCTGGAGAGGAGCAAAAACATTTGCTGTCAGTCTAACTGAGTTTGCAGTCAGAGCCTGGCAGAGAAATTGGCAAGGTTACTGATTTCCATTCAGTTTAATGATGCACATGTGTAACATCAGCATGAATACAGATGTGCAAAAAATAAAAGCGCATCAGTGTCGGCTGTGGAATTTATGTTTTTTATTTGCTCGATATGGTGCTGGCATCGTAATCTCTTAAGAACTGTGATGTTGTGTCAACATTATGAATCAAGGCAATAACAGACATGGTTTGAAGTCATTATAGTTTGGCTTACAGCTGTAAAAATTCGCACTCCAATATCTTCCTAGATCTTATGACAAACATAAAAACACTTTTATCAAATACTATGCACATGCATGTCACATTATAATGTCTTTTACACCCAATATACACAATCAAAATCAATCCATTATGATCAGTGCATGAAAATTGAAGCAGTAGATCAGTAGAGGAGTATGCCACGATGTTTGTAAAATCTACTGATGCATGACAGCTAAAGAAATAGTCTGTATCAAGCCAACTGCCTCCTCCTCAACACCTCAAAGACAAAGGAGATTGTCATAGACGTCTGGATAATAAGTTGGTCTAAGAATATAGACTTCATCTACAGAAAGGGGCAGAGCCGCCTCTTTTGCCTGAGAAGACTCTGATCAATAGACATCTGTAGTAAGATGCTGCAGATGTTTTATCAGTCTGTGGTGGCAAGTGTTCTGTTCTACACTGCAGTCTGCTGGGGAGGAAGCATCAAACACAACGATGCAAGACGTCTTAACAAACTGGTGAAAAAGGCTGGCTCTGTGTTGGGACTCAAGTTGGACTCAGTGGAGGATGTGGTGGAGAGATCTACACTGAGGAAGGTGGAGACTATTCTCAAGAACATGGATCACCCACTTCACAACACCTTGATGGACCAAAGGGCCAATGGTGGTGGACGGCTCCTCTCAGAATGATTCAGAAGATCTTTTGTACCAACAGCCATCAGACTGTATAACTCTTGTGTAAATAATAGATAACTTTTAGAGACATATTAGGTGAGATAACAGACAATTGAATTTCTCTTCGGGGATTAATAAAGTTCTTCTTACTCTTCTTATTCTTAACATCAGTGTATTCCAGTTACTCTCCCTGGTCTCTTCACTTCTACAGCTCCCTACCTGTGCATATTTCAAGCTGCCCTAGATACAGCCACTGAGCTTTGACCACTTTGCTGTCATATCTTTGGCATCACCTGTAAAATGATGGAGGACGTTTTGAGCATTTGTTCATGGGGCATCTACACAAGAGCGACATGTCCTGCAAGAACAATAGCCTGTGTAAACCAGTAAACAGCAAATTCGCACTTAATCCACACTTAATCACGGCTCAAAAGATCAAAAAGACTGTGAAATAGCTGAAAGCAAATTAAGACATTTTCATAATTCTCAATTGTTGTTATTTTTGGTCCTCACGGTTACTTTCAGCAGCAAAAGAACAAAAATAAATCTTGGCGAGAGCTCTCCTGAACTTACTGTACACATGGTCATGCTAGGTTTTCGATGCTGCTAGTCCAGAGCTGTAATGCTTCCACTTTAAGCTGCTTTGCCCTCATTCTGTAGCACCGGTGGCCTCGGGGAATACTTTCAACAGACACTGTGGAAATGTCACTCCTAAAAACTGACACAAAGTTCAGGCGAAAGGGAAAATAAAACATACGTACCTGTATCTGTCAGCAGATAACCGCGTTTTGGACTTGCTAGAAGTTTTCATCATTTTCTCTCCTGGTATTGATAGTGGGTGCGTGAATGCACTTGTGCTGCCTTCAATTGCTTTCCAGAAAGTCAGAATTTAGAGTATCCTGGTCATTTTCATCACTCTGAATTTGTAATAAGTCAGTGTCTGGGTTTTAAAATTGAAAACCTGCTCACAGTTATCATGAATAGCGTGAGATTAAACGTGTTAATGAAAATGGACATTGAAGGAATCATATGAGCCAGAAAATAAAACATTACTAGCAAAAAAAAAAAAAGGAAATTTAATAAATACGTATCGTTCAGGTTTCTCATACCGCCCCAATCTTATCAATATCTATCTAATATTTAGATCGCATATGCCAAATCTTGCCCTCTACAGTATTCTGGTCGTCAGACAGCGTTAAACACTCTTAAAATTAGAAATTCCACAAGTCAATGAAGGCAGCACCAATCTAAACTGGACAGCAGTGACCCCTCCTGGTATTTTTCCCTTACTGAAACATGAACGAACAGGTTTAGTGCAAGGACAAGAAGAAAAATGGCCAAACTGTCCAGTTTAAGCTTCAGCAGAACTTGTTGAGGCCTCAACAACCAATTTAAGGATTTGACAGGATATAAACTGCAAATTTGATTCTGAATGTTTTCAACAGATCTTTAAAGCCACTCTATACCGAATCCCAAAGGATGTGTCTCTTAGACAAGGGTAGTGTGACTATATGCTTTAACTTAAATGGATGAATTGCAAATTATAAAAATAGCTTTGTATAAAATAACAGCTTCATCTCCATTTAAAAAGTGTAATATCTTTAAAATCACCCCAAACCTAGTTCAGTGTCATTCTGTGTATAGTTAAAATCAACTATACTGAATATGTCTCAGTTTTCTGATAGATTTAATGATTTAATTCAACAATTATTTGCCTCTAGTTAACCTAAAATGACCCTTTTTTGACAAAAAAAAAATGAATTGTATTGGACATATACAGCCATTTTCATGGATAAGTTTTATTTATTGTATTTACAAGTCTCAACAGGATTAAAGATATGCTTATAATGATTTACAGCCATGACTTTTTGCCTCTTCCCATTCTAGCCACATTTTGCAGTCTAGTCTTGGTGTGCTCCTTGTCATCCTCATTTCTCTTGGAAGTGCACTCCAATGTAGAGTCTGTCTCAAAGGAGATTGCCGGGGCCTGGTTTGGTACGCTGCTGCTCTTGTCCCGGGACACAGTGGAGGTGGTCTGCAGCACCACCCTGCCGTGCAAGGAGTGTTTGAGCTCAAGCAACAGAGGGTTGTTTTCAGAGTACAGTTCCACTTGCTGCACAGCATCTCCATTTGACCGACAACATATGCAGCACGCAGAGAACAAGACTCTGAAAATGTAAATCCAACCAAGGTAATGCAGCTCAACAATGTTTAGGATGAAGCAACCCAGGCTCACACTGAACATGAAGTTGAGAAAGATGGTCTTCTCTGTGGCTCGAGATACAAAGCAGTCAGTTTTGTTTGGACAGGGGTAAGTCTCACAGCGGAAAAGGTGAGGAACTTCAAATCCAAACAGGTAATACTGTCCAAAGAGGAAGAGGATTTCCATGATGGATCGTAGGAGAACATGAATGATGTAAATCAGGAGTACCTGACTGGAGAGCTGGGTTGGGTCCTTTCCTACCCCTCTCATATCCTCCCCCACTCCACTCCTTTCCTCACTTTCACCTCCTGGCAAGCTCCAGCCTTCATTACTGCAGATATATGGATCTTCTATTATAGTCTCTTTATCTCCTCCAATGTGCACGTCCCTCTCAAGAGAAGGTGAGGATCGAGGTGCAGCCTCTGAATCCTCCAACTTTCCATTCTTGGTGATTTTTTGCAAGACATACACAATATAGAAGATAGATGGAGTGGAAACAAGAACAATCTGAAAGACCCAAAAGCGCAAGTGCGACACAGGAGCAAAGGTGTCATAGCAGACATTGTTGCATCCAGGCTGGAGGGTGTTGCAGGTAAACTTGGACTGCTCATCACTGTAGACGGCGTCCCCCACCAGGGCCACAAGCAGGATGCGGAAGATGAGTAGCATTGTCAGCCATATCTTACCAATGACTGTTGAATGGTTTTGGACTTCAGTTAGGAAGCGACCAAGAATGGACCAGTCTCCCATTTCTATGGAAACAAAAAGTTCAATCACTATTCAAAGCAGTGAGGCAGCGTATTTTTACCATCAATAATTTCAGAAAACAAACTTCTCAAAGTATCATTTATTAGTCGTACAAAGGAAGCAGGTGCATGAAACTGGATGCATTTGCACAAGTATCACTTTCAAATACTATCCAAGTTGAAAAAATGTATACATATTTATATATACATTTCATATTACAAAAATTGAGCATCATTTTCATACTAAACTGCTGAAGTTATAGAGACATACTAACTTCCCTTCAATGTAAGTCTAATTACAGCATCAAGCTTCTTATGACAAAATATTGAGTGAAATCTTTTAATGCAAATTTTATCTCAAAGCACTGTATAAAATAAATTCCGAGTTCATGATTTAAAGTCAAATTTATTAAAATAGATCTTATCAAGGTGGAAACAACACAACAAGTTTTGATATTCTTTCTGTTCTCTAGTTAAGAAGCTTACCTCAAGAGAGTTTGAGCCGTCCTTATCCAAATTTGGGAAAATAACAGAGAAAGCACTTGGCATTACTCTGTTTTCAAGTGGAATTGATCCCTGGATGCTATCATGTATTTAGAGCTCGATGAGATGAGTGTGGTCTGACCACACATATTCCCTAACTCTAACTGAAACTGTATGTGAATAAAGGCTTTCAATGTACAGTGGGACAAAGATTGAAAAGTACAATGGGGGCACCTTCACATAACAGCCATTCACGGGCGAGCAGAGAGTTCAAAGAACGTACTGGAAAGGGTGTGCACAACACTAATTCATGCATAGAACCATTAGCTTTTAATTTCTGAGCCAAATGACTGGTCTCATTTACCAGACAGTATTGCTTTGGTCTCATGCTCTCAATAGATCAGATGTGTGGAGCCAAAATATAAACAGAGAAACAATTTTTGTATGTGTTTACATGTCACTTTTGACAAAAGTTTTTAAAAAATTCAGAAAATTATTGTAATCAAAATTTTTATACAATTGTACCTCCTTTTGTTTTTCTTTATGGGAGGTAGTATAACGTTTTCCTTGAATTTTTTCACCAGCACTGACAGCAACTTCAACATACTAACATGATCATGTGTGAAATTAAGTAAAAATGGTGATTCACCCCCTTTGAAGATTTAAATTAAGTTATTCAATTTGCAAGAGATTCTTTTGGGTGAATCTCTACAAGGAAAATTTGTAAAAACATCAGATTCGGTGCTTTAGTAAGAAAGTAACAGAAATAAAATAAAATCAGTAAGGTCCAGTGAATTCAAAGACCTTTTGTCATACATATAGATATATTTATTTATATCTTTACAATTTCCTTTTCTTTTCTTTTTTTTTGCACCAGGGTATTTGCAATGGTTCAGCTTTTATGTCTCCAAAAATGTTAGACACAATAACAAACTGAGCCCATATTTTAATGCTTTCGTGTCAAACAGTTCTGCAGGAGTTGGCACTGTATTGTGGATGATCTTTTGAATGCAGGAGTCCTGTCATGTTACTTGTCTATGTTTGTACAGTGTGCATTGTCTAGTCCAGCGTAGCACTGTGGGCCCTGTTGCTTTGGTGATTAGCTGTAAACAGCACATTCTTGCTGCATTGAACTGATTATGTGATCTTCAGTGGCTGTTATTACAATTTTAATTGGAAGGTCTTTTTGGACTTCATGCGGGAAAACTTGCAGAGAATTGCACAGTGTCCTTTAATTTAAGAAAAGATTTTACAGTTAATATAAAAGTATGTGCCCTAGTTATGACAAGCAGCTGGGTTGGTGATGATGATAACCCAGCTTTATCTAAAGATTCTTTAACTCCAGATTCTCTGTAAACTGTCCAAATTGTAGATTACTCCTAATGTTTTACAACGTCATCTAGTTATACTGACTGCCATGCTCCAAGGTTTTATTTATTTATTTATTTTAAATTTTAATTTAGACAGAGCCAGCCCAAGCCTCAATGGGGCCCGAAGCAAAATTTGATTTTGGGGCCCTCTGTTTCTGCCAATAATACTGACTGTTGATCATTCACACACCTTCACAAATCTCTTTGATTAACATTCCATGACACGCAAACAAACCTTTATCTTGGCGTTTTTCTCTTCTTCCTCTTTCTTCCTTTTTCTTTTCTCTGCTCCTGAAGGATATGTCCTTTTAGTGACATTGTTATGCTCCACAACTACCTGTGCTTTGGATGCTCAGTGCACATTGCACAGCAGAAGGCACATAACGGTAGCAGAGCTTTGACGTATCGACTGTAAGAATCATAGGCCTACATCGGCAGCAGCACTAAAATGTTTTTACTTTATTTTATTTTTACAATAATATATATTTGATCATACAGAAAGCATCACTCATACATGCAAAAAATAAAAAATATAAAAAAAATTTTGGGGGATTGCTCTTGGAGGCCCCGTCTTAGCTGCGGGGCCCTAAGCAGGCACTTAGTTCGCTTATGCCTTGGGCCGGCTCTGAATTAAGAGCATTACATCACAAAGTTTACTCAGTGAAGTGACCTAATGTGTGTGAAACATCTTTCAAGCAGACAGAACAGCAACCAACATTAAGCTCCAGTGTGGTCATGACAAAAACCATGCTTTTTGAGGGCTTAGACCAGTAATCTTGTTATGGCTGAATGTTTTATAGTTACAATTATATGAGTATCATAAAGTTAGCTGGGACAAAAGGTCAGTTTTTATGTCATAGTTATGAATTCCACAAATGACTTAATTTGCATGCAAGAAACCTGAAAGGGCCTCATTTCATTTTGGTGAGACACAGAGAAGTTCCCATAAGGCACCTGGTGTCTGACATTTATGTCAATTAAATTTTGTTTTAAAAGTTGGAAATATTTATTTATTGGATTTGCACAAAAAATCTGCACAGTCCATATCAAAAGTTTTTTTTTTTTTTTTTCTGTTCGTTTGTTCTTGTTTTTCGCCTCAGAGGAGAAATATGACTGTATGTTGAAGTGGTCGAATGGAGGAAATCTGTGTGATTTATGTGCTTTGTGGTTTTCATTCATCTCCGTCCATCCCATGAATGAAAAAACAGACTGTAACCCACGCGGATTCTTTCTAGCTTTCTTTCAACCAGAACATTAAACTATGATGACGAAGAAGGGCCACGTGTTTTAAGATGTAAAAATTGCCCTCAAATTATATTATTTTCCTTGTGGAAACGAAAAAACTATGCCTGAAACACGGGTCATATCTTCACCACATGCGACAGTACTTTGCTATAACAAATACCCCTCGCAGACTCACAGAATAACCGTACAGAGGGGTGTTTCACAAAGCCAATTACATCAAATTAGCTCTGTGGTCGCGGAGAAACGTTAAGGAATATGTCTTTTAGTTATATTTCAGAGTTTATTCCCAGAGAAATATCCTAACTTTCAACCCAGCATTACATCGACCAATTAAACTATCCCCACATTTAGTTTTAACCTTTCTAAATTTAACAACCCGCCTAAGTTGTATGTGAAATGGTTCAGCCCGTGAGGTTACCGGAAGTTGTTTCAGCTGCCATGTTTGGTTGCTTTGTTGTAGGCTTCTACTTGGTTTCCTACAGAATTACTAAGTGTGGAAATGGAGCCGAGCTGGAGTACGTTTCTTTTTCAAGTAAGTTGACTCTTGGGGAGGGAAACCGGGAGAGCACGTGAAACAACCGTAAAAACGTAGAGACTGGATGTTTAAGCGGCAAAAACATATTTTAAACGAGTAATGCCAAGATCTAGTAACCAAGCAAAACAATGGTATATGAATCCAGGCTTCCAGCTGTGAAGCTTGGGAATGACGCTAGAACAAAAAATAATTTCTCACCAGCGTATGTTTGAAAGATTTGGCTTGTTTTCTCATTGTACAATTACTTAGACAATGTGTGTTGGATAACTCGACAGCCCTGGCGATATTTCAAGTTTGTTTGCCAAGTCGATCCAGCAAAACATGCGGGATCATTTTTGAAGTGAGGCTGGAGACGCCACCGCACCGTTACAACAGAGACAGACCTGTTTTTCACTGTGATTGAGGGGCTTTGATCGGACGCCATGAGATAATGAGAGGGAATTTCATTGTAACGCGTGTAATCCCGCCGGTTATTTCTCATTTGAAGTGCATAATGTTTGTGAGTTTGGATAAGTATCTACTTATCTTATCAACTGCTGAGATTTACTAACGGCCACTCGCAAGTCCGCGGTGAACTTTCCGCTCGCCTCAGCCGGTGTTATGACGAGTTGTGTTGCTTCGTCAAAACGCTGCCATGGAGAGAATCGACAGAAGGGGCTATTAATTGATGTCATTATTGCTTATTTATGTACACACAGAGAGTGGCGTACTGTAAGAATAAGATGTTGGTGCTGTTAATCTATCACAAAACGTATAAAGATTTCAAGTGAAGCTTTTCTCAGTAGATTTGCATCCTCTTTCTAATATTGACTAAATAAGTAGTGCTCTCCGTTTCCCGGGGTATTGGGGGACATGTTTTGACGGCGTATTTCAGTAACCCTATCTCAATCCCAAGACAAGCGTTTCGCTGTGTTAGTATGCTTCATACTCCCAGCGGTGACAAGCGCCCAGAATTGTGGTTTAGCGCAGGCGCAGTACTCTAAGCAGCACATCTCCATAGGAAGCACTTTCCGATAGAACACCGGTTCGACAGTAACTAGCCAAGTTAGCTAACGATGTTTATTAAACTCGCTGGCTAACTCAGCTTAATTTGGGCGAGGCTGTCGTAATAAGCTTGCAAAGACAACGTTATATGAATCCGTTACCGTGACTATAACATTACAGCTCTTTGTTTATTAAGTAGCTATTTATTCTGGAGGACCGCGGCAGGAAAGGAATTCAAACTATGCGCACAGCAACATCAGCTAACACTAGCAACCAAGAAGCATATTTGAAATTAGCAACGACATTACGCAATGTGTAAATCCATTTTCAGCCAGAAAGAGTGAGTGCTGCAGTCAGGAGTGATATCTGACACGGTTTAGTGGCTTTTCACTGTGTTCTAAGATGGAAGGCTATTGTTCAGCGAAATGAATGAAATGTTTAATTCCCCTGGTCTTACTTGGCTTCAAAGACTAAGCCCCGTACATGAAAAATGTAGTTCTTTGGGGGGTGAGGTTAAGCTCAAAATACTCATTGTGTTGCCGCTTCACGTATTGTATTCTTTCACAGTTCTCATTTTGTGTTTTTAAACCCCTCAAGAACTGTAATAGTATTCAACAATTTAGCTTTTTCCTGGTGTTTTTTTTCTCAAGTTGTAACAGACATCTATCCTGCATAATATCCATAAAGTTAAACCCCAGTACGTGTGAGTGGGTGTACTAGACTCCTCATGGGAAGAACTTCCTCAATGAACTAGGCAACTGTACACTTCCATTCACAAAATACTTTTTATAGAATCTGCTTAATTTATTTAAATATACCAGATGTCTTCTTATAATAGCCATATCTTGTTTTAACAGTCTAAAGTGTGCTGTATATAAGTGAAAAACAGCACAGAGTAGCAGCAATGTAGGAAAGAAAAGATGTACTTGCTGTGTTTGTTTAACGTTGTTGAGAGTAGAGGAGGAATAAATTACAACTATAATGGTTGCACAGTTTGGTTTATTCCTCTCTGTAAAGCTGGCAAAGTTGTGTTTTTGATAGTCCTTGCCTATCTGTCTTCAATGAAACATGTTTACTGGGTATCATTTTGCACCTACTACACAGATGAACTCACTGAATACATCATAGCAGTGAGGAGGCAGAGATGAAAAGTCTTGTGTTCAATTCTTGTTTGGCTGCTGGAGTTGTTATCATAGCAGAAGACAATAGAAAGAGGGAAAAACAGGCAGGGGAGCTTGAATCTCCAGAAAAGGGTTGCAAGAATTGAATATTTCTTATTGAAGACAGTGGGTAAAGATCTGATTCCAACATTACTTTTCCAAAGTTGTAAACAGGTGAGCAAGAGCTTCAGAGAGTAAGAATATTGCACTGTGAGATGCTTTTATCATATTGCTTTTAATCACACGCACACTAACACAGCCTTTAATATTCATCACCTGTTGTTGGGTATTAGTGATATTTTGCTCTGCTGTCAGGCACTGATTACTTACATCTTTGAGCTATTTCTTCCTGAGGCAGATGGACAGTGTGGCGTGTTGTTGAGTGTCTGGCATCCCGCCAGAAGCCTTGCATGTATTATGTACCTCGCACTCTTACTGTGTTGATCTCATGTAAATCTGTGTGCAGTGCAGTTGGCATTCCATTCACCCACCAGCCTCAGACTAAGTCTCTGTAGTGTCTTTAATGCTCGAAAATATGTCCTTTCTTCTTTATAAATGCTGTTTTACTAAACTAAATTGAAAAATGATGATTAACATATTTTTGATTTGATACTCTGTCAGGCGTTTTAAATCCATATTGTTGTGTAAATTAGCTTGAAAATCATCATAAGTGCAGCTGTATCTTGAATTTTATAATAATAGAGAAATGTTTTAGGAGAAAAAGTAATAATCTGCTTGGTTAGAGTAAAGATTTCCAGCTTATGTGTTTTTAGAGTTCTTTGCCACTGGATGCTAGGCTATTCACCAGTTATATGAGGAGTTGACCCACCATATGGACAAGAGTCCAATTTGTTTGCCGCCTCAATGTTAGCAGAAGACAGACAACGTAATTTATTGTTTTACGCAGCTGATTCTGACTGGTTCAAGGAAGACCAGCACAGCACATCAAAGACAGGGCACTCAGTTATTTCTACTCCATGAATCCAGAGTTGTTTAATCATGTTGTTTGTGCACCCTCCACCTTTAGCGGACAGGGCACCGAATCTTGGAATTGAAATAAAAAAAATTTAACAGTTACAGGAGATTCGGAATGTAACTGATTTCCAGTTGTAGTGGAACGTCAGAATTTCTGAGTTCTTAGCAGGAAATTCATCTGGAATGGCCCCTTGAAGTCAGATTTCCGACTCGGAAAGTCAGCCGATCCTCACCGACCCCGACTTGACCACGATGTCATAATCCAAGATAGCAGCTCTGTGCATCAATAGTAAACAGCAATAGTGAAAGCTCTCGTAATGTATTATTTACTAGCACTTCTGTTATGTCTTTGTAAAATTAAGTAGGTGGTGTAGTGCTGCCCAACGTCTAACTGTGGACATGGTGCTATGGTGTTTTTATGTGTAAAATACTGTGTTATGTGTTGTTGTCAACTAGTATTGTCAACAAAAGCTAACCATGATTAAAAACCATAGACATAATACTAAAAACAACTAACAATGTCTCAACGTTACAGCATTGGGTGTCCATCTTGGTATCCAAGGTAAAATCCAAGGTAACTGGAACGCAGTGACCAACATAACCCAACATTTGTACCCTAATTTGTTCAGGCCTTACTCCAGGAAATATATTGAGGTCTCCAAATAAATATGTGATGTTTTTTTACCATAATGTCATGGATTCAGTGTAAAATCTAAAAACTGTTTTAATATTTGACAGTTGACCAATTGATTTTACTCAATTTGCTCCCTAAGTATACTCTAAAAAGGCCTTGTGCCAGGATTCAAGTCTTTTTTGCAGGACTCAGAAGCCCTCTCTCCCTATTTTGAAGGCTTAAAAAAACATATGAGGGACAGTTAAGAATAGTTTCCTGGTCTGAAAGAGACATTTAAATAACAAAATGTCTTTTCTAGTTTGGTATTTTGAGTGTTACTGGTGAATCAGTTTTGTAAACTACGTCTCTAAAAGAGTCCCGGTGAGTCAGCATGTACAATAGGGCCCTTAAACGGGCTCACCTAAATGGAATGCAGCTTTTTTTTTTTATGTCACTAATTACATCCGTGCATTTCCTGTCATGACAAGCAAAATCTTGTGCTTTGAAGAGGGCCTTCTATTTTCAGGGCTGTAGTCATTATACTGTTTAAACAAACAAAAGCTGATGACGTTGGACTTTGAGGGAATATCACAACGCAGTACAGATTCACATTTTAACACCACTTTGCACATGTTTACTTGTCACAATGTGCATTTTATACTTAAGGGGCTGTTCTGGCAAAAAAAAAAGAGCCCTTGAAATATTTGTGTAGAGATTTCAAGTTAGTATATGTGATAAGTTTTTGTGTTTGTATGTTTTTCCAAGTCACTGCAGTGAGGTTAAAAATACTAGTTCCTTGTATTCCATGGAAATATTCACCGTTTGTGTTCATGCTCATGAAGCGAGTTAAGAAATTTGACTTGTTTACTGAGATGTTGCACCAATAAGATGCTGCAAAGTTGCTTTAAAACATTATTTATCAACTTGCAAAATTCTAGTGCAACATAAGTGCTGACAGCTTCCCGTGTGACGCTCAGCTACATTTGCCAGTCAGCACTGAACTAATGAAAACCATGGAGTCATCTGAGGGGGTTTTAGATACTCATACGCATCTCTTTTTAACAGTTGACTGTGTGTTCCATATTAGAGTAATCATGTCAGTGCACATGGGAATATAAATATCAATTTGAGATATTTTTTGACAGACCCAAATCTGTTGATAATATCTGCAGGCTATTTTGTGGGTAGCTGTTTTTCACCATAACCGTGGTGCCAAAAAATTATTATTTTTTTTCTTATGAGAGATCTGTTGTATATCATTTGATGGTGTAGTGCAACATGTTGCCTCCTCCTCTATGTCCTGTTTGTTTTTCTCAGTGCAGAACGTTGTCTTACAATCATATTTGCGTGCCAAATGCTAAGTGTTTGCAGTTCATTTCGATCAAAAAAGCCCCCCAGAAAAAAAAAAGATTTTAAACAGCAGGAAAACCCTACTGCTTGGACATGATTTTTGTTGCTTGCGAAGTTGTTTTGTATGAATTTTACTGCTACTGGGTGCCAACACTCTAGGAGGTTTGGGCTCATTTTATTTAAACAGGAAACACTGTAAAAAAATGCTCATACCACCGATATGCATGTTGTAGTCCATGCCAAGGTGAAAAAGTTAATAGATCAAAACATCCATCTGAAGATGTTACTCACGAACCTTGGCAAAATAACAAGAAAACTTGCCACCTACGCTATTAACAAGCACAGCATTGATTTCCTGCAGGTTTGTATGCTTTACAGTTTATTGAAAAATCCAGAAAGATGACAAACATCACTGAAGTGATGTTTTGAAAGAGCTTGGTTTAGTTTGCTAAGGCCTAGTGTCGCAGCCAGAAACTTCAGAACTTGTAAACAAGAGAGGAAAAAAACTCAAACTTCTGGGCACGTATCTGAAAACACATAATTTTTTAAAAGTTCTGTTCCTGTTCAGTATGATCGTTATTCATTCCTCTTGCTTTGTGTGATCAATTAGAGGTTCTTGTACATTTTGTAAATAGTGGATTTTGGCAAGCAGCTGTAGAGTGTGACACAAAAGACTTCAGTAAAGACAGTGTCTAATCTGACTCAGACCATGAGCACAATTCGAGTCTACAGTGGCCCGTGGAGCCATCGGGACACTCCCTCCATTTTGATGTTATTTATGAGGGAGCAGCCCCAGTTGTCAGAGCGCATTTGTGTCAAAATGGTCAGAGCTGCATGAAGGCACAGCAGCTTACAGGCTCTGCACCTCTGTAGACGCAGGCCGTCTGCAGCAGCTCTGTCTGCTGTTCACAGGCTTCACAAAGAGGGTACCCGGCTCATACCCCCCACCCCCCAACCAACCCAAACATAAAGCCCTCCTTCCAAAACCCTTGTTGTGCCAGCAGACTGGCATGATGATGACTAATCCTGGAAGGTGGCAAGTGTGAGCAGGTGCTTAGACAAATGGATGGGTGGGCTTGGTGGCATTTTCTACCGAGTTCCCAGGTCCCATTGCATACGAGGGAATGACGTTGAGTTTGGTTGAGCAGTGTGTGGATAAACAATGTCCCTGTCTCATGAATAGATGAGCCAAATCAATGAAGATGAGCATACAAAGCTCCCCTGCTGAGGCATCACTGCTCAGATTTGTGTCTCTCACAATGGGCTAGATGACATAAGGAGGACATTGTGTGGTTCATTTTTCTTCTCTATCCGCTGCCTCCTCTTTTGCAACTCCTTTCTGGGCCGGCCTTGTGCGATGGATGATTGAACCTCAAAGGGAAAGGTCAAGCATTTCACCTTGCCCTTTCTTGCTTGTGGTTGACAACATGGTTGTCTTGGTTGTGTCCGTTCGCCAAAAACAACAGTGTTAGCTACGATACAAAACATTTCATATTGAAGAAAAGTGATATCAGAGCATTAACTATTATCTTACAAGTATGTATTTTTTGTGGCTGTTGCCTACCTGAAAGCTGTTTGATATCTTCCAAGTAATAAAAGAGGAAGAAAACATTAATGATAGGACAGGTGTAGTTCTGAGAGATTTGGACCAAAAGAAAACTGCAGAGACTTTATCAGCCATCAACAAGTCCTGTATTTCGGAAAAATATGAGTTAAGGTCCTTTCACAGTGGTACCGTTTTTATTGTGCGATTATTTCGGACGACAGTATTTTTTTCCGAACTCGTATCCTGTCAATACAAGCGTTCACATCAGCGACATTTTCCCGTCCTGCGATATTGCGGCATTTATTTTTTCTGATCACGGTCGATTTTTCTAAAGTTTTGCATACTGCGTGTCCACTTCTGACCAATCAGATTGCGTGTTGTTGGAAAATCTGATTCATCGGTATATCCAACATGGCCAGCATCGTTTATGTGTCGGAGAACAGAGTGCTTTTTGATAATAAACACAAACATTACAAAGATAACGACTTGAAGGATAGTTTGTGTGCTTCAACAGTTTGCTAAATGTCTTTTTTTTAACTTTCATCTGTGCTAAGTAACTTGAGCTCGTATGCTAACCTGTTCAGATACAACGTACCATATGAATTTTTACTGTCTCAAACTCAATCGCGTTGCTGTCACAGCACCATTAGGTCTCGGTTGTTACCTTATGTTTATGGATTATAAACATAAGGTTTATTTGCGTTGGTGTCGGTGTGTAAGGACCTTGTAAAGTGAGATCAAGCACAAACTAGCTTACCTTAGACTACAACCATGCACAGAGAGGAAGACACCCAGGGGAAGGTGGTGGGGGCGCGGTGTGATTAATCTGTCAGTACTAAATACAAGTTAGTTGTACTAATCTAACCTGCTACTACTTATCTTATGTTGTGATTGAGGGTGGTATATGTTTTAACTAAGGTAAAAAGCAGGTCCACATTTATTTATCTTCGTTGAGGAAGGCTGAGATGGGTGCTGTTACACTGTTTCACACATAACCCTCAACAACACGACCCTCAAGAGTCCGAAATAAATCCAGAAAGCAGGTTTTCACCTCTAAATGTGCAACAAGTCATCTGAGCTAATAGCTGGCTTGAGCCTCAACTGACTGCATGAGAAAGTTGTGAAAGCTGGTTATTATACCTTGGCCCCCATCCAGTCCCTGATATGTACACATGCTCAGTGGGAAAACTGAGCTTGTTTACTCGTGAGATAATTGTCTTATTTATGTTTAAGGTTCAGACGTTTTTTTTTTATTTTTATTTTTTTGCAAACGCTTATATTGTGATGTTAATTTTACAGCTTTATTTTGTTTTGCATAAATATGGCAAAAAGTCATGTCTGCAACAGCTGCATAGTAGCCTATCATTTGAACACTTTCTGCTTTTTTTTATGCACCAACCCTAATAAGAAACATGTCCAAACAAATTGCGCATTTTCATTCTCCTCTAAAACCTCTGCCGGGTTTATTCCAGTAGTTTGGTGATGAGAAAAATTGTGGAGTTTCGGGTCATGACTGTGGCAAGAGTTGTGAATTTTGTGTGACCTCCTCCTCACTGGGAAGGTTCGTCAAAGTTTACCTCCAGAGGGAAATCCAATCTAGACACAAGTTGTTGCTACTGCTAATTGCACTCGGCCACTTCACCCCCATTTGTGTTGTGGCAGCAGTGGGCATTTGTGTGCAACCACAAAACCCCGATAACACAATGTGGGAGGCCTTGTTGTTTGTCTGGTTTACTGACCTGTATTTTTCTATTGTGTGTGAGTGTGTGTAGTGTGTGAGTGTGTGTACATGAATTCCTTTACTTCTCTATGTCTTCTAACTGAGCACTGCAGTTGAGCCAACGGCCTGCTGTTTGGAGCAGACTCTGTTTGTGCCTCTAATTTGGTGTGCTTGCTTTGCAGTAACATGATGAATCAGCACAGTCATGATGGGATCATTTTTCATGCAGTACATTTTGCATTAGTGGCATGCTGCGTCAACCCGTTTATGACAGATCCAGGGCCCATTTAGTAACTCATAAAATCTCAGTAACTCTTGGTGTTTTTGTAGACTTGCAATTTATATGCAGACGTTGTAAGGTAAACATGCAGTGGGTTTATTTTAGAGACTACAACCCCCTAACACGGAGGCGCCTTTTAAATGATAAGTATACGTTCACGTTTTTGTATTTGAGCTGCGTCAGTGCTTGAAACTCTGGAACTCGTCAAAATATTTATCTGTGTTGGTGTGTTTTTGTTTCACCAGCAGGCCAATGAAGCTCTCCACCACCAGCACCAGGTGGCCCAGAACAGCCTGCTTCCACTTCTCAACGCCGGAAATGAACAAGTTGACCAGAAGCCCATCCTACCCATCCAAATAGACCAGAAGCCCCCTTCCAGTGCCGCCGATCTCCTCAAGGACAATGTGGCTAGTGGAGGAGGTGCACGGCTACCAGTGCCTGTCATAAAGAAGGAACACAAAGGAAAGACACCTTTCGTTTGCGGCTACTGCAACAAGGCCTTCCGTGATAGTTACCACCTGCGGCGCCATGAGTCCAGCCACACGGGTATCAAAATGGTGTCACGGCCAAAGAAAACGGCCCAGACGGCCCCCACCATGGTACCCATGATCTCCACTATGCCAAGGGAGAACAACGGCAACCCTTCCTACATCTCCACAGTAGCGGGCATCCTTTCCACAGCAACCACCTCAGTTTCTTCAAGTATCATGACATCGTCGGCGATGGGGAATGTGCCGCAGCAAAATGTGCCCAAAAAACCAGCCAAACCTGTTAAGAAAAACCATGGCTGCGAAATGTGCGGCAAGGCCTTCCGCGACGTCTACCACCTGAACCGCCACAAGCTGTCCCACTCGGACGAGAAGCCGTTCGAGTGCCCCATCTGCCAACAACGCTTTAAAAGAAAGGACAGGATGACCTACCACGTCCGCTCTCATGACGGAGGAGTCCACAAGCCCTATGTTTGCTCAGTGTGTGGGAAAGGCTTCTCCAGGTAAACCATGTTCATAGTGCTGCCTAGTGTTGTTGTCCTAAAACATTGAGACTATTTATAGCAATCCTCAAGATGTGTTATCTGCTGCATGTGGTAACTAGTTTATTCCCAATTCAAGAGTGAAAATAAGCACACTCCAGCTGGGAATAAAGCTTTCCCTCATTATCTTTTGCCTCTTTTCTGTGCGCTGTCAGGAACACTGGTCAAAGGGAGTCAAACCCTGCATTGGACGGCTGCGAAGCACTAGCAATAGATTTCATGGGGGGATAACATTACCCGTTTCGAATGTCTTTGTATGTTCCCCATATAGCTCTGAAGGTGACAGAATAAGTTGTTGTGTGCTCTCCTTAGAGCAATAGTATTAAGGTTTCCAAACTTCTTCTCATTATGGTTTGAGGCTTTCCATGAAAATGTTTTATTGGATTGTTTTCTAAGCATTTCATGCCTCCAATACAGAACATGAAGCAGGTTACAGACAAGTAGCATGACACCAGTTTGGTATCATACCAATGCCATAGGTTTGTCTGGCATGTAGTTGGGTGTTTCTGTGTGGGCCCATGAATCCCTCCAAATGAAAGTCTGCAGTAAATCAGGAAAGGCTTGCAACTCTTCCGCATGTATACGCAAGAGAAGTTTAGAAGGAGCAGCAGGAAAGTTGCACGAAACTGATGAGACAATGGAGCAGATGCAAAAAAAAAGACTCCTCAAGTTTATTGTACTAGAAACAAGGCTTCTGTAAACAGGAAGCATGCTTCTGAGATGGTTGTTTTTTATGGTCAGTGAAGTAAGACAAAGATGCACTCTAGAGTCAGAGAAAAAAGGGTTTGCTTGTTTGTGTGGAATTACAACATCTAAAAGAAGAATATAACTGTTTATAATCACCAAACACACATAACCAAATACCCCTCAGTAATTTAGGCTTGGCTATTGCTGTGTGTTTGATAAAATAGAAAAAGTTAATACTGTATTTGATGCCTATCTCTATAACTCATTATAAATATATGTACAATGCTTTATAATCACGTTACAGCACTGTATAACTATAGTTATAAACACTCATAAATGATCATAATGCTTTGTAGCAATAATCATAACACATTATAAAGCATTTTATCATGACTTACAACGTCAGGCATTATACTGTTGTTAACAGTACACAATGCAACTGTTGTTAACAGTTTTAACACATTATAATACCTGACCTTATAAGTCATGATAAAATGCTTTATAATGTGTTAAGATTATTGGTATGAAGCATTATGATCATTTATGAGTGTTTATAACTATAGTTATACAGCGCTATAACATGATTATAACGCATTATAAACATATTTATGATGCGTTACAGAGGTGTCAAATAAAGTGTTTCCAAAAAATCATATTTATTACATTTCTGACAAATCTGTTGACTATTGAATAACCATATTTATATTTTTGCAGTCAATTTGAATCTTTTTGTTAGTTATTACAAAGAGAGGTTTAATGTTGCTGCAGTCATTAGTCACTACATTTCTTCTGTTCAGCGCAACTAGCATGTTGCTAATAGAATGACTTGCATGTGAATAAGGTGCAGTTCCACTCTGTGATCGTACATAGAGGAATTACTATATTGACCTCTCCTGTTCATCTAGCTCACCAGAAGCTGCGTTCTTACATGTATAGTGTATGTGGCAGTTTAGAAGTGTACTCGTGTTGACCCCATGCGCCATTTCAACCACATGTTTAAACAGTCGCACATGGGAGAGCATCAGTGGTCGAGGAGAACCAAGGGAGGGGGAGGCGTCACTTGTCACTTTGCGGTTCCCGCCAGCATGTCACAGATTCTCGTTCCCCTGGGAATGCAGTGAACCGTGCTGTAATGATCAGGTCAACACACTGACTATGAAGTAAACACATATTTTGTTCAAGATGCTCTGGTTTTCATCAATACTCAGATTTTATTACACAAACTTTTAAATGAGCCAGAATCGATGTCAATTTTCATGGAGTGAGCAGGGGTTGAAACAGCATGAGAGGACTTGGGTGCTGCAACACAACTTCAACAAAAACATCAGCTGTATACCCAGGCCAAGCTGTAACATTAGCTCTGTGCTGTGCAGGGCAGTTTTAGGCATGCCTCCAACACTGTGACGTGGGGTAGGGATTCATCGGCATACTGGAAAGTGAGAATGGGGACTGAATAACAGGGCACTGAGTCACTGCCACTCAGCCAAATACGTAGACAGGCACTGTCTACAGTCTGCTCCTCTTGTTAGTGGGACAAAAAACAGAAAAGAAAAGGAAAGGGGGGAAAACTGATTCCGGTTCACAGCACCAGTGAGGAGACTCCACTTGGCTCCTCTCGTTTCTACTTGAAAAAAAAAAAACTCAGCAGCATGAAGCTTTCCGGTTTGGGAGCAGCTGCCAGGGCTGTAGCTCTTACTCACTCCATTATGACACTTCTAACATGATTCAGCTCACAGCTTCACTAGAACTAACAAGCTGACAGAGGAGGAGCAGTGCCAAGACGATTTTGTGAATGCTGGAGTTTCACTGTAAAGGTCAAGAGGCAAAGAACTGTTTTCTAGCCTCTGCTGATAAGCAGGGAACTGTAACTTAGACAGTACAGGACGGGAATGTGTTGCCATCGGTGTTTGACATTTGTGATATTGAGGTTCAAATCAAGATACACAAGGACCTTTTAAGCTCTTGAAAAACTAAGGGGAATACTTTATTAGTAAAAAAAAATGAGGGCCAACAAGTTAAGGAAGTTTGCCAGTCAATGACAGGGCCCTGTTTTGAAAATCTGATTGATATTTTGATTGATTGATGCAAGACTTTCCGACATGGGATTTTTATACTATGTTTGTTGAAAATATATTATTTCCTTACTTAGATATTTATTGGCTAGAAATTTATTTGGTAGCTAATAAAGAACAAACATGATTAGAAGAGGTGGGAGAAAAACTCGATCCAGCATAGTACCGCAATATTTTATCTGGTGATATATCGTCTCATATAGCAAGTATCGATTTTTTCAAATTAATTGTTAATATGAAGTCAAATCTATGAAAATGGAAAAATAAAATCAACTGTTTGCCCAGTGAGGTTGGCAGAGGTGAATATAACACCACCTGGGGAAAGACATTAGAAATGCAAGCAGGGCACAAATGAGATGGACCTGACACATAAGGTTTGCAAGATGTGTTACATGAAATAAATTACTGTGTAAATAAGACAAACAAAGAAAAACTAAATGCTTAATTAGTTTTGAATGGCAATATATTGTATCACAAAACTTGCTGTGTAGCAAAATGTTAAAAATCGCAATAATATTGTATCGTGGCCCAAGTATTGTGATAATATCTTATTGTGGCCAAAGTATCATGATAATATCATATTGTGGCCCAAGTATTGCAATAATATTGTATCGTGGCCCAAGTATCATGATAATAGCGTATTCTGGCCCAAGTATCATGATAATATCATAACGTGGCCCAAGGATCTTGATAATATCGTATCATGGCCCAAGTATTGTGATAATATATCGTGACCAAAGTATCATGATAATATCTTATCGTGGCCCAAGTATCATGATAATATCATATCGTGGCCCAAATATCGTGATAATATCGTATCGTGGGGCCACTGGTGATTCCTACCCCTAATATACAGACTAATCAGTTGATGTCAATGCTAAATGTCTCTGTAGGTTCTCATTCATCCAGGTCATAGTTAACTGATTCTTCCTCAAACAAGTTTAGTTGCCCTTTACATGAAGAATTGGATCTCAATGCTAAATAGATGGCAGATGTGAACAAGAGCTAATCACCAAACTTGATTTTGTGATGCAGACATTATCATGCAAAGTTTAGCGAGAAAGCATGGCATATAAGAATTGTGCAGCATCGTGGCAGTTGAACTGATTTCTCACTCTCATCTGTTTAAAAGTCTCTCAGTTGTTGGTCAGAGTGCGGTTATTAACCCCTTCCCTGCGTTGACAAAGTAGAGTTTACTTTGTGGCCTACTTATTCCTCTCCTAATCCTCAGAGTGGGATGCTGCTCAAATTTAGTGGAAGGAATTAAGCAATTTCTTGGGAATTTTCGGTTACATTCCCATCATGCAAGTAAGGCTACAGCCAGATAAACAGAGGTATCATAATGAAAAGCAGTGCTTTCATTATTTCCGAAAGCTTTTGAAATATGTACAAGTTGACCTCATCAATGCGGTGTGTTTTTGAAACTAGGTCATTCTTGCTCATGCACGATTGATCCTGCAGAATTAATCGCCATTGACTGAATTTTGGATTTTTGTCCTCATTTGCTCATTATCGGAGCAGACAAGGCACATCAATATGTTTCTGCACTTTTGCACTTGAAATGTGAAGAAAAGGTTGTACATAACGCTTGTATTTAGCGCTTGAACGCTCTCATGGATTATTGTAAGTTACATGCTTGTATAAGTTTTTCATCAACTTGCATTTTTGCGTTTCTGTGCAAGTGACCGTTAGATGTTAAGTCGCGTCACTCTCCTTAACCGCTGCACATAACTTAAGCTGATACTGACAAGGACCTGCATTGATAAATTACTAAAAAGGCACTACATGTTGTCTTGTAATCAAGTGTATAATTGTCTCTGGAAAAGCTGTAGTTGATGAGTGTTGTTGAAGGTAATCATCAATCTAAATCTTGATTTGTTCTTCTGTCATGCAGAGTGACTCCTAAACTCACAGAGCTTCCTGCTTTACTGTTCTAAGTTTAGACGTGTGATTGTTTCTTTTCTTATTTTCTTAATCTAGGCCAGACCACTTGAGCTGCCATGTGAAGCATGTGCATTCTTCAGAGAGACCCTTTAAATGTCAAGTAACGGTAAGACTTGTTGCTTTTTACATTCAGAAAACTGTTATTGTGAAGTGGTGGTAGTGGTTTTTTTTTTGTCGTTCTGCACTGAGCTTTGTCCCTTCTCCGTCGTGGGGTTGCAGGCCTGTACCTCTGCTTTCGCCACCAAAGACAGACTGCGCTCCCACATGATCCGACATGAAGGCAAAGTCACCTGCAGCATCTGTGGAAAAATGCTCAGTGCGGCCTACATCACCAGCCATCTGAAGACTCACGGCCAGACCAACTTTAACTCCTGTAATAAAGGTACATTTTACTTGAAAAAATACACACGTACAACATGAAGGTGTTAATATTCCAACATGACCTTAATCAAGGAAGAGTCCTGGACAAGCTTCTCTTCAAATACCGTGTTTTTGGGACTATACGGCGCACTTAAAATCCTTAAATCTTCTCAAAAATTGACAGTGCATCTTATAATCCAGTGCGCTTTATGTATGATTACTTGTTGTGACCGATTTTATGTGGTACAATGCGCTCAAAAATCTGTCGAAATGTGTTAGTACGACTTTGATAAGCAACGACAGTACGCTGTGTCTCTACCTGATCGGCCTCGTAACACAGTCTACAACACTACCCGACTGTAATGTGTAAACTAGAAGTGTGTTCATGTAAGGCAGCCCGGGCGCCAATTTTTTTTTTGCAGGACGGTAGGGGAAAGTCCCGCCTCCTTCGCCTCTGATTGGCTAAAAAAGCTGGAAACGTCATCACACACTCAGGCCAAACATGGGCTGTTGGCTCTGTCCATTGAACAGAACATTACACAACATTATCACACTTCTGAATCGGTGTTGTTTTTGTTGACAAAAATTTTTCGTCAACGCCCCCTTTTTTTCCACGACAAAGACGTGACACTGACAAGCTAAACATAAGTCTTAGATGACTAAAATGTGACGAGATGAATGTGCGTTTATGTTGATGAGACGAGACTAGACGAAAACGTTAGTGGTGGACGATGGACAGAGTTGCAAAATTCATGAGCATTTCGTCAGCTAAAACGCTAAACATTTATTCTGACAATGACTTCGTCAACGAAAACAACACTGTTCTGAATCTCCTAACCCTCATCCTTATCCTAACCCTAACCCTAGCCAATCAGAGGCAAAGGAGGGCGGGTCCTTCCCCTACAAAACCATCCTACAAAAAAAAAAAAAAAATTTGCAGCCCAGGCCCGGAGTAGGCGCTAGCAACAATAAACCAGTCAATGCTTAATGCGCCTTACAATCCGGTGCGCCTTATGTGTGAACAAAGACACGTTAATTCACAGTGCGCCATATAATCCGGTGTGCCTTATCGCTCAAAAAATACGGTAACAATATTTCCTGAACTGTTTTTGCATTTTAACCTTTGCAGTTGACACATTTGGCTGCCTCTTTATTTAACACCGACAACCGACTCTTGTGTTGATGCAAAACTCAAGCTAAATCCTTTTTCTTTCTTGTCCAGATGGCAACGAAGTCTGCAACTCTGCCTCAGCTACACCTGTGACCATCTCTGCCCCCATCACCACAGCAATGAACCGGGGCATCCAGAACAACCCTGTTACCATAGCGGCACAAATGAACATTAGCACCAACACAGTCAACATCACATCTCCAGTGAGCCTCCAGCACCCAGTCACCATCACCGGACCCGTCAACATCGCATCCGTCAACATCCCTGCCACGGCACCGATGAATATCGCCCACCCGGTCGCAATAACCACCCCCATGCCTATGAATATGGCTGGCCCCATCAACATCGCCATGAGGCCCGTGGATAGCATGTCCTTCCTGTCCCAAGTCTTGCCTTCTTCCCCACCCTGGTAAAAAAAAAAAAGGAGAGCAAGAAAGAGAGAGAGAAAGAGAGTGCTGTGAACTGGACAGAACGAAAGGGAAAAATGAAGTAAAACTAGAGACTCCTGTCCTCATCAATTGCACCTCGAGCCCAGGTTCTTTCTTCCCCAGAACCACGTTTACTTCATGAAACCCTGAAGTGAATATTTGCATGAGCTGTGCGGCCGGTAGCCCCTCCAAGTCACTGCTACGTCCCAGCTTAGGAAGAGTGGCTGAAAAAGGCAGAAGACTTGAGTAGAAACCAAGTAGGAGTTATCTTGAAATCAGGACAACAGTAAGACTTAGAGTAGGCAATTAGAGAGATGAAACTGTGATTTGTATCATAAGGAAAAGACAGAAGAAGAGAGGAGAGGAGGACTCAGTAGGAAAAACACACCTGTGCTTTTACAAAAGGGAGATGAGACATGGACTGAAGCAATAACTCTGAATTGCTGTTTTTGATGTTTTACAAGGTTCTCTCCCAAAGCCTCTGGGTGTTTCTTTGTATGTTGTTTTTTTTTTTAACTATAGCCTGCTTATCACTATTTAATGTAATAGGAAATGAGTCTAGTAAAAGGGACAGCAGCTTCCACTTGCATGGAAGAATATTTTTCCACAGTGCTATAGCTTTTTTTTTCCTTCTCTGATAGTAGGTATGCTCTTGAGGTACAGTGACTAACTTGTACAGTTGACATAGTAATGTATTTTCATGTCAGCATTTTAACTTTTTTTTTTTTTTTTTCTTTTGCTTTTGTCATTCAAGTGGATATCTCACCAGTGTCCTCTTGATAATGAAATATTTGTCCTCTGTTTTTTTCTACTCGCATGGAAACGCAGAGGTTTGTTTTTACTTTGCCTATTTGTTGTGTTGATTTTTTTTTTCCATTAAGTCAGAGTGGAGTGAGTCTTGCACTGAAAGCATATCCTACACACAGGTGGACAGCAGTATTATCAAAGAACAAATTGGAGTCTTAGGTGTTTTGGTTAGCATGCCTGCGCTTGAGAGCCATCTAGTGGCTGACCATGGAAAGGCCTGGCCTTGTAGTGAAGCTTTTTCATGCTGTTGGTCATCATCACGGTGACTACTTAATTTTGTCTGACTCCTCTGTACACTGTTTCTTTTTGTATCTTTATCTGTTATAGCCCCGGGATTATACTTATGACCCCTCACTCAGGAAAAACATATACAAGCCCATTACTCATAAATTAAGATCCTTTTCAAGTTAATTATATCTATTATGTATCTTTACTTCTTTCATATTCTTTTTTTTAGATTTCCTAATCATTTGGCATCAGAAGACTTGACTAGACTTCCAACAGGGACATGAAGTCCAGCATTTGATTTTAAAACATAGCCGTCCATTGAAATAATCATGTACTGTGCAATGGCATACATGCTGTAACTTTTGACCTTTCCTTAAGTTCAGTTCCAGGCCGCAAGGAAAAGTGGCTGCGATCTGAAAGAGTTTGATGAAATGCAAGTTTGTGCCCATAGGAAAAAATGGGACAATATTGATGTTGCATGACCCCAAACACTGTAGCTGTTGAACATGAATTATTTTTTTAAGAATGCCATGTTATCTGAAGAACAGTGTTGCAGCTCTTGGAGTTGATTCAGTGTATAACTGAGAAATGCAATATGCATGTTTGTCATTTTCCCAAGTTTTGTTTTGAAACAAAAATGTTAGTGTAGCTTTTTATTTTATTTTTCATGTTCTTATGCATTTAAGTAGATACACTATGATAGCCTGTTTGCCAAATTTGATACAATATAATGTGATGAACTGAACATTTCATGTGGAATTGAACATCTCTTTATTTTTAAGGAAAAAAAAAGATAATTGGAAATTCCAGGACCCTTGTGAAAGCAGTTGAATGTATATCTTTGTACAAAACTATTTTAGTTCCAAGGATAAGGTAGTTACGATAGATGTGAAAGATGAATAACCTTTTTTATAAATCTTTTGTATTAGAACATTAACAATGGTAATTTTGTATATATGAGAGGCTAGGCTTTCTGATTAGCAGAAAGGTCAAACATTCCTACATTTTTTTTAAATGTATGTTTGTCAAATTATTACATAAACATGCGCAATGTTATGTGCCTTTTATTTGGGTTGTCTAAATAAAAGAAAACTATCAAATGTTTTTTTTTCTGTGTTTTTAATGATACAACTGAAAATCACTTTTTTTTGTTTTTTATTTGCACACAAAATATTTAACAAAAAAAAAAAAAAAACCTCCAGCATCATTAAAAAAAGTTAAATCCGCTGTAGAGAAACCCAAGAAATGTACAAGTCTTACAGGATAACCTTTGTGGACAGTTTCCATGTTTGAAGTTTTATAAGAACTTCAACACATAGCTGCGATACCTTACAGTGCTTGAACAATCTGTTCACAAAGCCAAACCCAAAAGATGTTTCCACAGTCCTACAAAATAAAAGCATTGACGCAAGTTGAAGAGAAGCACATCTTTAAAGCAAACTAATGTGTGCTACGATTCAGTCTTAACCTGTTTGATACTTTGGGCTACTTAAACTCATTATACACGCCCCACAGCTACATGTTTGAAATGACACTACTGTTTTATACAAGTTATAGTGAACAGTACTATATATTCAGGACTTTGGATGACTGACGATTTTAATCTTTTGTTGAATGAAGCCTCAGTGCAAGTGACTGCTTACAATGGCGAGTATGAGAATTCAAATTCAAATTAAGCTGTGTGTCTGAATTAACATTTTCAAATAATTTTCTTACCTGTGCAGCTGGCCAACTTTGTTCACTGAACAGCAGACAGGCAGCTGATGTGCTGTCGTTGTTTTTTTTCTTTTTTTTTGGAAAGAAATTTTGTTAACAAATACAAACAGCTTACCTTCCTTGAGAGCTGTATCAAGTTTTTTTTGTTGCAGTGTTTTGCAGTACCTTGTTGTCCAGCAGATGGTGTTATCCATGCATCTTTCATTGTAATGGGCCATTTAAGGTCTATTTGGTCTCAGAGCGCTCTACCTCCACAAACAGACTGACACACACAGTGGGGGTTTGAATAAACTTTTTAGTAACATAGTGTGGTTTTCACATTTCATAGGGTGGCATTAGAAGACAACAGGATCCAGTGACTGAAGAGAACAATGTCTCCTTGTGACAGTTCAGGTGGTTACCTCAATTTTTATGTAAGTTTTTACAATTATATCTGATTAGTCAAATGTGCTGAGATTACAACAGAAAGATTAACAACAAAGTTTAATGTTTTTTTTTTTTTTTTTTAAATACCTCAGAGCTAAAGTGTTCAAGCAGCAGTATGTTCCCAGCACCTCTTTCTCTTGCAGGCCCAGTTGTCTCTTTGTGCATCTCTATTTTCCAGCTGCATGTGTTGTTATTATTATTACTACTACTACTACTACTACTACTATACAAGCCTTGTTACAACTTATTTAGGTGCAGTTGATCCGATCTATAAAGGACTGAGCAAAGTCACAGTCCCTTTCTGGCTGGGTTAGTAAATGACTGAACCTAAATCAAAACTTACTTTGATTAAATAGATCAAAATGAACAGTATACGATGCGCAAACAAGCATGCTGGTGCTCTCTCAAATGCATGACTGTTCCAGCAAAAAAAAAAGGTTTCTTGACTTTTTAATATTTAAATTGCTCCAGTACTGGGGAAATCTAAAACCTTGAACATGGAAGTTTCTCATGTAGACGACATGTAGAGTTATTGGACATAAATTTGTCTGAGAGTGCTGTTTGACCAAAAGCACTCAGAACTTTGAATTACAGGGACTTTAGGAAGAACTAAATGGTTCCTGCGGCCCACTGTTGTCTGTGTTTCCATCAGGGGCCTGGAGTTTGTTCAGGGTAGATAGTGCAATTCAGGCCAATGAATCCAGGGAATTAAGCTACTCTTCTCTGGAGTCTGTGTGGATTTTTGTTGTTTTGGTTTGGTGTTTTTTTTTTTTTGTTGTTGTTTTTACAAAAAAGCTGTCAGGTAAGCTCTTTTTGATTATTCAGTAACAACCAGTAAGAGGAAATATGCGCTCTTTCATTATTGTTGTTTGGTACATATACTTGTTTAATTTTCTCTATGCTCAGCTGGTGCCTATATGTAAATTGTATACCTGCTTATATATAAGATTGTTCCCTGATAAGACTAACCCTTAAAATAGTTGTAACACCCAATAGCATCCCTGATATTGGGAAAGATGTACAAACACATAGTCATAATTTATGTACTTTTACTGTTCAGATATCATCAGGTTTTGTAGGATATAATCCAGAATCCATCTTACCTCCTCAGTGTGTGTCTGTGCAGCCAGTATTTATATGTAAATTGCAGACCTTTTCTATGAAAATGAAATCATCAAGTCCTTCCCCCCCAAAGTCCAGGGACCATTAAAAAATACTACCCCCTGAGCAGGGACTTTTTAAGGGGTAAATCTTGTACACCAGAACTAAATTTAGACCCGAGCTCCTGAGGTCAAGACGCACACAGTTCCTGGGGAAGGTCCCTAGTTCCTGGGGAAAGTTCCTGCAGTTAAAAAGCACCTTAATACAATGATCAAAAGCCTTGCATGTAAAAAAAAATACAGTTTCTTTTAATGTGTCATTTACATATTTGTTTAGTTGTTAAGTTTTATTTAAAACACAAACATATTGCACCTTGATGTAGAAACTATGTTCAAGGGAAGATTTGATCATATCACTGTTGAATCCATCTCTAAATTTTACACAATGAATACAAATGTAAGCATCAGGAAATATATTTTGTAATACAATACATTTAAAAAATAAAATTTAAAATAAATATACAATACAGGAGAATTGTGTTGCTGCTGCCAAGTCTTCACCTGAGGTAAGAAATCTCTGCAGACGTACAAACCCAGAGGAACATCCAATGACTGTTTGGCACATACCATAAATATCATGAATAGCTAACACCACAGCATATGTATTTGAATCAGCTCCATAAAAGCTTGTCCAGTATTAAGATATGTATTCAACTCATTTTCGAGACTGTAGGACAAAGGTTGCTTGTCTTCAATGCTCTTGCCGGGCCCTTAACCTCCCAAGACCTGAAGGGATAGCTCCTGGAAATCCTGGCCAGCAAACAAGATGGAATCAGACTCCCCACAATCTAATTTAATCCCAAGTCATGAGCCCTGTGCTACGTGTGTTGTCTTGGCTGTCCAATAGCAAAACAGTTTAAAGGGCTTAAGGGAGCGTCAGGCAGGGAAAGGATCCTGCTCAGCCAACGGAGTCCCATCAGCAAGCTGTCAAGTGCCTGAACCTGCACATTGCCCATGATAGTTCTTTTTACATATATTACAGGTACTGGATCTTCTGCATACTCAGATAATTTACTACTGAGCAAAGGTTAGTGATGCTCAAATTTCAACTAATGGGAAAATGAACTCTTGGAAAGCACTGCAGGCGACATGGACCACACAGAAGGGAGAAGAAACAAATGGTGAGGCGATGGCATATTTGTTATGAGATATACTTGAAGTCTTTATTTTGATACTCATAGGAGTTTGGATTACATGAGATATAAGTGGCTTTCACATCTTGTGAAAAATGTGGACTGAATAATTAAGCTGTTATTGACCTAACCACTTCTTCAAGAAAAATAGTGTGATTTACAGACAGATTGCACGCAGGAGGTTTCAATTTATGCATAAATAAGTTGCAAGATTCTATTTTGTTCAGTATGTTGAGTTAAGCAACATTGTTAAAATATAAGCCTCTATCACATTGAACAAAATGAAAACACTCATGCACCTTACTTATTTGGTATTCTTATAATTCATTCTGTTTGTACATTAATATCAAAGCACTGTTCATGTTTCCCCTAATCGCTGCACAGAAGTTGGATTAGAGAAATTGTGTTTATCTTAAATTTAATATCTCTTTAGGCCATCATTTACTGTGATTTAACTGTTGCTGTAACTGTAACTTGATTTTAAAGTAAAAATGAGCTGAAATTTGGCAGAGAAACCTGCTGGCATGTCACCCTCAAATCTGTGCTGTTAGTACAGAAAGTCCTGGACCCACAACAAGTAATTGTTTTGTTCTTTTGTTACAGACGTGTTAGATGGACTTACAACTCCAATGCCAATTTTCAGTGTTATCAGAGATACATTTAAGCTAATTTAACACTGATACAACTGGATTAGTCCTTGTGAAGTTTCCCAGGCCTCTTCTTGTCTTTGTTTTTTTCCACTCTCATTCCTATATGTGATCATACAAGGCTGGATCGGAGCTTGTCTGGCCTGTGTACAGTTTCTCAAGTAGTTAGAGGACGAAGAGACAGATAGACAGATGGAGAGGAGGAACACACGGCTCCATGAGAAGTGACTCACGTTCAATTGTATAATCAGGGTATATTAAAGGAAGGAACATCACACCCTCATTGCAGCAATGAGCCATGTGCACTGTTGCTTCACGGTTGTTGGAAAACTGCACAGTCCTCGAACCCTCTTGTATATGAGCGGCACTTTGATGATACAAGAACAGATTATATAGCTTGTTTTTGAGGTTAAAGCGAGTGTCATCACTGTTGAGATCTGTCAAACAGGAATATTTCTGTTCATTTCAAGGCTTCATTTGCACATTTGCAAGTCTCAGAAACAGTTATGCTTAAGCGGAAAAAAAACAGATATTTGGACGAAACAAAATCGGATATATCAGGTTATAATTTTTTTGCTTGTGGTTGCATCAAAACAAACTAAAAAAAAAAAAAAGAGAATACCAGGTCAATTATACTCTAAAGGTGTACAGCAGCCTTTTGACTCCAAACACTATCACATCATTGTGGAAAGTGCACACTGTGCATTTGAATGCAGACCATGTACACTCTACATGCAAGTGGAATGTCAACTATGTGGACCTGGATAGTCAGGGTGGGGATGGGACTGTACACTAATCACAGATTGTAACTTTGATAATACCCTTCAAGTACTTACCGTCTATTAATCATAACCTAAAACCTCTGTAGTGTTCAGTGAGCGTTATGATGCATATCTTTTTCTCAGCACCATGTATTTAGGGTTCAAACTGAAGCCAAAAGCTACACCTGCATTGCCAAGCGTCTAAGCACTTTTGTGTGCAGGTGCTGTACCAGGCAATTCTTTCAAGTCTTTATATCATATTTTCACATTTAGACATAGCAGAGCAAAGCTTAAAACAGTCACAGTAAGGTTAGAGTTATTTACTGTAAAGATTTCAGGCGGACAGGGTTAATTGTGAGTTTAGTTGTGTTTAAAATACTACAAGTTTAAGCACAAAAATAAAAGAAAATTAACCTTTATTTTTAGCATTTGCCTTTTGCTTGAAAAGGCCAAACAATAACTAGTGGGGCAGGAAGAGGAGTGCACAGATCCGGGACTCCTCACATTACCCCAGTAATACAGATCCGTATACCTTTATATAGCCTAATCATATTACCTCATTGTACTTTTGAAGTCTGCTTTGTTTTTAGGAAGCAGGAATCAAACTGAACCACTTTAATAGAATGCAGTTTGTAATAATAAATGAAATTAATTACACCTGTACTTTCCCGTTATCACTTTTTGTAAATGGTGCAAAAACTTTTAGAGTTAATCTTTCTTAGCAACGTTGCAAAGATTGCTTTGGTGATTGTCTAAAACAGTAATTATGGTAGCTTTGCATTAGTGTTTGTGTTTGAAAGGGTGAGTGAGTATGGAAGTTAATCTGTGCCATCTGATTTTGAATTTGAATTTCTAAAGCTGAAATTTTTTGTATCAAAATCAGACTTTGAATTTCAAAACCATCAAGTTTAAAGCACATATTTTTATTTCTGGCACTATTTTTTTTTCACAATGACGGAATAAGTTTGGTGTAAAAAAAAACGGTCTCTCAAAATATTCGATTAGTGAAAATTCGACTTTAAAAAATGTGTAAAAAAAATTCAACATAAAAAGAAATATTTAGTGTCATATAATTTAGTGTCAAAAAAATTCAGTGTAAAAGAGACTGACTCAACATCTAGGTAACCAGGGAGAAGCAATCGATTGGACTCAATCTTCCACTAGGGTCTGTGCCACATGACCTGAATTATTTAACACTAATTTTTTTTATGTTAAATTTTTGTTACACTGTTTTTTTAAGTCAAATTTTTACTAAATGAATATTTTTGAGAGGCCTTTCTTTAATTAAGGTCCTTACACACTGGGAACGACGCAAATATATGATGCGAAATTATGAAATATTTGGAGGCAAATTTTGACGCACCTGAATATATGCATCAAGCGCGATGTGATTTTGCCACTTTCCGGGGGGAAAAACAGAAGCAGAAGACTGACACAACACCAGACTGACTGTTTTTCAGTTCTGATTAGACAATAGTGTTGAGATGGCTGTCTGTCATGATAGCATGTACTGAGTCGTGGCCAGTACCAGATAAGCACAATAAACTATAATTCATAAACGTAAGGCAACAACCGAGACCTAATGGTGCTGTGACAGCAATGCAATGGGACAGTGAAAATACATATGGTATTTTGTATCTGAACAGGTTAGCTTACGAGCTAAAGTTACTTAGCACAAATGAAACCTAAAACAAAGACGTTTAGCAAACTGTTAAAGCACACAAACCATCGTCATATGAGAAATCCGCTGTTATGACTCTCCACAAGTTGTCCTTCAGGTCGTTATCTTTGTAATATTTGTATTTTTTATCAAAAAGCAATTTGTTCTCAGACACGTACACAATCAGCCAGTCGGCCATGTTGGATATACTGGTAAATCTGATGCCGCAACAACACGAAATCTGAATGGTCAGAAGCGGAAAATTCAACCACGATACAAAAAATAAATGCCGCAATATCGCACGACGGGAAAACGTTGCTGATGTGAACGCTTGTATTGTCATGATACGAGTTCCAAAATGAATATTGACGTCCGAAATAATTGCACGAAAATACGCTCCTGTTGTGTAAGGAACTTTACACAGAATTTATTTCATCACTGTGATTAAAAAACATGCCAAAAATAAAAAAAGCGTGCTTGAAATTCGATTGTGTTGATATTCAAAGTCTGATTTTGATGCAAAAAAAAAAAAAATCAGCCTCAGAAATTTAAATTAAAAATCAGATGGCACAGATTTACTTCTATAAACGAGGTTGGAGGGGTGTAGCGGGAAGAGCAGTTTCTGTTACCCGTTTGACGGACTTCATTTCCCAGAGTGCACCGCGCTCCATGATGTTCCCAACAGCTGACAGACGGTGAAAGCCTCTGCCAGAGCTGTCGGTGGGAAGAGAGTAACCTCTTGTCGCTAGCGTAAACGAACTGAAAATACAGCTCTCGCATTAGTGGACTCAGACGAGCTTCACGAAGCAGGTTACGGCCGAGAATTTAGTTTTTATTGAACAGTTTTTTTTTCCTCGTTAGCATCCTGACTTCTCCACATTGGGAGCAGGGGACATTTGCTGTCAGCTAACTTCCACAATAGGTCGCTGCGTCGCTGGGACTGCTGCATATGTTGTATTTGAGCTTAACAGTTTGACTCCAGCCCTTCCAGCCGTGCCCAATGCTGAGGAATGGATAGTGTGTCTGCTAACGGTGGGAAGATGGTCGAGAGTGATGAGCAGCCGGAGAGGGATAGTGGCGGCGGTGGCGGCGGCGGCGGTGGCGCAGCGATGGCCGCACTACATCAATGCGAACTCATCCAGAATATGATTGAAATCTCCATCTCCAGTTTACAGGGGCTACGGACCAAATGCGCCGCGTCCAATGACCTCACACAGCAAGAAATCCGCACTTTAGAGGTAAAGAGCTTCGCAGTTTCGCCTGAATCCTGTCCTGCGGTAGAGAAACCTTGTAGTCAAATTGCGGAGTCATGAAGCCCAAACACTGTCCGCCTCATATAGTGGCTGAAAATTGGCTGCAAGCGAGGTGTCCTTTTTTATCTTAGTGTATATTTTGCACAACTGGGTCGACGCATTGAGATAAAAATGACTTTAAATGGTATTCAAGTTCCCTCTTGTGCTTGGGACTTCATTTTTTTTTCTAGACGACCCATAAACGGTAGAAATAGCTCTGATATTTGTGTGACCTCTTTATCTAGATAGGAATATTAGTCAGGAGCCCCTCGGATACTTCACATTACGGCGGTGTGCAGCTGAATCCAGACTGGCCTAATGGCACACATTCAATAATCTGATGCTGCTATTATTTATGTTCCCGTGTTCTGTTCCTTTGTGCAGGATTTTCGTCTATGTACACAGGGCATGCAGTGCAAATACAAAACGTAAATGTACGACGTGTTCCTTGTGTTTATCCGTCACCCAAACGTCAGCAGGCAGGCAGGCAGGGTGGATGCACGCGCTGTTCTCTCCTGCATCTGGATGCAGATTCAGTTCAGGCGTGCTGGGATGACTTGACATTGCTGTGCGCAAGAGCCAGGGCTTTGTAGGGCCTCATCAGCATGCCCTACTATAGTAGGCAGCATTACAAAGAAGTCATGCCTGGAAGCATGCATGTATGCATCAGCACAGGATGCATTTGGTGTTTTTACTTTGGATTCTTTTAGAAATTTTAGATGCAAAACATAAACTACTCTTTCTGGAAAATGTGGGATTATGATTGGAGTGTTTCAGAGCTTGTTCATTCTTTTAAATATGCATTTTTACTCAATTAATCTGAAAGATATAGTGCCATTTGTAAGGGGGATTTTCTGTCCCAAGCCTTCGTGTTTCCACCCATGGGATGTTTACAGTCACATATTGTTTTTGTAAAATTCTCAGCTGCGAGGAGACTGAAGGAATCGTGTCATGGAAAGACCAGCTTTCATGTTGTTAGTAACAATGCCATAAGGGGACAACAGGCCCTGCTTCTGCTGAGCAGGCTGATAGGAAGAGGGGGCTGATACAGTACATTTTGATAAGATAGAGTGGGGGTAAAACAATGGAAAAGCACAAAGTGGATGCCTACAGTTTTCAACTTGTAGAAGGTAGATTAATGGGTCTTTGGTTTCGGCTCCAGACGCTCAGACACTAGTCTTGAGATATGATAGATGATAAATGTGCTTTCTGCTTCATGGTTTATTTAAACACTATACCTTGGATAAAAAGAGTCTTCACTCCTGATTGGCTAGTGGCCATCAATTATCCATGTCTGTTTTATTTCTGTATAACCAAACACCCCCTGAACAATTGTGCCGTTGCCCCTATAAACTAATGTTCCAGACAGCTCAGAGCATTTAGTTTCAGCCATACAGCTGCACAATGCAGCCTGGCTCAACTGGTTTTCAGGTGACCTTCAGAGTGGACACTAGATAATGAAGAAAGTAACTCTTTAAAGCAACATGCTATGTTTCTGTAATCCTTTTACTGTCGGGACAGGTAGTCCAAAACTGTCGCCTGCTAAAAGATCTTTTTGTGAGGGTTGTATCAAAGTCAAAAGAAAAAGTATATACCTCAAAAGAGTGGTGATATTACAGAGCAGGCCTGTTTTTCAGAGCAGCTTTTTGCTCATTTTTCAGAATATTAATGTCTACAAATAATGTTGAAGCTCTGTAAGTCGCTGGCAGGCATCAAGTGCAAGTTGGCAGGCCACTGTGTGAGAACAAATTTTCACAGGCTCAAGTACAGAAGCCCAGTATTAAATGAAAAATTCAAAGTATTAACTGAAATAGAAACCAGAAAAGATCAGTCTGTGTTTGAAGATGTGGATTTAACCCTAAACTGCAGTAAGAAAAAGACTTTTGCCCCCAATGTACCGTACTTGTACTCTTTTAATTCACATGTTATTCTTTAATGGTTGAAGAGTTTTAAAATTTGAAGTTGAACTCATGGCTTGCATACATGTATATGCTGTCAGGCGTACCTCACTGCGCGGAACAGGACGTGATCTGGCAGAGTACTTCCTGAGGTACGCTGTCATGCCCCGGCATTGTTCTGCACGACAATAGGCCAGCCGTGCCGGTCTCACATGTTTCTTCAAGGCCCTAAAAACTGATCTGAGGTCTTTTTCCTGTGGTCAGAGGCGATTATCAAAGGGGGTATTCCTCATAATCCCTCATAATGAAAAGTAGAAATAGTTGGTCTGGTTACTTCTGCTTTAAAGACAATCATAGCCTTGAGGTTTGTTTTATCTAAGATCTGGAGAAAACTTGGTGATTTCCAGCACAGTCATTGCAGTCAAATGTGGCCTGGATGGTACATTTACAACCCTTTGAGGCAGTACCTTTCACCCATGACTCCTGGCACAGCTATTTTGACTTTTGTAAAGTCCAAAGTAAATATAGGTTGCGACTTTGAATTTCACTCACTTATCTGAAAACATTACAGCTCAGTTCAAAACTTCAAGAAAATCCCCCTTGAAATAGTGACGTCCTGTTTGTCTCATAATGCAACAGCAGCACTGATAAAGCAGTGATTTAAGTCTATCAGGTTTAGGCGCAATTTTTGTCAGTTGTGTAGATATTATCCTAGTTTAAAGATTATTCTGCAGAGGTTCAATAAAAGAATGTAGATTTTAAACTAATTTTGACTTTGAGGTTGAACCTTTATTATTTTTTTGGGTCTGCCATTAATCGTAATCCTTCTTAATTTGTCCTTTTTGTAGTATTTGTATAACTCCTCAAGAGCTCATACAGCAACCATTCAAGTAATGCGCTTTGAAAATGACAGCTGTGATGTATTAAATTTTAAAAATGTTACTTCTTGCCTTTTGAAACTCATGATATTATATCCTGCAATTTTTAACTCCAGCCTGCAAGCTCTACAGTCGCTCTTTTTCAGGCGTCCTTGGCCTTGGCGTACCATGTGAGCGGATGATAGAAAAGAGAGAGTTTTATCTAATGAAAGAGGGTTTTTAGATCAGCTTGTCTGGCTCTTCATAATGTTTAGTTAAGAATGAAGCTGTGTGTGTTATTGCCAGGAAGCTTTGTCCACATGTCTTGAAGCAAGTCAAGCTGGAAGGGGACGGGGCACTGCCTCAATCAGCAGTCTTACTTCCTATGTCTTTACTGGCACGCTGTTTTGAAACCACATGTTGCCATAAGTGTGCGCTTTCACTTCTCGCTTTAGCATTTCTTGAGATATCACTTGCCACATGCCACGGTTATTTAAAGTCAGCAGATCGGGGAGTTAGTCAGGGGGGTTTTATTTGCTTGATAGATCCTTGCTGTCGTATATTTCTTAGACATTTACAGGACATCCTAAAAATCTGCGGGCCCTTGCTCCCATCGTGTTCAACTGATCACTTGTTCAAACGACTTTCCAGCAGAAGTGGCTCTACATGCTGGATGTCATTACCACCAGAGCTTTGAGCTACTTTAATTCATGTGATGAATTTGAGCGAAGCATGTGAGGTCAAAGCAGTTGTCACACTTGTGGTGCAAACGCTCCCACGTTGCACTGAAGTGCCGTCGAGAGAGGCTTGAACTCGCTTTATACTCTCATTGAGAGAGCTTTATTATTCCACTTACACTGTGTGTGTTTTTTCTGCCTTGCCAGTGAGAGGATAATGATACTGGCCTCTCAAATGGAGTGCTAACTGGTACTTCACTTTTCACATGTTTATCCCACTCAGTCTGGTCTCTGCCTCCCATGCTGCCTCCCAGATATTTTACAGTAACTCTTTATGTTTTCTTGGCTTTTACTTGATTGTATCCACTCAGCGGGTTTTTGAAACCAGGTCCAAAGCTGTCTGCACGAGCCAAACATTTAGAGAAATGACCTCACAGCATCCTATAAACAGAAGAACTTAAGTGTTTTGCTCATGGGCTGTGTCTTATCTAAACTTAAACAAGTGTCAAATGTTGCCGGATATCTATCCATCTCTCTAAATCCTCACACAAACCTCTTCACCATCCTATCTTTCTAATCACTGCTCTCAGTCATGATCAGCAAACAGCAAAGCGTCACTCTGTTTTGTCTCCTCACGGTGATGGAGAGAGTTTGCTGCGTGCTCGTGGTGCGAGCTGTTGTGGCTGCATCTATATTTAGATATCTTTCTTCCTACGCATTTTCAGGGTTGGTTGTTAAATAAGAAAATCAAATGACGCGCAAAGAGCCTGTGCAAGAGGAGAGAGCAGGGAGGAAAGGGGAGGGGAGAATCAAAGCCAATCCGCTGGGCTGTTTCTGATGACATGACAACCGCTGCATGTGTGTGTGTGTGTGTGTGCACATGTGTGGATCTGTTGGAGGCCTAGGAGAAGACAATGGAGACTGTTTCTCACATGAAAGTATAGAGGAAACCCAGCTGTGTAGCAACGCGGACCCTGTCTGTTTCCTTTTTGTACCGGTGGTGTAGTCAATAAGAATGATGTGGAAATCAGGCCTGTAGGACAGTGTAGTGTGCAGGCCTTACTCTAGTCCTAAACTGACTCAGGATCAGTTGCATTACATCATGTCATTTTTAGGTTTCCTTTGCTTGTTGACTGAAAAATATAGGGGGGCCGGGGGAGGGGGTGCTTGCCCCATCTCCAACAATGAGGAAGTTAGCAAGATGTGTTTGTCTGTTTATGTTAAAAATTGTAATAATCAGTAGTTTGGTCACGGTAACATATTACAGTTTATACTGAAGTATGACTTTTAGCTAGAGCCCCACCGATACGGATTTTTTGGGGCCAATGCCAATGCCGATTATTAGAGAGGGGGGATCTGATTACCGATTAATCTGCCGATTTTTAAAATTTCTTTATGAAGTTACCGCTGCCGTTCGGTGCCTCCGCTCTTAACTCACGTTACACTTTTCCGGTCCGGTCTCATCTGTAGACATGCAGCTGCTTCAGAAAGAGAAGTAGCTCAATCACATAATGTGTACTGTTGTTTATTCTACCGTTACTGGCACGGCTAACAGTGTAGCAAGGTTAATCGCAGGTGGCTAACTCTAAAATATCGGCAAAAATTTTGTTTTGGCCCATTACCGATAAGTCTCAAACGGGCAAAAATTGGCCGATTTAATCAGCTCGCCCATTAATTGGTCGGCCCCTACTTTTAGCAACTTAAATATAGTTAGATTTTTGAGACTGAAACTTATATTTGTGCCTTTTCATGACACCCAAGAGAAAAAAAAACTGTCAGAGACAAGATCAAAGTTTTTTATGTCCTAATTTTTAATGTCTTGCAGCTGAAGAAACAGCCATATTTGCACAATTTCCACATAAAAATTTTACAATTGAATATATGTTTGACCGTCAAAAAGTCAGCTGGATGAAATTTATGTCAAAAGACACTACTCTAGCATGTGGAGGACAAGATGAACAAAGGCTGCTTTGTCCACAGGGGGCGCCAAAATTGACACAAAAGTTCAGTCGTTGGTCATGCTACTGTCACATCTCCATCACTTACCAATCCAAATCAAAAAGCAGTAGTTGTAGTTGTACGATAAACTTTCTACAATAATGGCAGAGGTTACTATGGGGATAAAACTAACCACACTTGTGTTTTCAGTACAGTTTCCAAGTACTACGTAACTTTGCTTGGGAAAATTTGACCCAGCAGAATGAGCCTCAAATACATGGTCAATGCGTACAAACAATTTAACCAATCAGAAGAGGCCCAAGTTGGATTTCAGCTACCTTCATCTTGGTTGGAAACAGTTTAATTAGTACTGCACAGTTGGCTAAAGGCTGTGGAAGGAGACGAAGGCAAGGAAAACAAAATTGGTGGTAATCCTGGAAAGAAAATATTAGCATGTCTTTTTCTGTTTTAGGGAAGATGACTCGGCAAACACACACACACACTAACACACACACCATCTCAATTTTGCAATATCTAACGATTTAACCACACATGGTTTATTTTCCTGATGTCATTGGAGGCCTATTGGTGTATTTTACTCACACCACATTAACACTCTTGAAGATGTCAGACAGTAGATAACATAGACTTGGCTAAGGTTCTGCTCTGCCTACGTGTATGGTGTGTGTGTGTGTGTTTGTGTGTGGGCTGTGACTAACCTTGTACAACCTTACTACAGAGAGCTGGAGGCCATGCTATCTATCACCTCCTCAACCCCCACCCCCCTTCTCTTGCCCAGTATAGGGGTCAACTTGCACTGGTGGTAACAATGATGGAGGAGGGGCAGAAGGCTATTGTCTTGGACTGTCAACAGTGTACGTTTGGCCTCCCCACAAGAGCCAAAGTGACCTGGTCCATGCAAAACAAGGACTCGCTGACCACATTGTGCTTTTGTCTTTGGAAATTTTAGCCTTTTTTGATGTGAGGTTGCAGCTGTGCACCAGTCTGCTCACCATGGCTCAGTTGCATGATCCTGTTTGAAATGCTTCCTTGATAGCAGCATTAAAATTTGCTTTTAATTTGAATAATTTTTTTTCAAGCTGTCATGCCACACGCAATGTCATAAACTGTTCTTACTGGAGCTTCCATCAACCAATGAACCTAAACTTCAACCCCAATCCTATAAAAGTCTAAATGCTGCTAATTTAAAACTGAATTTTATCATTTGCAAATCATTTAAACTCTTTATTTAGTCAAAAATAGTGAAAAAACAATATCTGAGATGTTGAAAATAAACACTGGCGGTGCTTGGTGGAAAGAACATGTGTAAAAGGCAACTTACTTACATCTGTACAAAGCTCCCAGGTCGACTGTCGCCGACCCACTGGCACCACAGCTGTCTGCAGCCATTCTTGCTGATGAAATGAGTGTGGCGAGTGTCCACAGTCGGGTACTCAAAATCTTGACCGATTTGAGTACGTCATCCGGGGTACTTTTGCCTACTCAATTTTCACATACTGTCCATACTTTTTTCCATTTTGAGTTGAGTATACTCAAAATTTTAAGTATTTAGTATGGAAGTATGCAATTTGGGACACACCATGGGTGAGCAAATGGTTTAATGATTCCAGAATAAAGTTCTTAAGTGTAAAATTTAGGGAATCTGGAGAAATCTCACAAAAAAAACCAACAATCCCAGACACCAACACTTAGATGACCAGGATCTTCAGGCCTTTTAAGTGTCAGTGCTTTAAAAACAGACAAGACCAAAGTGGAAAGCACATCTAAAAACCACCATCTGTGAACAAAATCTCTTGCTGCATCTAGAACGTACCTTGAAAGAGGGAACCATGTATAAACATGATCCCATCTGAGCCCATTAAAGACAGACAGAGGCAAAGTGGAAAATTGTGGTCCAATGAATCATAGTTTAATATTCTTTCTGGAAATCATAGACACCACATCCTCCACTTGAAAGAAAAGAGGGACCTCCGGGATGATTATCAGCATGCATGGTTGGAAATGCAAAAGTAGCTTACACATCTGGGAAGGCAGCATTAATGCTGAACAATGTATCCACGTTTTAGAGCAAGATGTGCTGCCATCCAGATGATACAGTTTTCAGGAAAGATCTTGCATAATACAGCAAGAAGATGCCAAAAGTTTTTTTTGCATGAAGATTCTGGTCCTAAACTGGCCCACCTGCAGTGCTGACCTGTCAGCTGTTCGAAACATTTAGTGCATCAGGACACAGAAATGATGACAAAGGAGACCCAGCCTGAACTGTTGATGACCTAAAACTTGAAAACACTCCAGAAACAGTCAGGATCTCCTTGGTTACCAAAATACTCACAGAGCTTCGTTTAAGGAAGAGGTGGTTGCAACATGACGGGAAACCTACCCCCTTCAAACTGTGTAATCTAATTTGACCATATTGGTTAGAGGTCTGAGATAATCTGTATTACTTCCATTGTTTCTCTCCAGTTGCATTTGTCTTAGATTGTACTCTCAAGCTAATGTTTGTCAAAGATGTTTTCAACTTTACTCTCCATTTAGCAAATATAACAAGAGAGCGACTTCAAAGATCGACTCGTCTTCACTGAACCTCTTCTGTTAACATGAAACGTGTGCTTTTTTAGTCTAAAGGAAGAAATGCTCTGACCTTCCTGTGCAAATATCAATTTCTGCTATAGAGCCTTGTCGTTTAGCTCTCAGAAAGACCGTGCTATCCTTGGCAGGTGCGCCAAAGTGGCCGCGTCAGCAAGAGCCTTGAGAAAACAATTGGAGCAGTGGGATCTGCTCCCCAAGTCTGCTGTGTCAGGCAGGCCGCTGCTGGGACTCCTCTCCTCTCCTCTCTCTCTCTCTTTCTCTCCCTCGCTCGCTCTGTTTCTCTAGCGGCTGACACACAGGCTGTCACTCATGTCTTCGCAGCATTAGGCCGTTGCCATGGTGTTGTTTAGCTCTACTGACAGGTGGGCTCTGACGCCAATTCTCCTCCCCCTCCTCCCACCTCCAGGCCACACGTCAAATGCTGCTCTCTCCACTCTGCACTGAAAAAAAAAATACGCACTGGGGATGTTGTTGCTGTATTTTTGTTCATGTGTGTGCTCCCAACACAATCAAAGGGGGATTTAGGGGTGTGTGTGTGTACCTGCGTAACTACCTATCTACCTATCCATATATTTAGGGCAGTTATAGGTCGAGTCAAGGCTTTGCATGTGAGTAGAGATAAAAATTGAGGTCATGTTGTTGCTACTGCAGATATTGTTTGTGGTGAATTTGCATGTGGAGATGATTTGTGTCTGGGTTTCACATGTATGGGAAAATCCCACTGAAATGTTGCTGACGACTCAGAAGAGGGGTTGCTAGGTAACCTTACGTCATAGCCTTGCACTGGTGTGTAGGGAGGTGAAGCTGTAGGCTAACTCATTAGCCACATCAAGTAAAGGCCTCTTTCTGCTGGTCGTGCGAGAACAGACCTACATAAATTCAAAACTCAGTCGGCTGATAGGAGCTCAGGGAAATTTATTAACGTAACGCAGCCTCCACTACATCATCTGTGTATGTCTTTGCATAGATGGAACGTATGTCTTTCTCTGCTGAAAAAGGTCTTTGCAGTCAGAAGACAGTTCAAACTCTACAGTTGAATTCTTAAATGTTTGACTTTTTCGAAGCGTTTGTTTTGTGTTGGCATTAGCATGTCAAGTCTGAGTGTTTGCACTTAGGGTGTGTGCATGTTTCTCACAGGGTATTAACTTTCTACTTTCATGACAAGTCCCTGCTTCAAGTCTTCAAAAGTTTTTTATTGGTTTGCATTGAATAATGCATGCCATTTAACCATTTGATATTGCTCTCAGTGCAGCTGATTGACGAGTAATTTCTCGAGCTAAAAAGCTGCAGCCAGAGTCGACACTTAGAGCATTTACATCCTTTCCATCCTCTCTCCATCGCTCTCCTCTTTCATCTCTGCGGCCCACAGTGGAGATGCTTTTGTTGGCTCCCACGAAGCAGCCTTTTAACATCCCAAGGCCACACTTTTTTTTCTGAGAGCAGCGTGGTTGTATGAGTGTCTGTCTGGCTGGTGAGTAGATGTGTCAGGAAAAAAAAAAGTTGAATGAGCGGAGAAAAGACACACGCTCGCTATTGTTGCTCAGGCACTCGAGAGGTGCGCGGCGAGGTTGAGAGCTAGCTGGTGTCGCACGGCTCATCTGAAGGTGCTGCCTGCTGTAATGGACTCTTACAGATAGACTGTGAGATAAGGAGACACACTATACGGCCGCACTGAGCTGCACAACGCGGCCTGCTGCAAACCAATACCAGGGTGTTCATTGTAATACTTACTCACAGGACCACTGCACTTGACATTGGCTCGGGAAGCACCGGGGTAAAGTCTCCCAGCTTTATATGTTGTTGAATATTTAAGTGTTCTGAGACGGTGACAGGTCTTGCTTTTGAGGGTTTGGGTTGTTCTGGAAACTGATGCTCCTACTGTCATGAGACACTACAGCGAGGGCTTCACTTTAGTCATTAATGCGCTGACTAGCAGATGCAATCATTTAAAGCCAATGGAAATCTAAACCCACAACAGCCTAACTATGTAATTATATAGCTCGAACAGACAATATACAGTCAATACATCATTAAGCACTGGATTCATCAATTTATAAACATGTGGGGGCATCTCAGCTGATGGTGCAGCAACCTCTAATTGCTATGGCGTGTAACACTGTCGTTTCCAAAGCCAGGTTGATTTCAATCAAGTCACACACAGTCTTGAGATATTATCTATCTTTTTTTCTTATCTTTTTTTTTATTCTGATCTTGGTTTTCTTAGAGTTTTTGAGGTTTATTTTCCCTCAAATTTTGCGTGAACTCTCAACTTGAGCACCATTTATACAAATTGAAGCAAAGTTTCCACACATTTGATAGGAAAACTTTAAAATGCACAAGTTTAGCTCAGTTGGCAGAGCAGACACATGTGATCGGAGGTTACCGCTCTTATTGTGCGTGTCCCAGTGTAGGAGCCAAAATATATTTGTTGAAAATAAGATTTCTAATAGGTACTACGGCCCGACTGATATGGGTATTTTGGGGCCGATGCTGATCATTAGGGAGGAAAAAAATCAGATAACGATTAATCGGCCAATTTTTTAAATTTTTATAAAGTTTTAAAATTTTGTTAGTTTAAGTAATATATCAACGTATTTACTTATTTTTTTTAACAAATGGCTGCCTATGAGCCTTTCAAACACTTCTCAGTAACATTAACCTCAGTAATCTTCCATGTATTTATCCCGAATAAAACTCGGACAAGAAAAGCGTTTTCAACTACACCACCCCGGCCGCCGTTCAGTGCCTCTGCGTCTTAACTCACTTTACTCGTTTCCAGTCCCGTCTCATCTGTAGACATGCAGCTGCTTTAGTAAGAGAAGTAGCTTGATCACGTGTACTGTCTTTTATTCTACCATTACTGGCACAGTGTAGCAAGGCTAATAGCAGGTGGCTAACTCTAACTTTAGTTCGCATATTACATTTTCGAAGTGAAACCGAATCTTTTTCTCCGCATTTTATTTCTGAAAATATCTGCGACAATCGGCAAGTTTTGGCCGATTACCGATTAGTCTCAAACGGGCTAAAATTGGCTGATTTAATCAGCTCGCCGATAAATCGGTCGGGCCCTAATAGATACGTCACTTCCGGGGATTGTCACTGAGGGGTGTGGTTTTGGGATGTTTGGCGGGTTATTTAAATCTCAGTGGTGTAGTCAGACAATGGGTTGTGGTAAGCTCTGATAATTTTCTGTTGACCATTTCACTCATTCCGTTTTAACCTCATTTCATCATATCACTTTTTCATTTGAAGGCAAAAGTTTTTGACCTGGATCAGTGTGTTTTCTTTATTTTTTTGAACAATAAATTACCTTTTTTTAACACTCAAACCAGACTGATAATTGAACAAGTCACAGATGCAAGCGAACCTAAACCCCAGCGGCCTTTTTATTGAAGGAAACCAGTCGCTACACCCTGCATTATTAAGCATTTTTATTCTGTCTCCCTGAATTTCTTGACCCTCTCACAAGCTATCCTTTCAAAATAAAGGCAAAAGTCCTAAAAACAAATCTTGGGGAGAAAAAAGGTTGGGTTGACTTTGGCTACTGTGAGTTTTCTAACTTGATGTTTAAAAGCGTAACTCTGTCCTCAATCATCTCTCCACCACTTTACGATTAGATTCATGAATACTTACTTTTGACTAAGACAAAAAGTAAAATCTGGATCAATTCTTACTCGGAAATATGTATAAAAAAAATTACAAGGGAGTGCTATAACTCTGCCTACAAGATTGACTAGTCATGTGGGATTTTCTACTGTCATTACGTCACTGATATAAGCTGCTTCCCTCGCTCCAAACTCACTTGTTTGCTGTGCCAGCAGTGCAGATGCTCCAATTAGATGACCGGCTTATTGTTCCTCTGTATGATAATAGCTACTCATATCTAATTAAGTATCTTGTGCACTGAAGGCAGAGGGAAAATTGGGTTAAACAAACAACAGAATCACAATTGCTGTAGGTACATTGAGTTCTGAGAGGAGGGAAAAAAACTCCTGCTAGTATGGAGTACTTTTATCATCAGGTTAACCATCATAGCGTATGATTTGTTGCAAAGAGTGTCAGCCAGTGAGCATTAATAACTGGGTTATTGCTCCTTATCTGACTTATCTGGCGTTAGAGAGGACATGCTGTGTAATTTCTGTCTCCTCTCACCTAAATAAATGGAGAAAAAAGAGGTGTGTGTGTGTGAGAGAGATCCTCCTCAGTGAGAGCCTCCTTTTTCAACTCCTCTCCCCTCTAACCTGCCCCTCCCCTCTGAGCTGTGTTCTCTGTTGCTCCCTGCAGGTGAAGCTGATGAAATACATCTGTAAACAGCTGCAGTGCAAGCAGAAAGTGCCAGAGACAGAGAGGCCCGAGGCCTTGGACAGCTATCCACATTTAAAAGACTGGCTGCGCACCATCAACCTGCGACCAGAGCTCATCGAGGTAGGTCATGCTGTTTTTCTCTCTCTCTCTCTCTCTCTGTCTGTCTGGAGCGTGGGTGATTGTGTCTGTGGCATATTTATGTGGATTCTGAGTGTGTGCACTGAGTCTCCTTTTTGCATTTGCATGTGAAATACTTGAGTTATGACCATAAAAATATCCTCTGTAAAGATATGCCATTTTAGGCAACGAATCTGATCTCTGAACAGATTCGTAAAAAGAAAAAAAAAACTACTCCTAGTTGTTTTTTAACTTAATGTATACAACTAGTTTTTATTAGACCGATGTGGAGAGTAGAGGGAGATTAGCATGCCCTTCTTTAGACAAACTGCTCGTGGTTGCATAAAAATCTGGTTCCCAGCTTGGTGCCATTTATATCTCTGTGCCATGTAAGTGAGACTGTACAAAGTGTACGAGGAATTTATCTGAATAGATTTTTGTTAAAGTCCTCAATTTCAAGCTGTGCTAAATTCTTGTTTTTACAAATTTTATATAACCTTAGCAGCAGAATCTACAACCAACTCTTTGTATCAGATCAGCTCATTTAGAGTCTGTGTACGAAGATATCGGGTGAAGTGATGATGCCTGAATCAACTCACTAGTGTTCAGTCAGTGTAAGGGGTGACCTGCAGATAGAGAGCCTGAGTGTAGTCCTGTTGAACATGTGTTGGCCTCTGAGCAGATCTGACCTCCTTGTATAGAAGAATGGGATCTCTATAGAAATAGTGATTCAACAATGACATTGTGTATGATGATAAACATACTCAAATTCAAACGGCCTCTTGTCCCTGCTCCTTGTGATAATGAGGAAACTAATCCCTTTGCTGTTTCCAGTGCTTGTTTTTAATAAGTGTTTGTTTGGGAACCACTATTAAATCTTTAATTGCATTGTGCTGAATATACTAATGCCTTTGCATACAAGGGAGACTGCGTTGCTTTAAAGAGGCTTAGCACAATTGTCATCCCGCTACATGATCTGTTTGGCAAATTTAGTCGTAATTTCCTCTCCTTTTACTGACTGCCCTTCCTGTGTTGCTCTGAACTCTAGTAATCCCTCCCCTGTTAGCTTCTGTATGTTTTCATTAGTTTTGTCTGTTTGTCTTTGTTTGGTGCCCTCTCTGTAACCTGCTTATTTTACATGTTATTCTTTAATATGTCCCGAGTTTGTGCTTGCTTTTATTGGTGTCATACCGCCTTGTTATATATCAGGTTACAGAATGAAGCCTTGTACTTGAGAAAAGGGGCGATCCAGAGTAGATGCAATCATTTATGTGTCTTGTGTACCGGCAGGGATTTCCCAAAACATGTAGATCCCTCATGGCGTAATGATGACCCGTTTTGATCAATCGTTAATGGATTGAGATTTCAGCAGAGTATGTCCTCAGTCTTCACTGTGAGAGCCAGATTATGTCATAGGTGATCCTAAAACACGACAATGATTTCATGTAGTATTCCTTTTTCATTTTTTAATATCTGATTTCCAATCTCTCTCTCTATCTCTCTCTCTCTGCTGTTGTGTTGCAACTGACATTGAGCTATTACATAATCTTATTCCAGCATGCTGATGCCATGTTGGCCAGCTTCCTAAATGACCGTGTGTGCCTTTCCACGAACTAATTAACTTTGTCTGTGGCTCAACTAATTTACCTTACCTGGATTAATCTGGGCTAACCGCGGCAAGGTTGCGAAAGATTTTTTTTTTCCTTATCCATCGAGACTAACAATCATTGTAGAAAAACTGTTACTGTACCAAAAAATAGGGAAATATTTATTTACCCGTAATTATTATTTATAATTAAGATGAACCTAAATTACCCCATTCATATACATTCAGTTGCATCCTGTTCTAAGTGTGTGCATGTTTACAAGGACTGGGACGGTATGCATTTCTCCAGATTCAATTTTCTACGATCTTTTTGATGCCTATTCGATTTAAATTGTGATCCTACAATATTGTCAATCTTAAGTCTGCATTTTTAACACCAGTGAAACAGTTGAATGATTATGATTGTCTACTGACTATTCTAGGAACCATATTTCCCCAAAAAATACACATCACATGGGAGTCAGTTTTTAAGATTTAGTCTTCAATTTGAAAACAAAAAAAAAGATTTTTGAACATAAAAATAGATTTAAAAATTGTAAAACAAAAAATTACAATACTTATATAAATCGTTTTTTTTCTCCCACCCCTAATGTTTACTGAAAAGCCCCATATTTCCCTCAAAGTTTACCTGACTGGATGCTGCTTTGAAAAACGTTTGGTTTTTGTTAATTTTGGCACCGTCTATAGGCAGAAAAGTACATCTTATCACTGTGCTGATCTTGTGCTGTACATGCCGAGGCAATATTTAGTAACAAAGAATCTCATCTTCTTCTCAACATGAGATATTTGCTGTTAAAAATGCAAGACAGGCTCTTTTTCAGCATGCTGTCAACCATCTGCAGCTGCTTTCAGTGTTAAAAATAACAGCACAGAAAACCTCAGTCTCGGTGCCGATGGTCTTGATTCATTTTCTGTATCATAAAGTGGTATCAATATCATTTCAAGTGTTTCAAAAACATGAATATGTACTGTAGACTAACAGCTAATGTGATGCTCATAGCTCAGTACAGAAACACAGCACTTTTGACTTGTAAAACTGTACTAAGAAAGCCACAGTACAGCAACAACATGTGCAAGCTATGCTGTTCATGATGCTAAAATTGTAGTGTTATAATGAGTGAGTGGGCGGGAGGGGAGCTGAGAGCCCACAGCCACTTTCAAATATCACATCACTCACCCTTGCCCATGTGAATTTCTGTGTGTGTGTGTGTGTGTGTGTGAGAGAGAGAGAGAGAGAGTGCGTGTATGTGTGTGTGTGTGTGTGTGTGTGTGTGTGTGTGTCTTCTTTTGCTTACAGTGTACACACAAGTGTGGGAGGTTGCCCTAGTTTTTCTGATCAGTGTTTGCCCTCTCAGAGCAAGGGTTTTAACCTGACTGATAAGCAATTGCGTACTTCCCATGTCAAAAAAACATCCTAAAACCACTGGACTGTCTCCTATTTCCTTCTGCCTTGCAACAAATATTTGTGCTGGAGTTTGGAAAGCAGAAAGCACCTCAGGACTGTGAGTCTGTGTTCTTCAGCTTTATTTAATATGTGAGGTCTGTCTTTTTGGAGCTCCTGGTTATCATCTGTTTTCTTTTTTACTCTATATAACCAAGGGAGCTGAAAGACTTCATCTGCAAAATCTTACTACTTTAAGTGAACAAAGGGGGCAGAGGGGTCTTTTGTTTACAGTCTTTACTCGAAGTTCAAACTACTGTAGACTGAGCAGCGTTGATTTTAAAGAATTATATATAGTGTATCAGGTACAAGCAGTAATAAGAAAAAAGTTGCAACATTGAAAAACGAGTAAAAAAATAATTTGCAGTCATTTGCATCATTTAGCCTTTGTGTTTAAAATATTATTACATTTGAGCACACTGAAACAGTATAATCGTGAGTTAAACATGCTTACATTGTAGTGAATTCTGGCTGCTGTGTATCAGGCCATTTGTCTGTTACTTTCTATTTCTGTAGCCCAGCAGACTTGCCTACTCCTACTCTGATTTCGCCTAACTAACAGATCCCACACGATGTTTGTACCCACTCTGCAAAGTTTCCTTCACTTGGACCAATATATCCAAGACTGCGCACATTACTTCCTCTCAGGTTTTAGAGCCACGCTCTATCTCAATAGCTTCTACTACTACTAACTTGTACAAATACAGGCGTAAAGCCACGACAGTAGTATTTAATAATCTGCATTTCTATCCCTGGTGAGTAAAAGAAGTTCGATGTGAAACGCCCCAAACAAACAGGATTATTCTGATTTCCAGGAACAGTGCAAAGCAGAGGTTGTATGACCTACTTAGTATCTTGCCATGCTGCCCTTTTAATGCTGACTTACAGCAGGCCACAGTGATGAGACCCCAGTGTTTGAGGACTCACAACAGAGGCTTTTTATTGGGATTATAAGAACAGCAGAGTCTCTGTGTTTTCTCCTGTGAGAGAAATGTCAGCATTTTATTACATCTATACTTCTTGTGTGAGGAGTAAGACAAAAACAAAGGCTGATGAAGTTCTGCCTGTTTAGCAAACTATCAATAGTATCAGTTTATCCCACTGAAACCAGTTTCATCTTTGTGCAGCTGTAGTATCTAGTTGTGTCCCTACGTTATGCGAGTGGCTCATGTTTTTGCTCATAATTCCACAGAGATTAAATACTCCTCTCCCCTTTTTTTCTGTGTTGCCTCTCTGCAGGCAGTAGCAGCAAAGTTATCCCTGGATGCCTTACTGCAGATGACGGGTGCTCAGGTGAGGGACACAATGCGAAGACTAGGATCCAGTTCAGAGGAATGTGCCAGGCTCAGTGCTGCCCTCTCCTGTCTGAAAAGTGCAACTGAATCAGGTTTGTGTTCATGGGAGTATTCCTTGGAGTAAGTGTGCCACAGTGGTGTTCCTCTTGGATCTAAACTTGTGCTTTGTGTTTCTGTGTCCAGGAGGTGAAATGAGGGATGACGCCAGTACGTGGTTGTCCGAGCCCACAAGGAGGGACAGTGGCTCTCTTCTGACTGCAGACCAGCTTTCAAACCTGGGGACTCCTCTCCGCGCCCACAGTCCCTCACCTCTTGCCCGCCCATCCACCATCCATTCCACCCCATCCACCCCCAGCGCCACTTTTCCTCATCCCCGTTCGGGGTCAATGTCAGCGGCCCCCACGCCTGATTCGCTGGCATCGCATATCCACAGTGACAGCCCCCTCACAGATCCATTCCCGATGTCCTTTGCTCGCACAGCCCGGCTTCACGGACACACATCCACCCCGCCTATAACCCCGCCTTCAAAGAGGCGTCACAGACTAAAGCCCCCCTGCACCCCTCCACCTCCATCCCGCAAAGTGCTGCATCTACTGCCCAATATCACCCTGACGCGCAGCAAAAGCCATGAGTCTCAGCTGGGCAACCGTATCGAGGACCCTCCCACTAACAAGTAGGTGCTCAGAGGGCAGTTTTGACTCGCATACTGATACAGAATTTCCCTTTGCAGGAAAGTGTGGATTTATAGTTTTATGTCACTAACCAACTTAAGCAGGACCCCCCTTTTAGTTTGACTTTTTTCACTTTTTCCTGTTTATATTGTCATAAATGAAGTTTACTCTTTAAACTGTTAGCTAAAAGAGTGCACTACTTTTTGTAGCTATAAGACAAAAAAGTAAATTGCATTTATCAGGAGTACCATTTTCTCCCGCTTGACACTATTCGTGATATCTGAATGTGAACTAACAGCTGTAGGCCCTTACAACTTATCTATGGTAGGAGTCATCTAACTCAAGCCTTGTGCACAGTAAGTAATGCCAGTTTACTGTTAAACTTTTGTAGGGTAAAATATTAGAAATGTACTTTTATTTTGCTTACTCGTATCAGGGGCATTGCCAGGAATTTTTAGCCCCATACAAGAGATAGTGACCCAGTGGTTTTTTTTAAATAAAATCCCGACAGGGTGAGAAAAGGCTCCCGCTACCCAGCTACAAATAGTGTTGATCTAAAGAGGGTTTTATTGATTTGTAAATGATTTACTTATACAGCTAATCAAACTGAACATTTTAAATTCGTGTTGCATTTTAATTCTGTTTTACTGTTATTCAAATTAACATTTTCATTCATAGTCAAGTCCAAACAGCATCATTTTTCCTCTAGTATTTTTAAACAGATTCAGAAAATAAGAGCAGGAACTGAATAAGGTCCTCTTCCCTGTCACATTTTCTTCTAGTCTGGTAAAGCTGCCACAGTCCATATATTGATCCAGTTTGTGGCAGCTTCGTGTCTGTTTTCTTCAATTTGATTGACGTCTCGTTCACTCAGCTCCTGTCTTGATTTGCTCATTTTTGCATTGTTTCACCAGCTCTTTTATTCTTATCTCTGCTGTTGACCTGTCACTAGTCTATAGTTTAGCTCTTTCCAAATAGATTGATAATATTAGAAATATTCTACACATTGTCAACTGATGCTACTAGAAAGTTATGTTTGATAAAAAAAAAATAGATGAAATCATAAACAGCATGCAACAGTTTTTCGGGATTAATGACCACTATCAAGGGGTTTTGACCTATCAGGATTACATATTTAACACAGCCTAGAGATTAGTAAGAAGGAAAAGTAATAGGAAAATATTTTACATTGGGTCCCACCACTTCACTGTCAGAAATGGTCTTATGTTTTAAGAGACCTGTCAGTCAGACCTTTAGAAGTTCTGTTCCATGTGTTGCCCCATCGGCCTAAAAGTGACGTTAGGTCATTTTTCAACTTTATTGAGGAAGAATAAAAGAAAAAAACACTTGCTGGTGAAAAAATAAGAATTTTTTAAGGTTAAGAAGTAGAGTCACAGAATCAATGCAGAGGTCTGTGTACTCACTATAAACAATCCCATATTTTAGAGGGTGGGGCAGGCCCTTCTGATACTGGTGTGTGTATTTGGACAACCCAGACTTGAGTTTACCTATAAAGTATGAATTAAATTTGGCACCAAAAAGTTAACAAATTGAAGAATTGGACAGAATAGTTATACAAGATAGTCATCGGTCACTCTGAGTTTAAAGTACCAGGGTTATTTTTGTAATTCAGCTACGAGTGAGAAGAGGATCCTAAAAGCATCTGTCGTGTCTCACATAGAGTCCACAAAAAGGCAAAGCTCACCCATAATACAGCCACATTGGCTCTCTCTCAGTCTCCCTCTCTCACATCCTTTCACATCCTGTCTGTTGCTCCTTTGCTCTGACTGCATGCGTGGAGCTAATCCCCACACAGATTCCCAGAGATTATGACTCATGTCAAAACAGGAAGTATTTCCTAGGTCTAATGCTCCGAGGTGGCAAGACACACTCACAATCTGTCTCTCTCTCCCTCTATTGTGATTGGATGCACACTCGCACAAACAGGCCACATGTTTATCCATAACATCCGGTCTGTTTATGGAGAGCTTTGGTGGAAAAAGAAAAAAAAAAAACAGGCAATGTCAGAAGTAAATACTTCTGACATAGATCCAATACATCTAACACACTCAGACGATCCTGCTAGTTAATCCCGGCTTTGTACACTCTTTACATTATATTACAACAGCAATCTGAAACCAGGTCACAAATCTAATGGCTGTTTGAGCAGCACAATAAATAAAACAAGATAAATTAGGAGGTATTTTCAACAATGATAGCCCACGTGTGTGCGCATGTGTGCATAAACCACAGATCTGGCACTGCGTTGTGCTTCACTCGTTGACATCAGTCCTGGTGTTAAGGATCTCACCCTGGCTATCTCATGCCAATACCACTTAGGTTCTCTAATGTGACTCCTTCTCACACTTACGTAACCTTCACAGTGCAGTATGCTCTAATGATGCTGTTAAATCAGTTTTTGTTTTTTTGACTTGTTTTGTCTTATCCTCTCTGACAGGTGTGTAAAAAAGAATAAGTTGCTCCTGAATATGCAAGTAAACGGGAATGGATGTGAGGACTCGCCTTCTCGTTACCAAGTCATATCTTCTCGCACCCCTGGAAATACTCCAGTGGCCACCCCATCGTCGTACACCCTACCTGGCACACCCACCCTCATGGAGGAGCATAGCACCATCAAGAGTGAGTTCAACACATTTAGCCAATTTCTTGCATATTTCATGAATATTAGAAAAAATACACTTTTAAAAGTCTTTATTTTATGATTGTGTCGGTATATGTTTGTCTTTTTGTTTGTGAAGAGTGACTGAAATGTAGGATCTGTAGCATCTCAAATACCACCTCTGAATGAGGGGATCACATCCACCTGTAGCCTGGTCTGGTAACTTTTCAAGTGGTCATATCAGATTTAGGCCCAATTTCATTAATACAGATCTGCCTGTTCTTGATTTTAAACACTTCTGATTGGATTAAAGAGGATGCTGTTAAAATCATTTTCCCATGAAGTGTTAATATTCGGGGTGCAAGATTTGATCTGTGACACTGGCATTTCCAAAAGCTTATCCATCATTGCAGCTAGTGGTAAAAAATGTTTATCTGTCATCTGTGCTCGCTATTTTCACTTTTTTATTCCATTAGCCAACTACTTCAACCATTTATCCATCAATTTAGCTCACTCTTTTAAGTAGTACTCTATTACAAATGAGTAGTATTTTACTTTTTTAACAATAAATTTGGCCCTTTCTGCGATTTATGCTCAACTTTTAGAGTTAATTCAGTCATCTGTGTATGAACAAAAGTCAACTATTTTTTCTGTTTATCCACTGGTTTAGGTAATTCAGCTGCAATTGTCATCAGATACTTTGGCCAACTATACTCATGGTTAAATCTTTATTGTTGGTGAAGTTGTTTATCTGTTGGTACATTTTTTGCAGCTCAGTGTTTCCTCTGAACGTCAATGATTCTTGTTTTTCATTACATAATCTAACAATGTAGACAAAATGTATCTGACTTTTTCAGCTTATTGTTACCCTAAGGTTTTGACTGCTCATCTATTATTATTGCAGACCTCTTCAACCATTTTCCATAAGTGTTTTAACCATTTAACTGGTACATTAAGCTTTTATTTCCACCATAGTTCTTGACATTTAGCTCACTATTTCAGCAGTTCAAGGACTTTAAGCTGCACCTGTGCTGCCATTATCCCAAGCCTCCTGTTGATACATCTTATCTTATTTTTTTGTCAGGTTTTGTACTCTCTGACATGACTGAAATTTCATTCAGGTGTTTCAGTGTCCTTAATATACAGTATTTGACTGTCTTTTATTTAAGCAACCTTTTTATCAGTTTAGCCACTCCATCATTTTTAAAGACTTTCCCTAATTTGCAGTGTAACCCTGAAGTATATTTATTTTCTAAAGTACAAAAAGCAAATTTTGTAGATGTAATTCCCTCCTTGTATTCATCCATCTCTCTTTTTCTCCATCTTTCCATGCATAGATAATGTAGCAGTGCATCGCAGCTCCCCACAAGCAGTGAGGAGGGACATTGGCCTTGCAGTCACACACAGGTACATCCCGAGTTTGTCCAAATAAAGCAAAAACTGCTCGACTGAACCAAAACACAGTCGTGACTTTGCGCCATAACTGGTTTGACAGGATATTTTGTCTTTGAACAGGTTTTCAACCAAGTCCTGGCTTTCACAGACGTGCCAGGTGTGTCAGAAGAACATGATGTTTGGGGTCAAGTGCAAACACTGTCGGTAAGTGGAGCATTTTACTCTCAAGAAGTGCCAAAATTCATTGTCACTGACAGAGATGGATAAACTGAATCACATTAAAACACTGTGTAAGAAAGCACTCTGTCCTCTGTCTGCGCAGGCTAAAGTGCCACAACAAATGCACAAAAGAGGCTCCTTCCTGCAGAATCTCCTTTCTACCATGTAAGCTTTGTCGTCATATGCTGAATCTTTTCCTCAAGCAGTTAATGGACAAAATATACAGTAAGATACCTCCTGACTTTCACGATTTCTCTTCTAGTCCCCAAAATTCGAAGGACTGAGTCTGTTCCATCAGATATTAACAACCCTGTGGACCGGCCGCAAGAAGCACCACAGTTTGGCACACTACCAAAGGCCATTACAAAAAAGGTAGGACATGTATAAGTGACACTATGCATGACAATTTCAGTCTCACTTTATATACTTCTTATAAATACTGTTGAATTCATAGAACAAAAATACAAAAATCTTGGTAAATCAATGGACGTAATTTGGTGGTTTTGATTTTTATAACCGTATTTTCTCTACCAGTCTGTGCAAAATATTATAAAGACTGATGAAGCCCTTCCTAGACTAGTCTTGATACGTAAACATATCATAACTGTTATTTACCAATTTTTAGGAGTGTAATTTCTGTCTCTCTCTGACCCACCAGGATCACCCTCCAGTGATGAACCAGCTCGACTCCAGCAGCAATCCGTCCTCCACCACCTCATCCACACCTTCCTCCCCAGCACCTTTCCAGCAGAGCAACCCGCCCAGCGCCACGCCACCACCCAACCCCTCACCCAAAGGTCACCGGGACAGCCGTTTCAACTTCCCAGGTAAGCCTCACAGATGACTTCATACAGGAATAAATACACAGGATAGATACTGCAGTCTGATAATCAGTGTGCACACACACTATGAAAAGTGCATGCTAACACTGTACTAACATTAATGCTAACGGATTGTTTGATCTGGATTATTTGTCCAGTTTGAGAGTGTTAAATATTTATCCTTCTTTCTCTGTGTGCCACACTAATACGGCAGAACAACTGTGCTTTTACAGGATCTGTTGATTCAGAGCTTCTCTAACCAAACATCTCTCACCCTGCTGTGCTTGTCGATCTTTCCCTCTCTCTTTTACTTCAAAAGCTGCCTGTTACTTTCAGCATAGACAACAGTTTATCTTCCCCGGTGAGTTGATGGTTCTGAAGCAACCTGGTGCGTCATTATCTCCTCATTGTTCCACCCTACAAACCTCAGTTTGCGTGTTCCTCTCTCTGTATCCTCTGCATGTTTGCTTTTAGGTTTGTAATAGTAACCGTAGTCCTCTTCCAGGGTTGCATGTTGAAACTTAACGGCCTTTTGACACCATCTGCTGGTGGTGGTGGGGAATTGCATGAGCAGTAATTTGTATCTGTGGTTGGCAGTGAGTTTTTACGTGGGGAAATATCACAAGGACAGAAAAAAAGTCTTTCCCTCTTTCTTCCCTAAACCATGTTTTTTCTTCTCTACAGATGTCTCCAGTCCTGCTAGCTTGCATCCTGATGTCCTGCAAGACACTGTGTAAGATATCAACATAATACAAAGTTGAATATACCAATCACACCGCAGTAAAATCTTCACCTAACTGATAGAAACTGTTGGTATTGCAGCAACGAGACCGAGAATTTGGCGGATGACATCCACGCAGAGCTGGTAGAAGATGAGGATGAAGAGGTAAAGCCGTCGTTTAGGGATGCAGGAGTCAAAACACGAAATATTAGACCAAGGACTTAAGCGCTAGGATGACATTAATGGCTTTACTGAATAATAATGAGTACAAACAACCCTTTGGGAGCCCTGATCTGCTGATGCAGGATGTTAAATAGTCTGCTAACCTTTGACAAAGCTGAGAGTGGTGAAGTTGACCCAGATCAGCAGGGCAGAGCAACATCTGAATGGATGTTTGTTTTGGCACCAGAATGAGTTTTGAAAATAAGCTGTCATAGCAGAGACGTGGGTCAAACTCATTTCTCTTTCACTGTGTCAGACTGGTAGCATTTCTCAACCCTGTAGATCTGTTATAGTAATTTGGGGACGTCTGGCTTGTTTCTTATGAGCACTGTAATACGATTGTAGCAATTTCCATGGTATTGAAGAAACTAGATTGCAGGTTTCTTGTCAATAAAGTCAGTATGAGTGTCCTGGTGTGAGCCAAAAACAACAGCTCCTCTGACATTTGCTTATTGGAACCAGGTTGACCTGCTTGGTCAGGGTGATGGTGGCGCTGTGTTGTTATTAATTTAAGCTGGAGAGCTCTTTATTACAACTGAGACACAGAAAACACAAATCTGGAGACTATGAAAATACTTCTTATTTAATGCTGGCTCACATTCACGGAAAATATTGAAGAGAAACAGCAGAATTTCATATTAATTTAATCCCCATAAGACTAAATGCATAATCAGAGTGGTACAGTATCCTTAGCTTTGCTCTTTTTACTCACAATATTCCAGTTTAATTCACATTACTTTTGTGTTTCAGTCCTTTATTTACACAGTAGATTAAAAAATGAGTCTCCACACTCTTGCAGGAGGGAGAGGAGGAAATTGAGGTTGAAGATGAAGACCCTGAAGTGGAGGATGACAACGAAGAAGAAGATGAAGAGAATGAGGATGAAGGAGAAGATGAGGATGATGACGAGGATATCAGAATGAACGTCGGCTCAGATGGTGAAATGGACGGAGATGAACTGGACGACCTGCCCAGCTCTCGGGGAAACCAGTGGAAGGGTCCCATCTCTCGTAAGCCGAGCCAGACCAGCGTCTACCTGCAGGAGTGGGACATCCCCTTTGAGCAGCTGGACCTCGGGGAACTTATTGGGAAGGTAAAGAATCCGACCAGGATACTCACAGAATATGTGCAACTGTCTCCACACACCAAGCATGAGTAAAATCATTCGCGCAAATGAATCACATGTTAAGTCAATAAAAAGAGGCGATGATCCCGCCGGTTGAATTGGCAGGGAATACCGTTGAATTTACCATTGACGCACAAATAAAGCGAGTAAATACTATTTATTCACGTGTCTAGATTCGCGCGAATTAAGTGAGTAGATGATATTGCTCGCGCTTGTTGAGAGTGCCCCGTTACACTGCATGAAAGGATGTTTTTGCTGAGGTTCTTGATTCACGCAGGGCCGCTGGGGTAAAGTGCACAAGGGTCGGTGGCACGGCGAGGTGGCTATCAGACTCCTGGAGATCGACGGTAACAATCAGGACCATCTGAAGCTCTTCAAAAAGGAGGTGATGAACTACAGACAGACCAGGCATGAGAACGTGGTCCTCTTCATGGGGGCTTGCATGGCTCCACCCCATCTTGCCATCATCACCAGGTGAGAGTAGAAATATCAAACGCTCCTCTGAAAAGTCTACAGCAGTGGTTCTCAAGTCCAGTCCTCGAGGTCCACTGTCCTGCATGTTTTGGATGTTTCCCTGCTCCAACACACCTGATTCAAATGATTAGCTCGTTATCAAGCTCTGTAATGGCTTACTAACGAGCTAATCATTTGAATCAGGTGTGTTGAAGCAGGGACACATCCAAAACATACAGGACAGTGGGCCTCGAGGACTGGACCTGAGAACCACTGATCTACAGGGTTTTTTTTACCAGTCTGAACTATTGTCTTCTCTTTTTTCAGCTTCTGTAAAGGGAGGACGCTGTATTCAGTCGTTAGAGACACTAAGAACACTTTGGACATTAATAAGACGAGACAAATAGCTCAGGAGATTGTAAAGGTAATTTTCCTCTTTGTCTGTCTCTTAGCGTCAGGAAAAGTATTGAACACTTGTCATTTTCTTTGACTTTTCAGAGTCAAAGTTTAATGTACAATCTGCTCAAAACTCTTAATTTTAAGAATAAACACACAGTTAAAAATGAGAAGTGTGTGTGTGTGCGTGTGCAAAAGCAGCTGAAATGCAGAGATATTTGACGTCACTTTACGAACTGTCCCTTTTTTGTTTCTAACACAGGGAATGGGTTATCTGCATGCTAAGGGCATCGTTCACAAAGACTTGAAGTCCAAGAACGTTTTTCATGACACCAATAAAGTGGTGATCACAGACTTCGGGCTGTTTGGGATCTCAGGAGTTGTTCAGGAAGGGAGGTGAGTAACGCCGCTCGAGAGGCCTTAAATACACAATCTCAGCTCAAGTGCTGTTCACACTGCCCTACTATTACCTGGGGACATCCAGTTGTTTGTAATAATTGGTCAGGGTCCACAGCGGCTGAAGCTCTGCAGGCGTCTCTCTTGTCAGCCACTATTCTTGCAAAGACAAGTTGTTTCTTTTTTTAAATTTGATTCATTTCGAGCACACTTTGTTTTTTCTTCAAATTTTGAACACAGTTGGCTCATTTTGTACTTCCTCTGTGTATGCCTCCATGTTTAGACAGGATAAGGTGAATGATTGCATATTGCAACTCAGATTTTCCACTCTGTTTGTAAGTTACTGAAACTGTGTTCTGTCCTTATTTATCTGTGGCTAGGCGTGAGAACAAACTGAAACTTCCACACGGCTGGATTTGTTATCTGGCACCAGAGATTGTGCGGAGGATGAGCCCAGGTAACAATGAAGACCGACTTCCTTTTTCCACTGCTGCAGATGTTTACGCATTTGGGTAAGTCCCCAACATCTTATTGATCCCTAAATCACACTTCTGACTAAAACCAAGATTTTTACTTAATATTTGTTCATACATTTAACTCATTCAGTGCCAGGTTTTCATTTATGCAATTTTCACCCAGAATTTTTACCCCAAAAGAAAGGGGTAATTCTCTTCTTTCACCAGAAAAAAAAGTTACTCTCTAACCCACTCCTGTGTTAAGTTACTGCCTGCTCAATGCAGTGTGGTCACATCATCTTTGCCAATCTGGAAGAAGAAACCTGGGAAAAACACATTTTTACGAAGGAGAGACTTTCAAGCAGAACTCTGAACTCTTCTATTTCATTTCACTTCAAACTACTTTACCGGTGGCATCAAGGTCCTCTCTCCTCAGACACCACTCCTCATCACTTTGTGATAGGTCACTTTGTGATGGCTGGGAGATCTGGCGCCACAACGTAAACCACACAGACCGCTCGCGTCCTCCTAGCCGGGACTGTCACTGAATTCCGGCTTAGTCTCGCTCACCAGTACCGAGACTGGCGGCACAACGACATGCCGGAAATTGTTTCTTTGATTTTCTGCTGCCAATGTTAAGGTCCGGTACCGGGATCTCCACTGGATCCAGAGACAGTAGCACTGCGCCGGCGGGAGCCAAAGCGCCAAGACTGTTTTGTTTCGGCATTTTCCTACTCCTTTTAGAGAAAAAAACACTCCACACCTAGGCTAATTGGCACACTTGATGTCACACTTCTCACTGGCGAGTACTTGTTTTTTGTTATTGTAACATGGTTATGACTTGTTTGTCGGCTTTTCTGCGTTCAGAACGACCCCAAACTTAGTCGCATGTTGGGGAGGAGCGCCCTCTGGCGGAAAACAAAAAAACTAAAAAATCTATGGCTATTAATGGCACTGATTGAGTTAAAATGTACAATATTCAGTTATTTTTCTACCTCTCTTTCAGAACTATTTGGTATGAACTTCAAGCTAGAGACTGGCCAATCACCAACCAGCCTGTGGAAGCCACGATCTGGCAGGTGGGGAGCGGAGAGGGCATAAAGAAAGTCCTGGCGGAGATCAGTCTCGGCAAGGAGGTCACTGTGAGTTCAAACAAGCACAGTCATTCAGAAAAGCACATGATGTTTAATCTGCTTGTAAAACAAACAACCAAACATGCTCCAGTGATGCAGAGATATCGAGACGTTGCGAAACGTTGATCGATCATGATTCATAGTCCACAGTTCACTGAGTGCACAGATGAGCGCTTTTTCCCGGTGCACTGACTCAGAGTGGTTTGTGTCTCAGGAGATCCTGTCTGCCTGCTGGGCGTACGACCTAAGAGAGAGACCCACTTTCACCCAGCTGGCCGACATGCTGGAGAAGCTGCCCAAACTCAACCGCAGGCTGTCCCACCCCGGACACTTCTGGAAGTCTGCAGAGTAGGTATCCATGAGGGGAGGACAATGTGAAGACACTGGACGTGTGGCAACAAACAAACAAAAAGATTGTATTTGTTTAACTTTAGGTTCTTTGTGGTACAAAAGCTCGGCAGTAATCAGACCAAAAGTGATGTTTTTCTAAAGGAATAGGTTTAAGGAAAGGAAGGAAGGAAGGAAGGAAGGATTTCTTCATTTGTTGTCATCATCATCACACATGAACCACATACATTCTGTCACTATTGCTCTTCTCAGATCTCCATGACTTTCTCTATAATGAACTTTACAGTGACCTTTGTGTTTACATATGAATGTGAATGTGTGAAGTTTTACTTATTTATTTTACACTTTTTGTTATTTTTTTTTGGCATATTTGCCTATTATGATAGGATGGGTGAAGAGAAACAGTGAATGTAGGGAGAAGAGATAACATGAGTCATAGCCTCAGTCCGTGGTGTGTGTGTGCACTAAAACCATCAAACAGGCGCCCAAGAATTGAAGCATATTGACAGTAGACAGTTTCACAGACCGTCACACGTCATGATCGGATAGTTCTCTGTAACAGTCTGTGTACTCATCCCTGTGCTCAACAAACAGACATTAATCCTAAAAGAACAGGTCTTATAATCACTAAGTCAAATATTTTCTTTCTACTGACTCTCACCTTGTCACAAATTTCAATGCGTCATCATCAAACATGCAAAGTAACTTTACAAAGTAAGAAACAACCAAATTCAAACAGGGTTGAGCAGCTGCAAAAGACTCTGAAAGAGCCAAAAAAGGGACTTAAGCCTGTGTCATACTGATGCTTCTATAACATCTAGGTTTTAATTTAAATGTCACAGATGTGCAATGATGGGGCCGACCAAGTCATTCCTCTGCTGTTTTGGTACTGAAGGTAGTAGTTATGGCGATGTTTCAGGGCTGAAATGAGATCACTGTGAGCAGGAAGGGCAGAACAGTGCTGTGTGTGTGTAAGTGTGTGTGTGTGTGTGTGTTTCTGTGTGTTTACGTCTATGCTTCACAGTACAGTAACTTAATGTGAAATCACTGTCAGAGGGTACAACATGACGCCATTGCATGATCAATATGAGGATACTATGACGTGTTGATAACTGAGTTCTGTAACAGTGCTGTCACAGACTTGAAATCTGAAAAGGATTTTCCCACATGTTGTCTTTTCCATCATTTCTCATCCTGACTTTGTCACATACAGACCTTTAATCAGCATTTCTTCATTACAACTTCACTTTCAAACCTTATATTCCACTTTCTTTCTGCTTCTGGCTTATTATTTGCTTTTCACAGTGTTTAAGACTATTTTCTAGGCTGCTGTTTAAATTTTTTAACCTTGTGTGAAAGAGTAAAAGAAAGTAACTATATAAGTCCTAGAGGTTTATTTGGTAAAATCAACTGATGAACTTATAAAATGGATCTTAAATTAATCTGTTTACTGAGATAAAGCTGACCTGTTTCTATGCAGTGAGTGTCCTCTAACTAATCTACATGTTTGTGATGTTTTGCTGCTTTCTTCACTACAAAGCTATTTCACTTCCACTAACTGTCTAACGTTTGTGTTTTCCTTTTGCTCTCTTCCCTCTTTTCTTTTTTCTCTTTTTCTAATCTAGGTTGTAGCAGTCACTTTGAATCATAAGCAATGCAAAACAAAGCCTGGGTCTGCCTTGCATGCTCCTGTATCCTTAACTTTTACAGGATTGATCAAAGCATTGCCTCTGCCTGCAACAGACACTGCTTCAACTAATCACCAGTCTGATCTTCCCTGTCTAACTGTTGCGTTTTTTTTTTTATTCTTGTTGGAAAGAGGGAGGAGGAATTGGAGAAGTGAGACATTTCCCACCTTTTAATATCTTTTTGCCTTCCTTTTGGTTTTGTTCTGTGATGTTGTGTGGGACTCTGAGGCTTGTGGAAAAACTGGCTCTGTGCCTGCTGATGGCCTGCTCACCTTCTCTGTGCTGCTGTGATGTAGCTGCTCGCACCAGAGCCCCCCGACCACACGGCTCCTTTTTCTCTCTGAAACACACACACACACTAAAACACACACACACACGCACTGCTGGACGTAAAATGGACCCCACTTCCACACGGACCACTTCATTTATCTGTGTTTCCCCCTGAGGGGCTGACACATGTTTGACAGGCTGCTTGAGTGATGTTCTCAAACCTACTGCCTCTCTGCTTCTCTCTCTCTCTCTGTTTTTAATGTGTGTGTGAGGACATGTGCGTACCAGCCCATGTCGAGACACAATATGCACTTAGCCATCAGTGAGAAAAAAATTAAAAAAAAACATAAAATCCTTTTTTATCATTGATGTTTAGTTTGGTTTTAATGGTCATATTTGCAGTGTTTTAATTTTTTCTCTTTCGGGAGGGTCTCAGAGGAGTGGCCGGTGTGATATGCTCACTTTGTATGTTGTCTTTTTGGAGTATAACTCAGTAGATTCACTGTATGTTGGATACATTTTAAAAACGGGGCACTGATGATGACTTTTGTATGCTTAATGACATGTTGAAATGAAAAGAAACAGGAGAATTATTCCCTACATCTTTCACAATCCATATGGGAACACAATAATGCTGGTTATTTATGATTAAAGAGTTTTTTAATAATATCCATCCATTGAGTGTAAAGTGCACCTTATAGAATATGACTTATATAAACGGTGAAGAGGAGTGACTTCATTCTCTGCGCAACAAAAAGATAAATCAGGAACCTGGCGCAAAGTGTCCTATATCTTCCTAAGACGTTACCTCTTGTGCGCGCTTGTGTATACTGTTTGTGGTTGCTGGCTTTAGTCAGCATGCTTGTATTTATGTGTTGTGTGTGTGTGTGTGTGTGTGTGTGGGTGCACGCGCAACCGGATGAGCGTACTGTGTTGGAATATGTTGGGTTGGGTTTTTGTGAAAGACTGCAGTAAATGTTGTGTTGCAAATCCAAGGGTATGTAATGTACATACATTATTTGATGTATAGCAAATGAACCTGATTCTTCTAATATTTGTACAAACATTTTATATGTAAATGACATCACCACATTTTTGAATAGGTACTGCTGTGGCTATTACAAATGTGTATATATATTTATATTTTTTCATGTATGAAGTACTGTATAAAAGCTGTACATTTTTTAGAATGGGCCAATACATGTTTTTTTATGTTACTGTAAAATTCATATTTTTGTATTGCATGTGACTACCATTCTGTACACGCAGTTTCTGTTTTCATCCATGAAGGACAATAAAATGAGTCATGTTAAAATCAGGTTGGACTCTGGTGTTCTTTGTCTCTGTACTATTGTCTGCCTGTCTGTGTGAGACTACAGTGTAAACTGTTTCAGCTCTGTTTTTCACTCTTAACACCCGATCAAAACAAGTACATCAAGAACCACAGGCCTAGGTATTGAAATCACTTACAGTCAGTGTCTGTAAAAAGTGCATATATGTGGTTTTCTCTGTACGTGCTCAAGTCCAAACGTACATTTGTGATTCTGTGGTGACAAGCAGTTGTTTGTGGAAGTGATCTAAAATGATCTTTTCAACATTTGATATACTTTACTTTGCTCTACAAATTCTGTTTTTATCTACATTTTTGACAGCATCCAGACTCAAACTTGGGCAGTGAGGTTAAATTTGAAAAATCGTATGATGTGTTGATTATAGAGAACTTGTTAGGGTGGTGTGTCGGTGAATATACAAGCCTGTAAAACAACATTTAAAATACTGTTGAAGAAGCTTTTATGATTGTGTCTGTTCAGCTTTAGAGGTTTTTTTCTCCAAATATTGAGATACAGATTTTTTTTTTTATTATTCAAAGTAGTCTTTAAAAGGGAGGCACATCCAAGTTCTATGTGATGTGCGTAAGCTTTATGTTTTTGTGTTGTTAAAATCTCAGTTTGCCTCTAGGTGGCGTAGAGACCCAACAGAAAGTTTCTTAGTCTCCATATTCTAAAACAGCTCTCAGAAACAGCAGTTTTCCATCTCTCTCTTATTCAAATGAAACGTGAAGTTCATCATTTTTCTTTCTGAAACCATCTCACAGAAAAATGAGCATCACCCAAAAATGTGAACCAAAAACACGTGACTCACCTGCATAAAAACTTGTAGCTGTAAGATTTTTTTAGTATTTAAGTAGACCTTTCTGCGCAACAGCATGTAATGTAGGGTTAAGAGTTGATACAGAGGTGCTGCAGTCCTTCTTTTTGCATCGCATTGGACGGCTGAAGATAGACAGGAAATACGGGGGCTGAAAGGAAGACATGCAAGAGACAGTCACGGCTGGGAGAAGAATCAGAGACTGCTACAGTGAAGACTTAAGTCTCTATGCTGGGCCAAATGACTCCATACTAAAGTTCTTACTAAATCTACCTTCATAGTTTAACCCTGCTTTAAATTTTTAGTCCATATAAACCAAAGCTGAAATTTGGAATAGAACAATTTGCATACTACATCTTTGAAGAAAATGCTTGTAGGTTTTTTTTTTTTTTTTTTTTTTTTGACTCATAATTAACAGCTTTTCAGCCATTATTATTTTAAAAATCTAAATGATTCAGTTTAAAATAAATAAAATGGTCAAACAGGCATCTTTTTAAGTGAGGAAGTTGTAGTTAAATGATGAAAACTGTCTGAATTCATCCATCAGTAATGATCTTTTTTCATTGATCTTTTCTTTTTTTTCATCTACTGGTATCAAACCCAGCTGAAAAGAAAGAACCCTGTATCCTGACTGATGGTGCTCTGAAACCAAAAGCTCTTTGACTCCAACTGGTACTGGACCACATGACCAGCATTTGGTGGGGGGTAACTGTTTCTCTCACTGGGCAGTCAGACACAGAAAGTGCTTTCTTCACTTTGTAACAATCAAGGCTAATGGTAATTAGTATTATGACAGCTGGTGTTTCAGTTTGAAACCCTGCATCAGATAATTTAACCCCAAATAAAAACACAATTACATGTGCTGAACAAATGCATGTGATATTGATCTGATTTGATGTTTGACTGTTGAATTTGAAAAATCTGAGCAAAGCTGAGATTCAAAAATACCCTTTTTTTTAGGTTTCACCTGACAACTGCATTATTTAATGTTTTACATTTCTGGATTTAAAATATCACTTGGACTGCCTGCAGCTTTCTGCAATATTAACTCGGCTTCAAACTCAGAGGACTACTAAGATTCGTGCCTTGGACTGCACTATGCTTCACTGATCACCAGGATTGATGGAGTGTGGAGACTATCATATACTGGTACAGAGGATAGTTGTACTCAAGATAAGGATATTCATGGAGGGAGTCTTCTGAGATCCACAAAACACTGCAAATGTCTGCAAGACTGCGCTCCAACTGACTGAGTCGTCTTCAATAATGAATATGAGCAAAGGCAGACAAAGGAGGGAAGAGGCAAGTGCCAATCTGGACTGTACAACTGAAGCGCAGGTGTGGTGGAAGAAATGTTTCAAACCTGCAGTAATGCAGAGATGACTACTATCAACTCAGTTATGAGGCGTATTGAAGCTTCCTCCAATAAAATAAGGAGTCAAATGTTTTATCTTTTGAGTCTGTTTGCAAGGACCAGTCAATTTACTACGAGGTAAAAGGAAAGATAGTACCATCTAGTACAGAAACACCCCAGAATAAATGTTTCCATTTTAAATTTTGGGGTACATGCCATTAAAAACAGCAATCGCAGGTTCTTGTTTGGGATTTTGATTAACTCTTTCTCTGAACTTAATAAGGTCCAGTTCTTTATGGGTGGACTCCTGTCTTTCTTTTAACAGAGGGGTCTGCAAAGTTGGAAGGTTAAATATTTTCTTTTAGTTTCACACAATGTAATATGTTTGAGACTCATCACATGCAATTAAAACATTTCAAAACATTTCAAACATGGCAGACGGCTCACAATATCTAAACAAATATCAACAATATTTCATTTTAAGTTTGATTAAATCCATGTTCGAACAGTATGAATATCATGAAACTCTCACTCTGGTCCCGAACAGCCAGCCACAGTCATGGGGAAGACTGCTGACTTCAAAGTTGTCCAGAAGACTTTCATGGACATCCTCCACAAGGAGGGTAAGCCACAGAACGTCATTGCAGAAAAGGCTGGCTGTTCACAGAGTGCTGCACTGAAGCATATTCATGGAAAGTTGGCTGGAAGGGAAAAATGTGGAAAGAAAAGGTGACCAAGCGACAAGCGTGACTGCAGCCTTGAGAGGATTGTCAAGGCTTTGGACTCAGGGAGCCTCACAAGGATTGGGCTAAGACTGGTGTCAGTGCATCAAGAGCCACCACGCATAGACATCTTCAGGAGAGGGACTACAAATGTCACAACTCTTGCTTCCAAAAGATTTATTTTTCATACAAGATATTCACCTTATCTGCAAAATATAATATCTTGTTCCCACTAGATAACTATTTGTGCATTCAATAAACTAACTAAAGTACATGAGACAAAAATGATTACTCTATGGGATTTCAGGAGGTCAACAAATTTGCACATTTCTTCTCGTGTTTGAAAACATCTTAAAAACAACTTTTGACATGATGCCAGTTTTACACCAATGATTATAATGGCCAGGAAACTGTTTCACCTTAACATCAGCACGATTAACAAGAGGTAGTGGATGAGTGATCATGATCTTATGAATATGTTGTTTTCCTTTAATATATGGCTTATTGCACCTTCAATATTTCTCTCTAACAATCGCCAGATTCTCTTCTTTTGAATGACATACATCATGGATTGAGGTACCACAACACGATGGCCTCATTTGAGCTTTTCTAACTAAAATGTCTGAAGAAGTAGAATCATATGAATAAAGCAGTTTCTAATCTGGCTTCAATCAAACTTCATTTTTAGTCACCCCTTGTTGGCCATTAGCAAGCATGCATGTTGAAAGCATTTCAGGCTTGGCTTCACTTTTAAAACAAACAGAGACAAGTTGTCCTTTTTTATATAGTCTAGATTCTGCAGTTGTCTTCTTATTTAAGAAGGTGACCTAAAGTCAGATACAATGACCAACAACCAGACCAATGATGATTCACCTTGATACACACCAACCTCTGCGTGACAAAGACAACACATCACAGCCTCAATCTAAGTGTGTTGAAGAAAAGCACATTTATCGGTCTCCTAATTCCGTCTCCCTTCAATCTCCCCTCTGTGCCCTTCCTCACCTCTTTCGGGATTCACTGATAAAATGGAAGTGCTGGGTAATGCTGACATTAAATTCACCCCCCTGATCACTGCCACGTTGTCTGCCTCCAACCCAACCAAACACATTTTCCAACACTAACCTTGCTGATAAAGAAGACGGCAAAAGGAGAGATTGGCTTTCCCCTGCTCTGGCTGACGAGACTGATAAGGCCAGCAAGGTCACCAAATGTTTTCCTCATCAGTCACCCCTCACCTTCCCTTTAAGAGATATCTCTATCAACCATAGATCAGACATTAAAAACTGGATGAGGCGATAAAGGTTGCAACAAACCTGGTACTGCAAATGGCAGTAAGATCATTCCCAGTTATAAGCCTTCAGTTTAGACCCAGAAGATTGAGTGTATTAGAAAGAAGGGAGAATTTCTGCTAATTATTCAACACAGTGAAAGCAGATTGGGGACAATGACTAGAAAAAAGGTGGTTGACTCGTAAATTGTCCAAAAGAGAAGCCAAAACATCCGGGGATCCTTCACTGAGGGGGCTGCAGTCCAGGTCTTTAAACCACTCCCCTTCATGTTGACAAATGGGACATGGGTCAAACTATATCAGTAAAACACACACAAATCTATTTTGTACTAATCAGCGTGTGAGAAACTCACAATATAAACAAAGCACATGGAGTTCCCCAAGGCTCTATTCTCGGACCTCTAGTACTCTTTGTAACATCTTAATCCTTTGGGGGAAGTACCAATTTTGAAAAACAACACAATCTCACAGTCATTTTACAGGTGGCGAACATAATCATAAAATCATATAATCTATATAACAGATGATATAGTCCGGAGAATTATGCTGGGCAAATCAGAGAGTAGTGTTTCGAGCAATTCCACAAAAACAAAAACGGTGCAGATATAATTATCTTCATCAATCAGTCACCCTTTGTGTAACACTTTTGGTATTAAATTCTCCACAAAGCATCTGAAAAAAGACAAAAATTTACAAAACATAGTATGTATTTAAATCCATCAGACAAATGGATTTAGATGTAGAAACTAATGCCCATCAACACCAATGAAATGAGTGTCATTAAGACTTACATACCATGAGAACCAGTTAAAGATAGACAAAAATAGGTTTAAGTAAGAAAAGTTAAGCAGTTTTAGATAAACAAACCAATAAAAAATATTAAATCGATTTTATAAAATGATAAAACAGTACATAAAATCCAGATTGCATAGATCCTGAATTCAATTTAAAAGTATCAATATTTACTGTTTTTCATTGAAAGTCATAGAGGGACAATATAAGTTACTGCTTAAACTCTTTTCCACAAGACCGCAAACCAAACCAGGAGACTTTGTGTTTTTTACAATTACAAGTGAGATTACCGTGATCACGACCTTATGACACGCACTTTCTAAAAAAGTGACATGCAGCTGCAGCTGACTCAGACTGATACTCTGAAGTCATCACAAAGGAGAAAAGGGTAGGTTTAAGTTTCTGTCATTCGTACACTTCCTGTCTGAGCAGCTGCCCTTACAAAGAACTACACAGATTATGAGAAACAGCTCTGCTTACTACCCTTCCTCCAGACCCGCAAAAACCTTCAGAATGTAACTCTTATCCCTACATGGGCTTTCTTAAAATTGTGCTCTCATCAACTTAAAGAACCTTTCATACTTTTAACATCATTTTAACATCTGTACATCCACAGTCTTATTCTGATTCACCTCATGACTTTAAAATCTGGTCTTTTGCTTCTCCTTTACAGTGTTTTTTGTTGCGGACTAACAGGACTTCCCGCCACTCAAGGGATGGTGTGGAGATTGACTCACCTGCCTCAGTTTTATTTTCACTTCCTCCAAACATAATTAGACTGATGATGCTTTCCTGTTTCATCAGAACAAATTGGTGCAGTATTGTTATTTTGAATTGTACTGCATCTATGGCCACTTTTTTGGGTGATGTGAGAGATTTTCATGGCCAAACAAATCAATAAATTTATATTGTGATTAGGGATGAGCGATAAATTATCGTTCATTATATATCGTCAGAAAAATCCTCCATGATAAATATTTGCCATCTCATGATAAATATGATAAATGCAAGTTGATAACGGAAGCGAGAGCGGCGTACTCGCAGCAATAGCCCATGCAGGTCAGAATAACAAACAAATACGGCCGAAGGTAATAGGAAGACGTTTCTGAGTAGCCCGTAACAAATGTTGAAAATGTTTTCACATTTGAGACTTGTTTGATGTCATTAGTTTTCTCCATAACCTACCACTCAAACTTGTGGTTAAATATCTTATTTGACTAGTCCAACTGGTGTCCTCAAGACAGAATGAGTCAAAAATATAGATAGCAAGTATAACATTTTTAATTGAGACTTTAATCGTTATCGCCAGAATGGCAAATCTTATCATGATAAATTATTTTGCCCATATTGCCCATCCCTAGTTTTGACTTTAGATTTGAATGATAAAACTCAGCCACAGTCATTCATAACATGACTTGAATCAGTCAACCTGAAAATACTGACCCCATGAGATTTATTGTTTGTGTAAGTTTTATTTTCTTCAACTGTCAGTTTCAGTTTATTTGAACTCCTTCATGATATTGTTGATTTGATTAAAAAAGCAAATAGTTTGTCAGTGAGTCTGGTTTCCTAACTCTGTAACTTCAGAGTATACTGGAGTAGAGCGAGTTGAGTGTTGAATCGCAAGGTACACAGGAAACATAATAAGTAAAGGAAACCAGATGAGGAACTTTGTAAAAAGTCCATGCAAATTTGCATATTTTATTTTTATTTTTTGATTGTGAATCATTTGTTCCAGCATTACATAATAAGTGGCTATTCGTCACATCCTGCTGTAATAATGGTACATGACATTCAACTTTGACTATAATTACATGTGTAATTGATGTTGGTTTGGCCAGAGAGATAGCGATGACACTGATATAGACAGACTTTTTTAGCAATCTAACATAGAGCGCCTGTGGTGGCACATGTGACCACCAAATTTATTTTAAACTGTGCAAAAGTTGAGTAAACGAGTAGAGAGACATGTAACACTGACAGAATAAGTACGCTGTTGTGCTAATTCGTCACTTTGTTAAAAGCGTTTAACTGGTTGCGTTGCTTTCATGCTTTTTATAGTTCGGTCACAAGTGCACTTAATTCTCTTAGAGTTTTATTATACTTTTTCAAATAGTTAAAGATGTCTGCAAAGTTCACTTAAGAAATTACATTCATTCAAATCTCCTAGAACTGCAGTCAGACAGAGCTTAGATCTCTAGGACATCAAGCACATGGCACACCTGATACTTTTTTATAGTTTGCCCACCAGCAGATGCGTGCGTGACCAACAACAGCGCTGCGTAGAGCACCAAACCACTTCCCTTTTCTTATTATAGTTCAAATACAGAAGTAAGAACAAGCCAGCCAGATGAGTCTGTCATTGATTTGGGCAGCGGTTCCAGTCACACACGCACAGGTTATCTTGCTTTACTCAGACCGACACAAAAAACATATTCTTTTTGGAACTACATCAAGATCACCAAAAATGTAAGTGACAAGTTAAATCAATTCTTACTCTATTCAGAAACTTCAAGATGATTAAGAATGGATCACAGATAAATACTTGAACATCAATTTAAAGATGACTGTATTTTTTTAAGGAATGCCTGCGAGCATCTTTGTTTAACGTTTTAAAATTCTCCTGATAAAATGTGTTGGTATTAGAGTGGATTTCTTAAAACAGACTTCTGTTTAGCAGACAGGGTAAATGGTTGTATGGTGTACTCTCACTTCAGCATTCAGTGACATCAGTCTAAACAGCTTACTGTACATTTGTATGTATCAGTATGAACTCAATCCCCGTCTGAAATAAGATAACAGAAACTGAAAACCTCTGTAAATGTTTTCATAGTAAATGCAAATAATCTCTAATGGGAATCAAGCCAGTGATTTGTATTTTAAAAGAATAAAACATTTCAGGAAAGTTACTTATCAAGAGATTTTTAAAAACACTTAAAAAATGTAAGAAAACTGAAATGAGTTAAAATGAGTACCAACTAATAATAAATGTTTAAGGATCACAATGTCTTGTCAAATTACATATTGATTACAAAATATTTTTATTGTTTCAGAATACAGTTTCTAAAAGGGATCTATACTGGGGGATGTATACTGCTGTACCCTTTTTACTATTTTTCATAGTTTCTGTCCTAAGTTTGATTTTCATCAATATGTCACTTTGATTTGAGTCAGTTCATCTGCTGTTTTAAAGGGATGACATTGGTCTGTTAAAAAGTTCCTTTAGACAAATAAATGTTTCAAAAATTGTGCAAGCTTTTAACAGGAACAAAATTTTCTCACTCTCTGAATGCTACTTGTAATTGATGACCTTTTTTTGAGTTTTTACTTTTTTTTTTTTTAAATATTAAAACATGCTAAAAATAGAAAAAATGCATTTAAAAATGTGTCTTTAAGATCCCAGGAGGAGATCTTAGATGGTAAAAACAAAAAACTAAAGATAATATTATTATCTAGCAAACAGATTAGAAATAAAAAAAAACATGAAGAAGATTAACTGCTTCCACACGGGTATTTCATGCATCTCCACATGTCACTCCAGTCGAGGGTGGGTGCCACACAAGGGAAATGACAGCACTCTACAGCACCTCCCTTTTTTATTTAAATATCCAAGCTGTAGCTGGGTTTAGGAGGGTAAAAATACCAGAGCAAAAACCAGTGTGTGATGAGATAAAAAAAGAAAAGCAAAACTGTCTGAGTGTCTTTGAAAGTTAAAATGGATTGAACATTATACATATTACTGACATCGTAACGACAGGGTTGAATAGAGCTTTGTTGTGTGCTGCTTACAAGTCAGATTACCGTCAATTAGGAGGTCATTTTGTGGATTACCTTATGAGTGGCATCAGCAACACAATTTACCATTGTGACCTACATGGCCCTGTAGGCTGGTACAAACTGGGTCAGAGAGAAAGCAACAGAATATTGGTTACATCACAGGGGACGAGTTTTTTGTAATTTTGTTTTTAACTCTGTTGTACTTTGACTCTTGCTCACAAATATTTAGAAGCAAAGAACCAGAGCTCAAAATGAAACACTTGGAAAAAAAACAAGTTTAGCGCCAAATGGGGGAAGACTGCTTAAAGTAATTCCACTTTTGAGAAGTAATTGGCAGAAAAACAAACTCATAAAAAAAGGATTCTGGCTCTATTCTGTCTTAATGATAAGTCAAGTTGCTACAGTTACTGGGCTTCTTCTTTTTCTGCTTGCTTTATTAACGTTGTACTCTTGACCTATTTTCAAACTAACCACCACTCTCCATTTTCTCAGATTCGACATGAACACCTTTCTCTTCCTGATGTGCAGCGTAATGATCCTGGGTGCACCGTTATGTAAAGCGCAAAGCACTGCTGACCCTGGCACTTCTGGTAGTGATGAAGTAGTGACGGATTTACTCGATGTTTCAACAGGGGATCCTAGCTACGTATCTAGTGTGGGCAGCACTACTGCAGTCAACAGCTTGTTGTCCACTCGGTCACCTACAACTGTCTCCAAAAGTCACAGCACTTCATCTTCTGATGGCTCAACACTCCCCAACTCATCCAGTGGCCTTTTCTTTAATGAAGAATGTCTTCTAGTGTACATGGTGGCTGGCGGACTGATCTTAGTCTGCTTTATTCTGCTGCTCTCTACTTTGCTCTTGGCTTGCAGAGTGTGCCGCTTGAGCAGACGCGTCAAGGAGCTGAGCAGCAATGAAGACCTAGTCAGCACCGTTGAATACCGTATGGGGACAGACAAGAAGAACAAGAGCAAACCAGAAAACGAACCCGAGGAGACTGCCGTGCTGATGTCCGACCTGAGTCACACCAAGGAGGAGATGGGTAATGGCAACACCAAAGAAGAAGGGGAGAAAGAAGTCAAGGATGGGCAAACAGGAGATGAGAGTAAGACGGAGGGTGGAGAAGCAAACAAGAATGAGGAAGCTGCAGCTTCACCTGCAACTGCTGCAGAGAGTTCAACTCCCTCAAAGGGGCAAGAGGAGACAAGTGAATTCCCATCTGCAGACGAGGGTGCAGAGGAACCAAAGGATGTGGTGTAGAGTGTGTGTTTAAAGCCAAGGTTTCCTGAGCAGCTATCTTCACTTCCTTAAAGCTCTTTTAGACACATTGACTGTACGTTAATACTTTTTCCAGCAGCTTTTGCTTAGAGATAAGATACTGATACTGTATTATTTTTAGCTTGTGTGTTTTGAAAAGTGTATTACCGTAATTTGATGACAGAATTTTTGTACAAATGGATATGCATCTTTCACTCTTGACTTCAAATTTAGATTTATGACACAGCGCATGCTACATCTATTAGAGTCAAACCATAAATTGTGAAGTGCGGCTTTAATTTATGTTACTACTTCCTTTGAAGTGGTTATGTGCGTGCATGTTAGAGCGTGTGTCAAAGAGAGTGAGACAGAGGAGCCTGCTTGATTAGCAGGCAGAGACTGTGCCTCCTCCGGGCAGTGCCACTCAACTCAGAAAGAACGCTCTCTTTCACCTCAGCCTGAGCTGACAAAGCTGCACAATAAACCTTTATACAAAACCAATATGGCTGTTTCCGCTGTCTTGTTGAGATATTTGTTCACCTTCTTCCCTGTGACGTCATGATGGTTATACACCTTTCATTAAAAGTCAGAACGAGTTGTTCTCTCAGTGTAGCCTGTGCTTTAACTCTATCATGACTTCTAATAGCAAGTAGATGCAGAGAATTGAAGCTGCAGCTGCTCTGGGTTAGAGATGGGCTGTAAAGTCAGGCTGAAGGAGTGTGGTTGAATGCACATCACATCAATGCAGGGAAGATTTTGAATATGTTGGCCTGAAGCATGTTAGACTCAAGAGAAGTGAGGGTGATTCAAGGCTCTCTTACCCCAGAGATAGTTTTTATAGACTCTACACTTCAACCCTGTGAGACCTTTTATTCAAACTTTAAAAAGTTTTAAAAATCATCATCGCTGGATTGGACATGACATAACCTTTGATTCTAACTTTTGAGCATTATCACACCTCAGTCTTAAAACAATAGAAAAATAAAAATATATGACACATAGAAAATCTAAAAAATAAAACAATACTAAAATCATGCACCACAACTGCATAGTAACCCACTAGTGTGCAAATCTAGATATCTTGGTGTGGCCCATAGACTGTATATACTATGGACAACTTGGTTGTGCCTTCCGCCAGTATACAGAGTTGAAGACAAAAAGCTTCAAGCGGTAATTCCTCGATTTTTCTCCATTTCCTGAAACCAACATTGCGCATTGAATGCACACCACCACTTGTGCAGTAGCATTTGAACGCATTCGGCGGGAGAGTCGCTGTGATGACGCTCGGCACAAACATTGTATCCCCCAGGTGAGCAACGCAATCTTCGTACCCTCATAGGCTGTATCAAGTGTTAATCATAGAAAACATGAACCCCCTAATAACTTTAAAAAAATGGAGCTGCACAGAAAAAAAGAGGACTTGATCACAAACCAGTCTTACAGTAACTACATGTCAACATCGCAACCAGGAGGGAAAAAAAATGTATATTCTGAGTAATAAATTTCTAAAGTTTGTCCACAGCTCCATAGGGATTGCTGGAGGAGGCAGGATTTATGACCTATACTGCAGCCCGTCACCAGAGGGTGCTGTTCTCAGAGTGCCTTCACCCAGCGAGGAGGCAGACTCTGTCCATTCTATATACAGTCTATGGTGTTGCCCCATTAAAAAATATACAATTATGTTATAGAGGCCATTCATTAAACCTTTTTTGGCATTAAGAAGGTACGTGTGCTTACCTTTTCTGTCAATCAAACATTTCTCGTGCAGGACAATGTATTACTGTATCATCGTCATCAACCTTTATTCAAGCCTAGAAAATCATTGAGGTTTCATTCATTCACAATGATGTTGCGATACAATTAAAATACATCCAAATAAACCAAAAAGAGTAGTATTCATTAAAAACAGCTGAACACTAAGATGAGGGGATTTGAGATAACTGACTTGAATAGTCAAAGAGGAATAAGAGCGTCCATCTTTAGAGAAGTTCCTTTTGTAGGATGTGTCAAGGCTGAATACAAAACAATGCACAGATCTGCACTGCTAGCCAAGCATAGCCAGTTTTATTAACAAATGAAATAAAAGACTACCAGGTGGATGTAAGACTGACAATGAATCTTTACAAAATGAAAGAACTTCTAGTATAAAGTTAGGAAATCATGACGAGTCCAACCTTTCCCTCAGTTTAATCCCCACGAACAATGAGCTGCCAACACATCAAAAAATTTGGATGTTATCTTGCATTGTCTCTTTAATTACTTCCTCTATAGTGGCTTTTTTTGTTTTTCAGTTTCATTCCAGACACAGAGTTTTTGTTCTGTATATTTTGCTGACAATATTCCAAATTTCACCACAGATACAGGAAGTTGTTTGCAAATTACATAAGATCTGTTTGATAGTGATTTTAGCGTATCTGGTCATACATTTATGTGACATTGTGATTGGTGAGAAAACATTCATAATGCAAATGTGTAAAAAGCAGAAGGGCGAATTTTGTGCATGAAGACAACTGTTAAATCCCTGTAAGGGTGGGATGTGTCATTTCTGACTTCAGCGCTGACTTCTTTAGATTGTGATGTGCTGACGCTCTTAAATCCAACTGAATCCTCATAAAACTGCTCAATTAAATCCAAGGTAATAATGCTTGTGTGAAGTACAGCAATGCAGTGATAAAGAAGGGAGGGCTGCATGTCTTGCAGATTGTGGATGGGGAGCTGCAGCGGACAGGAGTCCTCTGCAATAAATTTTGAACACTTTTGTGGCACTGCTGAATTTACTCAGAGAGAGAAAATAACCAATTAAAAGACAGTTTTTCTTTGTAAGGGATATTTTCGAGAGGTGGAAAACTGATAAGGTGATAAAGACTTGAATGTATTTGGGAAATCAATCATTTCAACTAAACAAAATAATAGTTGTCATTTGTATAGTACAGCTAATGTTTAAGTCCACATCATTGGAAGAGGAGTGTCCTTTGCAGCAGCAGCAGCAGCAGCAGGAGACCCTTCCAGTATGCGCTCCACTTCTCCTTACCCCCCTTCTAATACCACCCCCCTCCTTCCAACACCCCTGCACTCCCTCGCTCTCACTGCACAGAGTAAACCCAGAGCCTGCAGTAGTGCATGATCGCTCTAACCTAAAAGATCCATATAACAGGCGGAGAGGACAAAGAGACCAAACTGCCAGGCTGAGAGAACAACTTCAGAAAAACCGGCGCTGGACAAGAGAGCAGGGGTCAAATTCTAAGAGGCATTGGGAAAAAAAATCACCTTCAGCAGAGCAGCAGCTGGTCCCAAACTTGAAAGCAGCAGAAGAGGAGAAAGAAGAGGGCTGGACAGAGAAGAGGAGGAGAGAAAAGTGACTGGAATGATAAGATGAGAAGGTGAGTTATAGACAAATTCAAACACTATTTTTACACACACATTCTGCCACACCCCAGCTCAACTCACATGTACCGCAGTGTCGAGCTCCTGGCCGTGTCTTTGCTTGCCTTTGCAGCAGCTGATGCATGAGTTCTCTGTGGAGTCATTAATAAAACCCATCTATTGAGCTACTTCTCCTCCTCTGGGAGCCTGGGACTGACTGCTCTGATGACTGAAGACACAAACTGATGCCAGGGGAAATGACTACAGGGATTTGTCAGGCGCTGTGATGAATGATATTCTTGAATAGACTTGAAATATCATCCTACAGACCAGGTCAAATGTTTATCAGTTACAGAAAAGGACACATTTTGCCTCTTCACTGATAGTATAATTGCACAGTTTGTGTATTTCTTTAAAAAGATCTGCTCCAGGATCCCTCCAAACATTCCTGCAGGCATCCTGCAGGGTCAGAGGAGTACGTTTAATCTGAATGTCTGTATCTGCAAGCAATGCAGTGATGTGCAGCAAACACTGAGCAGCCTTCTATGAATGCACAATTCAGGAAGGAAAGAGAGAGATCCAAGCAGAGGGTGGAGCTTTGTAGAAAAGATGAAATGTTTTATTTAGCTATGCAGTTCCTGTGCATCTCTGTAAGACAGAAAATACTGTATATGTTCCTGTGCTCACTATTAAGACACTGCTAGCACCACATCTGTAAAAGTGCACCTTCAAATTTTATAGGAAAAGACTACCTAGAATTGGTTGAATCATGTTCAAGAGATGAATATTTAAGATTGGGAACGAGATGAAATCAATTTAAGAATTAAAACTGAGTCGAGACCAAGAAAACAAGACCAGAAAGGTCTGACATTTGATGGAAATATATGGAACATACAAATCAAATGTAATCCATATGGAATACCAACAATCCTACAAGAAATACCCAAGGAAAACACCAAGGAGAAGTGATGTCCCTGAACTTGTGGTCTTGTCATTCTTGTGATTTAAGACTTTATCTGAGGCTAGACAGGTTCATCACTGGAGTATTGTAAGACAACACTAACATCCCTGTCTCCTTGTCTTTCTTCTAGCAGGCATGTGCTGCTGAAACTTTCCCCTCATGAGACCCTCCTGGAATTCCTTCTTCTGCTCTCTCTGGGGCTGCAAGTCCTGGCGGTATGTCCTTCCTTGTGCACCTGTAGCCACAGCCACCGGGAGGTAGACTGCTCCTGGAGGGGTCTGAGACAATTGCCTGACAACCTTCAGCACAACATACGTTCCCTCAACCTGTCCCACAACCGGTTCCACAATCTGGACGGCCAGCTCACCACGCACACCCATCTACGTTTCCTTGATTTGTCTCACAACCGGCTGAGCCATCTACCGACTGGCTTGCCTCGATCTTTGTGGAACCTCTACGCCTCCTCCAACCGGCTCCAGCTGCTGGAGAAGAATGACACGGTCTACCAGTGGAATCTGCGAATGCTCGACCTCTCTAACAACAGGCTGGAGCGAGCCATCTTCATTAACAACACACTGATTAATCTGTGCACCCTCAACCTGAGCCACAATCACCTCCGAACTTTACCCACCAACCTTCCTGCACAACTGGAAACTATTGACCTGTCTCACAACTCACTTGCCAAGGTGCTGCCAGGCTCTCTGGACCGCCTATTGAAGCTAGCTCAGTTATATCTGCATGCTAACAACTTGCCCTCACTGCCATATGGAGTGTTTGACAAGTTGGTGTCACTAAAAGTCGTCACCCTTGGCGATAACCCTTGGGACTGCCATCTTTACGCGGATGTCGCCTACCTACGCTCTTGGTCGCAGCGTACCTCTACACGCGTCCTGGGCTGCCCCTGCCACACCCAGCCTACCTGTGGAGGGATGCGCCCCAGCAGGACTGGAGGATGGCACTTTGCCCCCTATAACCTGCCCCCTTTGGCAGCGAGCGCTCAGGACCAGGGCTCCGTGGCTCCAGAAGCTAGCGTCACCGGGTGGTGGTATGTGTCATCTTCGTCTCTCCAAAGCACTCCAAACGCCCCTCAAGAGATCCCGAACACACTACTCAACAACTTCAGAACCACATCCGCTAGCTCCTCCACTTTAGCACCAAGAAGCACCGGCAAACACCGAACTATCAATCATCTTTCTATTGCAGAGCACATGCTACATACAGATTACTATCTCGTTTCTCCAACAACTGCAGATTCCCTCCACACTTCCGACTTGCCCTTAGTTTCTGACACCAGCTTCATTACTTCAAGCAGAGCTGACATGACTCCTGCAACAGACCGCTTCTTCACAACAGAGAGCCCCACCACACAGACAAAGAGAACAACCACGCTTCGCACGAGGAGTGTGAGACGGCATAATCAGTCCAGTCCTCGTGGAATTGGCAACAGCAGCCCGGCTCACCCAACCTACTCTTTGCCTACTCTCCTGCACAACCTGCTGCTGCTGCTGCTTCTCATTCTGCACCCATGCCTATGATAAAAAACAGAAAAAACATTTGACAGCCTGGTTTTCAGTCTGAATCCATAGCACAAACAAAATCAGCACAAGACTTTTGACTGTTGTTTGTATAAAATGTAAGATGTCAAAGCAGAAGGCCCTTTACAATACAAGGCTTTGTGAAAAGTTTCATAACCTTGCTAGACTGAGTATGATAAGATGCGACTTTCATGATACTTGGTTAAAAAAAAAAAAGAAGAAACAAGAAGCATTATCTGTTTTAATAAGCTTTTTTTCCAAGCCTCAACACAAAGGTCCTGTTTACTGCCTGCAAAAGAAAGATGTAATGAATTTAGATTAGCACATGGTGGCACTATACATTCAGATATCATGGAGCTGAATTTAGCCTTGTGCAGATAAACTCAACAGCTTTCAACCAACCACTTCTTTATTTTCATTTATCATTTTTTCCCCACTACTATGGCCTTGACTGTGGCCTTGATAGTATATCTTTTAAATTTATTGCAAATGCATAGGCTTTGAAAAAAAAAAAAAAGTATGACATTTCAAGCTTCTATCTACAAATCCTGAGCGTTTACCCTGTTTGTAAAGATTTACTCTAAGCCTTCCTGTTTCTACATTTCTCACCAGAGGAGCAGTCTTCTCTGGGAACAGGGTGTGCAGAAGAATCCTGTAATGACACATACAGTGTATGAGAACTGATTCAGAGCACAGGTAAAAAAACAAACGGAGAGTGTTGCATCACTCTCTTTGTTAAACTCTGCATACTTCTGTATTTTGATCACATCTCTGATTTAAGTGTCCTTCATGGTTCAGTGACGCTGGTGAAAATGATCTGCATGGTGAATGAACGTTCCAGGAATGCTAACCTAACGCTATATTACTGCAGAAAATTAAAGCGCCGACATTCTCAGCTCCTTTAGATGAAATGTAAAGATACTCCACACTGCATTAAACAGAAATAATAGTAATCTTCCAGCTTGCAGGTTTTTAGATTTTTGAAAAAAAACAAAAACAAACATGCTTAAATAAGTAGGAATTGCACATCAACAGACTTTTTTGATAAAATAAGAAGAGCTAAGTTCTCAAATTGAATAAAATGTGCTAAATTTTTGTCTCTCGATGATGATTGTGTATTTCTTTTTCTCAACTGCTCTTTTTCTTTTGGCACATTTTCTTTACTCTTAACTGCATGACTGCTTTCTTTTGTCTTTAACGTCTTCTTTTAGTCCTTGACCAAACCAGAGCTGAAGTCTCCTAAAAAAGTTTATATTTAACTCTTTAAAAAGAGTGTGAGACAAATTGCACTGAGCACAAAAACACAAAGTCCAGTCACTCCTGCACCTACCTGCCTTTCTAGACAACTGAAATTATTAAACCCAGTGAAAAACTATGTTTACATCCCTGCTGAATGGAAATATAGCTGGTGAGATATTAGGCCTGTATAGTGTGTGCTTTTTGTATGACTTTATTGAAGTCTGAGGGGAAGTGAAAGCAAGTGACATGCAGAAACATCTGTTGCAAAAAACCCCGGACTGCCTCCAGGGCCTGTGAGGCACAGAGAGGTGTGAGCCTGTTGAACAGGTGACCCTGTGCTTCAGTCAGACAGTCCCTGGAAAGGCAATTTGGAGTCACTGTGGGCCAGGCATCACACATCATGTCAACATATGTGGCTGTTCTTCTCAAATCTGTAAATACACAGATGATGTCCAACACTTACTTTATGTCCACACTAAACTTTTCGAGGCCATTTCTGAACTGAAATATGATGGAGGGGTGGTGTTTCACAGGCAAATCAGATATCACAGAGATTTCCAAAGGAATGAATGGACTGAGTGTACGTAGGAGGAAACAGGGCATCAGACCTGTGTGGGTGGCTAGAACAGGGGATCATTGGATTACCAAGTCATATAAAGGTTCATTTCAGCAGCACAAAGATTTTAGAAATACTTTGGTATCATGTTGAATCAAAACATAATTAAAGGTACAGTGTTTGGTATTTAGTAGCATTTAGCAGAAAAGTCTTAGAAATGGAATCTAATACTCAAAAGATACAGCTGAATATATAAATTGAGCCTTTTAGATCAACATAAAACTGAGTCCAATTCGATTCTACGATAGACAGGCTTTTTGCTGTTTTTGATGGTAAAAACTTGACAAATAATACTTATCATGCACCGCAGGAGCTTCTTCTTCTCAAAGGCCACCGAGGCTTCACCAACAAGAGGGGTAAGCAAGGGAGCATCGATCCACGATCTGACAGCCAGATGCTGTTGAATATTTTCATTTCTACACAGCGTACCTTTGGGTAAAGACGAAAAAAAAGGTGATAAGAAAGAGAAGAGTAAACACTGTGCTTCGCAGAGGAAACTTAAGCACCTGCTAAATTAATTTGGAGTATTTTCAGCTTTGTAAGCGCAGCAAAAAGAGAAACAAAACTTGTGGTTTGTATGCTGCATGATTAAGGTTGAGAGAAAGTGCATTCAGGTTTCATTTCCTCCCTCAGTCTCTCTAAATTCAATCTCATTATTTTTATTTTTTTTGATCATATCAGGTTTCTCTAAATTACGATATATTTCAGCAAATATAGAGAGCTAATTTATCTTCCACTTTTGACTTAATGTTGAATCAAAAGACAGTTTCTGGTTTTTATTTTGAGCTGTGTCATTTGTGTGTATTTGAAGTCTTCTTATAGTCACAAACATCACCACTCTCAGCGGTTTGGTTGCCTTGGTCGCAGCTTTCATATTTTCCAATTTATAAAAACATTCATCTTTATAAGAGATGCAGGACATAAATACATATCTTTCTCTTCCCTTTCGCTTCAGAACTTTAAAACATCTTTTCTGAGTTCTTTAGGTGTTGCAGCGAGCTGGCCTGCTTGCCAATTATTTTCTCTGTAGACAACACAAAGCTTTGTCAGTTTCTCTTCTGGCGTCTCCTAATAACTGACAAGGTGTAGAGTGCTAGCATCATTTACTGCTGCCAGCCCTCCCCTCTTCATCTCTCCAGCCCAGCTTGTTCTGAGTGAGCTGCTCTCTTTCACTCCCTCAGCCTCAGCCACACTCAATAAGACTCACACTCACTGAACTTCTATTGTTACTGGTGACCTCCTAACCCTGTTGTGCTGTTGTACCTTTAATTCTCCATCAGTTTTATAGTGACACATAGAGAGGATATAGATCACATAGTGTTGTGCAACCTTAGGCGGGTTATTTTTCTTTTTAAACTTGAATATCTAGATTTGTATCGACACTTAAGCTGAGATAGGAGCACAATCCTGGCTCACCACCAAGCTCACAGGCTGTGGTATTTTTTTTTTCTAAAACTGTCTACAGAAATAACAGAGAGTTCAGAAAACAGCATTTCAGTCGTTACCCTTCAGTAATCATTCCCCTTCAGTAAGAGCAGCCAGAGAGTGCTGTTGGTGGTGGACCTGAGTGTGATTTTAGACTCACCGCTCCCTAAAAGAAAACACAAAGAGGCTCGCCACTTTGTGACTCCTCCATGAACACACACGCACACGGGGACAGAGACAAATAAACACAAATGACATCAGTTCCTCTTTTGATTACATGTGCTCAAAGTGCCCTCTTGTGGTGGTGAGACAGAAATGAATGCTTGTCCCAAAATATGTCGAATGCTGGTCTTTGACACGGTACAACATGACCCTAACCCAAGTTACTCATGAGAACTTTTAGGGGGTGAAAAAAAACTTCTTTTGTCAATAATGCACCCCTCCTTCCCCCTCTAACCTTAAATCACAACAAAATATTTGAAACACAGCATTCACAGGAAATGAATAGTGATAAATCAAACATGCAACTCTTTAAATTGACAAACATCAAAAGCAGAAGGTTGTTGTTAATCGTTTCCAGATACATTATCCCTTTAATGCCTGACACCACAAATTATGGCCAGAAAAAAATCGAATTTATTTGGAGCTGAAATGTTTATTTCACTTACTACTGAAAACCAAAAAAATCTAAATGTCCCTTAAAATTTAACAAATATTTTTATTTATCTCGTTTGATAGATTAGATATTTTTGGAAACTGATAAACTACAAGAAGACATTTTTTATCATTTATCCGACTGTTTTCAGGTGTTTTTTTTGTAATTTGTTGATCATATTGATTTGATAGATGTATATAAAAGTAAGTATCAAATATGATACAAAAGGCATTAAAGGGTTAAAGGGCTTCCATGAACGCTGCTGTTTTTCTGTCTTTTTGTGGGGTGCCAGTTTGGATCTTGCTTCACAAAAGCCATCTTTAATCAACCTTGAAGGGTGTTAGGTTTAACAAGGGAAAAAAAATCATTCATCTTGACAACAAAGTAGATAATTAAAGAGAAAACTACAGCGCAGCTTTTACTTTACTATAAAACAGATTTGTATTTATAGAGAAACAGAGGGACTGTTTGAATTTTAAAATACAAGTGTGGATGTTGCCATAATATCGTCAGCCTTCTGTGGGAATTCAACATTAAAAGAAAACATTACAGCAGTTAAAACAGCTGTAAAAACAGATAATAACAAATGATAATGCATCAGATTTTAAATAGCGCTTTATCAGAGACCCTCAAAGCACTTTACATTGGATACATCATTCATTCACTCACACAGTCACACTTTGGTGGTGGTAAACTACCTTAGTAGTCACAGCTGCCCTGGGGCAGACTGACAGAAACATGGCTGCCAGTTTGCGCCTACAGCCTCTCCAACGACCACCACACATCACTCATAATCATACACCAGTGGAGGACACACACTGGGAGCAAGGTGGGTTAAGTGTCTTACCCAAGGACACAATGGACAGACTCATGATAGGGGGGAATCAAACCGCCAACCTTCCGATTATAGGACGACTGCTCTGCCTCCTGAGCTAATGCCACCCCTAGATACAGATACAGATACAGATCTAATCATCATAGTAACAAACAAACTGAGAGAAAGGGAAGAAGGATTGCATCCCTATGGCAATCATTGGGAAGTATTTGCAAACCCAGATGGGAAAATCATGCAAAGTATTTTAGATAAAAGGCAACCTAAAGCTGTAATGTATACCTTATTAAATTTCTAATAGACAAGGGTGTACAAACAATCTGACAGAGTGCAGCATGCTCTGAAAAGGCCACTGCAGCCTGCTTATGAGTAAAACAATAGCTGCCAATTTCACCCTCCTTGGAGCCTGCGTCACAGTATCAATTGTGCCCCAGAATTAGGCTGCTACCCAACCAAAGGACGCTCCAATGTTGCAGATAAAGTTTATCTGATAAACCTAATCTGTATTGACAGCTTGGGTCTGTATGCCAAGGCTCACCATTCCTTTGTGCTCTAGAGCAATGTTTGCCAGTCAGGGGCAGTGATCAGCTGAAAAACAAAACGTGTAAATGGGGAAAAAAAATAAATAACAAAGCGTGCTCCAGCAGCCAGAAGACTGATGAGACAGGCAAAAATTCTAGCCTGCAGCATAGCGGGGGGAGGTTGAGGATATGGCATCTCTGGCTCTCGTCTCAATGGCACAGACAAGGCAAGGTCACTGTTAAGGTCAGTGGTTGCAGAATAAGAAGTGGTTGGCAACTGAGCGAATGTATGGTGGCAGCCATTTAGGGGAGAAATAAAGCAAAAAGGGAGAGAGAGTGAATTGGCTAGTGGAGAAAAAAAACAGAGGATGACCCAGACGACAGAGAGCACCATGTAGCTGGAGTACAGAGAAGGCTGTTTATCTCAGCCTCTGGAAGATCTAAAAATAAGGGTATATGCATTCATACAAAGAAACGGAAAAGAAAAGAATAGGAAAACTTTTATTTGGGTGGCCAATAATTTATTATTCATCAACAATAAATACACCAAGCATTAATAAGCACTTTTTCACACGTAGTAAAGAGAAAATTTTAAGTTTGGATGCTAGATTTACGTATTAAAAACAAAAAGGGTAATAGTTCTCAGGGTATTGCTACCAGAGTGCCATTTGTTCCTGTATTTAACCTTTTTCCCTGTGAAAAAAAGAATGCTGGGGGGGATAATGACCAGCCTCTACAGCATTAATGGTTGGTTGCTAACTGTAAGACTTAACTCTTCCAGTTACCAAACACACAGGTGCAGTGTGTGTCAGAAGCATTTGACATCAGGCTTGGTAGACATGGAATACAACATCTGTAAGCATGTTCAAGGCAGTGTGCTATCACCCCTGTATAGAAATAACTTTGTTTTTCTTAACTTAGAATAAGCATTTTAAAACCAGCAGCAGGTCCCCGTCCATGGTGGCTGTCATCATGTAACACCATGTGCTGTAACACAAAAACTAGTGACACAAACATTCTTGTATTTTTTCAAAGCAGTTTCAATGTACAAAGAATTTTTACTGATTGGCGTTCCGATGCTAAAATCTTCATGGTCTGAGTATCTTACCCAAGATGCATTTCAGGAGATTCTCGTTCTTGAAGACCAACATTGCTTCACTGATAGGAGAGATGCAAGGCAACATTTCAGTTTATATGACAACTAAATACTGAATACTGATTAATACTCTTTTTTTCTACAAACTGAACCTTTAATGTCATGGTATAGGGGGGTGTAAGGGACCAAGCAATCAGGCAAAGGACAAAGGTGTGGAAAAAGATCTTGTTCCTTTATTTACTTGGAAAAATAGATCAAATCATAACAAATGTTCAACTTAATTTGGTAGAACAAAAAAAAGAAACAAAACCTGGGCCCATTCTAAAAGAGGTCAACTCAGCAAAATCAACTAACGCTACCACCTAACATAATCAAACAGACGTAATTAAAGTGAGACATGCTGGGGGTTTAAATAGACAAAGGACTAGTCCAACAGATACACAAGGGGGAAACTAAATGTGACTCCAAACTAAACATTTAACAAACTCAGAAAAATAGCATCAAATCATCAAAACAAACTATTTACAGAATAAACTAAATTGCCTTTACAAACTGAAAAGAACACAAACAGAAGATTGGAGATTAAATAAAAGTCCATGCTGCCCCTGTGTTCCCCCTCCATGGTCTCTCCCACTTCCTGTGGGCAGGGCTTAAAAGGCCATCTTTGATCAGCAGACAGCCCTTTGCCAGGAAACTCAAACAAAAGAAAACAGGAGTAAGTATAACTTGAGATTAAAGCATGATGTGGAAAATCAACCATGTGACAGTTCTTTAACTAAATTGTGTGCACCAAAATTAGAAAACAACTGCCATACATGTAATTAAAGTGATTTTATTTCAACAGAAAGGTGTGTAATGTGCTCTTTTTGAACTACAAACAAAGCTGGTGTTAAAACCCAAAGAAAAAGAAATACTAACACGAGGTAGTGGCAGTTTAGGCCATCACAGGGGGCAAAATTAAAAGCACATTCCCAGAGTGTGGGATAGATTAGGATAAACCTTTTTTTATAGAACAAATTACATATAAAAACTGTTAAAGGGTGCTTTAGAAAACACTTTGTAGGAATTGTTTGATTCAGATACTGACATATGAGCAACTATTTACTCAAGTAAAAAATAAAAAATGTTATATTTTGTGTAATAAATTTCTGAAGTGTGTCCACAACCCTATAAGGACGAATGGGGAAGGCGGGATTTAAGACCTATACTGGATACTCACCAGGGTGTACTTGTATATACAATCTATGTGCTCAACGCATAAAGTATCTTCATCATAGTGTCATAAAAATCATCTTCGCTTTACATTAAAATCATTTGTATTTACATGATTGGGATAGTTTTACATTCATCTTGGGTGGGGAAACGAGGTAGCAATACCACCAACTTTGCCTTACCAAAGCTCCTCTAAAGGCCAACACGCACATCTCTCTCCCCTCTGCTGACTGTACAGGTGATGGGATGGCTCCTCGCGCTGCTTTAATGCCACTCGTCATCATCTGTAACACACAGCTCTCTTTCCTGAGTCGTCCAAACAGCAGACAGAACATCACGGGGAGCAGCAGGGGCACGAGCTTATCTCCCAGCCCAGTGGAGCAGGTAAATGATGTCGTCATCTCCCACTTGTGCTGGAGTCTGATTGGTCTGAATAGCCCCACATGCAAATAGGCTTTTAGTGCTGAGGTCAAAAATGCACATGAAATGCTTAGTATTGTCAGAGGAAAAATATATGTTGCAATAGAAATGAGACAAGAGTGGGATCTGCTATGGTCACTGAAGAATCTGTGGTCCTTTGGGCAACTCTAAGCTATTTCAATGCTACCTTGAGGTGTTTTGGTGTAATGGTCTCCAGGAAGTACCACGTTTTAAAAATTTCCAATGATAATTTGCAACCATTCAAGAGCCTTATGCATTTAGGATATTCAAAACTCAATATTACAGTTTAATTTTTTAATAACGTCTGAATATCGCAGCGGCACATCTACCTGGAATGCGAGTGCATAGCCTCTGGCTCAGCTTAATTAACTCATCTGCGTGGTAACAGAGGGCATAATAAGGGGGAGAAAAATCACTCATCACCAGAACATCCTGCCTGCTGATCTGACTTCAAACAGTTCCTATGTGTGATGACAATTGTACCCAGCATTTGCACATTCCCAGCAATCCTAACATGTCATGATTAGTCAGCAAGGTGAAAACACGGCCACCGTTTGGAAAACATACAAATAAACAATGACAACAAGCATGTTCATTAAATCTGTTTACCATGAAATGATCCTTTACAGGTGAGACAGACTTTTCTGAGACGCTGAATAATCCCACAGAGGATGAAAGAGCAGAGCAGGTAGATGTGTGGTCAGATGGGTGGCTAATTCCTGAAATAGGCCTGTCAATTATGCATGTTTCCTTTTGCCCTAAAAATGAGAGGTGCTTTAGCTTTGCAGAAAAAGAAGAAGAAGAAGAAGCAGAAGCAAAAAGGAGAAGAGGACACTAGAGGGAGACAATTTGTTCACATCTGCAGCTTTTCTGCACTGCTTCCCCTCTGGATTCTGGATTTCTGTGTAATAAGCCCTCCTGGGCAAAGCACAGTTTTCTCAATCCACAGTGATCAATATGGAATCATTCATAAAATACAAAGGATGAAATTAATGTCTCTAGAGTGTTTGAATAATACCCTAGACAAATTCATGCATATGATCTCTCTTTTATAGTTGAATCAATACATGTGGTTTCTTTTTCATATGCCAGTTAAGCATTAAACATGTTAAGATATAAAAATCCCCACAGACTCGAGTTAACATGGAGTACTGTTAGAAATCATATGTGGTTAATGTCGAATCTGTGTCTAAAGGCACTGAAAGACCCAATGTCATTTTGCATGCATAGCTTCCATATAAGATTGCATGAATTTGTCCAAGGTCAAGCAAAGATTCAGAATGCGAAATGATTTCTGCAACAGGAAACAGGATGCCTCCTCTCAAAAAAGCGTCTCATAACACTGCCACCAAGTCTGTTGCCTCTCTTGCTTTCTCTTTCCCTTCAGCTCTTTCACACACTATCAATTTTACTTCACTCTCAATCCCCAAATCCTCCAGTTTTCATGCAAAGGCTCGGTTAGTTACGAGCATTTTTGCATGCTGAGTTTCCTCCCTATTGAGGGGAGGTTCATCTTTCAGCACTGAATGCAAGCTACAGTTTCAATAATACAGCTTGAGGATTTTGGAGAATTTTCTGCATTTCCTTCATAGAGAGTAAATACTGAATTATTTTGATTCAAAAACAGACAAGTCGAAACCAGTCAGAATATAAAAATGTGTCCATTTCTTGAGATACTTCATCCAGTCTTTTATCAACACGGCTCAAAAAGCTGTCACAGTTAAAAATGCTTATATCACTTTGCAGTCAGCAACACTTCTGAAAAATGTGTCTGCACATACTTTGTAGTAAATATAAACCTTCTTTTTCCTCTTCGATAAACTCCTAACTGCTCCAACAGCAGGCCTGTCAGGGCACCTAAAGTTACTTATAGAAGAGAAATCATTTAAGGCACTTTTATCAGGCAGTTGTGGGTGCCCAGATTAAAAGCTAATTCGAAAATCTATACATGTTTCTTCTTCAATCATTGTAGCAAAGGATCTAGAGTCCCGAACCTTGAAATAGTTTCCCCCATAAAAAATGAAAGATATTTGCTGAAATTTGATATTGGATTTGATAGTAGTAATGCCAGGTTTAGATCTTGAACATAACGCGGCATGTCGACTGTGGCATCAGCTTGTTCTGGGTTCAAATCTTGTTCACAACCCTTGATCAGATATTGTAAAACGTCACACCTCATGCTCCGTCTATGTCGCGTTTGACTTTGCTCTCTCCACAGTATCACAGCAAATATAGAGGCTATGATAACTATGTTTAAAACAAGGAATAATTCACAAGCACACTGTGAAAACCTGGGGCATGATGTTGTTATTTGAGCATAAAACAGAAGCAGCTCTTCATGTGTTAAATCCACAGTGATTTTTGCACACCTTGTGATGGGCTTTAGAGCCTGTTGTTCCTCGGAGCTTGGATTCAGTATCAATTTATATCCTTCCTTTTCTTTCCTTCTCTCTTTCTCTGCAGTTACATGAGTGGATGTGATTTTCATACACAAGCTGCAGGACAACTCCAAACATTACAGAAAATATAAAATAATCTTTGATGTCTTGCCAAATCGAAGGAAGAGAAACGCACTAAGTAATAGTTTCGCACAAGGTGTCGCATTTCAATCTTCTCTGACACTCCTGTGCTTAAAAGAATTGCAACCGAATGTTTCTTTACTTTTGCTTTAGAGATACAGACGGCTGTAAATGTAGTTTTCTCCCCTCTCTAATGACAGAGTTGTAGCTGTTAAACTGCCAAAAGTGTTGTTATTTGGGTTTTATCTAAGTCATTGTTTCAAAAACATGCTGCCTGGCCAGATAAGACATTCCCTCTGGTATACCCTTAACAGCGAGCACACAGGCCTATTCAAAAAAAACTCATCTGAATGTGGATAATGAAATAAGATCACTAGTCACGTTTCCTGCAGAGTATTTTGTGCGAGTATTCTCATGCTGAGTTAAATGAAAACTGCGTTCATAAAGAATTGATTGTCTGGATACAAACAGATGTATATAATTTGTCACTTTAACATAATTTGTACAAGAGATTCTTCCCTATGTTCGACTCAAAACATGCTGTGCAGATAATGTACATCAAAAGTATCTTTTCCCACGGCAAATGTCATGCACGTTCTTTTATTCATTCATTCATTATCCTGCTTCTTCTCCTTCTTCTGCGGGGTCATGAAGGGGCAGAGGCAGCTTATATCCTCTCACAGTGTGCAGAGGGCAGGCCTGGAAGCTCATTACAGGTCATCTACATGAAAAGATCTATAATTACTTCTCCATATGTATGCATCGTATACTTTATTGATCCCCACAGGAAAACTCTTTGTTGGCTTTCATAATGAATATCGCAGCTAAAGGTCAGACATTAGGGTCAGCTACAGATTCTCAGTATGTTGCTCTGGGATCTTTTTACGCCGGATTTGAACCAGCATGAACACAGATTTAATAGCTCAAGAGAATTTCTCTAATAATCAGCCCATATCACTGCATGAAAATCTCCACTTTTTATATGAATCATCCATGTGTTCATTACAGTCTGAGCTGTGCTGTGTTACCTTACATCATTGAGAGATGAAATCTTGCTTCGCTGGATTAACTGTACTGTTGATATTTAAATGCCTATTAAATGTGAACCCATAGAAATGCGTTAACAACAGGTCACCTCTTATAAGATAACATTTAGCCGACTACTAAATACTGTTTAACTTCTTCAAACATTGAATAAGTGTTCAAATTCAGTTGTTTTGACAATTAAAAAAATTAGTGATAATGAAACTAAAGTATTTGTGACTTAGATGGCGATAGCAATTTTATTCACAAGGCACATTTCATCGCATGTAAGTTCATTGTGCTTTACATTTAGGCTTAAAATATCACTACTAAATATTGTTTGACTTCTTCAAACATTGAATTTACCTTCAAATTAAGTTGTTATGACAATTATATAAAAAAATGTGTCAGCTTTAATTTCATTCAGTTATGAAACAAAAGTATTTGCGATTTTATTTACAAGGTGCATTTCATCACTGGTAAGTTCATTGTGCTTTAAATTTAGCATCAAAACAACAAAAACTACAGTTGAATATAGTCATGATTAACATGCATCCAACACAGCACATAGCAGTTAAACCACAAGAAAAATAGAAACAGAGCAAAGTATTGCCACACTTGCAACCAGTCGTACATGTCATCATGTTTACACCTTCACAGGGTGACTGTGATCATATCATCTATGCCATATGTTTGAAAAATAAATTAGTCTTTAGTCAGATTTGTAGACATTTTGTTCCGCAGTAACTCCCTAACATTTTTCTATACACCTATGCAACTTTAATCTAAATATAACTATACTTATGTCCACAAAAGACACTTCTGTGCAGTATCAAGAAGGATAGTTTTGATATTACCCTGCAAATAGAGATTGCCCTACTTTTTGCTTCTCACTAAGGGACTATATTACAGGGCGGAAGGAAAAACAAATCATTGTAATCAGTGAAAAGTATTGCATTGCTGTGTTGTGGAGATTTACTTTTTGTTTGAATGATAAGAATGAAACAATACTTTCGAGTGCAACACTTTTAAGACATTTTTTTATTTGTCTGTGTCCACTGACTTAGATGAGCAATAACCCACTTTCACCTCTAGTGGCTTATTGCTTAATTAAATGACAAATCGGAGGATTGGTTTGCAGATTGCCTGAATTGACGTCAATTGGATTGGTTAGGTGACAGAGGCAGGCTCCGCCCCCTGTGGGCCAAGGTAGAGCATGCCGAGAGAGGGAGGAGGGAGCAGGGGGCTGAGCTGATCCCACGTGTGACGCTTTCATTCCCGGCTCAGTAATATTCTCATAGCGGGGCTTTGCATATCTCCTGCCGTATCTGTGTGTGTCTGTCACTGTGACTGTAGTCCCAGCCTATAGTTTGAAATAGATATGGAAGGAGACGGGAGTCAAGCCACATCCGGAAGCCTAAATGATTCACAACATGACCCGGGGTAAGAATCTTTCTAAATTTAATCCTTAGGTACGATTTTTTTTCATGTTACAACATCTTGGAGAGGACTTCGACTGCCGTGCTGGATTCGTCCCCACAGTACGCACTTAAACGGTGCACGGGTCGCTTTCCAGATGCAGTTTTAAAGACCTGAGCTTTGTAGCGAGAGTGGCCTCCCCCTTTCATGTAGATAGACTGTAATTACCAAGCGCGAATGTGTTTTCATAGTCTTCCTTTATCCTTTAAGGTCGCTTTTAGAAGTAGTTAGTCGTCAAAATGGCCGAACTGACATCTGGACTCACTTCTGTTGTGTTTTCCCCTTACAGTAAAATGTTTATCGGTGGCCTCAGCTGGCAAACCTCACCAGGTGAGACTGTTATTCTCTTTTACAGCGTATCCAGTATTTCTTGTTGTTTTGTCGCTGTGACTGAGTGCTCGGTGGAGCTGCTGCTGACGGTGTATGTGCGAATGTGCACTGTGCAGTAGTGTACTGTATGGGATATCTCACTAGTGTGTGCGCACGATGTTATTTTTGATCTCCGTCCATCTGAAGTCCTCTATTCGACCCCTATGCGCATCGCGGGGTGTTTTTGAAATACACTGACAACAGCATGTGCCCATATGTTTCTGTCAAATGACCCGACATATTTTCTCTATCCACAGACAGCCTTAGAGACTATTTTAGTAAATTCGGAGAAATAAGAGAATGTATGGTGATGAGAGACCCCACGACAAAACGCTCAAGGTAAATACACGGCTTTCCTACTTTTCCTTCCCACTGCATGCAGCGATATCGCTTACTTTGTCCGTGTTTAGTGTTAATCCAGCGTGTATGTGTGTTTCTGTGTCCGCGCGCGCATGTGTTCGTGTGTGTCCCTCTTGTGTGCGCGCGCCTGCGTGTGGTTTCACAGCAAGCCAGATAAGCTTAAATGCTCACTGCTGTAAAGCTGCAGCCGAATGCAATTTGACATTGACTTTGTGACTGCACCACAATGTTGGTGTAGTGTCGTCTCACATTGTTACATAGCAAATAATGAGCAGCGGTGTCCTCAGTGACTGTTTCAAATGTGCCATAGGACGTTTCCAATGTGGATTATAAATACATTTTAAAATGAATATTGTATCAATATTAAGGTCACATGAATATTAGGTCAATGTAAAGCAGGTGATATTTGTTTTTTGCATTTGCCATGCTGCATATAGTGTTGTAATGTTATCTGCTTTTTCGTATGGATTTACACATTGATGTTAAATTATTGTTGTTTTGTCTTTGTCTTTTTTTTTTTCCGCAGAGGATTTGGGTTTGTTACGTTTACAGATGCTGCCAGTGTAGATAAAGTCTTAGCTCAACAACACCATGAATTAGACTCAAAGACGGTGAGTTAATTTCATTTACACTTCAAGTGTTTCTTGTTTTTGTGTTTGTGCTCTTCTGCATGCTGACTTAAGTGTGGGACTTTTTGACTGCCTGAGGCCCTGTGTGTGTGTGTATGTGTGCGTGTGTGTGTGTGTTTGGGGAACACCTCCTAAAGTTAACAGGCGGTGTGGATCAAGGTCATGCATAAAGGCTTAATGCACAAAGGTACCTTCACTGTTGAGCTTGGCAATAAAACACAACTCCAGGGTAAATATGATGCGTTCACTTTCACTTCTCTGGATGAATGGGGCTGACACGCCCCCTTCTTCTTTGCCGTGGCCACATGTGCACTGTGCACATATCTCATGTTCCACAGAAGGGCGTGCTGTATCAGGCCTGCTGCTTCCCTGTTGTTTGACCCAGCAGACATTGCATTGTTTCATGCCTGATGCACTGATACTGTTGGTGTGAAGAACCACAGTCTCCTAAAAATATTACCCCTTTTGTCAGAAATTAGAGTTCTGTTTTTGTCAGCAGAAGTAAAGCAGAAATGATTAACTTTGAAAAAACAACAAAGGGGCTACTGAAACTAATTGTTTAATGTAATGTAAAATAACTTGATTATCTAGCAGCACAACATCAATCCATGACAATTACAAATGCATGTTGTGCTTGATGAAACTGTCTGGATCTGAGTCCATAAAAAAGGTACAACCATGCACTATTTATAAACAAATTTGAATTTTGGAGCCTTTTACATAAGGACTGAAATATGTCTTTTTTTTAAGGGATGAATGAGTGATGGATAAGAAAACTGAAATTATATATATCAGGGATTTTTACATCAGGAAGAAGCTCTAACCAGAAATGCAAATATAGTTAGAAATAGAGGAGCAAAAGTCCACAGGTGGAGATGTATCTGAAAGGAAAAGTGATTTCACTTTGGGCAGAAGTGTGCGATAAGATTATTCCCTGACAACGCCAGATCTGTATACAGTGAAGAAGGTAATGTAAATTTTCCATTTGCTGTTCATGCACATTATATTCCCAGGCTCTTAAGTTTGATTGGCGCACTGGTGAAAAAAGGTGCTTTTTATTGGGGTGCTGACCTTACTTTATATTCTCCCCTTTTCTCCCAGCTGCAAAGTTTGCAGTAATGTGTCTGCTCTGTTTTTATTAGGGCACTCAGAGCTTTCTGGACAGTTTCAGAACAGCTCCAGGATTTACTTCTTCAAATAGGCTTATGAGTTTAGTATTTCTACCGGTCTAAATATGAGTTATTTACCATTACAAAAACACACACACGTACCTTTGGGAAGTTATAGATAACAACATGACTGATTTTCACTTCGTGGGTTAAAATAAGTCCACCATATTTTTACCCTTTTGCTGCTTCTTTCAGCTTTATTACTGTGTTATGGGTATAATGGTGATAAGGACATAAGGCGGTCCTTCTGGTGTGACTCATTAAGTACAGCGAGAAGACAAGGGTCTTGACGGCAAAATGACCACTGAGTATGGTCGATGGTATCACATAACTCGCAAACATCTGTCGAGGAGAGATGGTAGATGCAAGTGAAGGGGCTCCTCTCCCCCTCTTAGGGGTAATGATACAGAAATACATTGATGCAGAATCTGGAGTAGTTTGAAAACTTCAGACTTGACATTTTGAATGAGTGACTATGTGACAGCTTGACAGCATATAGCGTTTGAAGGATGGTTGCAAATAGCAATGTACTCACACATAAATAGAGCAATTGTTGGATCAATGTAATGTGCTTATAGAGTGGTGGAAGTTTCAGCTGATTTCACATTGATTGCCAAGTAGTTAATTTTACCCTTAAGGAATATAGGGACCTCTTTTTTCAAAAATACGGGTGCTAACATTTAATTGCATCTTACTTTATACAACCTCTTTCATACATGTGCTCTTGAAATTTTTTTTAGAAAATTTCTGCTCCTAAATTTTTCAGAGTTGCTTCCCCACACTGCATAAAGTCTTCCCCGCCGGCCAAGAGGGGTTAGAGGGTGGAGGAACAGGAGATGAGTCTTATAAGGCAGGACATGACATCAACAGCATGCTGTGAAAGCCACAGTGCAGTGTTTATAAAACGACAGCAGAGGAAGCAGCAGAGACTAATGCTCTGATGAGAGTTTTTGCTTTTATAACGATGCTACGTTGGTAGATGTGAAGACACCTTTTATCATTTCTTCCTCACCGCTCACAGGATGTAGATGTCACCCATCAATACATAAGCTACAGTACAGTGTATATAGTTTCACTGTCAAATTGAAGAAAACTGCTGGCAAATAAACAACATTTTTTTAAAAAGACGCTTTTTTTAAGTTAATGAAGTGGTTCACAAAAGTCCTATTGCTGCCCTGTAGGACTCTTTGAATCACACGAAAGGGCTTTCCAGCGACTCACAATTTGTACACACAATTGTATAACATCAGCCCTATTGCAGGGTATAGGTCATGTTTGTCAGACTTGTGTCGCACTCTTCAGATTTAACAGCACTACACCCAGAGAACTGAACAGTGACATTTTAAGCCCTGACATCCAATCATCATTTTCTCTGAGTTGTGGCCTCGTGCACAGCCTCTGCAAAGTTCTCTAAACTTGTTCCACATCTGTCCCCAGTAACCTAATTGGCGAGCCGTACTGGGATTGCTGTGTGAAACCTTTCTTTATTTATTATATTTATCATTACCTGTGTCAGGTGTTATCGCTGCATGTTTTTGGTAGTGGGTAGTAGAAACTTTTGTTCAAATATTTTGGCCTTTATTAGACACCATAGAGTAGAGGGGCTGACAGGAAATGAGGGGAGAGAGGCTTGGCTGGACTCGACTGAGGATGTTGTGATTATATGGTCAGTGTTTGAAAACCCTTAGGGCTACCAAGCTGTCCCAAATAAATTGTTCCTTAATGATAATTTACATAACCAAATCTGACATTGAATTTTTATGGTCTAAAGTCATGAAGTCCAATTTAATTTGCATTCCTCTCTGATGCAAGCCAAACATTTTTTTTTTTTTAATGTCTGCATTATGTTTGTATTGCTCTGCACCCAAAGTAACCCGTCATGTAAATGATCCTTACAGACTGGGAACAAAACAGACAACTGATTGCAAAGTAGAGTCATGTATTTAAGCCATGTGTGATTTTACAAACTAATAATTAGCGGTGTAATTGATCAAAAGACTCTGTTTACTTCAAAATATGCAAAAATTGATATTCACAATAGAGCCTGACAGATATGTCATTCATCTACTGTTACCATGCTGATTTGGGCTTGTCTCATAGACAGTACTGGTGTATCTGTATTCTAATATGATTAACAATAGAGTTAGTAATACAGCCAATTCAAATCAATTCAAGGGAGCATTAAGTATGAAGTCAGCGTTACCTATTCTGAGTCTTGAATATAGTTCAGTGGCGCCATTTTCATTGTTATACTTGTGCTGATTTCTTGCACACTCCACACAGCTGAGGGTCTTTTTTTAACTCCAGCTTAAAAAAGTGTCAGTGTTCTCCACACAGGTGAATGCTTCTGCCTCAAATTGGTATTAGCATTGGTCTTATAAATCCTGTATTGACTCCAAGATCCTTGCTGCTAATGTGCTGTTGTTTTATCTGTCAGATACAATACAAAATTGCAAACCCAAGGTAGCTGTCTGAGTGTTTTTTCCCACACCATTTGTCACTGGACTGTATCTGTAGGACGGTTGTATATCTAAACATCCGCAATATCAAGATTGCATTGCATTATGATCCATGTTATCTCTCTAAAAGTTGCATAGTTGTTGTATGAAGGCTGAGCTGGTTCGCTCGCGATGGACATTTCTTGTTGTGCTTGCAGATACTTGTTTGATACGAGCCGCCTAGTTTTGCAGAGCTCAAAATGAGTCTTTACTAGTGTTTTTGTCCCTTGTAACCTTGAAAAGACCGAGTGGCTTGAGGTGCTGTGACTGTGAACAAGTTGAGTCACTGTATTTCATGCTGGGAGAGTTGAAATCATACCTTATTTAAATTTTTTCCCCTTTGTTTATCTCGGTAATTTTGCAGGTATGGTTGGATGTGTTAATTAAATTAATGTGGCTTTGATATTCGGACAAATGCACACACACACACACATAGAAAAGTAACTGATAATAGTTAAAAAGCAAATACAAAAGAGGCATTTCTTACTCTGATTTCTTTAAAAACTCACAGAAGATTTCACATTTGATCATTATTTCAGAATGGAGCTATATTTCCCTGTGGTTGAAGTTTAAAAAAAAATCAATGTAACTTTATCGGAATTGTCAGGATTGGGAGCAGATAGACACATCATTTTTTATAAACTGTGCGCTCTGCTTTTTGTCCGGTTATGGAAACACTCAGACTAGGATGAATGAGAATGAGACATATGGGAAAGCACAGCCTGAGGCTACAAAACACACATGCCGGTAATTCAGAACATATTTACCATTTTTCATGATGCTTTGTTCAGTTTAGAAATATGCAACTCATAGCATCTGTTCCTGAAGATGTTTCAAAGCAGGCCAGTATAAACAGAAGAGAAAATCATAGGACATGATTTAGCATTTGTGAAGCAACACTTGAGGACTTGACAAGGCTACAAATTGCCTTTATGTTAGCATTGTTATTGGGAAGAAACATTTAAAGTAACATATATAATGATAAACCAATGTTCGTGACAATGTGGTCATGTTTGATCAAAATTCAAACATAATAAATACAGCCTCAGTCTTCATATTGTAACCTGTAAAACCTACAAACATCTATGCTCTGTGTTGTCCTCTAAGATAAACATATTCTATGCAGTCTGGGGCAATCCCTGCCTTTATTGAATGACCCCGGGTCAACCCATACTCGCAGGTTTGATGTTTGAGGTGAGGCCGGAAACAACCTGGGAGGAAAGGAGGAGGAGAGGCTCAGAGGGGAGCAGCTGCTCTCGGCTGATCTAAATCGTATTCATCACATAGGATTTGGAAGTGAAGTCAAATGAGTGAGCTAAACTCTGACTTGCTCTTGCTCTAGTATAGCAGGTGCTCTGTCTTCTGCAGTTAATTATGGCTGAAGGCGTTATTAGTTCATGCTGTATCCGTGTCTTGTCGGTACATACAGAACATCAGATGTTTGTGAAGGCAGGAATGTAATGTCGTGTGTAAAACCGGAGAATTCGGATTATTATCATAATGTTGTCGCATATTTTTTGGGGGAAAGATTTGCCCGTTGAGCGTGACTTTGGTGAAATTCTCATAATTGATTTGAGGAGCACAACAAACTGCCTTTTCAAGATGTGTTTCCTCGGTGAAAAAAAAAAAGGCGGTAAAGATTGACAGCACAGATATGAAACATTTATGTTTTAATTTCAGGTCTATTTCGGTGGTATCACACACGCACACCTGTGGACCTGCTCACACTCTGAAGTTGGGAGAAGCTGCAGGCTTTGATAAGCCTTTTCCCCCTTTTAGCTTAAACACCACATCATCATGCTAGTGTAGATATGTCTTTAGAGAGAGGAGGAGAGTTTACCCAGGAGCCGCATTAATATATGAAATCCTTTTGTAAGATGTGAACTTAAGATATATGCTGTTTCTTTGCCCTGATCTCCCACAGTCGCATGCAGAAGCGGCCCTCAGAGACCCTGTAGTAAAAGGCAGTGGAAGATAAAAGATGGTGCGGGTGGGGTTGTGAGGGGGGTTTCTCCTTTTCTGCTCTCATTTGTTACATTGACATATCAGCTTGTATGATGTCTTGAGGAAATCCACTTTTTGCTCTGTGTGAGATCATGTTTCATCATGTAACAAAGGTGTATCAAAGGCATTAATTTGAAAAAGTCTTGTTAGGGTCATGTAAAAAGGGGGAAAAGGTGAGCACATACCCAATAGTGCTCCACTGGAGAAGCCAGTTTTGCTTCAGAGTGAGGAGAAAGCTCATAATACAGAGTGGAGCTGTGTGAGACACTTCAGTGGTAGTGCGTCTTTAGCATGTCACTCGCCGTGCCCTCGTGCTTTTTGTGAACTGAACTGTGCAAACGGAGTTGGATACTTAAGATTTATCCGAGATATCCACAGTAACAGCTGCACACATGCAGTAATTACAGAGCCATTTGAAAAAGACAGTCCGTTAATGACTGTTCAGGAAAGCTACGGCTAATATTAGACAGTTTCAGTTATTGGATAAATAAAAGACCTCATATAACGTCAAGATAATAGGTGACAGATGCTGGTTTTAATCACCATAACCATGACGTTCAATAAAAACAGCCTTTTCCTTACGGTATGACAGAGTAGGTCATGTGAATTTTGTCTGGCATCAGGCTCATATGTAAGAACTGGACTCATGGCTGTGCGTTTCATTATACAGTACAATAAACATATTAGTAGCAGTAAGGGATATTGCAACTGGGCTGCTATCACGGATTGTTTTCACAATATGACAATCCTCCTATTACAGTTTCAATTTATTAATGAGTTTAGTGTGCCCACTGTCTGCTCTGTTGTGACAGTCTCCTACATTTGCTGTTAACAGTGCAGCGAGTATTGTTGGCGGTAGACCACCAGCATACTCTGTAGGACTCATTTCATTCAGTGTAACCACAGTAGAATTTTCTGTAGAGTGGGCTCGTCCAGGATCTAAATTACAGACGTTAACGTTGTCATTTTAGCTTGATTACATCCGTTATATGGTTTTGGGTAAGTCTCAGTTTAAAGCAGATGGTAAGGTCGTCAAAAATTTCAATACCTTGGTTCTTTTTCAATATCATGTGATTTAAAATGAGACAATATCCATTATGTTTATGTTCCATAGTGTCTAAAAGCACCAACAGATCTGAAATAAGAGATCCACAACCAGAAGCCTCTGTGAGCAGCTAACAATGCGGTAAAATTGTTCAATGAAAAGTTATTTTCTGATTGTTTTACAGCAGTAATGCTCCTGAAAACTTGTAAACACCTCCACACCTCTGCACAAACACGCAGGAAGGGACCAGGTATCGTTTGGCTGCAGGTGAAATCATGCTTCTTCCTGCCTGCTACGTGTGACTCGTGTGTCTCTTCTACATTTCACAGCCCCTGCTGCTAAATCTCATTAGGGTTAGACTGATTATTGGCCTCGGCCGATATAGGGCATTTGGCAACGTTTTTTGTATCAGCCTTTGTATTATACAAAAGGCTGATGACGTCAATTAATTAAAAAGTGTCCAACTTGGCTCCGCTGCCAATTAGACCCTCTTGGTCAAAATTTTTTTACACTGTTTTATGGCACCTTATGCCCTGCCTTTCACACTTTCTGTTCATTCCCATGTATGGTGTTCAGAATTTCAGTTTGATTGAACATTTACTAAAAAAAACATCAGCGAAATTTTGTATTAGGGTTTGTAAAGTTTTAATTTTTCTACTGTTAATGAATATGTTTTTAGCCACCACTGAACATATTTGTAATTAGTCTTATTAGGGATGTGCTATTTTAGGCACCTCACGATTCGATTATTAAATGAATACTACAATTATTAGGATTCTAACGATTGTCACGATTATCATCTCTTTCCCCAAACAGAATTTCTTCTTAGCAAATTATATTTGTCAGCATCCATTAAACAAAGTAAACAAATTTACCTTCACTGTGTTTTATTTTTCTAACACCAAATGATCCAACACTTTTTTTCACAACAAAAAGCTCTCTTGTTATGTAAAGTGCAATAACTATTAGCTTGTTTAGCGTTAATCTGATCTAACATAAAGTAAAAATAATAACATAACCTCAGTAGGAATAAAGACTTTTAAACAAAGTTTCGAATGAGCAGAAGAGCATCCCACAACAATCAAACATTTTGCTATCCACAACCAAAAGCAGCTTTAAATCTCAATATGTGGTAGGTGAATAGAAGAACAGAATAAATTACGCTGGATTTCTAACTGGAAGCTTGAACCTCACGCTCAGTGAAAGTAGCCAGCGAGTTAGCAGCCACTATGTTGGCTAACAGTCCCTTATGAGTCCGTCCCTTAAAACCGTCTTTCGTCTTTTTTTCATTACGGCCAACTTATGGGTGCTGCAGTTGTGTTTCTGTATTTCGCTATCATGGGAAATAATCAATTTTTGAATATTTGTTTATTGTAATCGATCATTACGTGTCACATCGTGATGCATTGAAGAGTCACCCCTACTTATCATTGGTATCAGTATTGGCTGGTAGTGGATCCCTACCTCTCATTCACAGGCTGACAGATACATTTCTTTAGCATCTGATAAAGATTAACATGTTAATGTTTGTGTTAGCTGTAGACCGACAGAGAGTAGAAGAGAGGGGCAGCAATATGGCTTGATCTCTATAGGTTTTCTATTAGATCTGACCTGTGGTCTGTTGACAATGATGTCTGTACAATGATTAATGCCAATAAAATGACTACATCTGTAAGAAAATTAAAAAATACAGACTGAGAGGACACCCTCTACAGATACACACACCTTCTTTGGATTATGATTGACGTCTCAGAGAAAATATTTTATTTTGGTTGTTTGTTATTTAAGAAAAATCGTATAATTTTGACTTAAATGATCATGAACAGAATGTCAAATACTGGTCCCTTTAAGAGCAGAATAAAGTATACTGTGTCCCTTATATTGTTTTCTGTATGATATATACAGTACAAAAGTTGTCCTATCAGTAAGTATCATAAAACATGTGGGCTACTATACAGATTAATTCTGTTGGTCAGCATTGGCCCGCTGGTATTGGCTTACTGTGACATCGGTCGATCATCCAGCTGCATTTAAATCCTCAGATTCTCCCTGGCATTATGTACAACAAACAGTCCGCGTGAAGTTTATTACCTTGGTAATGACTGAATTTACACCCCCAAAGACCTTCCATAGTGGGACAATAATAAACTAAAGGTTAATTCCAGGTGTTTAACGGCCTAATAGTGCTGGTTCTCCCTGTTTGTGTAGCTAATCTGGCGACCAATAAAACTAATGCTCAGAGGTGGAGCACATTGATATTCAGAGCAGACTTTTCATTCAGCTTCAAGTCAGGTTCCTTAATATTTATGTGCTGTTAAGTTTGTATGCACTGCTTGTGATGTTTCAATGATAAAGATATTTCCTAGAGGGGGATTAATAGAGTGCTTTTACTGCTGCTACATGATAACCATACTGCAACAGCCGGATGAGTCTAGCCTCTTAAACTACAGTTATACGTCTTATATTATTATGTTATGATGTTATTTTGTCCATCATTTTTAATAGGGCCTTTTGTAGACATGTCCTCCGTTCAATGAGCTTTTGAGTGTCATAATGCATTTCAGCAAACATACCTATAGAGGTAGTGCTCAGATGATGTGAAGCAGTGAAATCAGAAAGCACTGTTAAAGGCAGCTGCCCTGTAAAGACAATGAAGTGTCATCATCCATATCATGGAGAAAAGCACTTTTTCAGAAAGGAAATGAAGACAGAGAAGTTTTAGTTATATTCTGTATTAGTTTTATCTTTCTTTTAGTCTAGATGGATTTAAAAAAAGGCTTTTGGGGAAATAAAATTTGTAAATGCTGTTTGTGGAATAACAGAAACAAGTGCACCTCGGAGGTCTGCTCGACTGATCCCAGACCTGATGTTTTAGTGTGTTATATAACAAAAAAATGTTAGAGGAAGGAAATATCAGGTGAAATTGAGAAAACATAATCTCTGGTTCTCTGCTGTGGTTTTTACAGTGCATAATTATAGCGCATAATTTTGCTCCTGGCTATAAGTCTGCAGGCACATGCACATAAATGCGTAAACCAAAGGGAAACAATTGCTACATCTCTCCTCCTCCATAATTTCAAACCTCTCAAAGGAGTCATTCATCATAAGTTGTGACCTAAAAAGGTGCAGCTACAGCATTTCTCAGAAGGATTGCTTTGTAAGTCCTCATTGCCTAATTTGGTTGCTTTGCTCTGAGAACCTTTCAAACAGTTTGCAGTATCATAGCCTCGTTTTAACACAAGTCTGTGCATATAATTGTCTCTGTTTGATAATTGTGATATTTTAAGCTGACAAGTGAAAGCTATACGACCCATACTGCTGCTGCATTAAGTGTTCCCTTTTGCTTGTAAAACTGGGAGCATCTTATTCTCAGCAGACCAGGAAAACAATTAGTTTATGCAGTTTGATAAAATGAGGTTTGATATGTGTGGTATAGGCTGAAAAGTGCGATACATTACCAAATGTAGGACTTTGGTATTCACGGCATAATGTGTTGTCTTTGCTCAAATAGGGCGCACAAAATAATTGAGTTTGGATTGGTTATGCCTGAGGCTAAGTGCTAAAACAAATCTTTAAATGAAATTCATTACAAGCAGGGTTGCCATACGCAGGTGTTATTGAATTCATTTCTCATTTTGACCTGATTTAGAAAGATAATAGTAATAACTGAGACTGACAGAAGAGATGACAGCCACATTGCGCATCATGGGTTCCCTTCAAACGCATTAAAAGGAAGTCAGTCTCACTGTCTTAATTGATCCGTGCAGATGGCGTGTTTTCCGTCTTGTGTTCCTCGATTCGTTCTCTTTTCATCGTTTCTCACAGCAGGAAGAGATATCTTGTTCTTAAATAAATCCATCTGTGCTGAAGGAGTTATTTTAATGAATGCATAGATTTGATACATCAATTGTAAACATTTCAGTATAACACATGGCATGAAAATATGGCGCAGCTTGAGAGGGATTTACTGTTAAAAAGAAGTAACATTCAAAAACAGATAAATGTTCGGGGGAGTAGTTTTTTTTTTATCTGATTCACTGCTGTCCAAGCAAGGACGGACAAGGACAACACTGTCATTTGAATTACCCCCTCCTCATTTTAAGTGCAAGGTTGATGTGACCCCCCCCCACACTCCTCCACGTGCGCACACACGCATGCACACACACACACACACCTTCATGTACTGGTGGAATTAATGAGGAAAATGAAGCTAATGAGATAACAAGCACAAGACGGAGAAACAGGCTGATCTGACGCATCCTCTTGGTTATTTGGCAATATCTGGAGGCGTCACTGGCCTCAGACTCTCATTTTCTCCCTGTCATATTTAATCAGAGATTCCCGCCTAAAATAAAAGCAAGTCTCCGCGGCGACCATGACCAGCAGAAAGATGGTGCGGCTGGCCTCCACTAAATTTCTTCCTCTTTAAGTAGTTTTTCTTTTACTTTCTCTAATACAAATCAGTTGGCAGCGCCGGTAGATAATTTGAAGGCTCCAATAGTTTTGGCCTGGAGACCAATTTACACATAGTCATAAGCAGTAATTAATATGTGGTTTCCCTAAGCGTGTTGTTGCCCAGTGCCGTAAATGTTGTGCCTAGAATGTGTCATTGCGCTTCATCAGCTGTTGGACAATTTCTACAGTAAGTAATGAGGTCAGAGATGTTGGCCAGCTGTCTTCAAATCCTCATAATGGCTTATTTTGTTTAGTTATTAGTCATTGAAAAAGATTTAGAAACTTCTGCGTAGCGATAAAACTTCCCTCACATAAAATCAGAATGTAGATATACTTCCGATCCGGATTAGTATTGTTGTAAAAACATAAGATTGACATGATTAGCTGAGAGAGATTAAGGTTAAATGTATGGACTATAATTGAACTGTAGGACCCAAAATGAGGAGTTGATTTCATAGTATCGCAGGACATGTGCTTATTTCCCTCTGACCGACCAAAGCTGTTGCACATTCTTGCACGAAACTATGCAAATCGTGCAAACAAAAGAAGATTGTAGGATATTAAGCAACTTGTAACCATGACCCGGCCTTTCTCTGGTGGGAAATAACTTTACCTAACCTTACCTGGAGTGGGGAAGAGAGGAGAAAAAACACACAAGGTTTATAGCAGACCCATTGTGTTAACAAGAATTCCCCCTGTCTAGTTCTCATTGCCACTTTGTTGGGTCGTTCATGTGCACTTAATTTGTAATTGCAATAATTTGAACACTCTTGAACGCAGCTTTTGCCTTCTGAAAATGGTTCTGAAATCCAAAAGCAGACTGTATCACTACAGGCTGATTATGCCCCTTTTGTAAATCTTAATGGCTTGAATAAATTGTTATCATTGTGAGTCGAAAATATCACATTTTGATACACTAAGTTTTGAATACGTGTTGTTTCTATTAAAAAACGACAATTTATTCCTGACCACAGAGGACTTGAAGTATGACTGTGTGAATGCTTCTGAGTGGGCTCTTTTTGTAAAATATTTTCCAACCACTATTCAGTCTTTTTTCCCCCCTTTTCAGAATACCACAGCTTTTCTTTTAACAACAATTTTGCTATTCTTTTCTCGTTCCCAGATTGATCCTAAGGTTGCCTTTCCCCGTCGCGCCCAGCCTAAGGTAAGAATAAATTGGTCACTAACCCTGCTCAAAGAAAATGATTATGTCTCATGTCACCAGCTTACCTAATTTTGTTTGCTCACACAGCAGATACAAAGAGGCAGCAGTTGTCTGTTTGTTATTGTAGAGAAATACCAAGTCTGGCTCCATTGTTCTCACCTTGTCTGCGCTCTTTCACCAAAGCAATTAAAGTTGGACACATTAGACTTACAGGGAATTTTCAGCATGATTGAGGTCATGGAGTTTTTAGCTACCGCACTGTTTTATGTCTCTGATTTATTTTTCTTGCGCTTATATGCTTAGATTTGCATTTCATCCTTCATTATGGTTTCCTGTGCGCCATCCTTTTTGAAAGAACAATTCATATGACTGCATTGATGCTGTGGAGGATGCGAATTCATTGTCTGTATCTTTGGTTTTGGGAACTTGTCTGTTAGTTTGTTTGGTCCTGACCGACTCCAGGTGGTGTTTTATTGTTTCAGCAGTGAATGCTAGCTTGATTAATGTCGGAGTTGAGAATCCATACCAATTTGAATGTGAGAAAAAGTGATTGATTACTGATTGAGTTGCTGCTGTTTTTTTTGCTCTGATGAAAGTAGACCTTCTCCTCATGGAGGCTAACTTTATTGAAGACGAAAAATAATCATTTAATAATTTGTAAACCAGTTTGTGATGGTTTTGATAAATGTGCCGAGAGGGAAGTTCAATGGTGTTGACTGACATTTGTGATTTGAATATCTTTAATTGTGGTGCATGCATGTGGAAATGTCACAATAAGCCTCAAAACAATATGTGATTTAAAAGAAGAAGCCAAAGTCTAATCACACAGGAACTGTCAAATGAGCTCCTCATAATGCGTATTATCTTTTCCCCTCTCTTGATTACTGGTCTTGTGCAGTTCTATTGACAATTAAATATTCAGCGTGTGCAGATGGTACTCTGGCGTAGTCAAGGGCTTTGTTGACATGCCCTCTCTCACACCATCCCTAAGCTTCGGCGCGCAGGCTTCAGCACAGCACAGTACAGTGTAGAATCATTCAGCACCGCTATCAGGGCTTTTTCCACCTAAACCAGGTGGAAATCGATAATAGATTTTCTCCTTCCCACCGGATCAGAGAGAGGCATTGTTAAAGACTTGGTCAGGTTTCAAATAAAGAATTGGCAGTGCAGGCTTTCAAAGCCAGAGCACATGGTGACTTAAGGATATCGGCATATGGTTGAGAAACCAGCAGTGTTTCTCCACGCGTTCTTACATGGCAAATACATCATCTTAACTTCTTGTATTCTGAGCCGGCCTCATAAAAGGTGCAATAAAACAGCTCCGATGCTTGATGATACTTCCAATTTTCAAGTGAGCAAGAAACTCCTCTTGCTGTCGTTCTCATTGTTAATCTCTTTCTAAAACGGTGTTATACTTTTTTTTTTTTAGCAGTGACTCAGAGGGGGAAATATTTGTCGTTCCTCCTCACGTGATTCATAACTTGGTGAAATAATAACACTATAGCAGAATTTTTGGCTCTGCAAAAGTCTTGTACAATGATTTATAAAATGTCTATAGGGCAAGCTTGTTAGGGAAGAAAAATGGTTGTATTGAACGTGGATTATAGAGGATCTTAAAGCAATGGGATTAGGCCAGATAGATTAACATTGCATGGGTTTGTACTTTCGGTTCAATTGATTTAAGACCTTTAAAAGAAGTCCCATTCTGAGGTTCCCATTTAGAAAGTCCTCTCTGTTTTGCATTTGCTTTCTTTTGTCCCTCTTTTCCCCTCCACTGTCTGCCTGCCTGGCTGCTTATGCAGCTGTTGAATGGGCTCCGTTCTCGTTTAAAGAGGCTCGCCTTGGCAGGTGCCTCGGTGGCACGGGCTTCGGGGAGCAGATCGTGACGAGACCAATCAGCGTTAATTTTCTCACGGCTAACAATGACCTCGGAGGTAACCCTGCCAATGACCTCCCCGCCGCTGAATGCTGCAGTATGGTAAAACTATACAGTATGTACAGCACGTAGAGTAATGCTGAAAACAGACAGGAAGTGAAGGTGAGCACAGAGGACATTTCACTGTAAACAACTGAAGGTGTTTGCAGCGGGATGACAGGATCACAGGGAAAACAACTTGTATCAGCAGGCATAACTGACACTGCCCCCAAACACGGACACTTCCTGCAAAGAGACAGCCGGAAACACGGAGAAGTGAAACAAGGAATGATAATTTATGATATATATATTGACCCGGACAGCTTTGCAATCATTTACTCCAATATGTTTTAACTTTTAAAACAAGGTGGACTCGCTTTGAGGATTTGTATACAGTATGTCAGACAATGTTGTGTTTAGATGTGTTTAAAATACTGACATTAACCATGAATTGTGAGTTACTTCTAGAAAACAGGTAAAGGGCACACATGGGAGATTATCACAGACCTTGCCAATCTAAGAAAACATGCTACAGCCAGACACACACACTCATATTAATAATGTCGAATAACTAAAGCTTATCTTAATACCTAAAAGTGAGCATTTAGTATTAGAAACCCAAGCTGTGCTTACAAGTCATGTCAGAGGTATCAGTGCAGGCTAGAGCACAAATATTCAGGGATTAGGTTTCACCTGCAGATGATTGACAGGTGAGAATGAAAGGATTAAACAATGATGATGTGATGCAAAGTGCTTTGTGTGCATTCATTTATGCCTCCTTGCCTTTTCATCCTGGCTGGGCTTTGGCATTATTTATAAGTCCGATAAAGGTGGCTTTAGAACGGGAGGTTTGTTACATAAACATCTCATCATCTCAACATTTAGTTTCACATTTAGTTTTGATTTACCAGTAATAAATAAATATACATATTTGAGGCCATTATTCTGTTACCTTTAATAATTTTATCACAGGCAAGTTACCATTACACAGATTTAAGCGCAGTAACATTGAACAACACATCCTTCTAATGTTTGTGTTGCACTTACAGCATCAAAGCTATGATTAATAACTAAATAGAATGGATGATGAGATCAGTCAGTCACATTTTAACTGAATCAGTCAGATCCTAAAATGCATTTTTGTGCCAAAAGCAGAAACTTTGAAAGCTACCCTCTCAATCTGTTGTGAGATATACATGGTGCTACTCCTCATTTGAGTCAAAACCTCATAAACTCAGATTATACTGAACAAAATATCACAGTTTTCATCAGAGATTACATTCAGATACCCTGGTCTGATAAATGATCACATGCTGGTCAAATGTTAAGGCTAAAATATACAGGATGCGTATTTGGAGCGTGGCAGCAGCGTCGCGTATCATGCAGCGAATAGGTTGCCATTCTAATCAATGCAGCAAAGCATACAGGACGCGTATCAGCTCCGTCGCAGGATCGTATTGTGAGCAGCACTGCGAAAGATACGCGGCAAGTCTATTTTTGCTGCTCTACGCTTCCAATGCACAACAATGCACACAGAGAAGATCGTGGAAGTCAAGCACTAAAACTGTGCATGTCATCCGGTATTTCAAAATAAAACACCATATGCGAACTGCCGACTGTGTCAGTTCGTGTAGATGAGAAATACTTCCTGGTTATGGATTTTCAGTAACACAGAACAATCCGATGGTCAATCCCTGATCCATGTGGACCCCAACAAGACTTTTGACTTCTAACTCTGTCAAAAGGTAACGGCACAGCATAAAGGAACATAGTTTACTTTAAACACGAGTAAACCTGCGAAAACCAAAACTTTAAACTCATCTTGCCTTTTAACATATATAAAAGAGGCTCAACGGTCACTGAATTATATCCAAATTAGCAGGAAATAGACCACAGAAAGGCAAAACAACCTGTTGTGAGCATGTAGTTTCCTCTATACTTAGCCCTGCTGACCGTTGCTGCACTACGCTGCTGCCACGCTCCAAATACGCATCCTGTATGCGATACCCAATGCTGCTCTATGGAGCAAATATGGACTGCGCTCAATACAGATCCTGTATGTTTTCAGCTTTAACCTGCAAGAAGGACTGACTGCCTGCATGTGCTAACGTCGGCTACACTCACCAAACCAATCTGACGTAGTTTACCTGTGGACTCTGTGATCCCTTGTGAAGCCTTGATAAAGTTGTGCTCCGTTTTGTGCTGTTTTCCGAAGACTGTCTTTCTGTCAGCATGGCAGTGTTTAAATCTCGTCTGGAGACCAGTTCACAGTTCATATAGCTTTGAAAAGCCTTCATTTAAAAAACAGCCGTATTTTCAACTCACTCTTATTTCATTGCTTACATTTATGTGTTCAACATTTATTGGCAGCGGCAAAGGCAAAGAGTAAGCTTCTTAGTATGCCTGAAAAGTAGAAATAATGGAGGAATGCATTGTGGAGTTCAGTTTAAGATAATGTGAGGCCTCAGCAGTCATAAATTTTTATATTCCAACTTAAGCCCAACTCTAATTACCATGAAAACATTGGAGTTTTTATCTCCACATTGTCCCCGTGTTTCTTCCTATTAAAATTTTGAACCTGTTGAGATAGTGAGGATTTAAGAAAACACACCACATGCCTTTCTAGTATTGTGACAGTGTAGAGGAAGTTGTAAAGGAGAGGGAGATGAGATGATGCTGTTTCTTGGTGTCTGTTGTTTGATATCTTCCAGTAAGGATCTTACTGAAAGATCTAAACGAGGCCTGCTCTCAGCTTCCCGGACAAATCAAAGCGACGGTTTCCGCCGACATTGCTCGAGATTTACCACTCGCCTGCTAGCGTCATTACCTCTGCTGCTGCTGCTGCTGCTTTTGTTTCCCACAGTGGAGTCACACATAACCATGGCATGTCCCAGCATGATTTTAATTGCCGGTGGGACTGCGGCCACTTCAGTGGGAGATGAGTTCTGATGGCTTGTTGTTGAAATGAAAGGAAGGAGCAGCAGCCATTTACAGAGCAATGGGCGTAACCCTTTCCGTGCACCTCTTAAAGGGATTTGCCTTGTAAGCCATCCTGAACAGGTTGTCACTGTGTCTCTGGGATGCAGAGAGAAGACTCTATCTGTGCACAAATAGATGAGCGGCGCTCAGATGCAGCTGTGACAACATGTCCTGATATTCTGTTTATTTTGTTGGCTAAGACAGTTTCTCTCAAAGCTCCTCATATTAAACTGCATGAGTTAATGTCAGTGAGGCGGAGGGAGAACTCAGCTTGTACACTGGTTCAGGTAATTCTGGGCTATCAGTCAAAATAACAGTCAAACCACAGAAATTTTACTCCAACCTGTGACAGCTGCGACTGTGGCTCCCCTCATCACGGCCGACTGTTAGTGTCAGTCTAACTCTGGCAGCTGGAGCTCTCTCTTTCTCCTTCAGTCTAACCTCTGGGTGTTGTTCTCTCTGTCTCGCGTTCCCTCTTTGTTTTTTGTTTTTTTCTGTTTCTTCTTTTTTTCTTAAACTCTAACCACTTCTATGATTGGCAAATTGGCCAGCACCCCACCTTCTCCTCTTCTTTGAGTGTGCTTTATGTTTGTACCTGCAGAAGATACTCCATGTAGTGTCAGGTTTAAGTCTTTATTGAGTGTTCCAGTAATACTGCATGGAGAAAATAATGATTCAGACTCTTTTTTTGTACTTGTATTGAAATCATTTATTTGTCAATCCATTTTTTTGGTGAGGTTTGTTGGATCGGTTGAAAGTTTCCATCACAGTCCACAATGTGTAGTTTCTCAGCAGCCGTGTAGCTCTTGGGACTATTACCTCCTTTTTTCGCAATCTTGCCCACTACTATTATGATAGTTGAGTTCGGCCTTACAATTTAGAGATGATCAACTCTACTAGGGTTATTTTTTAAATGCATGAGTATGACCCAGACAACACACTGAATTTTACAGCTTTTAGATTTGTGCTCCAATAGGGGGACAAAGTGTGTAATGTGAGATGTAGTCAAATGTAAATGAGGAAAACATTCATAGAAAGGTTATTAATGCATATTTTCAACGGGATACTATTTAACAGTCATTTATAGAGCTCTTTTGCACAGGCTTTCACACATGTTTTAAAAGATGACTCATATGTGGAACAAGTCCTCATGTCACTTATACAAGAAAAACATATACTTAGTAAGTGGAGGAGCAGGAAGGAAAAGTGTTATTTTTAAAGACGAGTATCTGCAGATATCTTTATGTTAGGAAAAAAAATAAACATAGATACGGAAATGTCAATATTCAAGTTTTATTTGATAGTCGTTTACTTTCAAATCCCCTAGTTGCGTTTTTTTCCCCTCAGGAAACCTTTTTGCACAAGTTAAATTGTTAAAGATACTTGTAAATAAACAGCAGGCTACACTTCTTCAGGTTCAGTCAGGTCTGTGTAGATTTAGATTTTGTTCAGTTTGTCAAGTGGCAGATTTTTGACCAAGAGTGAATCTGTTTCCTTGACGTTCTCATTGTGATGATATGTTATCACCTCGCTTCTGTTGTTTTGCACCCTGTATTTAAACGTATACACACACACACAGGGGACACACGCTGTATTTAAGAGGCACAGGTGCGCTGCCTCATACATGCATTCAAAACAAACTTGTCCTCTCTCTCTCTTTCTCTCTCACCTCTCCTTCACTCTTTCTTGCCTGTCTCTGCTCTTTTCTCTTCTTTTTCAGCCTTTTAGGATTACAAGGTCTTGTAAATCCAGTCTTACACCTTGCTTAGTTATTTGATCTAGATTTAGCATTATGATATTCCCCCCTCTGAAAATGATCCTGATTTTAAATGACACAGCTCACTGCTGGGAAAATGAAACCTCTGTAGCTGCCAGCCCCTTTGAATGTCCCTGCGAGTTTATTAAAAGCACCAGCTTCCCCCGCTCCAACTCAGATCTGCACAGCTGCACGAGTGTGAAAGAATATTCAAGGACAAAAGTCTTTAATGTTGAACAGAATGCCATATCAATATCTTTGTTCGGCTTTATAGTTTTCGACAATGAGCCCTCCCAACTATTTATTTTGGAGAAGATAAGTTCTTATTGGATATTTCTTATTTCAAGGCATCTCTGCGAGCAGATAGAGAGGGAAAAAGGGGAAGTAATGCTGTGTTGTGCAGGCTATTATCCGAACCTGACGTTGCATTTCAAAGCATATGGCACAGGTCTTCTACTCGGAGAGCGACCAAGATGTCCAACTGAAAAAGATATTCGCTGTGTTTCTCAAAATGAATTCACCTCTGAAATGGGTTTTACAACTGACACTAAATGCGCCACCGTTTCACCGAACCTGAGTCTCAGACAGAAGACGATGGAAAAGTGACAAGCGAGTTGATGGGAATTCTTCACTGTCACTCTCCCCTCAACCCCAGAAAAAAAAACAAACAAACAAACAGATGTGCAGCCAACATAAATAAACCCGTCCTTTAGATTGAGGCAGACACGAGGAGTTGTTTTTTTTTCCCCCCTCCTCGTGGTTGATGGCTACTGTTGCCCGAGCTGGAGATGGGTTTAAATCCCTGACCCGTCAGCTCCTTTGCTTTCAGCAGCCTCTGTGGAACTGCTCCAGATGAAAACGGGGCCAGAGCACAGACATATGAATGACTGTTTGTTTGGTGGTCAGACACAATCACCAACTGAGTGACCCAGTTAACGGCTAGTCAAAGCAATGCTCAGTTTGATTCATGCATGCTTTTTTTGTGCCTTTCCCAAACATTTCCCTTTTTTTTCACACTTTCTTACAATGTAAATGCTTCAATGAAAAGATAAATGTGTTAATGTAAACGCTAGTGCAATTATTTATTTTAAACTGCAGATATAATATGAACACACATCTCTTTTGTTTGAATAATTGCCGGAGCGCTTGTAAATGGAGTGTACATGTGTGTGATTCTTCTTTTTCTTCCCCGGTCTCCCTCTTTCTTCTCTCCGTGGTTGTGGGTGGAGAGTAATTAGGTTTTCGAGGGGAATTGAGGGGTTCTTACAATGCTTACCAATGGCAGCAGCAGCAGCAGTAGCAGTCACTCAGGCTAGCGCTGCCAGGGCAGAGAGGACAGAGGGCCGTGCAGGAGCCTGGCACTGCTAAACCTGATGCTGACTGACAGTAATGAGGACAGCCTGCTAGCCAGAATGGAGAGGAGAAGAGAAGAGAGGAGGGCATGGTCCTCCACTCTCAAGACCTCTTATCAAAGCATCTGCCCGGACACACACACATGGACACACAGAAACAAAAACAACACAGAAACACACACACAAACATGGGATTAATGTGTTCATGGAAGACTAGAGCAAATGGATCATTGGACTTGGGTGTACCTGGAGATGTTTGGATACTTTAGTCCCTCTGGAAACATAGACTTGAGTTTTGTTGAGGACTTGAGTTTTCCTTTTTTATTTGTATGATTAGGATGATCAGGATTCATGATAGTGATTGGAGAAACTCTTATTGCTCCCATCTTTGGCTGGATTTGACAAACATTTCACCTTTTGCACCACACAGTTTTTAGTCTTGGTGTTTGGTATACAGTCCAACAACAATTAACATGGAAACTGATTTTTTTGGGGGGGTGGTTAAAAGTCACAGACTCAGTTTAGTGATTTAACTTTCACACTTGCAATTACCTGTTAACTGATACCTTATGGCAGCACTGAATACCTGATAGCACATTTTGAGTAGTTCGAGTAGCCAGTTCCAGTATTATTATCAGTATTTGAACCCCTGTTTTTAAACCTGTTTATGTTGCCTTGGTCAAGCGTACTTAAGACAAGATAATGAAGTTATTTATTAGTATTTATTGTGTTTGGTCACTGGAAAATTTAACTTTAGTAAATAAGAAAAAGTATCAATTTTGGCGCCCCCTGTTGACAAAGTGGTTCGTGTTATTACTTTCCTTGTACATACAGAAGTTATTTTATAGAAGTTAAGTATATTTATATATTTTATGACCACCCCTGACTCTTTTCAGCTGACAAGTTAGAGATTAGGTTAAAGGTTCCTGCATGGAACTTTATCTTGTTTAGATTTTGGCGCCCCCTGTGGACAAAGTAGTACCTCTTTGGTTATGTTGTTGTGTACAAGTGTTCGCTTTGTTTGTGAACTCCTCCCTGCAGTAGTTTCAGGCATGCAGGCAACCACCCACTTGGGGAGCATAGCTGTTTGACATCAATCACAAATCTGGTCACTGATGGTCTCCATTGCCAGTATAAAAGCATCAAAGTCAATCAGGTTTGTTTCATAACAGTTGAAATCTCTTTATAGGAGCTTTAAGTGCTCACCTGATAATGACCTGGTGGCAGCAGTAAAGGCCATTAAAGATTACGATTCAGTGGTAATTGTGGTTTTGCTTTTGTAGCTCATTTAAAGACATCAGTATTAGAAATAAAGCTGTTTCAAATCACCCTTTAAAGTTTCTTACAGGAGCTATAAAATGGCGATTTTGTTGAAAGTGCAGTTACATATTCATGATTTACTCAAAAATGTAAACAACAAACCAACAATAATGTGAAATAACACATCTAATATACTTTTTCTATGTTGATGGAGTAAGGTCAAAAAAGACTGCGGTTCAGAGTAAATAGAGTGTTTGTTTTTCTTGTAGTCTCCCATCAGAACAATGCCGCTGACAGTCTAAGTGGCTTTGGTCAGCACAAACCAACAGTGACTCTGACCTTGAGCCCTCTGCAGTGGTAGCACTGCTCTCTATTAGTGCACTGAGATTATATGACAGGTGGATTAGCCTGTCCTGTTCGGCTATTTCACAACATGAACGTCTTACTTTTTTAATCTCCACTCTTTACTCATAGGATGTGTAAAAATAAGATTATGAATAGTAGTGACGTGAGGGTGTTTTACTTTGAAAGTCATCGGTTTAGGAAGTGGCTCTGGTAACTGGGAGAGGAGACCTGTGAGGAACATATGGGTGATTTTTTTGATAGAGAGTTTGATTGAAAGAAAGGACGCCTAGTTTAATCAGGATGATGAGTTTCATGGTGTTGTCAAACACATCACCGTGATGTCCAGTTTTAAAGCCTTATTACTTCTCACCACTTCACACCTGTGATTCTGCGGTCAGACAAGCAGACTGGGATTTGTTCAACAAAGAGCGGAACATGCCACCCACGGCAGGAGAGGCTCAGGTGTGTCAAGACACGTGCTATTATTACCAACAGACAAACACCTACTATAGATACAATACTGGGGTCTATTGCAACAAGATAAAGGAAGAATGGTACAATAAACAGTATTTTCAGTGGATAATTTATTTTCTTTCGGGGCAAAAACAATGCCGAACAAAGAAATAGTCAATTTTATAACCTTATATACACTTTTGATTTTGCCACAGACGAATGCTGTGCAGTCACAATGATGTTAGCAGATTTTTTTGTTGATCTTTTGACTCATAGTTGCTTGTCATGATAAGACAAATATGTTTTGATTCATGAAATAAAAAGTCAAGCCTTACCCAGACTGTCCCAGCCTTTGTCTTGGCACACTAACTCACATCCATAATGTGATTTTAGTCTAGTTTCAATCTGTAAACTTATTCGATACCTGATTTGGTTTGATCCACTGAGACACGACACAAGATTAGAAAGTAAATAAAATAGGAGGAGGCCAGTGTTGTGTTAAAACTTGTACCCCAGTCAGATAGTGTTTCCCATAGTGGCGTCTTTAGCAGTTGGGGTCAGAGTAAGGTCATGGTAAAGCAAAAGGAGGTTAAGGTAACTTGGCACATAGCTTGGCACAAAAACAGGTCAGAGACAATTAAGAGAAAATCAACAGTCGTTTGTTTGTTTGTGAGGAGAGGAGTGTAGAGAGGAAGAGGTTTTATTTTGTTTGGTACACATTATAGAAACATGCTCTTAAGTCTCATTACTGGCACACGTACGCAAACACTCACATTTGGACGCTCTGCCTCACTTGCCCCTCTTGAACGTCAGTTGCACGCCTGTAAAAACACACCTGGCACTGACCCTCTCCACTGAGTGCACTTCTCTAGTTGTGATTGTAAAAGTAAAGCTTAAGTCTGATGGTTTTGTCTGGGCGTGTCTGTCTGATTGGAGGATTGGCTGATCGGCTCACTGAAGTGTTCTGCCATGATTGGATCCAGTTGTCATTGTAGAGTCAGATATTGGAATCTCGCAGAGCAGATTGCTCTTTCTCACATTGACGTTGTGTGACAGTTCACGCGATGTAGTTTTTTTTTTTTTCTTTTTTTTTTTTTCTGGGGCACCAGCCGCTCAGATTAAGAATGATATTCCTTCAGCGAGACATGCCTGTCAGGTTGTTAGTTGAGCTATTGTTGGCGGTGTGATTAATAGTGATGGGCAATAGCTTTTGTTGCCTTTTTCTGGTTGAGCTGCTTGTATTTCACATGTCATGTAGTGTATCTAAAGTGGGGCTTTGGAGTAATCACAACTTTACATCCTTTTACTTTCCTGGAAATAAATAAACGTAGCAACATTTGCTTGGATCATTTGACTCCTTTGTTGTAATTAATATGGTGCTGTTGCTTAAAACCAGCCTAATGTTCGGTTTGAGCTCTACTCTCACACAGTCAATGGCACAATGCTCTAATAATAACCACACATGACTGGATAGACCCAAAAATAATGAGCGGCAAACAGAAATATATTCCACGCTGTAATTACATATTTCAGATAGAGCGCTAGTATTTAACTTGTCACTCTGAATGTCTCGGTGATGAGTTTCTTTTGTGCTGCACCCCAAAATATCTTAACGAGAAGGTGACTGTGGTGTATCTGTTGTCAATCTGATGCCTAACTATTGTGTAATTAGCCGCAAGCATTTAGAGCATTGACTCTTTTTTTGTTTGATTAAAATAATCAGGAGTTATCGGCTATTTGTTTCACCTCAAGAGACGAGTCTTGATAAAAGATAAACATGTCGACAGGATTGAAGTGTTTCGGGATGATTAAAACAATCAAGGCGGATGCAAAGTTCTGAGGTAGCCCTTCTCATGCAGGGGGCCTAATTGCTTACGATAAGAATCAGAGGCCATCATATTGTATTTCTGTGATTTCCTCCTGATGTTAGAGCTTCTGAAAGGCAACCGTTATGCATGTACTTTTCCCAGGCTCTGCTTAATAGCTCCCAAACGGCCCCGACGGCAAGAAATCTGCCAGGTATTGTTGGTAATAGCAAGGAGTAGATAGAATCTGAGGGCTGAGCTGTAACAAAGCATGGCAAGAAGAATGTGCAGGAATACAGACAGGCAGACCTGCACCTGCTTTTTCACATGCTAGGGGGTCTGGCGTTCATTCAGTGCAATTTTTCATCATTCATGGAGATAGAAGAACTGGTGACTCTTTGTTATTACCTGGTCTGTGCTGAAATTGCCCGTTTGGTAATTTAATGATGGTATGTTGCACGGTATGACCCACAAAAATTTAGTTGGAATGAGATGGTGTGTTCTAAATTACAGCTTCTAAGTCAGCATGCTAAAGAGCATAGCTGCTCCTCTACATAATGCCTCAGTCCTCAGCTGTGACCTTTCTCTTTCACACATCATTCACCATTATACCGCTGACATGTTGGCTCATGCCAATAATTTTTCATTGGAGGCAATGTCAGCCACATCATATTTTATCATCTGGATAAATTTGTGTTGTGTTTGCATGTAGGGTCTCCATCATTTGTATTTGTCTGTTTGCGTGCGTGTCCCAGAGATTAGATTTTGCATTTAATTTAACTGAGAGAAGAATTCAGATGCAAACACAATCTGGCAGCAGCGGGGGAAACCACATATAACGTTGCTAAATGAGTGATATGTTACATGAATAAATAAGGTGTCTGGATGTAGAGAAATGTGAGCTTTTACAAATGGAGTCATTGAACAGTTAGTTTGCACAAAAATGATGATACACCATGCCTGCACAGAGTGGGAGCATGATGATCACACAACAAAACACACAATAGAGGAGGGGAGGGACATTACCAAAATGATCATTTTATGTATGATTACCCAAACCATTCGACTTGTGACTAAATTATAGGTGTTATTGTCTATATATGAACACTTTCCAAATACTGATTTACACAGACAGACGTAATAGTCCAAAATGAATGCTTTTCATGCTTAATGAAACTGTCTCTACAGTTTGATTTTTTCTGAGTGCACCTTACACACTGGCTCCAGAGCTTACAAGTCACGAATACCACTTGTTATATTTGAGTGCTTTGGCAGCAAATAACAAAATGGACCTTGTAACAAAGCAGCCATTTTTGTGGCTTTTTATTTAAAAAAAAAAAAAAAAAAAGAAAAAGAGCAACTGTGTGCTGCAGAGGCATAAAATGAAAAGGCGCGAGTGCACAACCAGCGTGTAATTGATGTTTAATTAAGGTAATACCAGTGGTTATTATAGACACACAACATGTCTTTATACATTTTTCCCAACAAAAGAAGTAAACTCATGGATAGATAGTGTTTGCAGTAAATGTGAGACAGTGGTAATTATCTTGACAGTGCACCAAACAATAACACAATAATCCATAACCTCAATGCTTACAGTGGTTGTTGACACAGTTTAGTGTTGTTTTTTTTTTTTTGTTTGTCATTGAACTCCTCATACAGCTGAGCTTCTGTCAGTGTGTTGCAGCCGCTCTGCTAATTATGAATACTAGCCTCTATTTTTTTCACAAAAGGAAATGCTTTCTATTGCTTAATGATAGGACTTGAATGCTTCCTGTTTAATTGAAGCCAGCGCATAACTGGGGGAATTACTGCGCATTACCCTCTCAGAAAATATTCAGTTAACATCAGTGTCGGGCTTCTGTTAACAGAGTTGATTTACTGTGCCAGTTGAAAAATTTCAATATCACCTGTAAAATTGATTCAGCTTTAGATTGGATGTCATACATCTTTGCAGCATATTTCCCAATGTCTTACCTCTCCCAACTGTGTATCTATAGACTTCAACCTCCACATGAAGGGGTTTTTCAGGGTGTCCAGTTTGGACTTAACAGTGACATGTTGTTGCCACAAGCTGAGAGCTCCCTGCTTTTAAAGGGAATGAGAGCACCTAATTTAATTGACTTTGATTGACACATGCCCGGACTACATCTACTGGTAAATTACGCCTTCCAGTCCAACCTCGTTTTGCAAAAGCGCTGCAGGTGTGCAAACCACAGCACCTGCATCTTTTGATGCAAAATTACCACTAAAGTGGTTACCATTATAAGTGTTGTTGCACATGAAACACGTGACGGTGCCATACATTTACACCACAGCTGATTCTCTGCAAAAAAGACTCCCTTTTGAATGTGCCAGAAAATATACGAACAAGCCTCACAAAGGGGGTGAAAGAGTCCCACCTACCTCTGTGTTTCTCCAGCAAAGACTGAAATAATCAGAGGTAATGCACGAGCAGGTCAAGTCTGGCTTGTAACAGCTATTTTGTGACTTAATTTTCTCCCGTGTTATCGTACTATAATGAAAAGTGTTGACAGATTCATTTCCTTGCTGCTACCGCCTAGGACCGTTTTGTGATTTCTAATTGATAGCTACATGCAGCAATTTTATAGCACCAGACAATTTTTATAGCACTTTTAATTAGTCCAACTTTGACCTTCTGTTCGCTTTGCATTTATATTGCTCCAAATTATTTTCACCTTCTTTCCTCATTAACTTTAGTCAAATGAATACAGGCACTTTACTACATATTAATCCATATATGCATTGTATGAAACACTGAGAATCAAATAAATGGAGAACAGTGAGCCACATTAATTGCGTGATTGATTCAGTGCAATTAAATAAGTCTATGAAATGAATCACCCCCTGGTCTCCTTTGACTCCTGAAAAGGACTACGAAGAAATAGATCTCAATAAATAAGTAAATAAAAATACCTCAGTGGATGAGGCTGTAACAAGCACTTAGTTAACTAATTGAGTAAAAGGGAAGTCCTTACATACGTCATTAGGGAATCCAGGTGCGTGATCACTCCTCACTTAGATAAATCCTTCGTATGGAACTAGTTAATCTCCCATGTAATATCCAGCAGATGTACTGTATATTCAGAATGAATAAACACCATCCCTTTAGATGAATCTCAATAGACAAGGTGTTTAGTATTCATTTGGACTCCATCCACCGTATGGATAAGGAATTTTACGGACTCACATGCCAGTACGCGCCGCACGCACCAGTCGAAGAATTCTTCACTGTTTTAAAACCTCGAGCTGTTACTGTTGCTGTGACATTGAGTGATTCATACTGACACAGTGAGTCACCCAGCTTTTACAGGGTGAACTCCGCAGAAAGTCCTTGTCTGAGATCTGGCACTCAGGTGTGCGGCGCACTACTGAGGAGGAGTGCTTTGCTCTTTTTTAGAATTTGCATCCAATGTAAATCTTAAACAAGGACAATTTCTGTGAGACCATTTCACACCAGAGGGAGAGTAGAGGAGAGATGTCGAGGCTGAATTTATTCCCACCAGTAAAAAAGCCGGGTGAATGACAAGATTCCTTTCACTGCAAATGGCACTGAAGAGCCAGCAGGGAGAGCAGCCAGCCAGAGCCGTAAAAACACTTTATATTTAATGCAGCTCTCTGATAGTAAAAGTTGACCTGTAGTTTGAATTTGAATGGTTGTGGGTAGTCAGTAAACTAAATAGTGTTGGCTGCGATTTTCAAGGAAGACACACATGTTTTTCCTGTCTTGTTATGGAGTTAATGAACGGGTTAAATTGAAAGTCACTCAAAAACGCATCAGTGAAAGTCTCCTTCAGAAAACAATCCAAAGTAGAGTTTGTGTTTAATGAAAACGTTTCTATTACAGCCACACTTGTTGGGAATGACTTTAGCAATCTCTTGGTCCATGCAGTGATTCAAAATGACAATTGTGGACTACAATTGTCAAGTAAGACAAATATCTTGTCATGTGGGTTTGCATGATATAATAGACATGTTTTAGTAGCCTCAGTATTGACATTTAATTATCACACCCTGCATTCAAGGACATCCAAATTTTTGGGGGTATATTTGTGGGAAAAAAATCACTTGATTAAAAACAATTTGTAACATGTTCTTAAAAAGTCCAAAACATATTCAAAATGTATTTTTTTAACTTTAGCTTTATTCAGACCTCCATCAAACAGACATAAGAAACGAGAGAGCACTGTCTTCTGATAGAAAACAACCTTTTTTTTCAGACACTTGTGTATCATAAGTAGGACACAGGGCCCCTTTGCTCATCAACATCAGCAAACGTGCATTTATGTATTCAGCCCCTGTTTCTGATCACCTGCTGAACCTCGCCATCATCCCTTTCTTTCATCTTTTCAGCAGCATGACCAAGAGTGCACACTCCAAAGCCCTCTTCTCACATACATTTGCACAAGTTAACATCCACATGCCTCAAGATGCGCTCCATATTCACTTTGCTGCGAGTTGGGTCAGAGAAACAGAGGCAGCCTATTTCTGCGCATTCATATTCCCCTGAATTAGTAAGGTAGTTACTTTAATTGTGATATTGAGCAGCCCTACTGCAAGGAAACATCCTGTCTTTTGACTCTGTATGACAGTTCAACCAATGAAGATGTTGTGTAGCACCTTAATTTGAAGCTATTTCAAAACTTAGTTGTGAAGTCCAAAAGTTCATATCACAGAGACTGAAAAAGTGGCAAGTCAGGTTGTGTGAAGCGCTTCATTTGCATAAAAAAGTGATTAAAAACAGCAAACTTTAGCATCTCTGAATGCATTAAAAGTAACTGGTGGCATAGAATTCATTAAGGTTATTGTTAATTATATGTGGCTCAGCTTAATGAGGCCTCCATTTCACTCCAGAGTGGACAGTTATTAGACGGAAAGTGGAAAATTTACAAAATTAAGGGCAGAAGAGTTTTACACCTGACCTCTTCTGACCCTCATTCAAGCGTCTGTCTGGCTCTCTGTTGCATTTTTGTGTTTGTCTGCTTGTGTGTCTGTGTGTGTGTGTGTGAGTGAGTGTGAGAGAATGAGCTCGTCCATCTGTCTCATCTATCCATCGTCTTTGCCGTATTGGAGTCTTTATCTGCTTGGTTGACTTTATAACTGTAACACTAGTTTAATTTCCTTACCTGCTTAATTGAAATTCACATCTCTTTTTCCTCATGTGTGGTGCCAGAGTGTGTGTGTGTGAGTGTGTGTACGTGTGTGTGTGTGTTGGAGGCGGATATTAGTGGAGATGTATTTTCATTCTAAAAGTGGCAAATGATGGACAGGATCTCACAGACAATGCCCCCTCTCCTCCCCCTCCCCTACTCCGGCCCCTCAATCTTTTTGTCTGCTGCACCTGTCTTTTAGATACCTTTCAACCTCATCTCTTTCTTTTCGCTCTCTCTATTCCCAAGTCCCTCTCTTCCCTGGATTGCCTGGGCTTGATAAATCTGAAGCTAAATTTAGAGACATATTTCTCAAAGACACCCTGGACTCGAGGAAAAGAGAGAGAGAGGGAGAGAGGGCCGCAGACAAAATGGCCTCTCTGATCCGTGTTTATCATCTTTTATTTATCTCTTTGAAAAACGTGAGGTCGTCACAGAAATGTCCCCCTCTCTTTTGTCTCGGAAACTTTCTTCTGTCCTCCAATTAAATGTGGGTGACCACATTCTTGTCCCAGAAGGCCCCATTTAGACTGACAGCATATTCAAATTACATCATTCAGCTCAGTGGGGTTGTGCTTCATAAAATTAGGGGCTTGTTGAGGTGCTAATAGAATATCCTTGCCGTTTAAATTACAGCTGCGAACGTGCTGTCATCAAGTGCAGCCTTTATTACACTCCCCTTCTTCCCCATATTCTTTGTCAGACCCAACATTGTTTGATTACAATATGGCACCCACTGACAGAAATTACGTGTGTCCACCCTGGAGTGGTTTCTGCCTCACCTAACAAGCTTGACTCATCTCACTTTTGTGAAGAGGTGTGTTAGCCACAGGCTAACAGATTAGCAAAGAAGAAGCATAAGCGCCTGAACACAGACATAGACGAATCAAAAAACAACTTTGAATTATGGCTTCAGCAGACACATTCATCGTCAAAATGTTTTTATAATGTTAATCATCTTAAACACTTCAGCTAACAAAACAGGGATGCGCTTTTCAAAGGAACTGCCGGGGAAGATGGAGCACTCACACAATGAAATCTGCATTTTCGACTTAAAAACAAAAGTCAGCCTTTTTAAAATCATTTGTTTTTGTTGCAACAGGAACAAAACAAAATGTGTTTAACTCATTTAGGCCAATCTGTGTTGGATGAATCTACAAATTCAAATCAGTGTTAGCATTTCCATGAAGCGTTATCAGTTGGCAAGGTCCAAAAAGTCATTTGATGTTACAACCAGTCGGAACAAAGAAACTAGTGAGGTAGCAGCAAGTTTCACCTTTTAATACAGTTGGCGTCTATATTAACACTGCATCATTTGACTGTGGACAAGGCCCGTCAAATGATTAGCTAGATTTCATTCTTAATACTGTTATTTTGCATACCAATCACTTTTAAAGTCCATATTAACAAGATTAGTAATTGGCACTGGTGTCTTGGTTTGTTGAATAAATGATTGCAATGACATGGACTTTATGATCTTGTTTCTTAGATTACTTATTGCTCTGCTAAACCAGAAAACATTTAAAACCAGAAAACAGCTTCAAAGTGTTTATTATGTGAGTTTATTTCAATTTAGCCATGAAAAAAAAATCACAACAAATACAGGTATTCAACACTGTACAATGATTGATCACATTTGAGTTTACAATGGAATAAAAAGGCGTTTTCAACACAACCAAAGCCTCTTATTTGCTGCATCAGGTTTAGAAGAGGGTTTGACAGCGTAAACCAGTGATTTTCAGAAATAGCTAACCTGCAGGGATCCAAGAGTGTCTCAAGTTTCCTTTTTCTACATTTTGCACCGGTTAGCATGGCTGGAGTGCTTCTGCTGATGGAGATCAAGTGTAGCTCTTTGTTTCTTTGCAGCTGGGTGATCAAACTCAGTGTGGAGTTCCATCTGGTGGAAACGTCTTGGATTAGAGGCTCCAGCTGTTGTCCATTCTCGGCTCGTATTTGTCTCAGTTCTGCTGCATTTGCTGGACTATGCTTGTAATATCTCACAGCTTCTGTAAAGTGCTGGGCACATGTTTATGCGTTGTGATGGTTTTCTGTTATGTTAAACGGTTAAAGCAAAGGAAAAAAATGTCCAATCAGGGCCAATGCAGCGCACCATTATCCTAAGATTATTGGGATCCCTGACTGACATCCCCACACTTTTCAAGGAATCCAAATTGGTTGCTGCCTGTTTAACACAGTGAAACTAACATTACAGTGACTATACAAACAATTAGGGGTATAACAATTCATTTTAACAACAATTCGATTGGTATCATGATTTTGTGGTTGCCGATTCAATTCAAGGACAATATTGGTTCATTTAGAACAATACAATCTGCAATAATTCAGAAACTTGAAATCAATTCAGTACATTTTTAGCCAAAATTTCAACCAGTGTGATTGTGAAATAAATACCTGGATACTGGACAGTGCAAGGGAAAAGTCCTAGATTCCTGTTGTTCATTGGAAGGGAATCAGGTACAAAGATGTAAACAACAATAAATAGCAAATGCATTCACATTTTGTTTCAATAAAGTACAACCTCCACTCCAGGTTGAGTTAATAGGAGATTAACCTCTTCTGTTCTCAATTTAAATATTCAATAAAGTTTGAATGAAAGTATATTAAGTGCATCCAACATTTCTGTTACTGCTGCTGTTTTTTTCAGCATAGAAATAATACAAATACAACATACACTGGACATCATGCCATCCCCTATGCTATGTTTTGTTGTCTGCTGGAGTGTGGCAATGACATCGCAGACAGATAGACTGAGGCGTGTAACGCTTAACATCTTGATAATTAAAAGTGAAAAAAACCCACATCCATGTACAGTCTGTCACGCTTAAATCTATTGGGTCATTTCCTAGTATTATTACAATCCAATGAATTACACTTTAAAACAGTGTTAGATCGATGTATGTTGTCCGGAAGGCCAACTTGCGGAGCACAGATCAATGTAGTTGGATCACAGGAATATAAATCAATACATCAATGTGTTGGATGAGTTACACTGTGTAATGTGTAAAATATTTACAAAAGTGCAAAAAAAAAAAAAAAAAAAAAAAAGGTTAGTTACTGTTTTCAAAATGTACAAGGCAAAAAATAAATAAAAAATAAAAAGCAACACAGCAATACAAAAATTACAGGCTCAAAGAAAGAAAGGCCCGGGAAGCCTTGTTTCAACCCCCTCTAGCTCCTCCCCGTGGGCGTTATCAATTACATAAGTTGGAAAAAATATATATATATATATATATATTCACATTCAAACCATTTTACCATTTTTAACCTTAAGACCTTTTTCTGTAAGTTTTTGCCATTTTAAACAAGTTTTTAAAACAAATCAATGGAGCATTATTTTAAGGGATTCATGGCGAACAAAATGGGAATTAATTTTTCTTGCACCATGTGACCACTTTGACCCTCCATACACACCTATTTACACACGGAAATCACGCGCTCTGTTTCCTCATTTGGAAACATGAACAAGCATGATAGCGTAAATGGACACCCTGCAAGTAAGTGGAGAGTTGAATGTCTGTGTGAATGTATGTTTAAGTTGGCCGATAGAGGTCAAAGTGTGCAACTTTAGTTACCCTATCCAACAGACAAGGGAGACGGGAAAGTATCGCTGTTTATCATTAGCGACGCTGGCCGGGAGGGAAATGTTTGGCGTGTATACAGGTATGTGTGTGTGTGTGTGGCTCCACGCGCTGCCCGCAGTGAGGACGCCGCTCCGTCACATCCGCTAAACGTTAAAACTGCGGCAATATTTCTAATATTATAATTGTAGTTATATTTCCACAGTCATTGACAAACATAGCTCAAGGGATGAGAAATTGGGGTGACCGTTTTCGAAGGGGGATGATTTTGACCATTTTCAATATCAGTGGGGATGCCACCACCCCTCATTCCCACTCAACTGGAGTACTGGTTACACCCATACCTGCCAACACTCCCGCTTTTCCCGGGACTCTCCCGTATTTCAGACCTATCTCCCATATTGTCATTTCTCCCGGGAATCTCTCGTAGTTTGATGGTCCACGTTCATTCAAGAATCGGATCACTATATTTGTCCAACGTTTCCAGACGACCAAAGATTGTCCTGTGTATCTGCTGAGCCTCACAGACACTGGATTGATACTTTTACTTTACAATCTGGGATGATTCAGGTAGGTGTAAGCTGTAAACTATATAACAGTGCAGTATTTGTTGCAAAATGAACACTTCAATGAAAGGGAAACAAACTTGAGATATAATATTTATGTTGATCGTCTTGCACCGTCTTGGAGTGATGCGTTCAGGGCAGCCTCAGATAAAAGAGTGCTGTATTGCACGCGCAGATGTTCAGAGAGCTTTACATGGGAGAGCATGTAAAATATATGAGGACTTTAACACTAATATAAGTAGACTAAATAAGTTCAAGGCATACTGTAGCTTTTAATTTTTATTACTATTTGTTATTGTTAAAATAAAAAAGTGTGCAGCTTCACTTCTACTTATTTGAATGAGCAATTTAATTCCAAATACTCCCATAATTAGCTCATATCCACCATACAAGGTAACCCCAAAACTGCCTGGCACTCACCGCAAAAATCTCCCGGATTTTATAACCCAAATGTTTATATGGTTACACCCATATAAACAAGGTGCTTCTATTGATGCAAACTGGCAACAACGACCCTTTCATATCTACCTGCAGTCATGAAAAAGGCATCTGTTAATCTGCAAGTATTGTTATTGTGGTATATTATCAAATCCAAAGCTCTTTCCTGTAGCATATTGCACCACAGCTAATGGGGACAGGATAAAACAATGCATCTATAATGAAATCTGTGTGATTTGGCGTCCAGTTTTGGCTCAGTTTTGCCTCTCAGGAGCTGTTGTAGGAGTCAGCAAAACCCTCCCTCTGATGCTATACCCAACTGATATTATAGAGCCATGCAAGGCAACACGCTATACGCAGCCATCTTGGTTGCTTAGAAAATGCCTTAACAGCACTTAATCACACCCACTGTGATGTTCATGCTGTGATTGATCTGACGTGAAAATGGCCCGGGAGAAATCCATATGAAGAAGAGAGGGAGGAAATGATAAATGACCATGAGCAGTTATCTGGTAAAAACCTGCTTTAAAGATGGGATATTATTTGTTTATAAAAGTGGTTCAGGCCATCTGTATCACAAGTTTGTCAATTTGTCTTGTTACCTGAGGTGCATATGTACAGTAATCCAGGTATGAGACTGTAAACTCGGTAATCTCTAGTCAGCTTGCATATTGACTGTGTAATAGAGATAAAAGTATAAACAACAGAGCTGAACTAAAGCTAAATTAAAACAAAAAAACAATGTCCTGCTGGTTTGTGAAAATCTCTTAGATGGCTTCAGAACTCCCTTAATAGTTTTTACCCCTGTGATCAATTTACACTTATTAATAATGCTCATTTCATGTGGTGAATGGTGTGAAGACTGCGGTGCTTGCAAAATTGCAAAACATGCCTTCCTGTGGATGTGTCGGTGTGTTTTGTAAGGCTCGTGTTTGCACTAAAATAGCTCGTAATTACGGTGCATTTTCCTCTGCTTGTAAAGTGTACACTGATAGATCGATACGCTGAACAATACACACATTCCTCTCTGTAGTGTCTAAAGGTAAGGGCTCAAACAGAGAACTGGCCTCTGTGTTGTTTTCCCTCTTTGTCATCTCCTTCTGTCTTTTCTTGCTGCTTTTACAAGTTTCTTATCTGCCTGTTGCCACTAATACTTCTCCTTTATGCTCTCCTCTGTAGTCTGTCTCTTGCCTCTTGTTTATGGTGATAATGAAGGGTGGGATATTTCCTTACTGTGCGGTAAAGTGGCATCCTGCAGTGGCCCTCGGCTACGTTGCACTGTACATTTTTCACAAGCGGAGAAAGTAATTAGTTTGCCATTTGGATCCACAAAGCAATTATTTCCAAGATCCTCGAACATTTCAGGTGTCTTTAAGTAAACAGAGTCAGTCACTGAGAAAGTTAAACCTGGCAGATACTTCATAGATAAACACATTAGCAAATTGAGTTTAAAATGTATCCTCAAAGTAGTTTTGCTTATCATCAGCAGTCTTTAATATTTGGGCTCCTAAACCCGGTATCCCAGCTTTCTTTAAGCTCCACCTCAGGTTACAGAACATCTTTTTGCTATTATTTTCACACTTGCAGAGTCTGGCTTACTTTTAATCCTGCTTTCACATCTTTAGTTGAATGATTAGATAAATTAACAGCCAAACATTGCTGTCCGATGAATCATCTAAACCTCTATTAAGTAAAGTTAGGTAGATTGTTACTTCAAGCGTGGTGTATATGTTTGACTGAAGCAGTCTTCTCTGTAAATCTTCCATCCATCTGCATGCAACTCAGGTGTTTTCTCCTTTGAAGGCAGAAAACTTCCGTATGGGAAAAAAAAAGGAAACAGGCTGGAGAACGCAGATTGAATTGCAGCCTTTAGTAGTGCAAACAGACTAATGTTTCCACAACTTCATTAAAGGGAAGAAAAACACGCTGAGTTTCTTTGACTGGCTGCAAATCAATCAGCGTGCTCTTGCCCCCTATTTCCATCCGATGATATCAGAGCGTTTTGTGATGCTGAGAAGTTGAGAAGAATCTTTTTCAGTAATTTATCTGTTGAGTGGTGTTTTTGCATATGGCTGTATTTTTGTGTGTGTGTGATTTCTGAAAGTGTTTAAAGTTTTTTTTTGTGGCATATCGTTCACTGCAGTGCTGCAAATGAAGATTACAATCATTTTCAATCAAATCAATCAGCCTGTTTAATTCATTTCCATGAAATTTCATCAACTGTAATGAAATGCCATTCGCCAGTTTGACAAATCAAAACTACTTTTTCTCCTTCCTTGTACTGACCATAACCTCTGACAATTCAGTTTGTTATCATACCAGATCAATAAACACAGATAATGTTCACATTTAAGACATGGAGCTGAGAAAATATTATTCCTACTTCAGGATTCACAGTTTTAACAGAACATGACTATTCTTGATTATTTATTGCTCCATTTACTTCTCTTATCTTGACTTGTAACTATTTTACCTTACCACTGTGCAACACTTTATCTGACTTGTTGAGGTTCTTTGATTGTGCTGTTCTCTGACTGCTTCTGGTTTTAGTGTTTCTTCAGGACTGTCTTTGTCTTCACTTGAACTGCTGAACTTTGTATTTCAAAAGTTTCCAGTATTTATTTTCAATGTTAACTATAAGTCAAACTTTATTCCAAGCTTTTACTCTCGGGTACTAATTTGCCAATTAAATATAGACATTTTTTAAACACAAAGAGCACAACCGAGTATCAGAACACAAATAATCCTCATGTTTAGATTGTGACAGTGATTGGAGATAGGACCTGTGAATGCAGACCGACAGGTGACTGTGGGTTTCAGATGACTTTAAGCCTAACTTTAGTCTATCTGCTAAAAATTAGCCAACCTAGGCGGGCACACATGTCACTGTACTCCTTTTGCTACTAAAATTGACCAGATATGCTGAGACAAAAGACCGGTCGGGATCTTAATTTGCATCCCCAATGACTGACTGGCCTATTATCCAGCTAATAACCAGAGATACAAACAAGCTGACACCAAGTATTGATATAAAGATGAGTTTATTGATTTATATATACAGCCTATACTTTTCCATGGCACCGGTTATTAAGATTGAACTGAGCATTTTCATTCACAGTAAAGTCGACCAAAAAATGTCGGAATTTTTCTGTAAATTTTGACCAGAAATCAGGGGGTGGGGGGTGAAAATGGTGAAAACAAAGGGGTTGTTCTGAGACAGGCTGTTACCTGTGAAACGGGGGTGCTCTGAAAACACCCCCATTAGCACTTGGTACGTTCCTCCCGATGCAGTTAACCATAGATTTTAAATTGACGTGGAAAAAAATCAAGTTGACCAATCAGAATTTTGGTCGATTCAGCACATATCGACCAATCAGTCAACCAGTCGACTAGGACTTTACAGCCCAACTATTTATTGTTTACCCCTTTAATATTTAACAAATCACTAACCATCAATGTGAAGTTTTTCACCACCCTTACATCTTCCCATGTCATGCGTGATCTGATTGCTCTGTAGAGTTGCCTTTAAATTGATAGTCATTTTCTGTGGTTCTTGATCAGCTAGGATTTAGTATTTCACACAGCCAGGTGATTGGTTTGAAAGGGGGTTAAAACTGATGATGCATTTTTAATTTTTGTGGTTTTATTAGACTCTGAGCTCTAAATTCTATTGATAATTGTACATTAATAAATAAAATTTGCTATTCTTAATTCACAACTTTTTTTTTTGGAAGGCCTGTTTTGACCTTCCCATTAGTGTTTTGCAACCCTCCAGGAGTCCAGACCTCCACCTTTGGAGCCAGTGGCCCTCAGCGAGTGGGCCTAGCTTTGGTTTTATACGTCTGAAAAAGAAACTACAAGACTGAATGTTTTGAGGGGAAGTGGGAGTCCTTCTGAGTTATTGTTAACTAACACGTTTGACCTCTGAAAGGGTTTGTTTTAAGCAGAAAGCAGAACGAATGGAGAAAACAGTTTGAAAGCAGTGTGCCAGTCTGAGGATTTTCCCTCTAAATATGAAGAATAACAGACAGTTTTTCAAAATAAAAGAATGAACTTAATTTATCAGGATTTAGAGACATTTCTATGATGAATACAGCCTTCTTGTGGCTCTGATACCTGATGTAATTCATCTGCTTCTGGCTGACATTTAAATGGGTTGAAATGTTTCACCCTGCATGTCTCAGTGAAGATCAGTTTACATGTGATTGGTTCAGCAAAGGAGAAAAGTTGTTTGTTTGTGAAGAGCTGGTAAAAGCGCAGGCTCAGATGTTTTTGAAAGACGTGTATGGTATACCAGACGATAAAGATTTTTTGACTTTCTCTGTAACTGTTTTAGAAAGTCCACTCCTGCTCACTCTCGGAGGTGAAGCTCTATCAGACGTGAGACCTGCATAAAAACTCTGCTTTGTTCTCCGCGTCTGACATTTCCCACTCTTTGATCGATGAGCTTGCCACCGGCTCCTTCACTCTGGGCCAGTCCTTCTCCCTCTGTCACTGAGAACTCAGCAAGATGGTGAAGTTAGCACCTCCCGAAGCGAGATTATAAGCACAACACCTCACCTCTCCTTGTGCAGTCGCTGAATCCCCAGTAGGTCTGAAGAGAAAAGTCTAAATCAACACTGTGGAAAAGAAGTGTACATTGGATTTCTGTATACTGCAACAGGTGTGTTAACATTCAGGCTTTGATGCGTCACCGCCATCACTGATTACATTGAATATGTAAATTCCAACTGGATGCATGATTTTTCTACAGCAGGCCTGTGTTTCTCTTTAATCTCACCAAGATGTTGAGTTTGATTTGCATTCTTTCCATCCTGTGTTGCACTAATTAAACAGAGATAATCATATATCACAGGCTTATATTTACATATTTAATAACCATGCAGTTAATTCATAGCGGTGTGTTTTAATTTAGTTGCACTAAACCTGAATAATAGAGAAGATACAGAAAGAAAATCGAGGCTCTAAATCATTTTCATACAACTTTTTCAAGTCTTAATGTACAAAAGGTCATCATGATTATCTTTCATTTTGAGGCATTTGGTCTTAAATCTGTAGTTCATAGTAATTGGAAGGGTTTGCACCATTATGTAGCAGCAGTGGTCTCTGTGTCAAATGCAGCTACGTAAAGCATTATAAGGACCTAATGAGCTTCATAAAATCATTATTATTCACACACATAGCCCATTTATTTCATTACTAGGAAAGTGTCCTCAGTGACACTCTCCCTTAGTCGACAGTCTCAGTTCATCTGATCTCAGATAGCTTGAAAAATGGAACTCGTGTCATTGTCTATGTGCAAGTGCTCAAAACACCTTCTATTAGAGCCGCAGTGTCGATTTCAGCGACCACTGTGGGCAAAGAGGGACATTTTATTACCTCTGTGGACATGCAAAGGTTGTATTTTCTGATTTCAGCAGTCTGAAGTATCACTCATGTAAATATTTGCAGTTGAAAATGTTAAGAAATGCTTTTATTCGACCATCTGTCTGACCCCTTTTTTGCAGATTTAGTTAAAATAACACTATAGAAATCCTCAGTTTCCTACTGATTGCTTTTGTGGGTCATAATGAAGCATCAGTATTCATTTAAATCTGTTTCACAACGACTTAAAAACTCCTCATAGGGCTTTAAGAATATTTTTCATCATGCAGCTTATAGTTGGGGATCAGTATCCTGAAATGTTGCAGTACACCTTACGGTTTGAACTGTTATCTTGAGCTCACTGATAGGGCTGGGAAATACAGCGAAAATTTACAGATACTGAAATTTACGACAATAACCGATGTCATTTTGCCCATGCCAATATATTCGGTGTCAAAAAAATAAATATGTTGGTTTTGGATGTGTGTAGGTAGGCTAGAGATGTGACTCCACCCCATCCAGTCCGTAACAAAGAAGGAAAGACAGATGAGGGGATGGAGGATGGTTCAAAAGTTGTAGCAGCTGAAAGTTATTGTGGGAGGGGGTGAGCATCTTGTGGAGTAGTTATCGTCCATTTATCGTTATCGAGGTAAACTTCTTAATATATCGTGGTATTGATTTGAGGCCATATCGCCCAGCCCTACTCACTGACACCAAATACAGTGCAGAAATTTCATCACCGAATCCTTAAGTCCAACATTAAAAACCAACCAAAACTCACTGAACCAGTCGCATTGCAGAATCTGAGTAAAAGTCAATCTCTGCTGTCCATTTGATAACCGTAAAGTCGACTTTAGGTTTAATTGTTGTTGTCAGACGGGCTTTTGAAAGCAGAGATTGTCCCTTTCTTTCCTGGCTGGTGCTTTGCTCAGTGTGATTGACAATGTCTTTTTGATTAGCCACACTCATCGGCTGTGTTGTACAGAAAACAGCACAGCATGGCGACTGTCACTCATTTTAAGCTACAGGAAAATGTAGGTACAAAGAGTAACTGCTCATTTCAGAGGCTGATGTGAAGGATATTTTTTCAGTGTAGAAAAACTGAAGAAATTGAATGTGGACAGTAGTATAAAAAGCCTGTGCTGGAACTTCATGAGGCTGTTTCAAGCAGTAGATGGACACATATGAGTACATATTTATGTAATACTTTAAATGTCATGAATTTGTCTTGTGACAGTTGTAGACTCTAGTGCATGAATGAGAGATGTCACACTTTAAAAGTGCAGATTTGCAGGATGGTATGTTCAGGTGCAAGAATGCAATGCACCAATTTTATTTTCTGAACACTAGATAAAATCACATATATGTGTATAAATAATGTTGCAGGAAGTAGTCTGAATAATCCGATTCTGTAAGCATGAGTTTTCACATCTTCAGTCAGAATGTGACCCATTTAAAACCTCAGAGGAAATCTTGCCCACATATTGAGAAGCAACAGGCAGCTGGTCAGAGCCTGGCTCTGACACAAAGCTTTCTGTTTGACTGTTTGTGAAAATAAGGCCTTGTGAAAATACGCCGAGAACGAAGCATACCCTTTGACCCAGATCTAAACTCACTGCCTTTAGAAACTTTTGTTTTCTTAACCTTTTTTATTTTTTGTTTGAACAATAAGAAAAATTCCATGTAGATCTGCTTTAATGCAGAGCAAATTCAGGGGGATTTCAGTTTTCATCATCAAAAAGAGCACCATGTGTGTAGGAACAGGAACCATGCAGCGGAGTGCAATAAACAGCACCTTTGTCCTGCATAACGCACAAAAGCACAGGAAGTTCTCTCTCTCTCTCTCTCGATCTCCTTTGTGGAATATTGTTTTCCCAACTCGGGAAGAAGGAGGCAGCTGAGAAAGCAAGGACAGTGCGTTTCTTCCAGGCTCCTGGGTGGGGCTAAAGGGGCCTCGAGGATGAAACAGGGGAGCGGATGGTGCAGGGGGAGGTGGGAGTAAATGCCAGCACCCTGGCGTGCAACAGGCATGAAGGCCTTTTGACTCGGTTGCCACGTTACTGGCCTTTTGGTCGCAGGTATCCTCTCCCCTCAGGCTCACAGATGGAGGGGGATTCTCCTGATACGAGGAGGAAGAGAGGGAGGACGAGCAAAGATGAGGGACAGAGCTCTCTTACCATCACTTTGATGGTGAGGGGGAGGAGGAGGTTCTTTGTGGATGGCAGGTGGTGGTAAGAGTTAAGACTGTCTACCTGTCCTTCCATCTCGTGCTTGAAGTGTTAACAAGATGGGAGCAATTGAACCCACGGCCAACACTGTCCCCAGAGTGTCTTTTGCTGCCCGATTCACATAAATGTGTGTTTGACACACTGAGTGTATCACTCTCATATTAATAAAACAGATTAAGTCTAGAAAAAGAAAAACAAACGGACCTCTTCAGTGTAAAAAAAAAGCAGTTTGTTTTTTTCTCTTTTGTAACTTCCAGTTAGCTGCAGTTATGGAGTCTGATGTGTGAAAGAACTGACTCACATCTGGAAGTCGTAGGAGAGCTGTGAATGACGAGCGGCATGGAGAGGAGAGCAGGGTGGACAGTGAGAAGGCACCCGGGAGAAGTTTTTGACTGATTTAGAGGGGAGCATGTGGAAATGCTGACAAGGTTAGGAAACAGCAGGTATCTGTGAGTGTTAACAAGAAAAAAAAAAGTCTCTTTTCTGCTAAATACAGAGTGTGTTTCTGCCTCCTAGTAAAAAATGAATTTTGGATCATGTGATTAAAGGTAGAGCTTATTGTTTAAAAGATTGATTTTCATGTTACTGGAAGTATTTTTCATGTAATTGTAAGATCCCGTCACATTACAACAATAAACAAATTTGTCATGTTATAAGTACTAATTTTAACTGTGGGAAAAAATGTCTTTAAAAATGTTGAATCTTGTATTTTCATCACATAAAGTGTCCCACATTGTAATACCCTCAGGTTAAGGGCACAGGTGTGAAACATGATAGCTTTTACACCATCAAAGATGATTCCTTTTACTTTTATTTTCAGGGTTTTATTAGGTAAAGATGTCTTGGCATAATGTGAAACATCTTTTTATAACAATAAACCAGGCATGCATGGGAGTAGAGAAAACTGATGTTGCAATATTATTCCTCATTATCCCTTCCTATTGTTGAAATTGCAATTTTAAAAATACAGGAAATTTCACCAGATAAATGCAGTGTTTCTTATACATTCATAAAATTTAAATGTCAATAGTATATTTAGTGTTTTTAGTATTTTAATCTTTAGGTCTGTTTTCTATTTTCACGTCAAACTCCCCTTCTGCTGCAAAGCTCCAGTGAGGAACTCTTGGCTTGAGTCAGCGTTGGCGCCCTCTGTGGACAGAGCTGTCTTTGATTTTGCTGTCATCTACATGCTCAAGAAAAAAGATAAAAAAAAAAAAAAAAAAAAAAACTCATCCTGCTGACTTTTGGTGGCCACATCTTTTAAATAATTGTGAATATTTTCAGACTGTAAAACTGTAAATACAGGGCATCAACCCCCTTTTACACAGGTTTCAGGCTTAAAAAATTCCATATGTAAATCATCTCTCCTGCTGCGGATGGTCTTGATTGCTTTTGGATACCATGAAAAGGCCTAAAACTGAATTCCGCTCTATATTATTTGCATGGAAAAATCCTCATAGGAGCTTTAAGCTCACTTTCTCACGACGGGTTAAGGTTAGGGCTGCAACGTTAATCAATTGGTGGCAATCTGCTTCTGTTACTTAAACAGTACCTGCCCAGCTCAGTAGAAACGGAGTTCCACTTTCTTTGTGTCATGTAAAACTTCAGTCACTCCTGCAGCTTTCTAGACTGGGACTGACTTTGAAATGAGTTTTTTTTTTTTTAAATATATCGACCTGCCTCGTCACTTAAATGTCAGGCAGCATGGGAAAAGCTGAATGTTAAAAATGTTAAAATGTTTTATTTACACCTGTGTCTGCCACCAGTATTAGAGCAAATGTTGTAACTGAATATGAATGGGAACACACACACACACACACACACACACTTAGTGCTTATGTGAAAAAACTGTTTTCAGTGTTTCAAAGTGTTGGTCGCCCCTGCGCTGTATCAGTACAAGATACCCTCTTTTTGGTGTTCAGCCTGAATTTGTCCGTCAATGGAGGCACATGACAAAATATTTGAAACATTTTTACCAGAGCAATGAGGAAAGAGAGGGCCTCCCCCAGGGGTACACATCTGACTTCAATTCCACTCTTGTCAGGTAGACACAAAGCTGAGGGGCACACACAGCAACACACACAGAGAGAGAAGGAGAGAGAAGGAGAGAGAGAGCCGGGGAAAGAAACAAGGAAAAAGGCAGAATAAAGGAGCGCACGAGGAGAGGAATCAGACACAAAAGACATCAGTTGGGAGTTTTCTGTTGATGAATTTTCAGTATTTCTAAATAAATAGTGTCTGGTGTAGCTATAAAAGTGTCAAAGCACACAAATTCAAAGATAATGACATATTTTTTATTGAAGCCCTCTTAAGTATTCACTGATTTATTTAGAACACACTTGTAATAATGTTCAGTACGCCAGATAACCTCTGTTTTAGGTAACAGCAGCCTGCTTCTTCAGCTCTAAGGTCTGTCAATAAAGACATGTCCTGTTCAGTCAAGTGGAGCTGCCAAAACAAGCAGGGGAATTAACCATAGCAGTTCATTTATGTCCTCAACCTTTGACCTCCCCTTTTACCCACTGAAACGTTCCACCGGGCAAAGTAGAATCCCTCCAACACAATCACTTGCACTTACACTTGCTCTTGTGCAGCTTTAACTATGTGTATGTTCAGCTGAATTTTGCTCATGTATGATGCATCTGGTTCGGCAAAAAAAAACGACACACACAGCAGAGGTCACGCAAGCGATTCCTCTCGGGTCTATTGGAGAGAATAATGTTGACTGCTGATAGCGGAGCTTTGATCCGTAACCTATTGTGAGTGTAAAATCAGAAGGGCGAGGCGTTTGCTTTGATAATGCTGCAGTGGGTAAACTCTTGGTCTCAGGTGTTTATCATATTGTAGGCTATGTATGGATCCAAAAGTGCTGCCTGAGAGCAGAGTGCAGGTGTCTGTAAATAGCTTTAGGTAAATATTTTTCATAGTGGATTATTGCTATGCACTGTAATCCAGCTTTTGTTAGCTTTTAGCTCATACTTTATTTATAGATGATAATGCTCTGCTCTATAAGTGATTTTTTTTTTTATAGGCCTGTTATTATTAAGGTTGGTCCAGAGTTAAGAAGCCAGAGTGCATCTGCTCGCAGTGTTTTTACCTTGTATCATCCGTGGGACTTAGCCGAGGTGCTCTGGGAGTATTTAGTGCTCTGCTGTGCTTGTAGGAATTATTACCAAGGCTCAGTGTTGTGTATTTCCCCTGTTAGCAGTCGAGAGAGACAACGACAGAGAAGGGCTGAGTGAGAATGAAGACGAGACCGAGAGGCAGAGGGAGTCCTGTGTTGTTGGCAACCACAGGCTATATCTGGGCAGTCTACAGAGACAGGCACGCTTTGTCTCCAGCGTCATTTGCAGCTTAAACAAACAGGTGTGATGCAAGAGGCTCTCGAACAAACACACACAGAGCGCCGCTCTTCAAAGTGGAGACAGGAAGAGACACCAAGTGAGGGAGAGTGAAAAAATAATGGGGGAGGCATGGTCAGTCAAGGGGAGACAAGCGAAGACAGGAGTTGAGGAGGAATGAAAGTGTTGTTTTAAGCTGAATTCAAGTTGAATCTCTGAGTTTTCAGAGAATTTTCTGTATATTTTTTGGTCTTAGGCCTATACTTTCTTCATTTTGGCTTTCACAGTTTGGAAAATAAATTGGTCCTTGTTTTTTTTCTCTCTCTTCCACTAAAAATGTCTGTTTTCTCTCTTTTTCACCCTGACAGCCTCTTACCTTTTCTACTGCTTCTTCACATCCCTCTTTCTCTCTCTCACCCCTCCCTCTCCTTCTCTCTCTCTCTCTCTCTCTCTCTCTCTCTCTCTCTCTCTCTGTTGCATTGTCACTTGAATCAGAAGTTGAGTGCTGGCTAAGTGAAGGGGTACACAGAAAGTCTGCTCCAGACAGGCCTGAGTGCTGCCGCACTGCTTTGCTGCCTTCTTCCAGCGAGTCTTGATTCAGCCCCCGCTGACAGGGGACCCAGGCATTACTCAGCCCCCCCTGCTCGTCTGATGAGCAGCATCCTTAATCCCTGCAGATGTTAACCCTTTCTTCCCTGTCATCTCTATTTAGCACACGAAGCTTTCTCTAACTTTTCTCCATTATTGATGAAAACCTGTTCCTGCTTTGCACTGACTCGGACAGAGAAATCTCAAACTCAGCTCTGACTCATTCTTCATGACATATCTAGTGGGTCATGTTGTCCCTCCTGCTTCTAAACTTCACTTTTAAAAAAGCTCAAATAAAATCCCGCAAACCTCTAAATCTATTGCCATATATTTCAAAGCCAAAACATGTCATGATGTAAAAATAATCAAAACTTGTCTTTAAAAAAAAGGTGTTGTTTTGCAGTCATGCACTCGTCATAAGCCTGTCATTTACTGGATATGAAGCTCTTGTGAAGAGCTTTAAATATAGTATTTATTTATCCTAATGCCTTTACATGAGTTACAAGGCATATGAGTCAATCAGCATGAAGATAAGCCATTTCTATATCACTGTTAATGCCTAATATTGCTGCTGCTGGCAAGGTGTTAGACAAAATTATTAATTTCAGCCTGTCAAAACCAGTTTCTTCTTGCTTTCTGATCTTTTGATGCCTTCATTTAGAGGATTAGACAGTGGATAGAGGAAGAAGTAGGATGGCAACATGCAGCAAATGGCCACAAGATAGATTTAAATGAAGCTGCAGGTCTGTATTTTAAATATTTAGTATAGGGATGCACCAAAATGAAAATTCTTGGCTGAAAACCAAAATAAATTATTATGCCAATAATTGCATTCATGGCTATGAACGTGTACTAATTTCACTAAAGACAAGGCATCTCAATTGCTTAAATTAATATCAAATTATTATCAATTAATATTAAATATTTTTGAGTTTTTTGAGTCAGCGTGTAGCTGCATGTCCTGCGTTGTTTACAACTGACCATAAATTAAACCTGACACAAAGATACTCTTAAACTTTTAGCATTACAAGCTATGCTGATCGCTATGCGTGGTTCTCAGATACATTGAAATACGTCCACACTGCAGACATGTCGGTCCTTATCCAGACAAGCACCTGCTGGTCACGGTTTTTGCTTGCATCGTCACGACATCTGTTTCGGCCATGTTATTTTGTTGAGAAAAGACTTTCGGCCAAAATCAGAAAATGCACTTTTGGGCCATTTTTGTCCGAAAATGCTTGATGCATCCCTAATTTAGTATGCAGCTGATAACTCTGCATGGAAATTTCTGAAAAAAGGAAAAATAATAACATCTGTATTTGCAGGTTTCTGTGGGTCACCTTGCCTGACTCATACCCCGCTGCTAGAGTAACCCCTGCAGAATAAATAACTAAAAACTAAGAGGTATTCAGTCTGAACTCTGATAGCTTCATTTGCTTGTATGGGACACATTAAGGCATCTGTTGTGGTTTTAATGTATTTAATCACCAGTTAAAAAATCCACTCCGGAACTTTAAAGTTGAAAGAGGAAATATAGTCTGTGTTTGAAATTGTCCTTTTTGATTTACAGCCTTTATCATTTGTTATTTTCATTTGTAAAGCAATTTATACTTTACTCAGAAACACATTTCATGCAAGTTAAGGACAAAGACAACAAAACAGTAAGCCATGTGAAATACGTGCGGCAGACTGATGAGGTTTGATTAGCAGCCTACATTTAATCAACACCAGCGACAAAAAGGGTCACAATGACGTGAAAAAACAAACATCATCGAACAAAAACATGGGTGAGGATGTTGTTTCTGACATGGTAAAGTTTTTATAATCGTGCGCAGCAGCAGTTTGAAAGACAGACTGTTCCTGCTCTGTCTTCCCTTGTCCATACACTGGGTCTGGTTACTCTATATTCACAAGCAAATGAGATCAAGGAATGTATATTTTAAAAAAAAAGTCAAGTCCAACCAAACCTTCGATCCAATTTCCTGAGTTCATTCGAGTTCTCGTCCGTCACTTTGAAGCTCTACATACATATTTGGAGAGAGAGGTGACTGGAGAGGGTGGTATAAGTTTTGGAATTCAAATTAAGGACTATGTTGACTCTTCAGCCGATCTTGAGTCTGATGCAGGACCCAGTGTTAGCTCAGCCCTTTAATTATCCTCATTATTACAGAATGTCCTCATTTTGAACACACTCTCACCTGCAGTGATATATCACACACGCACAAGATTAGACCGGCTATGAAGAGATGGTGTGTTATACAACCCCCAAACATTACTCATCCTAAGCATAAGACCGAGACAAAATAGTAGGCAGTAAAACAACAAGCGTACATCACAGGCCTAATTGATGCTCTAATGCCAAGCATCATCCAAGCAGACAGCCGGAGAGAGGGTGCACGTTCTCCTCTGTACACAGCCTGAGCTCTCAGGCTCAGTGGAGGTTATTTTAGTGGAGCTATATGAGATATAATGATACGTCAGTGAGATCTGCTGGGACAAGAGGAGCAGGTAGTGCAGTAGAGCAGAGGGCTGATTTATGGGCAGGATAAATGATGCGGTGGGTGTCTGCCGGTGTAATAGCACAGCGCTCTGCACGGCGCACTTTTGCTCAGCTGTAGTTTATAGTGTGATGTGTGATGGGGATAAATGTCAGCTTGGCTTATCTAAGAAGATCTGATATGACTTTAAACTGGCTCCTCTCAAACACTTTGACATGTGTTGAAAGGAAAAACTGGTGATGGCACATTGACAAAATAGGGAAGTGCGATTTTGAGAAATTGCGCCCAATTGTTCATAACAAGTGCACAACAAGGATTCATCACTGGCTGTGTTTAACTCGCCAACACATTTTCTCTCATCTCTCTGCTCAGGCTCAGTTAGTGGTGATATTAAGCAGATTCTCAGAGCAATATTCATTCTTTTGATATTCATAAGATGGGTTGAAAATAAAAGCTGCCGCTACCAGATGCTGCTGCTCTGTATTAAAAGTTAAAGCAATTATAGCTTGAAAGCTGCGGTATTCTGTTCTCACTCAGTTTGGCTATTAAAGAAATAAATAAAATCTACCCACCGTGCTGGAAGCTGAGCCAAAGAGGCTTATTTGCTTCTGTATCTATGGGGCAATATTGAAACAGTGAGGGGTGAAAAGTGGAATCTTGTTGCTTGCTCTGAGCATGATTTTAGAAGAGAGCACATTATTCCCAAACCCCTTGTTTAGTGCTCAGCAGTTTACCTCAGGCAGGTATAGTCTTGCTGTATATACAACACTGCGATGCTGGGAGGCTTGGCAGGATATTAGGCACAGTATTAAGAGGAAACAGACTCGGGTGCTGTGAAAGGGAAGACGGCTTTCCTAAGACTGGTTGATCAGGGGGGGATGTACTGTATGTTGTTGTCAGTTTACTGCAGCATGTTAAACATGGAAATCTGAAAACTCCCTGAAGTCCATAATGGTTTGAAGGTACGATGTTTGCTTATGTTTGTATAAAAATGTAAGATAGGTAGAGAAAAGGAGCTGTTTGTAGGTGTGTTATAGACTGTACACAAATATTAAACTGTGGTTTTAGACAGTGCTTTGGGCAGGGTTAAGACAAATATTGATACTGCAACTAGGGATGTCCCGATATGATATTGATATATGATTTTGGTCCGATATCAGCAGAAAACAAATATTTGATCATATCAGCCTGCATCTTAAATCTCCAATATCAGCCCTCCGATACAAGCAGTCCATTCCAGACTCCGCTCCGGCACCTGAACCCACAAAATCACAACAGTGTGTAATAATGTACGAACAAAGTAGCAAGGAGTAAGAGTGATGTCGGCCTTGTGGCAGTATTTTTCGTTTAAGTCCAAAAAAGACATTTCACTAGAGTGCACAATTTTGTGCTAATATTGGATCAGTATTGGTCAATTTTGAAGGCTCCAATATCGGTATCGTATTGGAAGTCAAAAAGTTGTATCCGGACACCCCTAACTGCAACATATCATTTGTACTTCAGGTGCCAATTTTTATATATTTTTTAAATAAATATGTGACACTGTAGACATTTTCACTTTCCAATTTGACTGGCTTCATCATTTCTTTATATAACTTGTCACAGTGGCACTAATTTATCATGCATTTTGTCTTTTAGGGGCTTTTTGTATCAGTAGTTGGTCAGATATCATGATAAATCAATAGTGTATGACTGTCCCGTGATTTATCAAGCACCACAGATTCACTGTATCGTGATATGTGCTTCTTAAAATGTTAAACATTGGTGTTCAACAAAGAGAGAATCCACCGCTACTGAATTGCCATTTCTTTTGTAAAGAGCGGTATCTTATTTTGAAAGGTAAACTGGTCTGTTACTATGATATACACACCACTATGTGTGGCAAGTGAGGAGGATGAGGCATGTTTATCGTGTAATCCACTCCTCTCTGCTTGTTTGTGCGGCAATATTGAAATTAAAATCAGTGGGTGCCAAACACCGCAGATGACCTGCCTGGTAGGTTTGCTTTCCTTGCAGTTTTGCTGGCTAATTTCTCTGCCTTGGCCTCCCTCACGCGTCGCGGTAATGAGAAAATGTGCTGTTGTCTTTGTTTACTGAGCCGGTCTGTCTGGCTGCAGCTCTTCACATTGTTTGAATATAAACAGGAGCAAAAATTATTAGCTCACTTGGAGTGTTTCTGCTGAGTTACATGAGCATAGAGCGTGTAGGGGCGACCCCCAGCACTTTGCACAATATACATATAGTTAGTACATATACCAAAGTGTACCTGATAGCTGGAAAAAATAGGAAAAATTGTTAATTACTGTAATCAGACCGGCTGAGAGGAAAACAAACACAGATGATTCCTGCAGTCAAATCTCTGATGTCTGAAATGATGTTTGCTTCTTTGTTTTTACTTTGTTGATAATCAGCACTATCGATACCTGCTTCTAATACACACCAAACAATCTTGTGTGAAATATAGTGAGGCTAAATGAGTTTGGTGACAGCTCCTAGACAAACTTACTTCATAGCTTCCCTCCCCTTATTGATCTGTTATACACATATTAAGATAGAGACAACACCACAGAGATGATGTGTTGATTTAAAGGGAAACGGCCGACTCCAGATTTAAAATCTCTTATAATTTTGCAACTTATTTGTGTGTGGAGTTGGCTCATTTTGAATATAGTTGACTTATTAGAGAGGAAATTTGCCTGTCAAGATGTTATCAGTTTTCTTTTAATATACATCCACAGCTGTTTCTGCAGGAAATTGCTGTTTTATTTATTTATTATTTATTTTGTGGTTTATTAGATTTAATAGACTTGGAAAATGAAAAGCCTTTCATATCGTATGACTGACTTTAGCAGATTTCCTTCTTCTCTATCACACATACACACACACACTTACACACACACACCAGAGATGAGTGCTAGATAATGGTCAAAAATTAGATTTCCAGGCATGGAGGCCTTGGCTGTACTGCAACTTAATTGTGAGGCAAAAACATTACAAGATAAGAAATGCCAACTTTTGGCGCCGACCCTCACATCTGCTGATCCAGCAAATCCTAAGTCTGATCTCAGAATTTAATCAGTGTGGCACAACAGGGCCTACAATCCAAGCTTAAGGTTGTTTTTTCTTTTTTTTCTGAAGAGTTTAAAACCGTGAGAGCTGGAGTCTGTTTGAAGTTTTTCTTAAATGTCAGGTTAAAAGTTTTGTTATTAATTCAATCCTTCTTTTTTTGTTTCAGCTTGATTTCTCTCCTATTTGATATGCTTGTTTTTTTTCTTTTTCCCTAAGCTGCAAACTTCCCTTCACCCTTCCATTATCAGTCTGATAAGCACCACAAGGAGGAGTCATGAGGTGCTGATGCTGTAAGCCAAAATAGCCGTCTCGATGTGAGAAAATCCATTCGCAGCCCTCTCAGTTTGATAAAAAAATATTGATACTTGGTGCAAGAGCATCGATAATATTAGGCAAAGGGAAACATTGAAATATAACAACTTATTGATTTTTTGTCCTAACCGTGTTTAACGCCCTAATTTGGAAGTAGAACGAGAAAGTGAACGAACGGTCGGACGGTACTCTAAGAGCCATTTTTCCTGATTTTCAATCTGAGTCCTGTCAGTAAAATGTGACAGAAAAAGTGCTCGTGTTTGAGTTTCTCCAGAGTCTAATACCATCTACACTGACTTGACTTGGCATGTGGTCTGCACTTTGTACTATGTTATGTGAAGTAAACAGTCCATACTCAATATACTTCAGAAAATAACAGAGTTGGGTTACAGCTGCATGGGGTATCACTCCCATTCACTAGAGTGCAAACTCATGAGCGTTCATATCAAAGTATGTGACCAAACATATTACACACAGGGCCTGAATTTTACAAAACAATCAAGTTATTTTATTCCTTTCTGTAAATAATTCTATAGGTTTTTGTCTTTTTAAAAATCCACTTGTGAAGTTTCAGAGTAACAGAGACAGTTATTTTTTAGTACCTCAGGTTCTCTCTTCACTTTCATATTTGATTTGTTGAGCTCTCGTGTTTCACCCTTTCTCCCGTTGAATGCGGTAAAATCAGGGTTCCCAAGTGGTGTCAGATGATGATATGAGAGCCAGTAATACCTCAAAGAGAACAGACTTTATGGCTCACTTTCTTGCTTCACTGCTCGGGGCTCATTTTATATTGACACGGACAACATCAGCAAAGCAATAATAATTTTGTGACCCAGCACTTTAGAGCTGTATATCTTTATGAAGCTGTGTCTATTTAGATATCTCCACACAGGTCTCATGTTTAAGCCTGCCTCTTTAATACAGCAAGTCCCAACCTGACCTAAATCTGGTCTTTTCTGGTCTTCAGTCATTTTCTGTGTCATTAGTTGATTCATTTACATGACAGACGCCCTCATGCATGCTGCAGAGAGCCTCAGGGTGCATGCAGCTGAACACCACCTGCAGTGAGAGTTTGTTATTTGAGCTCTTGGTCTAGAGTTGCCTTTCTGCCCTTCTCATAAGCACTCACTGCTCACCCTGTATAGCACAGTCCTCACAGTGGGGTAAACAGAGGAGTTCAGATTTGACACTCGGGGGTCGTATATGATTGTATATGAGCACCTGTGTGTACATTTGAACAGATTTCTGAGGCTTTTTGTTGTCTTTCAAAAGAGAGTTGTGTACAAGTTTCTGTCTATGGAAACATTGAAATCACAGGGTTTATTCTCAGGTGTTAAACATAGATCAAAAGCAGGTTAAGTTATACCACTTCACTGCTGATTGGGGTTTTAAAAAGCTGCCAATCATTGTCAATCATGTATAGACATGATTTTCTTCCTTGATGTTAGGTGGAATATAAATGAGAATGATGCAGACTCCTTGTGCTCCAAAAACCTATAATCTGTCCGCACAATAATTTTGACTGCACTGAAGTAAATGTACCTTTTGTGTTGCAGAAATAGGGCTTTAAGAGCTACAATAAGTGTTTTAAGGGTTGTTGCTACAGATTATTCTTAACATGGGATAGACTTTTACATTTTGTTCTTGCAGTTTGTGTATTGAAACCAGGTGGAAATTTCACACATTTGCTGTGTACTTGCATCAAGACGAAACCGTTGTATTGAAGCTATATAAGCATCAAAGAACTTGAGGTAAAGTATGTCAGGTTTGGTGATTTTAACTGAAACCCTGGCTTTCATAGACTTAACCAATAATGACAAAACAACAGATTAGGGCTGGGCGATAAACCAAAAATTTACAGATACTGAAATTTTCAACAATAACTGACGTCATTTTGCCCATGTCAATATATTTGGTGTCAAAAAAATCAAATTAAATAAAAGTTTGTTTTGGATGTGTGTAGGTAGGCTTTCTCATGTCCCCTTAAGACACTTACCTACGTCGGAGACATAACTCCACTCCATTCAGTCCGTAACAAAGAGGGAAAGACAGGTGAGGAGATGGAGGACAGTTCAAAAGTTGTAGCGGCTAAAGTAGACAAGGTTAATGTTGGAGGGGGTGAGCAGCTTGTGGAGTAGTTATTGTCCATTTATTGTTATCGAGGTGAACTGTTCAATATATATCGTGATATTGATTTGAGGCCATATCGCCCAGCCTTACAACAGATATGTCTTATTGGGGAGCTGTTGCCTGATGCTGGCCTCTAGCTAACCTTTGTTCAGCCTTTAATTTGTAATGAAAATTATAATATGACTGAAGTCACATTAAGTTCTCAGATGAAGTTTTGGCCTTGAGTTCTATAGATTTAGTCGTAAATTTGTGGTTGTAAAAATGCCTTACATTAATCAGATATTTTGGTCTTTTTTGTCATTAAGAAGAAGGATATATCTAATTAAATCTCAAGCTGTGCCCTTTAAAGACATTTCAGGTTAGAGCCTGATATCACTGGTTTTCCCAACAGTGTGAAACAGGTTGACTATGCTAACCCACCAGGGACAGAAAGACGGACCTCTTGCACGCTTCCTCAACAGCCATCCAAAGCTGTGCTTTGCCACTGTTGCTTAGGAAAACAACAGATGAGAGGATGAGGGGATTCGCCTCCCCTTTTAGAGGGGCGACCACTTCAGAGATAAATAGACTGATTGATTAAGCATGCACATGCAATTTTACACTGCAGAATCCTACTTCAAGGTGAGTAGCTATAGAAATCTGTACATACCGTTTGTAATTGTAACAGGATGTCTGGGGAACAGGATCAGGACTGGATCAGGACAGAATGATGTATCTTCTGATATCTTCTATGTAAAGCGTCTCAAGCAGGAACCCCTGGTGTTTAAACATGAAGCAGGGGTGCAAAAAATTGCAGTTTCTTAAGTGTCCACCAGAGGCTGGATCCAAAGGCCAAATAAATCCCCTTAGAGCCCATACTAATGTGCTCACTTTTACGGTTAAACATGTTTTCAGCCTGAGACCTCATGCGTGTCTTGTAGAGTCTTTGATTTACAGTGGTGCTAACTGATGCTGGTTTAGGAGTTTGATGGTCTGGCATTCATCTTCAACAAACGCTTAATTGGTCTGTGGTAATCTAAATAGTTTCCAGTGATTTTATTAGCCATTCACATAAGTGATGCTAATAGTCTCAGATTAAAATGTATGCGCCTTTAAGTGTTTTTAATTATCCCTCTTTTAAATTTACAGCTATTGCAGTTACCTTATTTTTTCTGATGATATAATCCAAGAAGGAACATATCCAGCCCTTTCATGATGACAAATGGCCAATAAATGGAGCGTATTGGCTTGGGACAAGGATGAACTTGCACTGCAACAAAGACACTGGCCTGTCCCTGTGCCCGCTAGGTGAGCTGTGTTAATGTAATGGCTGCATCCCTCCAGGGGGTTGATGAAGCCGTGCCCTACATGTATTTCCAGAAGAGTGAGTACCAGAGCTAGTGCACAGTTTGTGCTACACCTCTGCCATAACACCCGGCCCTCCCTGGTTTGCTCCATCAGCTATACCTCTCTGTAATCTCCAAGCTTCAAAGCTCCTTATTGTCCTTCCCCACATAAACTCAAAGTCACTTATTTTCATGAGTCATCCCACCCTGCCTCTTGATAGAATTCCTGCTGCATGTTATCTTTTTCCTCTTCCTCCGCTTTTCTCTGTTTATTTACACACCACTGGGGCTGCTGTTTTCTGAAGTGTTCCCAATGATAATGACTGCTGCAAGATAAGGGTTATTTTTAGGACATTGTGTTTGCAATTTACAGAGAACTGGGGGGAAGCATTTTTTGTTGTAGATTCACTGTACCTAGACCTGATTGCATTTCAGCTCTGACAAAGAGTTTAACAATATACAGTAGGAAAGCCAGCGTTTTATCTGCCGGTAGGGGATTTTTAGATGATTTTTTGATGGTCGTACATTTTAGCTCAAAGCTTTTGATTTATTCAAAGCAACTTTTCAAATCCAGACTTTTCCTTCTTGCTTCTCTGTTTCAGATGTTTCTTTTTCCTGTCTTCTGCAATCTTTTGTTTGTTAAATAGCATTCTTTTCAGACTGTCCTTTCTCAAACAACAAAAGAAAAGTTAAAATCATATGAAGACCCCTAAAAGATGTCAACTTTGCCCCATTTTAAACCCCCAACCCTTAAAATCTACAGACAGACGAACAGAGTGACTGCTACGAGTAAAAGCACAAAGGCCTAACATGATGTAGTCACCACCAACACAGCTTAACCGTGCCAATTCAACTGTGCTATTCTGGGACACAATGAAGGGGAAAGTGCAAAAGTGGGTTGTGTTAATTGAGTGTGTGGGCTGGATGATTTTTTTAAATGGCCCTGTTAATTGTTCTTTAAGGAATGGGTCCCCAATTGGCGCGCTCGGCTGTGGCTTGTTGTGCTACCCGGGGCACGGCTGGCAGTGCTTATTAAGAGGCCTGTGTGAGAGCAGCTCTCATCAGCAGCACGACTCTGTTTTTTTATTGATGCTTACTGATTAATCAGTCGGTCCACGGCCAAAAAAAAGAACTGATGAATGGGTTTTATTTTATGGAAACATGATCAAAATCTTTGCATGTAAAAGCAGCGTGCATGACAAATGGTGGCGCAGTGACGAGCGATACAGAAATGTTTTGAGCGATTGTACGAGGTTACAAGGTTCAGTTCAGTTGCTTCAGTTAATCACCAGTGATAGTAACCCAGGTCTGTTTTTTGTCTATGATGCTGGCTTTGATACTGTTCGTTTGCAGAGGTTGTAAATAATCAGTGTAAAGCTTCACATTTAGTGTGTGTTTAAATGGTTTGGAGATAGATGCTTTTGCTCACACTTCTTAGTGTGTCAGTGGCATGGTTAATAACAGCACCTAGAGATTTTATTTGGTCAAATATTGTGCGATGTGATGTGACAACTAGAGAATAAGCAGTGAGAGTTATAATGGTGTTGCCTTGTTAGAGCCCGGTATGTACTAATGGCCTGAAATGTTATAAAAAATATGTAATAAAGCCTGAAATGTAATATAAACAATGTAAGAAAACCCAAATTGTAACAAGTTGTTACATTTTGGGCAAAAATTTATTACATTTGGACTCAGCATCTTGTAACTTTATTGACCAGTTATTACATTTTGGATTTTTATTACATTTTTTTTCTTTACATTTCGGGTCAATATTTACATATCAGGCTCTAACATGCCTTTTTCCATGACTTGCAAAAAAAGTAGAATAAGCAGGCCACTTACCGACCTGTGTTGAATGTGTAGACAACCTCAATTCGACAAGACTTAGGAAATGGTGTAAAATACTGATCTTGATAGTGTACAAATATATAAATAAAAGTAGGGCACAGACAATGAATCTAATGTTAAAACGGAAAAATATTGTGTCATCAAATCCGGTATTTAGTGTCTTTAACCCAATAAGCTCATTTAAGGTGGACTGAGGTGAAGTGGAAAACTTTCCTGTGGTTTGAAAAATCAAAATTTGGGCGGGGACTACCCGGTTTGTTATTAGCGGAGTGTTGATACAGGGTTGCGCAAGTCCCCAGGGCATGACCAGTTTACACATATGGCAAGGCGCCATTATTGCTGAGCAATACAGTTTTGGAGCAACAAACTCTGCCTTCCAGACGAAACCTTTTTCAGACCTTGTGAAATACAGTAAAAAGACGCCAAATGACATTCTGCACGCATTACAACAGCATGGCTTTGTGGCAGAATAGGCAGGGACTTAACTGACTTGTCACCATCTAAAAAAAACATCTGGTGCATCAGGACACCAAAAATAACCACAATGGAGACCCTGAACTGTTGAACAGCTGAAATCCAATATCAGGGAAGAGGAGGACAACATTTCACTTTTAAAACTTCAGGATTTGGTTTCACAAGTTCCCAAACTTTTAAAGTGTGTTTAAAGAAAAGTTGATGCAACATGATCGTAAACATGACAATATTCTCAGTCACATGCTGAGAATCAACTATTTTTTTTCAGTTGCAACACTTGATATGTTGTCTTTGCTCTGTTGGCGATAAATAAAGGCTTTTAAATGACCTTCAAACCATCAAGACTCTGGTTTTCTGAATATTTTACAGCATCCAAACTCTCATGAAACGGGGGCTGCTCTTGTGGTTTTTGTTCCTGTCTGTGTCGTTGTTAAAGCTCAAATCATTGTTTTTGTTCAGAACAGGTTTGTTTCAGTTTGAGGGAGACATTGTTAGTGTGTGTCGGTTCTCCTCTACTTTGATGATGTGGTTAAGACATGGAGGAAGCAGACTTTGTGAATCAGTCCGTTGGTGAAGCTCTGAATGTTTTGGCTTCACTTCAGGGTAGCTGCTGTATTGTCCATCTTTCAGAACAATGGTTCAATTCCAGTTTGCAGGATCATAATGTCCAAATAAAATGATGTTTGACTGTCTAATCCCTTAGAGAGAGTGTTATGCATCCACCCAAAAACTTGTGTTGTTTTAGTTTTAGTGGATTTATGAATATAAGAAGGGCTAAAAATAAAAAGGCCACGTGTTTTTAACATATTTTTGGTGGTGTGAATCAGCAAACAGGAGCGGTCAAGCTTCTTTATACACCTATAAAAAAGTTCCATCTTCCCAGTCTGGTGGTTAAGTGGAGAAAGTGTTGATTAAAGTCTTATTTAAATGAAAGAGGCCATTGCCAGTAATGCTTCCTGAGGTCTAACTAACAATGTCAGAGTATAAACCTCATCTGCCAAGTGTCCGTGTGAACTCTGCTCCACAAACGGCCTGGCCATGGAAAAAGAGTTAAATATAGAAAGTGTGGGTGATGCTGGTAGCTCTTGTGCCAGCAAGAGTTGCATTTGTGTCTTAAAGCCACCCGCTACCTATGAATGATTAACTCCCACAGACCCTGTGCAGCACCTCAGGAAAATACAGGGACGTGCTTGTAAACAAAGATACCGCCGCTTCATTGCTCTATTTGTTTCCGAGCTAACTGCTGCTAGCACATTAAGGGAAGGTGCTTTTTTTTTGGCCATAAAGACCTTAAACACAACTCTAGTGAGGCTCCCTGTGTCAGGAGGCCTAATTACACCTACCAAGACTCATCATCTTAGATTAATGAATCTTTTCTGGCTACTGCAGCCAGCCTGTGCTCTGTATGTTGCCAGGGAGTTCAGCGTTTCCTCTGACCCTCTCTCTGTACTTACAGGCTAATGGAGCTATAAGCTATCATTGCTAAAGTACGCCACGGTAGCACATCATTCATCACAGACCAATGGACAGAATCCTTAACAGCCTCTAACTCTAGTGGACCCTGCGGGATTCATCGGGCTTTAGAAACCCTATTGTTGAGCTCTTTATATAGTCTCATTGTCTCTTTTGCAACATTAAGGCGACTTGTGAACAACCAAGCCCAGGCGCTCGGTCGGTGTGTTCTGTCGTTGTCCAACTTATACTGCCACTTTGGGTTTAAATGACCGGTTATCATCCTCCTTCTTCCTACTTTGGACAACGGTTATCTGTTGTGGAACCTCTCTGTCTATAAATAACTCTGGGATAGTCAAGAGGGCTTAACCGCTGTCTTTCTGGGTGAAAGAAATAGCTCTATATAAGGGAAGAGGAGGAAACGGGGGAAAGCCAGCAGGCAGGCAGGCAGGCAGGGAGGGAGGAAGAGGGCTGAGTGCTTGTGCAGGTGAAGCTGAGGTTGCCTGCACCATTTCAGCCACATGTCATTATTTAAACCCTTTTGTAGAGCCCTTTCTGATGTCATTCGATCTCATCTACCCTAAGTGCTGATTGATTTAGGTTTTTCTCCAAAGGCTGTTGCCATGACATCTCAAGGCAAGCTTTTCCTAGAAGGGCACCGTAACCTTATTAATAACCTTATTTCCCCCTGAAACACACAGCAAGCCCTCCTTTGGCTATTAGGGAGGAATTAGGTTGGTTTTTTTCCTCTGTGTGTGTGTGTAGAATCCCACCCCTCCTGGCGGGTCTGTGCGTGCGTGTATGTGTGTGTGTGTTTTGCCGCGAAAAAGAGACAGAGAAAAAGCGAGGTAGACAGAGGTGGTCAGATAAAAGAGATAGGCTCTCTAGGCTCTGTGTGAGATGGTCAGATAAAACATGACACTGCTCTTTGAGGTGGACTGCGTAAAAAAGCAGGAAACATGAATGCCAGGCCAAAGCTTTGTTAAAACAATGATAACATTTGAAATGTGTTACAGCGCCTGGTGAGTGTTTCATCATCAAAAAGACAGAAAATGGGGGGGAAGTGGGGAGGGAGGGCGTATTGAGAGAAGACAGAATAAGCGATATTGAAGAGGGTTGACCTACTTTGCACTCATCTGTAGCGGTTTTAGTGGATAATTCTGGTCAGTCTGAACAAATTATAAGTAATTGTGTTCACATATTGTTACTTAATTACTTTACTGTAGAGGGTTTTGTAGTGCTTCCAGTTTGCTTGGAGCATTGCACTCTGCTGCACACAGAAAAAAGCCAAAATAAGCCAAAACACCTGAGGCCCTTCGATACTCCACTGCTGACAATTACCTCATTTATTGAGGCAGAAGAAAAGGGATAGCCAATTTTTTTTTTTTTTTACACAAGGTCATTAAGAGTACTATTAGTGATTGAATATTCATATTTTTTTCTTTTGAATCCATGATATCCCTGTCACATTATTCCTCTTTTTTCCTCCCTTACTATTGAATACTTCACACCGCGTTGAAGCTTATCAGTAATGATTTAACAAAATCGACTGATCAGTAAATGTTGTCGTATGCATAAAACCTCCATTGTCTTCTTGCCATGGTGCCTGAAAATTGTCAAGGAGAAACACAGAGATGTATGCCGTGATAATGACACCATAACTAGATGCTAAAAATGATATGAGACCAAGCAAAAATATTCTCGTGAGGACGGGGGATGTGCATGTTAAGTCTACTAAATGATTGGCTGTCATCACTGTTTTTGTTTTTTGCTGAAAAAATATAGATTTTTTTAGCAACTAACCACCCAGAGTTGTAGCTCTAGTTATTGGCTTGTACCATAATGCCATAATCTTCTGCTTCTCAGATGTAAACAAACACAGCTGACGGACATCTCCCTATGGCCTTGTGCAGTTTGCCAGTATTTTGATTGGGGATGGGAATCGAGAACCAGTTCTTGATGAGAACTGGTTCTGAAGGGTTCAATCCATTAACATCATTTACATTTTATCTTAACGATTCCCTTAAAGATTCCTTTAATAATAATGCATCAGATTTCATATAGCGCTTTATCAGAGACCCTCAAAGCGCTTTACATTGGATTCATCATTCATTCGCTCACACAGTCACACTTTGGTGGTGGTAAACTACCTTAGTAGTCACAGCTGCCCTGGGGCAGACTGACGGAAACGTGGCTGCCATTTTGCGCCTACGGCCTCTCCGACCACCACCACACAACACTCACAATCATACACCAGTGGAGGACACACACTGGGAGCAAGGTGGGTTAAGTGTCTTGCCCAAGGACACAACGGACAGACTTGGGATAGGGGGGAATCGAACCGCCAACCTTCCGGTTATTGGACGACCGCTCTACCTCCTGAGCTACTGCCACCCCACTACTGGGTGCCTTGAAAATGGTCTCACGAGAGCCAGTCTACGCGAACAGGAACAGAGACAGAGAAAAAACATGGTGGTCGGTATAAAAAGTCAGCAGAAACGAGCTAAACTGTGGCTTAATTTTACGAAGAAGGACGACAACAGTGCAACGTTTGTCGAGCAGTGATAACATGCAAAGGTGGAAACACCAGCAACATGCTTAAACATTTGTCAACAGAGCAGAGTATCATATATGAGGAGTCACATGTATTCGATGATCTCCACTGGTCATCAGCTGCTGCAGTTCTGTCTCAGCACAGCAATTAAGGTACGATGTTAGGGTGATCATACGTCCTCTTTTACCCGGACATGTCCTCTTCCGAGGGAAGCTTATAAAATCCTTTAAATGTCCGAAACATGAATTCATTCATTTTAAAACAGTGCAGAGCATCAGTACTCTCTGCAGCTCTGCCCCTCCGCTCACTTCTGAGCAAAGGCACTGACGCGACGCACGCATGCTCTGTCTTTGGGAATTCAGAATATGCGTTAGAGTTAGAAGCACATAAAACCCCTAAAATTTCGCACATAAGTCTGCCCTGCGTAGTAGTGTCCTCTTTTTCTTTCTAATCAAAGAAAGGCATTGATAAGGGAATCGCTAAAGAATTGAATTGATAAGCAGAACCGATAATGGCGTCAATGTCGATAAAATCTTATCAATTCCCATCCCTAATTTTGATCTAGCTATGAGGGTGAAGTTGTACGTAGGCTGAGTGAACCAGCAGTCAGCTGGATAAATGTATATCGTGCACAGACAGGACATTAACCTGCAAGAGGAACTAAGGCTGGTGGTGCTAGCTCTGCTATTGTTAGCCACACTCTGCAAACCAGATTGACATTGTCTCAACACAGACTCTGTGATCCTGTATTCAGCTGAGTCAAATAAACTGTGCAAAATTAAGACAGTTTTCTGAGTGTTTGCAGGCTAGTGAACTAGAACTGAAACTTCTGTTTAAACTATGAGGAAATTAGTCTCTCTGGAACTTCACTGGGCACAGAGTTCAGAGACCTGTGCACAGTCCTGCTCTGACCTCTTAATCATCAGCTTTACAGTTAATTCACTAATAATGAAAAGTTCTGCATGTTTGAGCAAGGGCATTTTCGAACATTGTTAACCAAAGAAGGAAAGAGAAAAATATGTTTAATAATTTTAATGAATTTAAGAAAAAAAACAAATGAGTTTTTAATGCAGTAGTTTTCAAAATAAGCCATCAGCATTCTTCAAAATTCAGACTTGTGGATAGACATTGTCATTACAGAGGGTAACATTGTATTCGTGCTCTCCCAACCATTCAATGATTGATTGTGCCTTGTAGATGAGGGTGTTGCCGTCCTAAAATAGACCACTCTAATCGGGCCGGTAATACCTCTCTGCAGAGCGGAGATGGTCAGTCAGCATGGTTTTAAATTCGCTCTCTGTCTCTGTGCTCCCTCAAAGGGATGAGTGTACCCAAACCATCCTGGGAAATTGAATCTTGCATCCTTAAAGAGTCACCAAAAACCCAGGATTCAAAATATTTTGTATCCCATAATGCTAAGCGAGGCAAAAATGCAAAACGAGTGTGGATAAAAGTGCAGAGTGAAGAAAAAATAGGTTGGAGCTGGAGGGGAGGCCATGCAGCTGAAAGCTCTCTGACATGATGATGCTATTTATTAAGAGTTATTTATGCAAGACTGAAGAGGTGATGGATAACAAGAGCACTGCCAAGGTTCTCCTTTGTTTGCAGGGTTACTGAGTGTTCCATTGAAGCTGTAATGGACAGTCGGAGAGACAGGGAGTCTAAGTGTGCAAGTAAATGCACGACCATACCTGTGAGCCCTGTGCAGTATGCGCGTGTGTTTCCCTGCTCTCCACTGAGTATACAGTATTTGCCAGGCATCGTGTGCCCTTTTACTTCATGTGTTTGTTTGCATGTTTGCACTGAGGAAGACTGAGGACTGACAGGGTCTCCAGGGAAGGCCTGAAATCTTTGACCTGAATACATATTTTCACATATTAGTGATGAGTGAGAAAGCTCCAGTGAAACGTGACAAGGCATGTGTCCCTGCATGTTTACAGGTAATAAATACTGTAAACAGCCCAAAGTTAAAAACCAGGAAGGAGACGGTGTAATGTGGTCGATGTTGAAATAGAGGAATGCTCATTGACATTCAGCATAATGAACTGGACTGCTCTTGTGAGGAGTTTTTGATGTTTATGGAATAGACTCAAATTAGTATTGCTGCCTTTCGTGATATAGCAAACAAGACCATCTGCAAAAAGACTGACTACATTAATACTGCAGTTTTCAGTGCCTGAAACCAGTGTTAGTGCCTAAGAGAAAGGTCTATTTTGATATTTTACATATCAAATGTTACACAAAATGATTCATTTGACTGTCAGAAGTCAACAGAATTTTGTCACAGGGCACTACTAGGGCATGCAGAGGACAAAATAACAAAGACTGCTTTGTCAACTGGGGGCGCCACAATCAGCACAAACTGAAAGGTCTTCACTGGACCTCACAAGGATTTGTTGCTAGGGATGCACTGATCCGATATTTGACATCGGTATTGGTCCCGATACTGAAGAAAATTCTAGATCGGGAATCGTGACAGTGGGCCCGATGCATAGGGGCTGATCAATTCAGTCTAACTCTAAGCTATGTGCCGTGAGTGGCATTCACAAGTTAACACACTGAGTGGATGCCCACATTGTTTACCATGTGGAGCGAGCAAAGGGGTCTGCTATCTTGAACTTTATCACAATACCTCAGCCAACAAGCTCGACGGCCACTTGCAATTCCTGCGCAGTAAACGTTCTGAGGGGTAGTGGTAAAACTTCAGGTTACAACAAGAAGAAATTCAGCGCGGCTTTTGTGTATCGGAATTGGATCGGTATTGGCCGATACTAAGCTGTAGATATCAGTATCGGTATCGGAGGTGAAAAAAGCTGATAGGTGCATCTTTATTTGTTGCCACAACTGTGAAGTCAGAGAAACAATTTTTACAAAACAGACAATTTTATTTAAATATATTCTTTTATCAGCAAAACTTTATTTTCGTTATACAATTTCTCTTACTTGCTATGCTGCTTGCAAACATTTGTTCTAGGTGTTAAGTTTTGTGCTGTATCAAAACCAAGATACAATAAACTAGAAGGCAGAGATGTAATCTTTCTGCAAATATTTTCATTTTCCATTCCAATGTGAAAATGTAAACTGAGACCCAAGAAATGAATACAAGTGCACCAGTTTAGATGAGCCATTGAATCATTGGCCCTGTATATAGGAGCTGGTGGCCCAGGTTTAATCTGACCTGCATCTCTTGAGCATACATCAAACCCAGTTCTCTCTACCATTTCTTCTCAGTAAAGACACAGTAGACCAAAACTTAGCTGAATACAAAGAGTAAAGGGTTTGTTTACAAAATCATGCAAATGTACTCAATATATTATGACTAGTATGTGACACAACTCATATTGGAAATGTATCACATTGACAGATTCCTTTGAGTACACAACTGTGTTTAGATAGAAGTGAGTATCTGTGGTGATTTTGTGCCCTTCGGGAATAGATAGTTCAGACCTGTAGTAATAATGTAGTCCTAGAAAAACAGTCAGTTCTGATAGAAACAGTACTGTTAGTTTGGGACAAAAATGATAACAGAATACTATTATAGCTGACTCTGTTTTAGGGGCAAAACTGAAAACATAGTTGACTTCAGGAGAGTTCCATTACTGTGACTGACTTTTTGGGAAAATTGTGAAAAAACTGCAAATGAAAATTTTGTTAAAAAGAAATATCTGCAGAATAGAGGCCTGTTATCAGATTAACCCCCAGTGCGCTTTTCTCCCTTCAGAATTTGAAATGTGGTTTGTCCATGCAAAATCCAATCTTAGACTCCAGAGGGACTGCGTGAGCTCCCCCAAACTCCATCGATCGAGGAGGGGGTATTGTCTTTTTGTTCCTGCTGTTTTTTTGGGCTGCAGGTGTGTTCACTAGTGATCGGCAGGAATTGGATATGAAGGGGACTGCCAACTCCAAGTATGACCTCATTAATTACATCTGTCAGTGATTCCCTGCAGATCTGTCTCCTGCTCTTCACATGCTGCCACTCAGCCAGCCAACCAGTCAACCAGTCAGTCAGGAAATTTTCTGCTCTGGGTTAGACAGCCTGCCGGGCTTGTGCTCACAACACTGGCAGGTGGGATCGGGTAGAAGGGAGAAAGAGGAGGAAATGTTAAGGATGGAGGGAGGATGGGGGGGGGACAGTGAGTGAAACAGATGAACACATTCATGCAAACTCACTTCCGTTTGATTGCATAAAAAATGCATACACACACATACACAGGCAGACACCTCTTCCCCGTGCAGCCGGAAGAATTTGATCTTTATTTAAATTCTTAAATTATAGCTGATTAAAAATTCATGGAGAGCCGTTTATATGAAAGCTGGGTGCTGTGCAGGCTGCCCTGTGATGTCTAATTGGTCTGAAGGTTGCCAACCCTTTGAACAAGTCAGGACGGGGAGTTATGGCTGCCTGTGTGCGCAGAATGAAGATGGCAGTGTTTACCACCCACTTACCCTTCATCTCTCTCTCTCTTCCTCACTGTCCTGCTTTTGTCCACTGTAAATGAGCCTAAAGAAGAAACAGTGAGGAGCCCTGCTTGAAACAGAATATACAATATGGTGTGATATTCTTAAAAGCATGAAAGAGACCAAGCTTAAAAGGGGAGGATATTAAAGCCAGTGGGTTAGTGCCAACAACTGTAGTTCCTCAAGTAGCCACTAGGAGCTGGCTTTAAAAGTAAATCAACTCCCACTAGGCCTCATATTGAAATGCAAAGCCAGATTCAACAGGTCTGCAGGCTAGTAATTGTGCCTCTTTTACTTTTTTGTTTTTATTTGAATCATTTAAGCCTAAAATGTTTTTATAATTGGTGTTTAAACTGTGAGCTTTCTGTCCGTATCCATGTTTGTGCTTTCTTTTTTTTCTTTTCTTTTCTTTTTTTTTTTTTTGAATATCAGACATATAGTTTGCTGTGTGGTTTGTAGTCAAATATGCAAACAGTCTATCTTTTTAAGTGAGTGAACATGTGCTGTTCCTTTATTTTTGCAGTAGTTTGAATTTTAGTGTGGGACTGCATTAAATAAACATTTAATGGTTTGCATGTTTAAGTTTGTTTTAGCTTGCTTTTTGTGGCCAGAGTGTTGGATATGCGAGCGTTGTTGACCATTCGGGGTGGAAAGACGACAGGTAGAAGTTGTTACGGGAGTCAATCATTTATCGGCACTCAGGTCGTTTAAAAAAACAAAAAAAGGTTATATTTGCCTTTTTGGGGCTGCATTTTTTTTTATAAAGGAGAGTATATCTACTCCCTCTGAAATTTAAATGCTGTTTAATTTTAATGTTGGAAAGATCAGGTCCAAGCTCTTTAACTCTCAGCTTCTCATGCAAAGATCTCTGCTCAGAAGGCATTATTTTGAGTCAACTTCCTGCATTTTGTTGGTAGCTACTTTCAGCTCAGTTTCAATAACTCACTTCCATTCATAGGAACAGGATTTTTAATGTCACAATCAAGGACTTAGACCTTAGTGCGGCTTTCCACAATCTTAGGGGGTAGGCAGCTAGAGGAAAAAAGTAGCCTGAGAAAGCTGTTGAGGTGTATACCCCCTGGAGAAAAAAAGTCCAAAAACTGGGGCGTTTGTGGCGTATTTTGCTTTTTCCAAAAACATGCAGATTTTTATTTATGCAGCTTATTTCGTTTACTTGTTGGATGTAAAATATTTTTCTTGGTTTTCACATTTTCTAATGTGTTTGGGGAAATTTTTTAAGAATCTAACTCAGTAATGGTCTGCCATCCTCCTTGCAGAGAGGGGTGAGGAGGTGCCCGGGCGCCCTCTGTTGACCGGTCCCCACCCTTCTGCACTCATGCTGAAGTGTATTTTTTTGTTACTATGCTGGTTTTAAGTTTAAGTTTTTTCTTAAATTTTCTTCTTAAACAATATTTTAACTGTTTTTACATGACCGATAGCACAGCAGAATTTGCTGATAAGTATACAAATTAAAAAAAAATATTTCTGTTGAAGTATTGTTATGGACAATCAAAATCTTCAACCCAGAGCAGACATTGTGGAGATGGGGCTGTGACGGGCTTCCACCACAAATGCCTGAGGCTTTACAATAGCTCAGGTGCTTATGGGAAATGCAGTCTTCGTCCAAAAAGAAAAAAAAAAAAAACACTTTCCATTTTACCGAATGGGGTCGTCAGATTCAACACAACATGAAAGTCTCTCACTGTGCCTTTAAATTAATCTGTACGTAGCTGTTGTGCTTTGTTCCCTGAGGAGAGGTATTAGATTTACTTGATAATCTATAAACTATTAAATGAGACGCAGTCAAAGAATACGACCCGTTACTTCTGTTGTGATCACTCCTGGTTCTAAAATTGTGACCTGAAAGGTTTAAAAAGCAGTAGACAAACCAATGACTGAAGGTGGCTGTGTCCATTATTTATACAGTCTACCCTTCAGAACTACTTTTGTTTTGTTTTTTAATGCTGTGTGTGCGTGTGCATGTGTGTGCGTGCATGCGTTTGCCCAGAGTTTCCGGTGAAAGTGGATTTCCATTCTGAGCAGCTCTCCACCTCAGAGCTGTCGGGGTTTTGTTTTTAAGGATGTAGAAAATGATCAGCCTGTCTTGTGGCGGAGTCTCGCTGGAGTTTTTTAGGAAGGGTTTTTGCGGGGGGCTCCACCGCTGGAGGTCCACTCCAGCCTTGCTCTAACCGAGAATTTGAGAATCCCCCATCTTTATTCCCTCTTCTCTCTTGGTTCCCTTAGCACATGCAAACACACATGCACACAGATAGAAACTGGCGCAGACGTACTGCTCAATGGCAGTGCCCTCCTGCTGCCCCAAAGCATGGAATACCACATTTGTTTGTTTACGCCTCGTTTTCTTTCCCTGAACTCTATTAACATTTATATTGCAGCTGAAGGTGTTGGAAGTCCCTCCTGCAGCGGGGGAAACTCAGCTTAGATGAGAATGAGCTTCAGTCGAGCCTTCCCAGTCACAGACTTGTGTGTTTATACCGACATTATCCAGCTATTCCCCAACTGCCTCTTTGCCATCTTTGGTAGTTTTTTCCCTCCTTTTTTTCAGTTCATATCACCATTTGCTCCAGCTCGCCTCTTATGTGACTCTTTAAGCTTTTATCTCTCTCCAAGGTAAATTGATTGCTTGGGAAAAAAAATGTAGTTGGAAAGGCTTCCGGATTGGGCGTCCTGATTGAGCATTAGCATATGAATAGAAGAGAGACAGCTCGACATGTCAGAGGAGGAGGAAGTGTTATGGGAAACATCCGCTCGACATCTGTGTTTCAGATGTTTCTCGCAAATTTTAACACATTTCATTGCGGATCTGTGGGGGCATTTGCAAGCAGACATTTCAAATTCACACTGCCGGGGCTTCTCTATTCAAGCAGGATTTTGGCACCGCAATCTGTACTGTCGTTTTGTTGAGCTCCGCCTTCCCCGGGCTCCAAATACAGAAGTGGCTTCACAACAATTTCATACACTGTTACACAAAGAAATGACAAAAACAGTCGAAATGAGCTGTGTGCGTGACGCATGCGTGTTGACATCATTTCAGCGCCTCCTGGCCAGAAGACCCAGACGAAGCGATAGAGCTTGTCACACGTGGCTGATGTCTGTCGTGTCGATTTTTTCCTGCATCAATTAGGCCCTGATCCTGCAGGTTATAGATCTGTATCTGTCCATATCTGTCCCCTGGACCTGGAGGCCTGGCCTACAGCTGGGACACACTGCTCTGTTTGATGATAGTTTAGCACAGGGGGGACAAAAACATCAAACCTATTATTGTGCACTGTGTGTGTGGCAGTGTGTGTGTATGTGTGTTTCTTTTTTTATACATCCTCTGGCTACTGCATTGAAGATCTTTTTTGTATGTGCACAATCCAGATGTGCTCACAACTGGCAGGAGATGTCAAAGTATGTGTTAAATTGATCTATATCTACATCCAGATTTATACGGACGTTTTGGAAAAAAAAGACAAAAATAGCTGATATTTCCTCGTCCTGGGCCAGAATAACAGAAACAACTGTCGAACTGTGAAATTGTTATCGTCGAAAAGAAAATATCTTACCCGTACAAAAAAGTGTTTAGTGAAAATTGACACAGAAAATGATGGACTCTGACATTAAGAGAGCAAAGTCTGTCTCTTTATCTGCAGTAGAAGAAGACTCTCAACAGTCGTTCCTATTCACCGTGTATTTTTAGCATTCGTACGTGCTACAATGGGAGCTGAATATCAAGTTAATGTCACTGGTCTTGTGTACTTCATAATACCATTAACAAAAGAGAGCCTGCAGGAATGCGGGTCCGGGATTGCATCCATTAATGCAGAATATAACGCGCACGTTGCTGCCTGGCCTGTGTGCACTCCGAGAGCATGTGTGTGCTCGGATACTTGGAGTCAGTGAAAATTTGCCTGAAGCTTAACTGCACTGTTTGCTCTAATGTGTTTTATTTGTACGACAATAAAGTATCCCAATGTTATATTTTGTAAAAGATATCAACTCTGATGCGGGATTTGTGTGTCGTTGTTGGCGTTGATTTCAGCTTTGTGTCTCTCAGACTTACTGGAAAAAACCTCTGAACCCCTTTCTTCTTCTTTTTCTGACTGTCACAAATGGTACAGCTAAGATGCACATATCCAAGTTAATAGTACGTTTTTTTTTTTTTTTTGTCAAATCATAGTTATTTCTGTCACAAACCTGTCCTAAAACCAGGAGTAATTTGTCGCAGCAGCTACAATATCTTTTTTTTTTCTGCTTTCCATTTCGGTCTCCTCCTCCCTCCCCCCTCGCTCTCCTCCACCAGCTGTCCTCACATCCACAAAGTTCACGTTGGGTAGGGTCTAGTGCTGTCAGGCAACTTCTAGTTTGTTCTGCTCTGTAGTTCCCCTTGTGCTGAAACAAACGCAGACAAACACACTTAGAAGTACACACATGCGCCCTCCTCACTCTTTCTCATGCACGTGCGCGGCAAAAAAAAATAGTAGCGAGAGCCCTTTTTGTGCTTTTTTTTCTCCCCACTGCACCGAGCACTGCTGCAACATTTTACCGATGACTTCCCACAGCCAACAGCAAAGTGTCGCTTTTCTTCGATTGGCTAATTTGCATCGGTTCCCTTTCCCAGCGTGATTCTGGGTATCAGTGGCTACGAGCTGAATGTCAGTGTTTTTTTCTCAGAATACAAATATGCCCCCTGATAGAGAGCATCATGTGTACTCCTGGACATCTCAAATATAAGATAACACCCTCAATACTCCACTATCAAAATGTCAAATTACCCCTTATCCTTCTTGAAGTCGTCTTTACTTTAAAAATATGATTGTTTTTATTTATTTGTTTACAGGAAGAGTGAATTCAGAATAAAGAGCCTATTAAACTCTTACATTCAAGGAAATGTCGTGTCCCAACAAAGTGTCACACTCCTGTGGATTTGGAAGCAGTACTAGACCTACCCGTATAGGTGATCTGCCATGGCCTCATCTAATCTGATTTGCATGCCAGAGAGAATTATGTAATTGGCATTTATGCAGAACAAAGAAGGATCAGCTCCTGGAAAAGAAGGGTTTTCATGTAGAACTGTGTGTCTAAGCCTGTTTTCTGCAGCTCTGTGCTGCCTACGGTTGGCTACTGCGCAGACAGACAAGAGATGACTGTTGTGTGGGACTGTTTGTGTTTGTATTTGTGTATGTGTATGCGTGTGAGTGAGAACTATTCTCATGCACGATGTGTTGTATTAGTGCATGATGCGCTGACACATGCCCCGCGACAGGGGGGACATACTGGAGGCTTACCAGATCTTTCACATATGCTACCTCAAATTTCTAAAGCTTTTTCACGTCGCTGTAATTATTGTTAAGCGATCTTCACACTCAGCTCAGTGAATAAAAAATGGTGGAGGCTTAAGCTCAACTGCATGTAGAAAAAATGTCTGAACAGTGTTATGGCTCTGAGACATGCTGTTGATGTGAATAATTTCTACCTTGCACCACATTTGTAAGCTTTTACATATTACACAGATATTTACACTGAATATTTAAACTGAATGACAATTGTATTTATGCGCTCTGCTCTGTGATTTGAACTTCAGCTAATGATCTGTACAGGAGGATCAATAGTCAGACTTTTCTTGGGTCTACTCGGACTTTACCATCAGGTTGTGTGTCCTGGATTCAGAAAAGTCTGATTACCTACAAGTCACGCTGCACACACTCTAGAGATTCCTGCCTTCAAAAACAAGAGTGGATTAAAGGTGCCCTGTGGAGTATTCTTGTAAACAAACACAACTGATGTTTATGTTCAGTGTTTCTTACTGTGTGTGGACCCTCTAATAAACATGTTGGATGTGCTTCATGGTTTTTGGATACTCCAGGTTTGCTGTGTTTTAATTCGTCTGATGAAGAGGTGGTTGCAGGGGTGAGGAATGACTCCTAATCAAATGAAAACGGCAGCTGTTCCTTAAAAACTCAGGATTTGGGGAAAAATTGAATGTTTTTGTGTTACATGGCAACATGCAAGCTAAGGCTGGGTGATAGACAGATGGAGACGTGACTCCACCCCATTTAGTCCGTAACAAAGAGGGACAGACAGGTGAGGAGATGGAGGATGGTTCTAAAGATGTAGCGGCTGAAGTAGACAAAATTAATGTGAGAGGGGGTGAGCAGCTTGTGGAGTAGTTATTGTTTATTTATCATCATGGAGGTGAACTGCTCAATATATCGTGATATTAATTTAAGGCCATATCGCCCAGCCCTAACACGAGCAACCGCTGACCCTGGCCCAAATGACGAACTGAGTAAAGTCATGTCCACAGACTTTTAAAACATAGATGTGTTCTCTGTAATTGGTTTTACAGTCATGAGACTTTGCACACACAGCCGTCATTTCTCTGTGTATTCCTATAAGAAGCTATATTAAAGTGATATCATACAGATGTTTACTGTAGAGCATTGCTGGAAAATGAAGGCGTGGTGACAGCGTGACCTGTTTCAGGTCATAGAACTGACATTGCTCGTCCTGTGATGTAATCGTATATGTACACACTGCGGTCGCGATGGTCAAACGATATATTGTTGGGGATAGAAATGCTGACTCAACCTGCTTTCAACCTAGACACAGACAAAGAGACGGAGCTGAGTTTTCTAGCGTCCTACAATGGGCTGAACTTTCGGGCCCCCAGTTCTGTAACTCTAGAATCAGCTCTTCTCCTCTCTGTTACGTCAATTGTTGTGTCTTTATATAAAAGAGCTTCCTGTTAAGGGTGCACAAATAAATGACCGCTCTATGTATATATAAGTATAAACATACAACATATACCGAGAAGCTGATTTAAGTGTAAAATTGCTCAGGAAATAGTTTGACTGAAATTGTCCACACGCTCACACAAGCTAAGATTGTGCCAGCATATCGTGATATAAATAACGTGCCTCTTGGCCACACTTAGATATGATCAGAGCTGGACATAGCTGAGAGTCTATGAGCTAAAAGAGACCCCTAAAAAACTGCATTATAGGAGGACTTAAAAGAAACAATGAAGATGTTTTGTTGTAGTTTTTTGACATCTCATTTTTATTGTAAAGCACAAAAAAAATCTGTTTCAAACTAAATGGGTTAAACAGCATAGATCTCCTGCCACTGTAAGCTGACAGAAGTGTAATAATCTGTAATGAATTTCACATTTATTATCACATTTCTTATGCACAAGGAAATTAAATTCATTAAATAGACCCCTTTGGAAATGAAATTCTATAAATGAGCCAGTTTGAAGTCTTTAAAGAGACATGAGCTTATTTTTGAAAGATGATAACCAGTGGCTTCTTCATGATGTCTCTATTTTTCTCCCAGTAATCCACAGAACCTGGAGTTGAAGTGTGTGACTGTATTTTTAAATGAGTTTTAAGTCCATAAATACAGCAGCTTGTGTCCGGTCTGTCTAGCTGCTGGGCAGCGAACATACTACAATTTACTATCCAGCTTCCATTTATAGCTCATGTGCAGGGCTGTTTGTGCTGGGTGTCCGTTTGCTGAGGTTGTTGTAGAATTTGTTTTCCTGGCTGTGAGGGAAGTAAACGCAGAAACCTGACTCATGAAGCAGGATTGATAAGCTGGATAACTGTGCTGAGTAACACCTGGAACTCCCCCAAATCTGGAACATGGCCCTGGGCCAAACCTCCTGCAGTGAGCGTGAGACTCATGCAATGGACTTTAATCTGACACACTCTCCTCGCACCTCCTATTTCTCACGCTCTCGATTGTTGACGTTGGTGTTGCTGTTTTGTGGGTACACAGCGAGTCAGGCGCCAGACCGCTGCCAGAGTCTCACCTGATGGAGAGCAAGCTGTCAGAGGCAGAATGGACTGTTATTAGTCTGCCCCAGTCCTCCTGTAGCAGCGTTTAGCTCAATCACGTGCGTTTATGCAAATGACGGTACACTGCACAGCTGAGAGAGCGCAAGAAGGGAGAGAAAGAGGAGACAAAGAAACTGTGTATTCAGAAATAAGAATGGGTGAATCATTGGAAGTGCTGCATTTGCACTGGCTCCATTTTATAAAGGTCAAAATATTTGCAGGACAAAGGGGCTAATTTTTCTCACTGGATTGGAGAAGTAAAGGTATGGAAAGCAAAAGATCAGAAAGAGGCTGCGCTAACGCTTTAATAAGCTTCTGTGACCCCATAAAATTGAGGCTATATCCTCATTTGTTTAAATATTAGCGGATAGCAGCCCTGTTTATAAAATCGCACTGTCCTTTTACCCTCTCAGCGACCGAGACTCTTAAGTCAGAGAAGAAAACCTATCACATCCCCATAATTAAGTTTTTTTTTTGTTATTCCATGTTTCATGTGTGTTTCCTGTTTTATTTTGACACTCACCTCTGTCTCATTTCAGACACTTCCTGCCCCTCCTAATGTGTTTCACCTGTGTCTGATTGTCTTCACTCACCTTGAGTCTCTGTGTTCCCCTGCTTCAGTGCCAGTTTGTCTCTTACTAGTTTGAGTTACATCCCAGCCTTTGTCCTTTTAACAAAGATCTTTTGTGAACTACCTTTTTCTTCTTTTTGGCTTCGCCTGATTTTTTAAGTAAAGCCTTTTGAACATTTTTTCCTGGTTCCACAGTCGTGCATTTTTGTCCTTTGTTTGTGCCCAGTGTGATAAAATAGGGTGACCATACATCCTCTTTTACCCGGACATGTCCTCTTTTTTGGGGGCCTGTCCCGCCTTGTCCGGCTTTGTACGGGGGAGTTTATAAAATCCTTCAAATGTCCGGGGTTTTGTATGGAAGTTTCAAGTTTGTGTCGTGTGTACTTACTGAGTTGGAAGCACGTAAAAGACACTCGATCTGTCCCGAAAACTCTCAGAATTAACTATGCACGACTCCGTGACTCCGCCCCTACGTAGTCGTGTAGTTTTTGGGGATTCAGGATATGGTCACCCTAGATAAAACCAACCCTTTTGCAAATTAAAATGCACAATTAAAGCTCAGTTTTGTGATGTTTTCTGTAGACACATTGTCAAAGTTAAAATCTTTGCATGAGTTTTTTTTAATTTTTGAATAGAAAATGTCTTTTTTTCCAGCATGAGGTTGTTGATACTGTTGACACTCCTGAATCATATCCACAGTCACAGGGATGGAATTTTTTCATGGCATGGATTACTTTTTATTTTTTTTGTAAAAATTTCTGTGGGTTCAACAGGATGAGTAGGACCACCTGTGTACTATAAACATCACACCACTCCCTGGCTCAAATGAAAGTTGAGTTAATCCCTGATTAGGGTCGAGTCTTTTGACTGTTTTTATGTGTAAGTTTCTTCATAATTTCATGTTAGGTAATAAAAAAAGACAATTTTTAATATTTGGACTACTGGCAAGACCCGTGAGAGGCCATAGTCCATAAGTGGGTGTCCCATGTTCAATTCCTACTCATGGCTCCTCTCTGTCTCATCATTCCATTCTTGATCTATCCACGGTCCTATCCTTTCCAAATAAAGACATAAATTCCTTCAAACTTAACTTAGAATAAGTGAATAACTCAGTCTTTGACAAGTAATGTCAGCGGAAATCTGTTAATTGTGTTGTATGGAGAGTCACTGATTTCTTGTGTCTTGAAATCATGATTTAGCAAAGATGTAGAAGTACCTTAGCTCTTAGAGGATGATCCCTGAGCCTTCAGTATATGGATCGAACCAAAGTCGGTTTAGAGACGCACTCACCAGCTTTGATTTCAGGACAGGATCTTTTTACACCTTTCCCTTTCAGAGATGTTTGGGGTCCAGCAACTCCTCTCAAGTCTGTACCTGTAATCATCATTACTACTGTCATCACGATCTTGTAGATCATCTGTTTGGCAAGAGTATGTTGGATTTCTGATCAGAGTCTGTTTTTTGATGCACTCTTGAAATTTTCTTTTGGGACCTCAATGATCTACATTGAAATTGGTTAATCCCCTTGAAGTGTATTTACTTAACAGAAAAATCTTTATCAAACAAAAGTAATGAATTAGAATTAAGATGTTGAAGGATTTGTCGCTACTAAAGTTGGATGCATGGCTTCAGCGGTCGTATTTTCAATAGTGGTTTTATTGGCTCGGCACAGCAGGCTCAAACCTTTCCCTGTTTCCATTCTTGCTTTTTATGAAAAGCTTTCTCCGTCTGGTTGATCATCTTTCAAACCGCCAAATTAACCACCCTCGTCCTCTCAGTGTAGGCGTTCGCTGCGGCGCCTCACTTGGACCAGAGGCAAGGTTTCCTTACTGTGCGTCTGTGAACCTGCGTTGATCCGTTAGCGCTCTCTAAAATGCTGAGCTGTCAGCAGGAGTCAGGTGAGGCAGTTTGTTCTGCTCACCACTCAATGGACATGTTTCATTGGCACCTCGCTGGAGGTCAGCAGTAAGTGACGGCCCGAGCTGTGGGGGTCAGGCCTACTACCTGGCTTTAGCTAGAGAGTGAATTACACTGTAGGTGGGGCAGGTGGGCTGAGCCGAGGCTGGAGGGGCTGAGATTGCGGCCCAGCAGCGCGTTAGGAGTGTGTGTGCAGAAATCCATTTGCCCGTAGTGTCACACAGCTCCATTTTCTACGCCAGAGCTGCTTGGAAACCCGGCAATTCCTCTTTTTCCACAGATCCTTTAACCAATAACTATTCTGTAGGGCTCCTCACATGAGTGATGGAGTTGGAGGAAGATGTATCATTGAAGGATTACGACTAGAGCTCATCAAAGAAAATAGCCTGGTCAGTGTGACATGCCACTTTAAAGTGGCTGAATATTTTAAGAGAGCCCTCTTCCTCAGAGGAAATGAAATACAGACAAAGAGTGCAGAGGAGGAGGAGAAGGAGGCGGGTTATGTTTGTTTCTGCCACCGCTCAGGGGCAGAGATGGAGGATTTGAAGATGTGGAGTAGATTGTTAGGGAGTGAAGCAGTTTGGGGGCCCATTTTCACCACAGCTGAGGCCCCCGCTAGCCACAAGCAGTTTATATAATTCCAGAGATGAGAGAACAAAATATCTTCCTCCACATAAAGTAAGATTTTACTCCCTGCTTCCCCTCCTCCTCTTCTTCTTCCTCGTGGCTTTTCTATATCTCCTCCTCCTCCCCCTTCTCTGCTTTACTCCAATCACCTCCAGACAGCTCTACCTGGGTGCATCAAGGACAGTACACGGCCACACACAGACAGCCTCAGTGCGACAGTGTGTAAACAGTCCCCTTTTACATGACATCTAGTCAGGATCATTGTGCTTGCTCTGCCATGCATGGCCGGCCTCTAAACGATCGTGTATTGTGGGAGGGTGAGCGGATGTGTGTGTCCAGGTAACCGGACGCCGGCCGGTCAGGATTGCCTGCGAGCTATCGGCGCCATGAAGAATGACTTAGCCGAGCCCCGCTGCTGAGCTCTTCTGAGCATGCTTAAGAGCTGCGAATTATTCCACTCATTTCTAGGTTCCTGTGAAGCATGACAAAAAACTCGAGTGCTTCACGCTCGCCCAATTCTCCTCCTGAGAGCAGCAGAGAGGCTCGGGGTTTAGAAGTCGTTCAGCAAACACTCACCATGATGAACATTAATTACATCAATTAAGTGGACCACAGCCATTGTCTGGGCCGACTAAAAACACTGTCAAATATGCATTGACAGGAGGCTGCTATGAGATGAAGTGCTGCTATTAGTTTAGGTTGCTGCTAGTTTGCCACACTGTACAGTAAAGAAAGATAGTTTTAAATGTCTAAAATAAATAACCAAAATCCATATTTTATTGTTTTTTATATTCAAGTTCACTTAGTTTGAGTTTGATAAATGACCTGTTATTGTCTGCTAAAAACAGCCTATATAGAGAGCATAGGGTGTGGAACACATTTGTAGTAATGCATGTTCTCAGTGGTTTTTAAATTGTGATGAAGTTTTTACCAAATATTATGTTATCTGTGTCATTTTCAAGGGCTTTTCTTTTGCAGAGCTCCAGTAGATCATTAGCAATTTGCTTCTCAGTCATGGGCAGAGACAGCGCTGCACACTCGTCTTCATGCTAGCTTGCAGCCTAACATTGCCTGTGTAGTAGAAGTAGCAGGTGACATAGGAGCTATTCAGATCTTGGACACTAATGTCTGTAGGGACACAATGAAAGCTGATATCTTAATTAGCTTTCTTACGAGCATTGCAATCCGCTAATGCACATGCTTGTTCTGCAATCGTCCTATGTATTTCTCCTTGATATGCAGTGTAGCCTGAATAGCAGGGCTCTGGGGGCGGAGCTTGGATTTCTTACGTATGAAATCTCACTGTTTCTGAACCTGCAGTGTGGGTCTGCCAGAGATTCACAGCGATTTGAATGAAGAAATATTCAGAAAAGCAATTTCACATTTAGTTTTCTCATGATATGTCCTGTAGCATCAGAAAAATGACATATGAACATAAAAAAAATAAGAAAAACATTATTTTCATCGGAGTGGGCTTAATTGTTTTTAAAAGATGCCTGTATGCAAATAGAGTAACTTTAAGTTAACTTTAAGTTTAACTTTAATACAGTAACTTTAAGGCTTAGGTCTGATCGTATGAGGATTCCCAGGTTTCTGGGAACATAACAACTCATTACATCAGGAGCCCCTGAAAAATCTGACCTTGCTCTCAGATATATGAGAAGTTTTTCAGTGGTGAGCTACAAAAGCAAACAAAATCATGACAATTGCTTCTCCATTGTTATTTATAAGGCCTTAAATCTTTGTGGCGGGGTAGGTGTGAGAGGAAGTGATTAACAGCGCTCAGCAGAAACAGCCTTTGGTTACGTTTTATTTAGCAACAATTCTCAATGAGTGATTTATTTGACTGTAAAAATACAACAGAGCGAGATTAAAAACCGCAGTATTTACACGTGTGTACAGGAAAACATCAGTGAACTAATTAGAGGTACACCTTTGGTCAGAGAGCACTGAGTGCTGAAATTGAAAAGAGGTTGGAAATGCAAGTGAGAGCGGGGGAACATGCAGCGAAGAATCATGGCTGGGAGTCAAACTAGCAACAGCAACATGAACTGCAGCCTCTGTGTGTGGGACTCTTTAGCCCTGGAGCTAAACCCACATAGTTAATGATGGTTTTTCATGGATTTGTGTTTTTGTATGGCTGATACCTTGGCCGAGTCTCTCCTGTGAAAAAGATTTTTAATCTCAGTGGGATCTCCTACTTACAATATATATATATATAAAAACATAAATAAAAAAGATGGCCTATCATTCTGACTTTATCAGGTGATAACTAATGAGTTATTCGGTTGTTTGTTTTGTCATGAAACAGCTTAACAGATATCCGAATTTTAACGTTTACCCGGTTTTTCGCACTATAAAGCGCACCTGATTATAATGCGCACTATCAATGAATGCGTCTATTTGCATCTGTTTTCATACATAAGGCGCGCCGGATTATAAGGCGCATTAAGCCAAACAAAACAGTCAGATAAGTCAAACTTTATTGAACTCATTCAATAAATCCGCGAGGCTACGGTAGCTGCAGTGCTCCGACTAGCCAAAAGAATTTTAAGTGCGCCTTTTAGTGCAAAAAATACGGTGTAATGCAGTTGCACTTAAAAGAGGAAGTAAAAGAAAGACCGAGAAAAACCTCATCCAAGAGAGGTTTTTTAATCAAGCTTTCCTTTTTTTTATATACACATTTAAGTAACCAAAACCTGGATAATGTCCAAAGAGTGTAGACAAATATTACAATATGGGACCAATGCATGCGCAGGATAATTAACACACTACGCTCAAGGTTATTAAAAGTAAATAATGTCAGTTTATTAAGATTGCTAAAGGCTGTTTGTGTCTGCTAACATGCTCATTTCCTTTGACTGTAGTTCATGTTCTTGGTGCCAAAGATAATACAGTTATGGACCGTGCATAAATTTGAAAAATAAATCAAACTCATTTGGGGTTTTTCAGATTTTTTATGGCTGCACGATAATAAACAAAGACAGAATAAAAGCAACAAAAAGCGTATGTGATTCATAGATGTGGATGTAAACACATAGTCTTAACAGTGGCCTGGATAAACTGTGACATAATCAGCAGCAAAATGCGACAGAGTAAAGTCACCTCGGCCTCGGTGGCTCACTGCAGTGCATATGACACCCAGTGCAGATCACAGCATGCTGCGCTGCCTTTCTTTAATAGGGTGTCCTGACTGGCTTCCTCCTTGGGGAAAACTGACATTTCTTGTCCTTGAGGTTAAACAGTAAAAGGCGTAAATGTATAACACCCTTGCTGCCGCTCACCGTGGGTTGAATTCATGTTTCTGAAGACACTGAATGCCTGATGACCTTGGCAGCCATGCATAATGATGCACACTTGGAGTTTATTTTGGGAGCACAATGATCCACATAATTAACTTTGTAGTACAATGAATTGCATTTCCATCATCTTGGCAGTTGCCTGGAGTTTGTTTTAGTTATAAATGATTAACAAGGTTGCATCCAGTTAGTCATATGTGGCTGCATTTATATTTAGACAACAATGCTGCTGCTGCCAGTGTGAAAACAAGCACACTTAAACCATTTACATGCTTACATAATTGATTAGCACTGCAGCTAGCGATTATTTTCATCATTTATTAATTTGACACTCACTTTCCAGATAAAGTGATGAGCGTTTTTTGTTTTTTTTTGTCACTCAAATGATAGACAGTTGTGAAAAATGCTCATTAATGGCTTTTATTATTGTCAGCGCAACAATGGAAGCGAATTTTGAAGAATCACTTCAAGCTGCTTTTTTAAAGGGAGACAGAAACAGGAATTTAAAAAAGTCATTTCTGAAATCAAACTCTTGATTAAGGAGGCAACTTTGGTGAGATGATTGGGGTTGTTTTTGCCGCTTGACACTCTCAGTCACGGCAAAAAAATCTGCAGAACATTAAAAATACAAAGTAGGACAAAGTGAAGTGCAGTTGCACGCTGTATGTGGAGTTTTGGAGCTGCAGAAGACAAAGATACTCCTGCTTTTACTCGGTCTCCCCTCCTTCTGTTTATCTCCTTTTACTTCTTATCACATCAGTCACATGACCACGTTTCCAGAGATTAAGGTTCCAGGATGATTAGCCGCATTGTTTCCCTACGACAAATGTGTGTGTGTGTGAGAAAGAGAGAGAAAGGGGTGAGGTGCAGGGTGGGGGTTGGGGGGTAAGGTGCGTGGTTGGAGGGCCTGTCATAAAAAGCTATTATTGTAATTGGAAGTTAAAATCCCATTTGTTTTCCCCCTCTGGTGCTTACCGTCAGGACTAAGACAGGGGTCGTGTTAGAAAAATTAACATTTGGTATCCGTGTCAAGGGTCACACAAGAGAACATCAACTTATTGAAACAGGCTGCCACTCAAAGAGCCCGGACAGGAGAGATTATTTACTACAGAGGAAATGTTTCTGTCGCAGAGCCGCTGTCATTGCTGTTTTGTTTGTCATGTTTTCTCAGACTCTCTGTTGTTCAAACGCCGCTGCAAGATAATAATAGTTCAGTATGCAAGTTTTTACATTTGGTATTTCTGAATGAGTGCACTCAATGGTGCAGGGAGATTTTTTAAAGAGTGTCGGATTCTTAGTGACATTTCTCAGATTTTTATGGTATTTTACTAAATAGTTATTTTCGAGAGTTTGGAGTCGAATTCCTGGAAAGCTTTTGACAGGTTAGGATTGTGAACGTCACTCACAAACCAGAGCTTCAAACTCAAAACTACAGGACCCTCAGCTTGGTGCAAGTTCAGACACAGGGAGAGGGCAGCAGAGACCCAAAGTAGACCAAGAGGCACTATGGTGTAAAGAACACAGTCCAATCCCAAATATAGCAGCTAAAAGTGGCCGCAGGGTCCTGAGTCTGTCTCCTGTGTGTGTCATGCTGGACTGAGGAGACCATCAAACTGTGTCAGCAGTCGCTTTAGAGCTGCTCAGCCTTCCTCTGCTCAGGGTTTAAAAGGTCAGCAGGATTAGTTCATTGACGTCGACATCTCTACCGCTCGTTCTTGTTCTTGAAGCACACTTTTGATAGCAGTGTTTCTCAATGAAAGACAACATCATTTGAAATGGAAATGTGAAAGTTTCAATTCAGGTTTTCAGTTAGTGACAAAAGGTATTTTAAGGTTTCGCCATGTTTGAAGTTCTTGCGCACAAAATGACTAACATTTACGCAAAGTTTCACATGTTTTTATCAGTATGGATAAACTTTTTGTGTGCAATCCCTTTAACAAAATGATCTTCAAGTTTGATCTCTGAACCTTTATTTTATTTCATTGAGTGCTAGTGTGCATTTTTATAAGCTGGCTGTGAGTTTTGACATCCTTACAATGTTGGTGTATAGCTGTCATAAACAGGAACAGATGGAGTATTCTTTTAAGATAAATAAATATACATAATCATCACTAAAATGATCATTAAAGCAGCTTTATGGCTCGGTGTTGCCAGCTATGTTTCAATCAGTGAACCCTTTTTTCTCAGTTCAATATTTGACACTTCTTTGCATCTTTATTACCAGTGTACACAAGGGCTGCATGTAGCCTCACCCACGTGTTTGTATGTTTTTACTTCATGCTTAACAGCAGTACAACAGGGCTGAGATTTGTCTAAGTTTGTCTGGAATTCAGGGTTTTCTGACCTAGATTGGTGACCTGCTTGACTGATGCATGATGCAAGGGATATTTCTTCATATGTGTAGACTTAACCGTGTTATAACACCGTTCCTTTCCAAGTCTCCATGCTAATGTTTGTATTGAGCTTGAACTCAGCCTGTTTTTTTAAAAAATGAACAGTGCTCAGCCTTCTTAGTTGTTTGTGTTTATTTGCAGGCGATGCATGTACTCCAAAATATGATATGCTGTTTATTACCAGCTGAAAGCACAGCCAATGAAGTTGTGCTTATATAATAGGATCCACTTTCAATAATTGTGTGTTTTGTGGCAAGGACTGTGGCCAGCTTTGATGTCACTGAGAACCAAAGCTTGGTAGTTCTATCCCTATGTGAAAAGTTGGCACCTTAACCATTGAATGAGGATGCTATCATTTAATGTGCAATTTGCTTGATGTGTCTGTCAATATACAAGAGATCGCTTCATAACATTGATGTTGTTTTACAAACCTACATGTCCACAGTTCTCAAATATTTATGATAATGGAAAAATAAAATCAACTGTTTGTCCAGTGAGGTTGGCAGAGGTGATATCGCAAAGCAGGAAAAAGTTAGTACAACAAATATATATATATAAGGTTTGCAAGATGTGCTACATGAAAATGAAATAAAACATAAATAAGACGAGCATAAAGGAAAGCCAAATGCTAAATTAGCTAAACAGTTGAAAAAAATGTATAAATCACAATTTATTGTATCGCAATACTCACTGTATTGCAAAATGTTAAAAATCACAATAATATTGTATCAGAGCCCAAGTATCGTGAAAGTATCGTATCGTGATAATATCGTATTGTGGGGCCACTGGTGATACCAACCCATAATTTTTATGTGAACTCACTGTATTACAAAATGTTAAAAATCGCAATAATATCGTAGCAGGGCCTAAGTATCGTGAAAATATCATATCGTGAAAAAATGTGATGGATGAATGGGTTCCTGTTTTTTCTTGTCCAATACCAGTCACATGCCAATCCAGACAAGGCCAAGTCGTCCGGTTTAGACACATTATTTTATGACATATACTCTACAGAGTGCTTCACAGTCAGAACTCCCATGGCTTAACAAAAACAGACCATTTGTTCATGAAAGTCTGAGACAGGAAGCAGACTGAGTCTGAGACTGTAAATAACTCAAATAACCAATTTGTGTTACAGTCCTGTAAAACAAGCGTCTAAAACACAAAGACAACAAATCCTAGACATAAAAAGAAACAATCTGAAAAATAAAGATGAAGCATGTCAATAAAGATTTCATACTCTTGTGACTTAAAAGTAGGAAAAGTCCCTTTTAAAAGGTCTGACTAAGAGGAGTGAGAAGAAGGCATTAACCTCCTTTTTTAATTTTATAACTGGTGCTCTGAAATCATCCACCTTACTAATAGACGCGTACAGTGTCCCACTTTCAGGAACATGGTTGAGGCCCTGCTATTTGTATTACTTTAGTGTATTTTCACTTTTTTCTCCTTTGTGTTTCAAGGCACGACTGGCTCATGTCAAGATGAGATTAATTTCGGTGTGCTGCATGCTAAATAGACCTCCGCACAAACAGGCACGCTGTGTCTCATAACCCTGGAGTGAGTTTTAGACATCCCGTCATGTTCACAATATATTGTCTTGGAAATTTGTTAAATGTTCATAACGTGCTTGCTCAAATGTCCCAGATTTGGCCACAAGCAAGCATCTAATTAGCATAATATTCATATCGTAGGAAAGCTCTTAAGAGCACTTCTGGCATTGTCCATTTCTCTTATTTGCCTCTTATTGCTTCAATGTTGCTTAATGCCCGGCCTGTGCCGAGCGATGGCATGCTGTGCTCATTGTGAATGCAGTGTGAATGTGCTGTTTGGGTATGGGCCCATGCATCTCCAGGGCCCTATAATCAGCTCTAAGCTGCTTCTATCAATCTTCATAACTGTAGTGGGTTGAGGAGGGAAGTGCAGCTAATCAGCGCTAACCGGCCCCTGTGTTCATGCCTGACTGTCACTGTTCTGGCGAGGCCATATGCAAACAGCGTCCCCCTTTACATGTGCGTCCTGCGCTCACATCTTGGCCGTCTCGCAGGGCCGCTCCACAGATGGCCGCGCGCTACTAGCAGGAGTCAGGGTTTGAAAAAGGGGGGGCCTGTGACTCTTGGCTGAATAGCTGTTAGCGTAGGTTAATACAGGAGTGGTGGCCCTGCAGCGGTGGCAATCACAGCTCTGATCAGAGCTGCGCTTCAAAGACGCCTGTGCAAGTTGAAGCCAGAGTTGTCATTAGCTTCTGCCCTGTGCTTGACAGCCCTTCCCCACCCCTCTAACTCCCTCTTCCTGTCTCTCTTTCTCTCTTTGTCTCTCGCTTATCGTGCTCATTTTCAGTCAGTCTGCAAATGGCTACTGTAATCCTAGATCCTGGGTCTGGGTGCTTGGGCCTGTCACTCCACATTTGCACTAAGCATCTTTCCTTCTCTCATCTCCTTTGCCCTAATTGTATTGTAATAAGCAATTACAGATCTATTTATGCACACTAGAGCTGAGATTGGACCACTTTCTTTAAAGGGCGTTGGAGGAGTGGAAGAAGTGGACCAGGCCGTGCCCCTGGTCCTTAACTTGTAGATTGGCAATAAAGCGGCTGCTGCTAATCTGTACTCTCTCTCTCTCTCTTTCTCTCTCTCTCTCTCTTTCTCTCACTGATGATGTAATCCTGCTTTACTATCCCGTGCCCTCCCCCTGTGCCCTCCAAAGAAAAAGTGATTGTGCGCTTGTTTGTTGTTTATTGGCTGTTTTCTCTTTGTGAGTCAGCTCCAGAGATGCAAATGAGCACAGGCAGTGTTTACCTGGCCTGGCCATGTTTTTTCGCATTGTGTTTGAGTGTGTGCGCGTGTGTGTCGTGCCTGCACAACGTCTAGCCTTTGATCATACTACATTGCATTGACAGATGCTCTCTGGTGCTTTCTGGTTGCTTATGAACGAGGCCACAGACAGGATCTGAATGCCAGTAATTATATCCCCTTGCTAGAACGGTAACAATTGTGGCTTATACAACAAAGTACGATGGCTTTTTTTTTTTTTATCGGTCCCATTATTGTTAAGTATGAGGAATGACATCAAAATCTCCCCGTCTGATTCCTCCCTGTCTGGGGCTTGGTGTTTACAGCTGTATGTGTGAGAGGTGGGGGCCAAGATAAAGGCTTACACCTTGTAATCATAGCTGGATGTGTGATCTCAGTGACCTACCAGAGAACGGGGTTTAGACCGGTGTGCATGTGGTGTCTCTGTGTGTGTGTCTGTGTGTGTGTGTGTTAGAGAAAAGGAGGCCGGTGACTTAAAGATGCTTTAATGATAATTTGCAGTGAGGAGCAGTCAGTGAGTCAGGAAAATCACAGAATCAAAAGGTCCAAAGCTCTGGTGAGAGTTTAAGGAAAGATTCAGGGTAACAACAGTGAAGGAGGGTGAAACATTATTAATGCTAAGCTCTCATTTTAGTTTTTTTTATTGTGTATGTTATATAACAAGAGTGGGGAATAATATTGTTGCAGCAATATATCTTTGCCCTGACTCAAGGGATACAATTATTGTCTGGCTGAGGCCAAATAAAGGTGTTTAAATTTAGAAATAACATTGGCCCTCTGGAAGATTATGCCTCCAACTTGACTTTGTATGTCACCACTTCATGACTCCTTATGATGGCGGCAGTGATTTTAATCCTGCATGTCACCTTTCAGGGAATTTATATTTTTAGTCAACTGGGTACTGGGATGTATCAGAGTGGATTTACCTTGAAATTAACCGATTATCATAGCTGGGTTTGTAAATATATAAGGTGTTGTATAATATCGTAACTATAGTATTGTATCGTGCAGAAAGCAGTATCTTGTCACAACATAGTGTATTTTATTGTGGCATAGACTACTGTGAAAATATGTACGGTATAGGAACTTGCTGTACCTTATCATATTAGACCCAGTGGTATCGTATCATATTGTACAGTACTGTATCGTAATTGTATTGTATTGTATAATATCGTAATCATATCATAATTGTATCATATCGGAAACATATCATAATTTTATCGTATTGTACCGTACCCTAATCGTATCATAATTGTATCGTATTGTATCCTAATCATATCATTATTATATCGTAATGTATCGTATCGTAAATGTATCATAATTGTATGATATTGTAATCGTATCAAAATTGTATCGTATTGAATCGTATCGTAATCGTATCGTGTTGTAATCGTATCATAATCGTATCGTATCTCTTTTCTACCTCATATCATACCTTGCTGTATTGTGTCAGATTGCATCATATCATATCATACCTTGTTGTACTGTATGTGTCATATTTTATCTTACAGTACCACATCACATTGTGTCTCACTCTATTGTGAGTTACCCTGCAGTCCCCACCCATAATAGAGTGTAAGTATAAATACATGTGGTATCCTGTCACAACCGTATCAGTAAAATCAGTAAATTTATAGAAGACACTTTAAATTTTAACGACTATTGGTTGAACTATTTGTTCAATTTTGTTCTGTATCAAAGCTTTAAATTTTTTTACAATTAAGCAAAAGGCTTCAATATTGTTGTTAAAAATACAAACAAAAAAAACTGTTATTGTTAAGTTTTAAATTGCTTGTTTGGTTTTTCTTCTATGATCAAATTGTTTTACAGACTTGATAGAAAAGCAATAGAAAACAAAAAATATTAGAAAATATGATAACTTGCCTTTGGCTTGGTTTTTGACATTCAAGAGCAGACTGGGATGAAAGGTCATGTAAGCAGTATTATGACCTACATTAATAATTCATGTTTTGATCACTTATTTTAACCGTTAAGATGAAATAGTGATGATTAAAAAGTCCTGCATTTTCTCTTTGAACACCAAGATTATACTTTTTAAGAATTGTTGATCATTGACAATCATGACACTATGAAATACTGCATGTCCACATGAAGTAAGGAACTGTTTGGGGATGATTAAACGGTTAAAAAAGTAGCACAGTAGAGAAGAACTTCTTGTTCGACCTCTACAGTATGCATTTAGGTCATTCTTATTCAGAGATTTATAGAAGCAGTGAATAGATAATATTTCCTGTGACTGATCTGTCACTGCAGAATGATCACAGCTGGTAAGGAAAATTTAACGTCATGGAAAAAGTGAGTTTAAAATCGATAGTGCTGTTTTATTTTACTGTGAAACTCAGAGACGAGTAAGCTGGATAGAGAAAGAAAAATAAAAAAAGAAATGGTCCAATGAAAAGTTACTTTACTGCAGCTCTCTCTGTATATCAGCGGAGAAAAAGCAGCAATGCAACAACTTGACACTGAGGCAGGTGGCTGCAGAGTAAAACACAAAGGTAAAGACACCGTACGTGATAAAACGTTTTAACCGACACCAGCTCCTGTCTGCCTCCATATAACAGAAGCAGCGACTCATTAAGGAGGCAGTTTTATAAGTTTAAAGTTTTTATGAGTTGAAAAGTTTAATCAGACATCCGCCCACATTGATTTTTCATGACTCATTCTATCAGTTAAATATACGCTCGCAGTTCCAAAAGTGTCTTCCTCTCAATAGATATTCCAAGTTCAGCAGCAGAAACCTTTAGTTTTAGGCTCCACTGCTCTCCAGACATGCGCAACACACGTCAAAACAGTCTGGCATCAAATCTTACTTTGCAGCAGTGCAGCCTGCAGTCTGAGGAAATACCCTCCTCTATTTAAGCACTTAGGTGAGCCAGCATTATGTCGTTTCAATTAGACTTTGTTACAAGCTGAACACATATCCACTTATAAGTATATTTCGGCCTCATTCTGAACACTTAATAGAGAGTATACGTTTATAAAAAGGCTGAAGATATGATAGTTTTCCAGAAAAAGATGGCATAGAGAAAGATGAAAACAGAATAAGTATTTTCGTCCTCTCTCTTTACATGCCCTCAGATTACAACTACTCCAGTAAAGCCTTTAAATGTCTTTTTTTATCATGGGTTTACTGCTGTGCCTTTCTGGATCAAACTAAAAAAAACAACCTTTTTTTGAGCATTAGGACAGTTTCTGTGTAGAATCTCAAAATTTGCATAATTACTGTATTTTAGACATTTTTTTATTACATTCTGCCTGCTCCTCTCCATTTTTTATATTGTTTTCTACTTTCTTCATTTTCTCTCATATCCTACTTGGGGAGTTAATAACATTCCTGCTTTGTCTTTGCAGTCTCAGTTCTGCACGCATGTTCCAAACACTAATAGCTTTTGTTGGTGCAACACAGAGGCTCTTTGAATTTTTGTTTGCTGCCAAAGGTAGAAGTCCCAGAATTTTCACAAAAATAATAATAATATTTTACGCAGTGATATTAGCTACAGGCTTATCTTTTTTCCCCCCTCTTTTTTATAGCGCATTCTTAAAGCTGGAGCACAATATTATTAAGGATTAGGAGTGAGGTGCATTGTTTACACTTATTGAGGGAAAGAGGAAAGACAGTGTAAACCCACACACTCACTCGCTCGCTCACTCACTCACACACATGCAGACACATGCAAATCCGTCAATACATCCAAGTCATCAAAGTGAAACAGCCTGGTCTTGAGTGACTTTGATAAACACCAGTCTGGCATGGCCTAAAAAGATATTCCCCATGTCTGTTCTGTTGCTTTGTGAGTCAGAGTGGTGTGTTCAAGTGGCCAAATTGCCCGTGTGTTCTTTGCATAGATGTAGCGCGCAATTCTGTGAAGGCTGTACAGAAAAGTCACCTCTAAATTTACTTTGAAACCTTAAGATCTAAGTTTTTGAAAAGAAAAAAAATGAACATCAATCCATTCCTGGATACTAACATTAGCAGCAAGGTCAATTTTTGGTTCCTACGTGGCTTTAGAGCCACTTTAAAAATGCTTTTTTTTACCCCCAGTCTGGCAGACTTGGTTGTGTCTGGAGCTCCAATTATAAACATTTGGCCCCCCTGCAGACCAAACCGAAGTGATTAGGCAGATTGCTGCGGCAAAGGACAAACCCTGAATATTCAAAGTGAAAATGAGGCCTTAGACGTTACATACCTCGTAACGAACATCCTAATGAGGCTGCAGTTTTTCCGGCACAATAGCCTGCATTGTTGCACCCCAGACTAGCACATATAAGACAGCAATTTGTCAACACAAACCACTTCAAAACTTCAGCACAAATATTCGAGTCCACTTTTGTAAAACTTGAAAAGAATAAGTAGTTTTAGTTATTCATTTTTATTTTTTTTTAGTATTATTTATTCATGTTGGATGTTTTGTGACGATTTGAATAATTTGAAATCCTCTGAGATTTACAAGGTGTCAGGTTTCTCTTCCCTCTACGCGAGCCCCCACATGCTTCCTGGCTCCTCACTGTGATGTCAGCAGCTGCCAAACGTGTGTGTGTGAGCGTGTGTGTGTGTGTGTGTGAATGCTGCAGGCCAGTAGCTAGGAGAAGGATATTGTTGCTGAGCTGTATAGACAAAGCAGTCCGATTTAAGCACTCTCTGGACAGTATTTACATGACCTGGGGATTGGTTGTTCTTTTTCATGTGGATTGACAATAGCTTACATTATTTACACATTGTTAGACCTCCAGCACACACTCTGCAATGTGGACTGTGTAACTGTGATTGCCAGTGATCTGGGTTATTCTTAGCATGAGTGTTTGCTTATAAAAAGGATCACTGATGTTACGATGAGGATGTAAAGTGTACATTCGAAGATACCGCTTTTTTGTCATTGCATTGCATGTTTGCTCTTGACATCATTGTGTTATGTAAGCGAGCCGCAAAACTGGGTGACCATGCACATTCCAGGAACTCGCTGTGGGAGATCATATTTCTGCTTGATCCGGTTTGAAATGATTTGAAATAAAAACTGGAATAGCAAGAGGCCTTGAATCTTTCGCAGCAGAAAGCTAAGGCATCCTTTTGTGCATCATCACATTCTGCTTTCTGTTATCACGAAGGTTTTATGTCACTGAAGCGCAGAATAAAAAGGTGAACAAAAAGCAAACAGTGGGCCACTACAGTCTGTCAGCAGTAGATCATCGTTTAACCCAGTTAGAATGAATACAGAATAAAAGTAGTGTTAGCTGGAGCAGATTTTACCTCCCCTTGAACTTCATTTCCTTTTGCAGAGGATAATCACATATCAAAACCACTTTGTGCTCAAAAAACATTGTGTATTTATTTTTATGTGAAGAAATATATGTAAACAAAAAAATAAAAAGACACATATTGACATCTACAAACAAAATGCTTAAGTTGGACGACAGAAACCCACCTAGAAGTCAAATTGAAGCATCCGAAGAATGTATGAAAACCACATTTTATCATTCAAAGTACTTCTCTGATTCCTCAAGATTGGGACTCTTTGTTCAGAATTGTTTTAGTCAATACTTTTGTTAGGTAATTTTGTAAAATGTGGGCGGAAAAGTCTGTTAAACCTTTTACTTTTTTATTGCAGTTTCAAAACGTTGAAATAATTAGAGTTTATTGACTCACATAGATTTCCAGCATAGGCTGTTGTCCTGAGAAACATTTAAAAACACTTAAAAAATTGCCATTGTGATGAGCAGCATCTTTCTAGAGAAGGCTTTTGGGGGTTACTTGCACTGCAGATTTGAAAGGGTTTTATTTTTTTAATATTAAACAATTTAATACTAGCTTTCATAACCAAAGTGACAGACTTCAAAAGAGAACTTCTGTTGCTCTTTTCTTGTCAACCTCATGAAAGAGGTCTTGCCATTTCTGGAATGATTTGGTTTGTCATTTTATTCTGTCAGTCTTTGTTAAAAACTACTAACAGGTGTCGATAAGAGTGCACCAGAAGCTTTTTACATTTTTTCCTCTCTGTGTGTATCTGCAGCTTGCCTTCTATTACCATGCTAATGCATCAGGGTTGTAATTGTTGCAGGCCTCTGTGCACACACCCTTAAGAAATTAGACACACATTCGCGTTTAAGCGCACACGCACACTCCGGCACGTACGCCTGTAACTCTCTTTACTGTCTCTTAGGGTGTGCAAAAATAACTGAATGTTTGAAAAATTGGGTTATAGGAAAAAAAACTGGGTTGAAGTGGTCCATTTTTAAAATCAGTCAGCTTGAATTGAAATGATGTAGAAACAGACTTTTGAAAAACTACAGCAGCTGGACACAGACGATCAGAAGTGATGTTGCTGTAAATGCAGTAATGGGAGTTTTCTGCTCCTGAGTGATAAGAACTGCGTGGTGTGTGTGATTTGGTTGTGATGAAAACACATTCGTTAAGATGTAGAATGATCTGTGTCAAATTAAACGCAATTTCAAAGTCATTTCTTCCAATCAGCTCAGTGTTGTTGCACTTGCTGCATATTTACAGGGAAGAAAATAGAAGTAGTTTTTCTTCCTTTTTTAAGTGTCTTTGTAAGAATGCATCAAATATCCATGAAGATGAGACTATGATAAATAAGCTTTTCTCATGCTGGAGTATCTCAAACAATAACAGCACCAAATGGTACAGCTCGGGGCACAGAGGGACACAATAGAAAGCTATGAGCCTTAATGTCTGTTGTCACCATGGAGAGAAAAATAGAGAAAGTAATTGTGTTGTACCAGGAGTCAGGCAATCCCATCAGCCACTGGGCAGACATGTCAAAGTCTAAAGACAGGGCTGAAGACTTGACCGTCTGCAGCTTGATGGAACAAGGCCGTAAAATGACCAAGGAACGGGTGGCCCAGAAGGGAGGCGGGACTAACAGCTGATGTAGAGAGGCGAGCGGAGGCGTACATTGAGTTTTTTTTTTTTTCTTTAGCCTAGATTGGCAATGATAAAAGTGAGTGATGTTGATAAATAAGCGTACAGCTAGTTTATCAGCAGCTGTCTCGCTGGGGGTTGCCAGCGGCCGAATCCAATGCTGATAACCTCTGAGGCCTCAGGCGTGATGTTGAGAGGAGGAGGGGGGACTTACATGGGGGGGAGGCAGCTGCTGTGTCCTGGCCAGTGTGTAACCCCTACCGGCTATTTTGCGTTATGCATGTCCATGTAGAGGAAAACATATTTGATGGAGTGGTTTAAGTTGATTTATGTTTCATCTTGTTTTTAACATAACAAACTAGTGCTTCACTGTAAGCGGGCTATGCTAATGATATAGCAAGCAGTAAATCATAGACAAGTAAATGAAAGGAAACAACTTGGCTGATTGTGAATGTGTTCTAGGTCAGATGATCATTGTCATGTTAACTCTTCATGTTAAAATGGCAATGCTAACACCATAGTCTGTATATACTACGGACAACTTGGTTTTGCCTTCCGTTTCGGGATTTGAAGCCAAAAAGCTCTCAGTATTTCTGTGTTTTTTTTTTGCACTTCCTGAGACCAAAATTGCGCAGTAGCTTTGTATGCACTCCACCACTTGCGCAGTAGCATTGTACGCATTCAGCGAGAGAGTCGCTGTGAAGACGCTTGGCTCAAACAGCGTATACCCTGGGTGAGCTACGCAATCTTTGTATGCACATAGGCTGTATCAAGTGTCAATCATAGAAAACATGAACCCCCTAATAACTTTTAAAAACGGAGCTGTACAGAGAAAAGAGGACTTGAGCACAAACCAGTCATCGCATGCAGGGAGAAGAAAAATTCATATTCTGTGTAATGAATTTCTAAAGTTAGTTCACAACTCCATAGGGATTGCTGGAGGAGGCGGGATTTATGACCTATTCTGCAGCCCATCACTAGAGGGTGCTGTTGTCGCTGTGGCTTCACCCAGCGTCTATTTTATATACAGTCTATGGCTAACACGCATGCCAAGTGTGGCTAACTCTTAGTATTGCACCATTAGATGAGCTAACATCTCTGTAGCACAACCACAGGAGATATATTCTCATGTAGGATTTCAAAAAAAAAAAAAAAAAACGTAGAGGTAATGTTTTATGTTTTTGCATGATTGTATTATTAAACACAGCGTACACTGAACAATGGGAATATCTCGCCTGATGCACAGGCCTAAAATTACCGCTTTAAGCATTCATGGAAGTTTTTCGTTTAAGGATATGTCACTACAGGGAAGGAAAGTCAATAAACTTCACAGGTTTTGGTTAAAGTAAAACAGTCAAACAAACTATAGACCTTAAGGAAAAGTATACACCTCTTGCTTCATAGTGAACTTGAGTATGCCTCAGTTGTGTTTACTGCTGGCCTGAGCTGAAAGCTGTTTTTTTTTTTTTTTTTTTTTTCGGCCTGGGGAAAGATTTACAAATAAAAAAAGCCCTTTGAGTGAAAAAATCATAACAGAAGGAGTAAGGTTGACCTTGTTTGCTGCTCAAAATGTCCTGTCGACAGTTTTACAGCCCCCTCTTATGAAGGCGGTCTTGAGAATGCTTAATAAAGAAAATGCTCCCTGGCCCACAAAAGGATTTTGTCTTACAATGTTAAAACTGGTTAAACTTAGAAGTGAGGCTGAAAGTTTCCTCTGAGTGTTTTTCTGCAAATCCATAGTTTTTTACTTGCTGTAGCGCCCTCTAGCTGCAGACTGCTCAAGCTTGCAATTTGTTATGATTTTCCAGTAGCACGGGGAAATGTGAAATCGATCTTGCACAGCTCGAAGCGTCTGAATTCTTGTGTGGACAATGTTTGGGCCTCGAGTGTTCATCTTGCTGTTGCCAGCACCTCCAGCTCTGAATTCATGCTGAGCGCAGATCTCTTTTCTCTTTTTCACTTACAAATTGGAGTTAGAGGGGAGAATAAATGTAGACCACTGAAATGCATTACCATTTTTAAATTCATATAGGCTTCTGCTGTTCGTACATGCTTTTTCTCTCTTTCACAGAAGTTGGCTTAATTGCATTCTGTGGTAAAACAATATTGTATTACAAGAAGAAAAAAAAAACATGAAAAATCACAGCAGCAAAATAAAAAGACACACTGCAATAAGAGAGGGTCCATGTGTGGGAGGCTGCGTGCATATGTGCAGGCTATGCGCTTGTGAGACTGTGTGCACCTGGAAAGCTCTTGACAGATGGTTACTCCGGCTCGAGCTGAACGTTGCTTCTTCTTTTCCTCAGCGTTAAGCCTCTTTCATGAATCGAAAGTGTTTGGGTCAGCATTTTGATCAAGGTAGAGTCTTTCAGCCGGCTTGATAGTTTGCAGTGCGTCTCTGGAGTATGTTTATCCTGCCCCCATCATTTATTTTTGTTTGATTCCGGTGAGCCGAGGGAGATCAGAGCTGTGACTTTCACCGCTGCTTTTTCTGCACCCTTTTTTGTTTGCCAGACAGATTACAGAGCGAGGCATCAAAAATCATTTTATGCCACATCATATCAACAAATTCCCAGTCTGAGGCGTAAATGTTCCATTTTAAAGGAGACAGTAAGGATTATGTATGGGGGGATCACTGTTCCTACAGTACTCCACTCTTTTATTTAAAAGCTTTAGTCGAGTTCAGTGTCTCATTAGTCTTTTTGTTTCCCAATAAGTAGACTTCGAGAGGTGGATCAGAAACAAATTGTGTTTACAGCCTCAGGCTAACAGACGTTCTGCACATCAAACATCATTTCTAGCATCACCTTTGTATGCCTTATATCCAGAGGTGGGTGGAAACAGCCTGCAAGTCTTTCTCTTACTGTCAGCGCAGATCAGAACAAAGCAATAACCACAACAACAGCATCGTCTCCTCAGAGACGTGAAGTTCTTCTTCGATACTCTCTGAAACCTCTTAATAATGACTGACTGACTTAACTTAACTTTGTCTGTTTCATGAGCTGTTTTTTTTTAAAAATTATAACGTATGTTTGCAGTATCGTTAATTCCTTCCTCCATTCATCTATTCTGCACTATATTGGTTGATATTTGGGTTGTAGTCCTTGATAAGGGGTTGGGATAAAGTACTAACTTCCTACTGGGGCTGTATTGGCAATAACTGTCTTTATAAACAATGAAATGGATATTATGCTAAAAAATAAGCATAATGTGGTAACACCTAGGGCTGGGTGATATGGCCTCAAATAAATATCATGATATATTGAGCAGTTCACCTTGATAACAATAAATGGATGATAACTACACCATAAGCTGCTCACCCCCCCCCCCCCACACACACACACACACACAAACACACATTAACTTTGTCTACTTTAGCCACTACAACTTTTGAACTGTCCTCCATCTCCTTACCTGTCTTTCCCTCTTTGTTATGGACCGGATAGGGTGGACTCACGTCTCTGACGTAGGACAGCATCTGAAAGGGACATGAGACCATAGCCTACCTACACACATCCAAAACCAATTATTATTTAAATTTTTTTGACACCGAGTATACCAATATGGGTAAAATGATGTCGGTTATTGTCGTAAATTTCAGTATTGGTAAATTTTCGGTTTATCTCCCAGCCCTAGTAACACCCCCAGTTCAAAGCTCCTGTATGCTGGTAGCTACCTGTCTTAAAATAGAAGAGAGAAGAGGAACTAGCTGACTGATTAGCTTTGGCAGGCCTCTGAGAAATGATCAGGCTCCTTTAAAAGCGATTAACTTTAAATCCAAAAAATGACTTTAGAGCTTGTAGCTTTGAAGGGTTACCAATCTTTACTTTCTAATCATTCTTTTTCGTCTCTTCAGTCAGTTCCATTACTCACAATCTACCAGAAACTTCAAAATAAAAGCGTAGTTTGACCATGCAGGAAACAAAGCAACCTGGAAGCAAGACAGAAAAACAAAATAGAACAAAAAAAAACAAAATGAAGGCATGACAAAGAGTTGTTAATGAGGCAAGGACTTCTTGAAAGAAGTTTTGTTGACAAGGCTGGTGATGTGAGTGAATCATAGACTTGATCATCAGTTAATTTTATGATGTGTAACGTGTTGTTTCACCGTTGTCTTGTCCTCATTTTGAATGATTGTGCTTTGTAAATATAGGGATAATACTTTTTATTTTTTACATTTTATGATGCCAATCATTGCGCAGTACTGGGAAGTTTCCCATCAACGGTCTTCAGGTCGTTACTTATAGGACACATTTTGGGAGCAGGTGGCATGGATGTCTGTCCCCCCTGTACTCTCCATGTGAATTTTTGGTGAGAGTAGGTAGCAGTGCAGTGGCTGTGAAGGTGGAGCAGAGGGACAAACACAGCAGGCTGACATAAGAAAAGGTTTAGTAGTAAATAAACCAAATTCTTCATCTTAGCTCACCTGTCTGCACTCTTGTGTAAGTGAGTTTGTTTATTTGTTGGTTCTCCAGATGTTACTGCTGTGAAACAATTAGAAAATAGCAGGTTTTTCTGTTTCATCGCTTGTTTCTAATCGTATCCTGACCACTTCTGCTTTCTCTCTTTCTTTCACTCGCAGTTAAAAATATCACTGCAGCTCTGTTTTCACAAAGCTTCAATACTTTTTCATGGTGTTGAACATGAAATGAAGATGTGATATGGTTTTGAAGCACGAGGCGTTAAAAAGTATCAACATTTGACAGCTGAACATCCCACTGAATTTTTCCCCTCTTCCTTTTTACTATGTTTTTATTTATTTATAATTATGCTGTACTTGTATTTTGTTTACATGTAGACATAAAAGTTTCATTCAGAAGGTTCTTTTTAAAGATAAGAAAAGGTCTGGTTTCTTTATGTTGTATTCAAAAGAATGAGAGAAAAGATGTGTTTTATAGTTTTTTATTTCATAAAGAAAAAGTGAATCAAAATGATTGAAAAACATTCATGAAGAGAAGTATTCCCCATAGTTTTCATGCTCACACTAGTGTTGGATTTTTACTGTATTTCCCGGAGAATTTGTCCCCCTAAATTTAGCATGTACTCTCTGCAGCAGCTGTTGGTGCCCTTTTTGATGCCGTGGGTAATAATCCTTAATATTCTTGCAGTTTGAAACTAAATGAGCCTTTAATGCACTCTGATTCCATCTTCCAGCACTCATTAATTGTTTCTTTTTTGAAAGTCCATAAATTATTTCTGTTGTTTCTATTGAAGTTTTGCAAAGATAAACAGAAACTTTAATGGATGAAATGGAGGTCTTTAATTCTGTCACAGTCTGTTTTGATTAGAGCGTTGATTTGAAATGTCATTGAGAGGGAAATTCACAGAAGTGCTTTTCTTTGCCAAGAGAAGCCAAAAGCCTTTTTTCTCCTGCCAGAACCTTCAGCACTTGTGACCTTGCAGTAAAACTACTGTTAAAGTGAAGTGTTTCTGAAACCCGCGGTATACTATTTGTGACTGTTTTCTCTGTGAAACAACCAGGTGTCCTCTCTCTTCCTATAGAGTCTCCTTCAAAGGTGCTGTTCACGCAGTTCATATCAAGTTTCATTTCTAATCTTTTCTTTTTTTGTCTTTTTCTCTGCAGATGGTCACAAGAACAAAGAAAATATTTGTGGGTGGTTTGTCGGCCAATACAGTAGTGGAAGATGTGAAGCAGTATTTTGAACAGTTTGGGAAGGTAAGACTGATTTTTTTTTTTCACATATGCACTGCTGTCACAACGATCAAACATCCTGCGCTTACATGCTGTTTTATTTGGTGTAGTTGTAATACAGCTGCAGGGATTTATAAATAAATCGATTAAATGATAAAAAAAAAAAATACGTTATCAAAATTTGTTTAGGTTATTTCTGGAAAAGAAATTAGACACTGGTTCCAGTTTCTTTGTTTCAAGGATATGCTCTTTTTCTCGCTCATACACGGCGGTAGGGAAAGAGTCTTTGTGCTTTTGACTGTGGGATGGACAGAAAAATGAAGCAATTCAAATAAGGCGTTTGGCAAATGTGTCGAACTGTTCTCTTAACTTTCATGTCTTTTGTGGACTAGAAGAACAACTGTTAGTCATTGCTGTAGACGGAACAGTAGAATAGATTTGTTTTGTTGTACATTCAGTCCTCTGCTGCATGCTATCCCAACTCTCTCTCTCTCTCCATGCTTCTGACCCTACCCATTTTCCTATCTAAAGACCAAAAACATAATCCTCGAAAAAGTGAAGCCCCATCACCATTAAAGTGACATGACAGTGGTAATTTGATCATATGATTAATTAAGATCACGCCATTGTAGAGTGCTCCCCTGTCACTCCTACTGGGCTCCAGTGATTTCGACCACATGGCCAGCTTTTTTCCATCTTCAGTCAGTGAGGAAATTTGAGCCTTACAAGAAGCCAGCAGCACCAGTTTGGCTCCTTTCCTGACAGTAAGACAAATAAATCTCTACTGTGATGAGCAAACAACTGAAGCTATGACAGTAGCAGCACACAGTCCGCCACGGCTGGTCAACAACAACATGCATTTTGCGTACAGAGCAAACAAACACTGACTGCTGGCTGCCATGACCAAACCCCTTCTGCAGAATACAAAAGTGTGTCTTTTCTTCTTTGTCTCTCTTAGAAATTTGAGGATATTGAGTTTCATGCAGTAGTAACATCAATCAACACAAAACCTTTAAATTCTATTGTTTATAACAATATTCAGCATAGCCAGCAGTTAGTGGTTGTTTTTCTGCAGGCCGAATTGTTAACAAGACATTTAGTTACCAGAGAGGCAGCATTGAATTCAGACCAGGCTGCAAAATAAACATTGTCATTAACATAGACTGTATATAGAATGGACGCCATCTGCCTCCTTGTTAGGTGAAGCCACCCTGATGACAGCACCCTCTGGTGACGGGCTGCAGTATAGGTCATAAATCTGCCTCCTCCAGAAATCCCTATGGAGCTGTGGACAAACTTTAAAAATTTATTACACAGAATATAAATTTTTCACCCCCCTGCTTGCGATGTTGACATGTAGTTATTGTAAGACTGGTTTGTGCTCAAGTCCTCTTTTTTCTGTGCAGTTATTAGGGGGTTCATGTTTTCTATGATTGACACTTGATACAGCCTATAGGTGCACGAAGATCGCATAGCTCACCCGGTGGATACGTTGTTTGAGCAGAGTGTCATCACAGCAACTCTCCCGCTGAATGCGTACAATGCTACTGTGCAATGTTGGTTTCAGGAAGTGGAGAAAAAAAACAGAATTTCTGAGAGCTTTTCAGCTTCAAATCCATATACTGGCGGAAGGCAGAACCAAGTTGTCCATAGTATATACAGCCTATGGTCATTACTCGGTTTATCATATCTCCCAAAATAATGCCCATTTATCAGAGTCTCAGTTTCACTGTAAATAGACAGAGACTCATCTCAGCACAAGAAAATAAAACCAAATTTCTTGTGACTTACATGAAATCAAAGAGTCTGAATTTTGCAGAAATGTAAGAAGTAAAAATGTCCCGTTTGTCAGGTCTGTGCCTGAGTGGTTATAATGCTGATTTATTGAATGGCATTCCGTTCAAACATTTCTAATACGTTCCCTGGATTTGAGAAACCTGAATTCTGATTTGCTTTTGCGACACAGCATCAAGAAGATTCGTCCTTTAATCTGAGATGTTTGATGTAGGTTTGATTGTTAGCAGCACTTGCATGCAGACATCTGTACACAGACATAAATAAATCATCGTCAGATTACCGCAGATAGGAGCTGGGATGTCATTACGGCGGATTGCGTTCTGCCTGCTTTTGCTCTCTATACACTGTCATTCCTACATACGCCAACGCCTGTTGACGCGTGATTGCTCACTACTCCCTCTGAGCAGATTCTTGTTTTTTCTGATGAATCTGCGGTCACAGATTATTCCACTCCCAGCTCATCCTACAAAGGCTCATATTCAGCTGTTTGTTCCTGTCTGCTGCAGCACTTTCTGCATGCTGTTCTTCTGACCACTACCCCCAGCTGAGGGAGACATATATGCTCACAATATCATACAAGGACATGCGCGCACGCACACACACACTCACACATGCGTTCTTTTCTCTCACTCACTCACACACACACACACCCACACACACATCCTGGCTCACGCAAACAGGCTTTGATACAGTGGCAGCATTTCACAGATAATTTCCCCACACCGAGAGCAGATCCATTTCCCTCATGTCATATTCCACATCAGGCAAGGTCACCTTCAGCTCACACACACACTCCTGCTAACATCAGCACTTGACCTTGAGCTTAAACAATTTCACTCTGGATGGATTTTTCATGGGGCACATAATGCACCATGTCCTGAAGGAGACAGAAGAGCTGTTATAAATTAATAGAAACTGTTATTTTTTCCTCGCTTCAGAGACAATATGCAACCCAGCCCTCCCTTATAAAACCCTCTCTGTGGTTTGCTTGACTGAAACAAGGCAAGGTGAAGGACTTTGTTTTGGCTCCGGGTCTGCGGAAGTACCGTTGAAGACCCCGCCACCGCCACGTCCACTGTCCTGCCTCCCCCAAATAAAGACAGCTTATTTGCACAATAGAACGCAGCGAGCAAATATTCAGCACGACTTTGCAATCAATGGATCTGAGAAAGGGGCTCGAAATGATTTTCGACTTGATTGAATGACATAATTGACTTGATTATACAAAGTTTTTCCCCTCCTCGAGGAATCCTCAAATGCTTAGGAGGAAACAAACAAATCAGGCTGATTGAGCGAGATCTTGTGCATGTTTCTGTGTGTTGCTTTTATAGCCCTACTTGTGCATGCTTGGATGTGTCTGCAGTACTGCTCTCGCCATGCGTGAGTGTGTCAGCGATTAAGTGTATTTATGTGGGTGATGCATGATTAGGGCTGTGTGTGTGTGTGTGTGTGTTGAGTGTCTCCATAAAAAAAAAAGAGGGGAAATCAGAGTAGACACTGTAGGCTCTGACAGACAAGATGCAGAGCAAAGAGAGGTGTCCTTCTCCCTGTTTTGTGTGTGTGTGTGCGTCCTTCCTTTTTTTTACCTTACACATCCCCGGATTTATTAAATAACCTGCCTGTCACTGCAACCTGCCATTATCGCCACACACACAACACTCGAAGGACTTATCCACAGAAGGGAAAACCAATTAATTCAGTTTCCCCTCCATAGAATCTTGGTGGCAGTGTGTGTCTGTCAGTCATCAGTCCGTCTGTCTGCGTATATGCATGTCAAGGGGTACATTAGCCTGCATGGTTGCAGGGCTAGCAGCCAGTCATTTATATTTCTGGGAAGTATGTTTTTGAAGCACTTATCAATCATCAGGAAACTACAGCTTAAGGCAAAGGCAAATGTTCCTCCTCAGTGGGAACAAGCAGTTGCACTGATATTATTTAGAAAGTGCTGTGTTGGTGTGTGTGAGTGTGTGTTCGTGTGTGTGAGAGGCAGTATAGGCCAATTAGCAGGATGCGGTCTACAGAGATGGCGGTGGTTGGGAGGGAAACAGCTGGTGTGGCCACAATTAGGTCACAGGTTCTGTCTGTAACCTCCACACCTCCCCACACCTCCCCTCACCTCCCCTCCATCCCTCACCTCCTCAGCCCCTCCTCTTCTGTCTCCATTCTGTCAGGGGGAGGAAGAGGTGGCATTTGTTACGGGGAGAGGCTGACAGCTCTCATGCACATCAGTCTCCATGCCACTCTCCCAGCCGACACCATTAGGAAAGAGCACATGCCCGAGCCTGGCACAACTTCAGAGGAACCGTAGCTTCTCTCTCTCTCTCTCTCTCTCTCTCTTTCTCTCTCTCCTTGTCGCACACCTTACACGCCGAAGGTGTGTGTTTGCAGCATTTGTGACAGTCATTTGAACAGAACTGAAGTGTTGAAGTGTGCGGTTCTGTTTGGCCGATTCTAATGCATCTCAGACTTATCCCATTACCTGCCTAATAGTAGCCACATCCTGCCTGCCTTTTTTTTTTTTTTTCTCAGGCTGCACACTGCACCTTAGCCCTGCAAGCCAGATGAGACAATCTTATCAGCACTGCCGGGCCTCCCTTTATATTCAAGGACTCTTAACTGGAGGCTGCTGCTGCTGCTGCTGCTGTTTCTGTCTTGCAATGAAGTCAAATGAGGCACGGTGCTGTTTGCACAATTTGTGCTTTGTGCAGATTTATACCAGTAAGAAAAGGCAATGTTAGCCTTTAGACATTGCACTCAACGAAATACATGTTTCTGCTATTTTTATCTAATAGTTTTATAATGTTTGCAATATGCACAGCTATTTGCAAGCCTTTTTAATGCGTTTGCCTTCTTGTCTTTGTCTGTGGCTTACATAAAAAAAAAAAAACACAGAAACTCCTTCAAAATTAGCCTACAGAAGTTTATGGCATTATTATGCATGAAGTCTTTATAATGTTAACTCCTTTGGAGACTGTGCTTGCTCTAAGGTTAAAAGGTCAGGGGCAGCTGAAAACAGCAGATGTGCTTGCAGGGATTCACTGTCTTGCAAAGTCGTAGTTTTTTTCAGGCCTTGGACTCTACACAGCTGCAAAAACAGCCCAGTATTGAGGCTTCAATAACACTGTTTTCCTTGAAAGGTTAGAGTTTAATTAAGTTGTTTTTTTTTCTTATTTTTTTATTTTTTTCAGAATGCCAAATCAGTGCTTTTGTAAAAAAAAAAAGGGAGGTGGTTCATGTCTTGTTGTTCCCCAAAGTATTCTTTTATTTTCCAATAAAACAAACACCTGTTAACAAAACACCCGACACCCGGAGATGTTCCACTGAGGCAGCAGTTGATTAAAGACAGGAGATGGTGTGATGACACCTCTTAAATTTGGCTGTGACGTACCAGCAGATCCCTGCCCGGGCATGAAAAGAGCTCTTTCCCCACAGTTAAAGGCATAATTAGCTGGGGTTGGCTAATGCTTCCTCATTGGTTTATTGTAATCGGCTTTGAGTGCGTCTCATTGTGCCCTTATTTGGCTAAGCTCAAACAAGTCCAACTCACCGCCTCACTTTCCTGCACCCCGGTCCACGGGCCGAGCTTCGCAGTGCAAGCCTCAAGCTGACTTTTAGTTTAATCAGAGCTACTTGCTTCCATGTCACTAGGCTGCCACAATCGTCCCTTTATGTCCAGCCTGTCCTGTTTCTCATGCTCCACTGGGCTGGAGCCAGATCCTGGAGGTGGAGCTGAATGGGAGGAGGAGGGGGAGGAGCTTAACCAGTTCACTGCCACTGGGCTCAGGAGGGATAAAGGTAGATGCACAAAGGTCACTCCTGAGTTAGACAAGCAGGGCAGAGTCTCATGTCCTGAGATGAGACGAGTGTTTTAAAGAGATTGAAGAAGAAAGAGGCGCTTACACCTGTTGGAGCGCGAGGAAAGATAGCAAAAGACGGGAGATTATGTAAGAGGAAATAATCAGAACACAGAGAGAAGGCATCAGTCTACAACAGCTGCATACTTGCAGCTCCTGTTGCGTTTCACCTCTGGCTCAGCAAGCGTCTGCATTCTTCTCTCATACCTCCACTGACAGGAAGCAGATGAAAGGAAATTATAACAGCATCAAAAAAAAAAAACATAAAAAATAAAGATTTCCTGGTTAGTGCATGAAATTTGTTCTGGGGCTTAGGTAATCTAATACCATGGCTGACATTTTGCATGCCCTTAGATTTTATAAATGGCAGAAAAATAACTGTGTGACTGACTGGAAAGCGGCGAGAACTCATTTTACATACCTGCACAAGTGCTTTCCTCTCAACAGCTTTGAGGAATTTGGGGTATTTCAACTGATAGTTAAACAAGGTCGTGGGCACATAATGCCAAAAAAAATCTGTTTTATTAGATGCCTCCTCTCGGCCAGCAGTGAGTAAACCAACCTGTTCTGATAAATACCAATGAAGTTACGCAGAGTCCTCTTTGGGATTTTTGCCTCTTTTTAGTTTTTCTTTGGAAACGTCCAGCAGCATGACGTACATTCACCAGAGAGCCTCATCAGTTTCTCTTTAAGTTTTTTTTCTCTCCAACTCTACTTTTATTTTTTTCTTTATTTCCCTTTTTCAACTCTTTTTATTGATACACAGTTGCAGTAAAAAGTACATCCAGAGATAGTCACATTTTCATTTTTTCATATTAGACCAATACATCCAAATCAAAGGAAGAAAAAAAGTAAAGTTGTTCGTTGTTTGTTTGTTTTGCTGCCTGCGTCTCTGCATGTCAGGTTAACCCAGTGGTTCTCAAGTCCAGTCCTCGACACACCTGATTCAAATGATCAGCTCGTTATTAAGACATTACAGCACTTGATAACGAGCTGATCATTTGAATCAGGTGTGTTGGAGCAGGGACACATCCAAAATATGCAGGACAGTGGGCCTCGAGGAGTGGACTTAGAGAACCACTGGGATAACCTGATAGCAAATCAGCCAATATATGTGTAAGGAGTCGTCTCTCGGGAGAGTGGGAGTCAGTGGATGAGCAAGGTGTGAGTGCAAAGTCAGGGGGCTTTATTTTGATATTTTTAAAGATTATAATTGATGTCCTATTTTTGTGTGCACTTCACTGATGTATATTTCTTTTTAAGTCTGATGACCCTGTTTCTTCTCATTATTTGTCTTAAAAAAACTTTGCTTGAATTTTGAAAAGTGGTTTTAATTATTCTATTTTGAAAAAATAAGCCTTCCCAGCATTAGAATCTTAATTCTGTGATTCTTTTAGTTTCTGCCCTGAAAAAAAGTGAATGTAAAAGTCTGTGCAAAGGTTGAAAATCATTAATCATTTTTTTTTTTACATGGATTCTTCTTGATTGCAGGAGTATTTTTAGCCTGAAGTGACGACACAGTAACACTCTTACAATGACCGTTTTAAAAAAGCTAAAACTTGAAAACTAAGAGGAACATTAAACACGTTAAACACGCTTTACTCTCAAATTGAAGTGACCAGAGCTCTGATGAAAGAAACCCAAATCCACGATTGCTTCTCGGTCATTGGCTGAAATCGCAAACATGCATGATTAATGCAGAAAAAATACACTTTGTATGAGCGAGAAAAGAAGCTAATCAAAAGGCCACAGTCCTTCATTCCTCTTCGTCGGCTGGTGCAGGTGCACATTTGCATGCCATTTACATGGTAGCTCACAGTGACCACCAGCACTCCAGAGCCTGGGTGTCCATCATCGGCTGACATTCTGTGATTGTTTCCTCTCGGCTGCGACTCGCCCAATCAGCTGAGGATATAGTGTGGTTCCAGTGATTATAAGGAGTGATCAGAGCAGCAATGATGGAGCGTGTGCCTTGCGGTGGAGATTTAGCCAGAGGCTTCAATCTCATTGCAGTCACTTGTAGTTAGTGACTGAGACTAGCAGCGAGAAGGGCAGAGCAATATAAATGAATTGGCTATGAATGTGGATACGCTGCAGGGACACACACGGGGGAAAGGGCCAGTTAGACAAACTATTTCATATCCCCCTTGACCTTTATTTGCCCAGTGGCCCAGCAACATTTCCAATAGAGTAGCTTTTAAATGGCCGCTGAAGAATAGAGCACTACAATCACATCGTTTTGTGTGTCTGCCTTTGTATGAAAGAGTGAACATATGTGTGAATTTCACTGTCTATTCTGAATTTTTACCTAAAGAAGCCGACCTTTATCAAAGGATTTAATAGATTTCTGACTGTTGCTGATCCTCTGAAATATCCATCAGACAGTCTCCTCCAAAAAAAAAACGAGATGCCTCGCAGTAAAGGCGGCTCACAAAGAGAGCGGTGGATCAGGGGAGATTGACACCCTTCTGTACGTCTGAAGTCTCATCTCCCAGCTGTCCCTCCTGAAATGGCTCCCCAGGGATAAGCCGGGATTGGCTTGATTGTGTTATCGGCGACTGATCGGGTCATTGAATGATGGAATTTTGAGCCCCTGTTCTGCTTAAAGAATGAAATGTTTAAAGAAGATTGACTGTGATTGGATCGGATCCAGCACCTGCTCAAAGGGGTCAATCAGGTGAAGGCAGGAGGCAGCAATCTCTGCTGCGCTATTGTGACATGAATAGAAGGGGGGAATTAATGTGTGTGTTGGGGTAGGGTGTTAGTCGTGGTGGTGGGTGGGTGATGGCGATGGTGGGGAGCTGGAGATGCCATTCAACAGGAAAGAGGTTGAAAAATGTCATCAGAGGAAGTGTCATGAGTAATTTGCAGCAGTCTCACCATCAGGCTGGTGTGGAGGTGGACGTCTGCACCCCCAGTCTCGCAAACTGCAATCTGGTCCTCAGGGAATCCTATGCTGGAGAACCCTTGTGCAGGAATCAAGATTCAGAGGGGTTTTATTTCCCAGATGGGTGGGAAATATGTTATGACATATGCTGTATGTATGTTCTGAAGATTGGCCTGGAATAAAGGGTTTGAAGAGAGGAAGCCTGGCAGCACATTAATGCACCAGAGGTCCAGTGTACAGCTTTGAGAAAAACAGAGTTTAAGCATGATTTGTTGGAGATGATTTGCTTGAAAGGAGCTCTCTGCAACGATGTAACAAAAGTGATATTTTCACTCATCCCCAAACGCATTAGTTTTCACATAAAATCAGCATTGCTTGCACACAATGTTTTTACCTGCCTGTGCTCGCATATTGCACGTCTCTGCCACCTGTAGATCAATGAAACAGTGTGGCTTGTTTGGTGTGACTGTGTAATGTGTCACCAGTTCTTTTCCAGTAAGTAGCACTGGTTATACATAGACTTTTCCAGGTGCAAAGGAAACAGCGAGCTCCATAATTATATTATTTGTCTAAACCTCCACAGAGAATCTTTTAGTGGTCTAATTTAAGAGTTTTATGTGCAATTCAGTCATCGCAGCCACAATGCAGAAATAATACAGTACAGATGACTCAGAATATCAGCAAGGAGGAGGTTATGATTATTGTCAACATTAATGTCTTCAAAATTTATTTGAATTGGACTCTGACTCAAAAATACCAAACTTTGCTCCTCTATAGGAGGGTAAAGAAAGATGGGAAGAAAATACAAAAGATGAATAAGAAAGGAAAAGAGAAGAGAAAAAAGGGAAATGTGAAGTACGTGAAAAAAATAGAGGAAAAAGAAAGAAAAAGAAAAAAGCACAACAGGTGAAAAGTGGGTAAAGAAGAGAAAATACCAAGGAAAAGGAGATCAAAATAAAGAATAAGAGGAGAAAGAAAGAAGAAAGGAAGAAGCAAAAAAAAGACGAAAAAAGGAAAAGCAGGTTAATAAAAAAGGTTCATAAAACAGGAGGGAGAAAGGACAGGCAAATAAGAAAAAAAAGAAAAATGTACAATAGGGAAAACTGGGGTGAAAAAGGAAAAAAATAACAAGGAAGAAGAGATAAATATAAAAAATAAGAGGAGAAGGAAAGAAGAAAGGGAAGAAGCAAAAAAAGATGAAAAAGGAAAAACAGGTTGATAAAAAAGGTTCAAAAACAGGAGGGAGAAAGGACAGGCAAATAAGAAAAAAAGAAAAAAATACAATAGGGAAAAATGGGGTAAAAAAGAAAAAAAAATAACAAGGAAGAAGAGATGGAAAAAAAGAATGACAGAAGAAAGGGAAGAAGCAAAAAAAGACAAAGAAAGGAAAAATATAATGTAAGAAAAGGAATAGAGTGACAGGTTAATAAAAAAGGTTCATAAAATAGGAGGGAGAAAGGACCAGCAAATGGGAAAAAAGACAGATGAATGAAGGAGAAAGAAAGGATAGACGAAAGGAGAAAATGAAAGCAAGGACAAAGTGAAGGACAGATGCAGATAGAAAGAAGAAAGGACGAAAAACAAAAAAAAATTACAGAGAAAGTGTTGCAAAGAAAAAGAGAGTTGTTAAAAGAGGAGGAAAGACATTCAAATAAAGAAAGAACAGAAAGGGAAAGGCAGACAGAATAAAGGAAAAGGTAATAATTTCCTTGCGTCGGCTCAAGCCCATGTTTTCCAACAGGCAGAGACAGGCATGTCTGAGTGGAGGTCCACAGAAGCCGGTGCCGGCCTCTGAGTGACAGACCTTGTGCCCCCGCATGTCACAGCCAAATGAGAAACAAAATGATGGTGTCAAATTCCGGCTCCCATCTGATGGCTGGCTTTTAAAGAGGATGCAAAACTGCTTTTCAACCCAAATAACCCTTTTCATCCTCATCAGACATTTTCCTTAACAGAGGGTTGTCAGTCCTCCGTCCCCACTCCCACCCCCACCAGCCCGCTTCTGCGGCGCTCCAGGAAACCAGCGAGCGTGAACCATGACTCAGCACCACCTGGAGAACAGGCAGTTGACACAGTGCAGCTCAAATGATGACGATGCAGATTCCCCCCACCATACATCTAAGCTGATACAGGCAGCTTTGAGGATGTGGAGACGTTTTTCCAAAGGTGTTTGTGCAGCCCTCTGCATGGATTCATCCTAAATGTCTGAACAGCATAGTGACAGCAATAGAAGGCTTAAACTGTAAAGCTTTATTCACATTTTAGAGGTGCAGAGTAAACAGAAAATTCAATATGCCTTTATTTTTTCCTAACGCTGACAATCTTTGACATCTCCAGCCGTGGATTTTCAAAATAAATCCATAAACATATCTTGAGAAAAGCCCCCCTCCCAGAAAAAAAGCCAGAGCCTTCCTCCTGATTGTCAGCCTGCAGTCTAGATAAACATAGAAAAAGAAAAATATGTGCTGTCAAGTGTTGCTTTCGGAATAAGTTTCCTCCATGACCTACCATCTAGCAGCAGTTAGGATTTATGAAATGGAACATAAATAACCGTTTACAACAAAAAAACAGCACGCTTTTTCAACATTGTTTGCTTTGATAGACTGTCTCCTTTTAAAAAGAACAATGTGGATTCAGTATAAGTGCAGAGAAATGACTTTAAGTAGCCCATTGCAGTAGGTGTCTGAAGAAGCACAGGCGATGTGACCCGGTCGGCAGGCAGCTCCAGCTCATGCCATGAGTGCTGCCCATGCATCACCTCCTCCAAATCACCGGGTAAACGTTCTCACATGGAAATGTACACAATGAGCTAGCGTTTGATGTGCAAGGCTAATGAAGTCTCAAAGGTTTCACTTCTCTGAAACACTTACTGCTCAGCCCAGTGTGTCTTTGCGAGTCTGAACGTCCTCAGGTCCATTTAAAGTGCTGGGATATCTAGATTTAAGACCTTAAATCATCTCCTGTCTGAAAATACCTACTTGTCGGTAATTGCTTGTTAGGTTTTATTTTGAAACTATAGTGGAGTCCAGCATTGGTAGTGACATGACTCATTATATTCAGTACATTTTGCTGGGCTAGAGTAAGTAGGCCAAACAAAATGGGGTAATTGCTATGAAAAATGTATTTTCAGCCAAGGATGTGAATTTAGTGGTTCTAGTTTTGTTTCTAGTGTCTTATTTATTGCACAAAAAATAACTTTGATAGCTTTTTCCCTCCTATGCCCCTCCTTGTCGGCTTGTTTTGTTGGCTTTTATTCTAAGTCTTGAACAAAACAAGGACTAATCTCTTCATAACTACACATAACTACGTTGAAATCTATGAGTCTTGATCAAAGCGATGGTCTGACTGAAAAAGCCACTCCTCGGTCTGAAAACATGAGTAAACAATTTTACGGTCTATCTTGAAGCTTTCAAAGCCTCTATTAAATCCATGTTATCTGCTGTTGTTATGAACAAGTGCAAGCAGATCCACTCATCTGTGGCTTTCTTGAGTAGGAGGTCATTACATTAGAATATACACACACAGTCTCAGTTAATTAATCAATAATGCCAACACGCATACATTAAAATGTCTCCGTCCTCATCGACTGCACTTCACAGGGAGGCAAACCCTTACAAACTACAAGCTCACTGTGTACATTGCAAAGAACAATTACCCTGATGTAAATTGACCACTGACTATGCGCCTGACATTATTGGTCAGAGTTTAATAAGAGTCCACTTATCATCCCATTTGCATTGGTGTTTAGTTAATAGAGCCAATCAGAACTCTCATTTCATTCACGAGCAACGAAAACAACCAGCGAGACTGAAGCAACACAGTTTTGACTTATCCCGACTGGACTGTAGTGTTGTTTGATTGTGACAGGCGGGTTTTTGAAGCTCTAAAAAAACAACACTACATCACTGATCCAATGATTGTGAGATTGCACAGCAGTTTGTTTTTTTTGCAAATAGAGTTCTGTAGTCAAAGTGTTGTTTTTAAAAGACTAGCTGGGCGTCACTGTCAAGTTTAATGTGAGTTTGGGGCTGTTCCAGTTTTTCACCTTGCAGTCATCATGACCAAAAAAGACATCTACAATAACAATATTATCACAATATTTATGGAAACTTCATTAAACAACACTATCAGTCAGATAAAGGAGGGCAAGAGTCACACACGACTTAATAAAATGTACTGATCAATACTGGTGGGAGAAAAAATCGATTCACATCAGAATCGCGATTTTTTGGTTTTTCAATTTTTCAATAAATTTTTATGTTCAAAAAAATTTTTTTTTTTTCAAATTTAAAAATAAATCTTAAAAACTCACTTACATGTGATGTGTATTTTTGGGATAAATATGGTTCCTGAAATAGCCAGAAAATCAAGAAAAATCAAGAAAATCGACAATATCATAGGAAAATCGAATTGGGAGAAAAGCACAAGTTCCCAGCCCTACTGATCAACACAGCAAAGTCACCTGCACGTCAACATGTATTGTCTCAATATAACATTTGTGATGAACTGGGGTTTTGTTAATGAATGAAGGTCATTTTTTTGGTAAAGATGGTTGTGGTCATTACTGGTATATTTTGAGTATGTGAGGTAAACACAATATGCTTAAAATGCTCTTTCAAGATCTATCAAGAAGTGGAAAATGGATCCATCTTAAATATAGGACATCTTTTGATGAATTGATTTTTAGAGTCATATTTCCTGTCATATACAGAACCTGCTCTAAAGGAAACAGCAATCATTGTTATTGCTCATGGCAAAATACGAGACAAAACAAACTCTAAAATACAATAAAATTTAATGTAATAGTCAGATTTAATTCAGCACATGGCCCACAATAACAGTAATTCCATGCTATCTTGCTTCTGCAATAACCAGCAGCTAATGGATCCTTTGACTTCTTCTACAGGAGTCTGACAATGTCCAGCTGCTGCCTATAGTTATCCCACCATCAACTTAGTCTTTGGCCAATTAAAGCCAGTTTATGTCACCTTCAGTGATGTGGTGAGTCAAACTGGCAGGAAAATCTGCAGAGCTGCATATTTTTTTATATATGAATATCAATTTGGCGCCTGCGTATTGATAATTGTGTCACAGGAATCACGATGGTTTTATGTTCCTAAATTGATGCTGGTAGAATCAGTGGGGGCAACCATCTTCGAAATATCTCGACTTTAAACGACATCTAAAAAAGTTCTAGAAACAAATGATGATAATCATTAAAAAATAGCAATTCTTTAAAATAATACTAAATTATCTTTGAATCTTAAATCCTCAACAATAGCTTTGTGGATTAAAACAAGAAATTCACTGAGGTGGAGATTTTTCTGCACACTGTTAATCAGCAGTGGAGTCACTTTTTGTGTGAATCACTGCGGGTGTTTCTACATGGAGGGAGTAATAGAGGAATAATAATGGAGATAATTTAAGGACGGTTATGATATAAATGTCAAACTTATCCCCTTTATTTGCAAGTGTAAACATACCGTCCGGATCGGAGCTGGTGGAGTAAAAACCACGCAGAAGATGTAAAGATCAGAAAGATGAAATGTATCTCTGTGGTGATCAGTAATTACTTGAAACATTCTTCAGTTTGTTTAAACAGAGAGCACTTACATTCAGATGGGATTAGAGTGTTTCCTCTTGTGATTTATCTTTAATCTAATTTATACATGTGTGACTACATGGCAGCCATTATGTTTCCCAGTGCTCTGCTGGCCTCTATGTATGATTTACTGCGAGATTTATACCTTTTATTGTTGGCGTTTTCTGAACAGCAGGCTTTCTCCATGGATAAACCGAAGAACGTAGTGAGGGTGCGGACGTGCATGCGATGCCAGAGAGTGACAACAGATCCCTATCTCAGCCGCCATGCCATGAATAATCTTTAGCTTATTTTCTCAAGTGGTATCTCAGGGTTCTGGTCGAATTGTCTAAAAGCTAAATAAATCTGCTTGATTGAACTAATGGCACTGAGCCAAGATCAGGCACCAAGTCCCCATCTCACAGGCCTAATCTTTTTGTCACGGACACATTGACCAGCCTCAAACACACTCACATATTCACACACACACACACACACACACACACACACACACACACACACACACACACTAAACCTCCCTCCCCAGTCACTTCCTGATCGAGGAAACTTTGAACCCAACATGTGGCCCATAAGTCCTATCCACAGGTAATTAGGTTTGATGGTTAGTTGAGCAGAAGCATGGATTTTTTTATCCTCATCTCTGCTTCGCCTCCTGGTGGGTTGCCTTGACTTGTTTTTGATAAGCCCACCGCCAGCCCAGCATCCGTCTCTTCCAGCTGAACACACATTGTAAAAGCCACCGAGGAGCAGTCATCCCTTTTAGAGACGAATTACCCGCAGAAATAAAATTATGTAGGCTGAAAAGGTGCGTGTCACGACAAGACTGAGTACACATTTCAGTTCTGATTGAAAAATTAACCTCTACAAATATCTTTGGCATAGCAGACTGTCTTTTTAGGGGTAAATCACAGCTTATTTCTCCCTCTAGTGGTTCAGTTGAAGCCGGCTGTATTGAATGGTGTTTATTATGACAGACAGGAATATGTTAATCTTTTCTTTCACTGACACTGGGGCCAACTGTTGTGAGGATTGTATCTCATAAATTCATTGAACTGGCTTGACCAAGTTACTTTCAATTTTATTCCTCGCGAGCCTTTCTCCGGTTATCTCTTTTTCTATTTCCATTTTTGCACCTCAGAGGACAGGCGCATGCCCTCGGTTAAAATTTTGCAGAAGATTTGTATAAGTTGGTGGCACATCTTCAAACCTGTATCCTGGTGTAAGTGTATTTTTTTTGCCACATGTGCAGAGTTGGGAGAAAAGCCAGAATTACACATGAAACATCTTTGGATTTGATTTAAACTTCATTTGAATAGAATAGGAGGTGAGTACAAAGTAGGACAGGCAGTATTAGTGATGGGCATGGAAGTTCTTTTATATGTACTGAATCACTAGAATCAGTTCATTAAAAAGATTTGTTCACCAAATCACTGAATCACTTGACGCTTGGCGGGAGAGGCCTGCGACCCCGACCTCCTGAACTGATACACAGCTGAACGTTTCAGGATTCAGTTCAACTCACAGGGACTGGGAGACAATAGTGTTTGGCTGTGTTGATTTTGCAAAAAGTCATGATGTTTTAAGTGTACTGTCCTATTGTATGCCATTTATCAGGCCTGCTCAGTAAACTGGGCTCAGTGAGTGATTCGTTCACTGTATGTTTAGAAGAATTCGCTCTAAACATGCACCGTTCCCTCGCAAACCGCTGCAATGATAGGATGCTACGGGTTGAATGCACTATTTGTTAAATGGTGTGTCCTGTTGTATGCAAGTTGTTGTGGTGGCAATTTAGCAGTCAAAGAAAAAAAAAAGTAGTTTTGTTTGACAAAAATGATTCCAGAGAGTGTAGTCTAATGCGTGATTCGTTCACCAAGTGATTCAGCCGGCTGCTGGCCTGGCAATGCTGTTTCTCATTTCAGCTCAACTGAAGTGAGAAACGAACGAATCACTTGAGGAAGTGATTCGCTTCAGAACGTTCACCCAAAAGATTCGGTTCTTTTGAACGAATCGTTCGCGAATGACACAACATCAGGCAGTGTCTCGCCCAAGTGATGGGTTGATTGCATTGAATCAAATGCCAGTTGGTCATTCAGTGGCCAATTCAGAGTGAATGGGAGGATGGGTGCGTAAAAGTAATTCCCCATAAAGGAAAAGACTTAAGCAGGGAATGCTCATTTGGTCTATCTTTGTTTTTCCTGAACCCGCCTTCAATTTATCTTGTATTTCCATAAAACTTTTTGTGTTAATGCTTTTTTGTGAAGACTGCCCCCTGACAAACACACTCAGAAAGTAATTGTCAGGAGCACCATCTGCTTGAGCCAGTTCAAACCTTGTTTAATGTGGAAAGACTATCTGAATAGACGTGACATGCTGAAACAGTCTTAATGGAGACACGGGACACACACTTGGTTGCGCTAAAACAAGCATATTCAAAAACGTCGCACCTTGTTTTCATTCATTTATTCTGTTGGGGGGAAGGAAAAAAAAGGGTCGGCCACCTGCTGTAGCCATGATCCCAAAGCTAATGCAGTGTTTCCGAATGTTTATTTTTAGATAAAACGCAGAATTAAATGGATTGAAAAAGGAGTTAATGAAGTAGGCAGGATTTTGTGGAGCAGAATTCATTCTCAAAACGTATTGAAATCATAATTTTACTATCCCCGTGTGCAATGATGCTGTCCAATTTCTTTACTGCCACAGTTTGCCCATTAAGCATGTTACTGTGTATGCAGTGGTACAGCTCAGCAGCCAGTTAAAGTGAACGGCTGGTCCCAGTGTAAAGTCCAGACGTGGCTTCGTGCCTCGCTTGTCTTTTTCCAGCCAACCGAGCTTCGGCAGTGGGCGAGTGGAGGTTGTGATGGTGCCAACGAGTGTTTGCACTCACCTACAGTGGACATGTTTGGACAGACATGCCTGAACATGCTACAGAGGAGGTGAACACAGCCTCCCTCCACCGAGACAGGTATTGACCAATCACTATGATCAGTTAGTCCATCTTGTGACGTCTCTGAATGATCTTAGTTGTTAACTGTGATTTTCACATTCAATGAATGCTGTCGGTATTGAATTTTAAGGAGGGTGGAGTTGGTTTACAAAAAAAGAATTAAATACGGCGACTGATTTATCCATTAGGTCTGTCAGAAGGCTTCACTCTTCGAATATGAGCGTCCAAAAACTCATTTATGCCCTCTGCCCTCAGAGACCGACAACTATGGATTCATCCTGTACATATTTCCGTGCAATTTCAGTGTTGTGACTTCTAGCATGCTGAGCTGAGATCTATACTTGACATCCGTGTTGGCACGTCAGCTGGTTTCTCCTCTACAGCTGAAGCAGCTCTTTGAGTTTCCAACAGCTCTTGTCTTTGCGCCGTGAAACACATCCTCTGGTCCTCAGATAGCTTTTGGAGTATCTCAAGAATGACATGGTTAGAGGATGGCTCGGTCATAATGGTTACAGCATTGTTTGCAGCATTCTCCTCCACTTTGAAGGTTGCATTGTGCCCAGAGCCCTTAGGCTGCTGAGCTGTATAAGCATCGTTCTTTCAAGGGTTTGGCTTTTCATTTTGCGTTGAAATTCGTGTTAAAGCTGGACTGGAGTAGTTTTATTTTAAGCAAGATTAGTGTTTCTCAATATGTCGTAAAACTAACCGTGTTTGTGTTTTTGCCTTTTTGAGCCATGTGCTGCTGGAAAGGTTGGTTACAGTAAAGTGGTCGTTGTTGCAATCCGGCTCTCTGTGTACATATGTTTGTACAACATAGTTAAGCCATTACTGGAGCACTGTATATTATTTTATGACTTTATTATTACGGATAAACTAGGGGTGGGAATCACTAGTGGTCTCACGATACGATACCATCACAATACTTGGGCCACAATACGATATTATTGCGATTTTTAACATTTTGCAATACAGTGAGTATTACGATACAATATGCTGAGATTTATATATATATATATATATTTTAACTGTTTAGCTAATTTAGCATTAGGGTTTCCTTTATGTTTGTCTTATTTACGCTGTATTTTATTTTCATGTAGCACATCCTGCAAACCTTTTATAGATTTGTTGTACTAACTTTCTCCTGCTCAATGGTGTCTCTTCTGCCAACCTCACTGGACAAACAGTTGAAATATTTTTCCATTATCATAGATTTGACTTCATATTAGTAATTAATTCGAAAAATCTATACTTGGTAATTGAGACGATACGATTTATCACCAGACAAAATATTGTAATACTATGCTGTATTGATTTTTTCTCCCACCCCTTGGGTAAACTGTTAGGTGAACCTGGAATACTTGGTCACGCTAAGCTACACTTGTGTTTGTGTCCTGCAGTAAATTGTGGTCAGTGACAGCTGATGAGAGTAAGAGAATAAAATGGGCTTATCCTCAATCAATAGCAATGTCCAGACTGGGATGAGGCATCACTACATGGAGAAGTATGCTTTTAAGGGCGAGGTGTTTAAACAGCCACAGCAGGAATAATGTTGATATGATTAAAGAATAATAATATTGATAATTAGAAAAATTCAATAACCAACACAGACAAGATCAGTTACAAGTTATCACTTTTGATTAATTTCAAATCTGCCAGAGAAGAAAATTTGAAGGTAAAGATTGTGCTTCAAAGTTAAAAACTATGAACTTCTGTGAGGTTACCTCCCTAAGGCACCGGGACAAGAAGGTACAACTCAACAGCTGGTTGATGATCAGAAGGGAGCTGAATGTCCAAAGCCCTGGTGGCCATCTGAAAGTATTGGAAGTAATGCTCATTGTCAGTTTGTCCCATTGGTAATACCAAGCAAGAATAATCCGCTGTCCTTGTGTTGCGTTATATTCAATGGCTTCAGAGACCACTATCGTCGACAACGCTGCGTCCCGTTTATTCTTCTTTTTAGCAGAGACATAATCCATAACATCTCCACCGCCTACCGTGTTACTTGTCAGAAACTTTTGGCTCCTCTTCTCTGGTGCAACTTTTTGAATGGCATCCTTTCGTGGTTGTATTTTGTAATGTACTGTATCCCAACATAAAGAACATTTTAGGGTATCTGAGCCACAGGTCATATGGTTAAAAACTAAAGTATATATATTTTGTATTTAATGGAAGTGTGAGTGAGCGTTAGGACTGTTTTCAATTATTTTTCAATGTTTTTTGCATTTTGCATTGCCCAGGTTATGGCTTAATGTTGGTTTAGATGTATAAATATATGTGTGACTTTGAAGTTTAACTTTTAAGAGGAGATTTTCCTCTTTTAGGAATTAAAAGGATTCAAAGCCCAGATAAAGTACATGGTGGTGCGTTGGTTTGCTCTGGAAAGTGGATGGTATTTACACAGAATGAGTTTCATCCTATGGCGCAACATCTGAATTAGCGAAATGGCACATATATCAGAATTATTCGGTATTGGTGTAATGTTTTGCCTTTGCAAAGAAAAACAGGATTTGGTTCATTGCGAATTTCCCTCCATTGGTGTTCGTCTTTTAATTAGGAATCATTAAACTAAATTGCCACATTGCCATCTGGTTTGAGGATAAAACACATGCAAAAGAGATGCAATCTGCCATTTCCATAAAGGAGGGAGACTTGTCAGTATGAATGGAGCTTTAACACTGTCACACATGTTAGTGACATGGATCAGATTCAGGCTAGTCAAGCAGAAGCTCTCATAACACAGATCTGATATAAAAAAATCTCCCTCTCAACACATCTTGTAGCAGTTATTAAAGCTCCATGTTTTTTTATATGCCAGTATCCATGTATAAAAATACAATATTCCTGCATTCATTACTACCTGCAGCCTCACAGACACCCTCCTCTTCTCTCCCACTCTGTCTGGCTGCCTGCCCGGTCTTTGGCAGCTCGCACATGTGGCCAAACTGTAAATCAGATTCAGACTTTCCATTCAAGTGCCCTACTCAGGGGACTGGGCTGGCCTTTATTCTGACCTTGTGGACCTTTTTATAGGCTCAGAAAAGAGCAGCTGAATAGAGATAGCTCCATAGTTCACGCAGAAATGAAGAGCTGAGTGTCTCTTACCTTTGATTAAAATCTGACCTCGTGGCATTTTCAAATATTTGTGCATTTCAGGGGCACCTTTTTCAGAGTCTAACATTTCGGCGTACACTGTAAATCATCCACAGTTTAAATATCCTCCTTGAAATGTAGAGTGGTGTGATTTAGAAATCCTCTCCTGTGTGATTAATGCGTGTTGTAAGTAAAACTCTCCTCTCCTCTCAGAACAGAGCCATCCTCATGGAGTGATGGGAGCATGTTTTGGTCCTTTTCCCCCCACAGCTGATGCTCTGAGGGGAGTTTGTCAGAGCTCAAGCTGTTCACTCCCCCCACGGCTCCCCTCCCTCTTTTCTCTATCCGCTCTATCTCTTCTCTCCATCACACCTGATTGCATTTGACAAATGCCTCTATTGGCTCCATATCATCAGGTGCAGTGGAGGCAGCCTAAGACTATATTACTCCCCCCGTATAACACATCTGTTCTCCATTCTGCATGGCTGACACACTCGCTTCTGTGCTGTTCGAACGGGGCCAGGGCTCTGTCAGTGGAACAGCTTCATGAGTCGCAGGTTCCACTGGCTGTAAAAGGAAGTCCTGATGAGTGCATTGGACATGGCTTCCAGCGTGGACTAGGCACAAGGGGCACAGTGATTCACCATGGGGGGAAAATCATGTTCATGTAAACTCCAATGACAGACACACCAGCAGGGTTTGGTTATAAAAGGGTTCAGGACTGGAGCTGGTTTCAGACACAGCACTGAGGTTTGTGAGGAGTTTTTAACCTTTTCTACTGATTCATCTTCACTGGACCTACAACACTGCACTTTCCAGTTAAGAATATGTCAAAGTACATGCATAAAATAGGACATGATCCAGGGCTTAAAAGGGGACTATAAGGATTAAAACACAATTTAAAGGTAAAAATATAAAGTTTAGGAATAAATTCTGATTTCAAAGCACATATATTTGGCTATTTGGCCCCCCTTTTTTGTACGAATTAACAAATATGTCTGCTTTTTTATGTCCTCTATACATGTAATCATAATGTCCCAGAATCAGGAAACACAGTTTGCTGTGAAATACAAAAAACCCTGGACATGTTTAAAATAGAAATCAAACCATGCATGCTTTGTTTTCACCAAATAAAAGATGCAATTGTAGTTAAATCTTCTGTTTGGAGATTTTTAGCCGATTAGAGTCTGTAAGCAAATTACTTCATCAGCCCACAATTTTTTTATCCATCCAGCCAGATTTCAATCCAGTTGTCAAGTGATCAATAGTCGATACCCAGACAGTCTTTGTTCACAGTCAGATTTGCTCATGAGTGATTGATTTGACTGGTAAAGGACAGCAGAGTGAGAAATTCTGGTCACACTCCGCTACTCAAACATGTAAATGACGTGATGAGCAGAGAGATAACAGTAACTGCTTTATTGACAGGAGGCACCGAAGTCAACACAAACGGAAAATTCCTCACACCCGCTTTCAAGCAGCCAATGTTTGTCTCTATGAAACAGAATGTATGAACTCCTTGTTTTATTTTTCACTGATTTCGCTTTTATGGAGACAATTTTACCATGAGTTAAAAAACAAACAAACAAACAAACAAACCAACAACAACAACAACAACAAAAACTGTCAAACTTGTTTAAAACTTTCAGAAGTTTTCATCTGGATATAAAAAAGACTTAAGTTAACAGTGATGTGTCTTTATGAACTATACAAATTAAAATCAGTTCACCAGAGATAGGATTGGTTATTTCCACTGGCAATTACGTATTATTATTAATGTCTGAAACTACAAGGCAGTGGTAGGAGTCAGATGAAGTAAAAACCTTGTGCTAGCTACATAGATAGATTTTCTACCACCTGATTTTACGGCACGTTCTCAATGGGTGATACAAGTAGTTGCTAAAAAACACTTTAGAGTCTACAAACATTGAAGAAGAATAAAACGTACAGTGCCCAGAATATGTCTGTACAACCCATATTAAAAGTAAAGTATTACTCAATATCTAGATGAGTGAAAGTACAATTTCCAAAGTTTTGACAAAGCTGAGTTTTACATAATATTTTATTTACCATAAGATGAAAATAGGGGTGATATGGAAACTAACATTTAGCTTTGCTCCCAGAGGTTTGATTGGGGTGTACTCATTTTTGCATCCTGATTTTAAATTGAAAAAAAAAAATACGTTTTTGTATGCAACTTTAAAAAATCTTGTTTAAAATCAATGGCCTACATTTGGGGGAGTATTTTGTTCTATAGTTTGACTTAGAAAATGTTGATTTTGAAAGGAAACTAAAAGTTTTCTGACAACTCTGAAGGGGTGTTCTCATTTATGCTGAGCACTGTAGATAGACAAAAAGAAAAAGAAAAAAACACATAAGGTGGCAGAAGAGTGAGACAACAAATTTAGCCTGGCCAGACTACTTTTATTGGACACTGTCAGACCATCAAACCAAGCCACAATGCAGTAAGTAAGGATGGACTTAATAGAACACAGATAAAACTAAAAACTCAGAATATTACACAACTTTTTCCTGATGGCTCATTACAGTTGGAACATAAACTTTCCCCCCTAATTTCAGAGGAAGATCCTATTCGATTAATCGATCAATCGTAAAAATAATCTTAGTCGCGTCGATTATCAGATTAATCATTTGCGGCAGCCCTAACTGTCAATGACATCTGTCTTGGCCTCCATAACGCAGATAAATGCAGTGTGTTTAGGGGCAACACTGAGCTGATCAGACACTGATAGCTATATCACCGCACTGGCCAACTCGACCTGTGACACGCCTGCTTACTGGCTGATTATTAAACATGGACTTTGAAAGTGACTTTGGGGAGATATATGTGGAGGGGAAAACAAAAGAGCACTGCAGAGGCTCCTACCAGGCAGCGACGCTGATGGACTGTCATGGCCCAGCGTCTCATCAGCAGGAACGCGAGTAGGGTTGGCACCGTAGTCGCCATGTGGTGGCAAGGTTAGGTCACATCAGCTGCCTCTGACTCTCATACAAAGAAGACACTGAGCTGAAAAGCAGTACAGTAAAGGGGGGAAGAAAAAAAACTCCCCTTTACCTCAATTTCACCTGGTCGATATCTTTGGAATTACTTTCATTTTAGAAGAAACAAATTGAGAGCGGAAGATAAAATGAGGGTGATGGAAAAATATTGAATTAAATGTCACAAAGAGGGACAGAGAGAGGAGGGGTTGAAACTCAGGACTGCCAGGAAGACGGATAGAGTGCCTCAAATCTATAAGGCTCTTCATGTGCGTCATGTGCTCTCATGAGTCAACCAGACATTGCACCTGCTGGGAGGTAATTGGAGGGCTTCCTGGGAGAGATGGCCGAGGCTCTGTTTTGCCTCTGGGCCACCCTCCGTCGTCTGAGCCTGCTCTAATTGGCATGGCACATCGAAATGCTTATAATAGGCACGTACTAATGATTCATTGATGATCAGTTAATCTTCCTGCAGACTTGTGATCCATCAGGAATAAATTTTGATGCTTCCTCAGGGCACTTGGTAACTTTCTTTTTGCTTTTCAATTAATAGCTCAAATACCTTTTTGTCTTGAATAAAGGCTCATGCAAAAATAAAGCATTTTATTAAGGAGAACAAAATGTATTTCTAAAACCTTGCATGCACTTTCAATTGTAAGTTGCTAATAAAACTGATAATTGATAGAGTAAATTGCTCGGCGATTGCCTTCCTATTGGAGACACTGCGGCTCGGGAAGTGCACTTGGTTAGCTGTGCTGCTTCTCCCAGCCCACCCATTAGTTCAAATAGGGGGGCACTGGCACCATATGGTGGGTCCTTGACTGTGACAGACTGACACATTAGTCATTGATGGCTCACAGCCTCTCGGATGATAGGCAGTGCTTAAAAACGCTGACCTACAAACACACACATACGCACAGACATACACATACACACACACTTAATTGATCCTGCCACGCTCACAGTAAACATAGGGACATTTTTACTGAGGTTGTATAAGCTCAGTGATTTCAGTTATCTGTTTGTGAGGGAAAAAAAAGTGAAATAAGAGGCAGTATTTTCTAGAGGATAATCATGGCTGCACTTGTTGTGACCCTCTGAAAAAAAAAAAAAACAGGATTATGACTCTGTTGCTGTCCTTTTTTTTCTCTGTTAATGTAACACAACATGAGGAGATTGTTCACTTAGCTTAAACATTTAAAAAATCAGTGGTTATGATTCACTGTAACCCACACTCATAGAAAAGACATGTTTGACTAATAGTGGCTAAGGAGGGGATAGTGTGTCCCCTGACATAAATCATGTTGGCTTCTGCTTATGTTGGCTGATACCCAAAAAATCAAAATATGAGCTCTTGTATCAGTAATAACCAAGTTTTTCTTTCTTCAGGACCCTTTGAGTTTATTAAAGATAATTCAGTATCAAATATTTAGTGCCTAAGTGTTAACATTTTAGGGGTTTTAAGAGCTTAACAGACCTTAAAAATTGTGACAGGCTGAGGTGAAATTCACCTGTGTAGTGATATGGATAAGATGAGCATCAGCCTGAGGGAGCTGTAAGCCCGTGTCCCTCCTCTCGGCTCCTCTACAGCACTGAGGTGCTTGCACATCCTGTTTGAAATGTGTCATCAGCTGTCCTGGCAGGTGCGTTGCCACATAAACCTCTGAAGTGACGGCACTTCTTGCCTGAAAAGGTCATGGTAGGAGTGGGTTAAATGTCCCCTGGAGGAGAGAGCGGCAGGCCACTCACTCAGTGATTTGTGCAGGTTTTACACCGCTGGAGCTGCTTCGCCTCTCTGAGTGACCTTGACCAATCCTCCTTCAGTTTTAACTTTTTAGTCAATCTCTCTAAAAAAAAGTGTCTGGGCACCACATGTCAGATGTGCCAGTAGTCATTAGTCTTAGTCTGATTGCTGATCTGAAGAAATAAAAAAAAAAAGATAGCCATTAGAGGTCAGGCCATCACAACAGCAGCAGCACAAAACACATCCTCTGTTTTGGTTTAATCCAATTAGACATCCACTGAAGCTTCAGTTGTTTTCAGGCAAGCCTGATTAACTTTGTTGTGAAGAGCTCGACTTGTCTCTGTTGTTTTTTCTCTTTCTTGTGTTTGCTTAAGAAATTATCAACCTTCCACAATCTATCCCAATGTTAACATTTGTACATTTTTAACTTAAACTACAGCATTTAGATTATTACTAAAATAAAGATCACAAATTTTAATATCCAGTCTTAATTTAACTGTTAATCTGAGTAAAATTAATTTGTAAAGTGCCTGTCAAGAACACTTCTTACAAAGCGCTTCAGACTAAAAGATTAAAAGGCAAAACAGAGAAAGCAACAAGTGTTAAATAAAGACAACTACATAAAAGCAGAAACAAACAGATTAAACACAGACAAATCTGAACAAATACGTCTTCAGCTGCTTTTGAAAACGTCCAGTGTTCGGCTCTGAAATTAAATTTCTAAATAAGTATCAGGGTGAATTAAATCCACTGAAAATGCATTTATGTTTATCATCAGAAACTAAATTAAATTGATTACATGATGTGAATCTTAAATTGTGATAACTAAAATGAAATGAAAATGAGGATCTGTAATGCCCTATTAAAATAATGCTTTTGATATAGCCTCGGTAATACCTTGCTGGAGCTTTATTGAAGTCAGTTTGATAAAGAAGGGAAGCTTGAACCTTGTCTGAAATATCATACTTTAAAGTTTAAAATGTGCCGCCCAGGTGAATTTTTTCATCTTTTTTCAGAACGACCTGCCCTGCTCATCGTTACTCTCTGTCATCCTCCCTCCCACTGGGTCAATATGTGTAACGGTCATCTCCCACCACACGCCTTTTTGCCTCAACAGAGCAGATTATATGATGGCAGTGATTTACACCTCTCACTCACATTCACACGGCTTAAATAAAAGTGCTGCCATTAACACCGCTGCTCAGCGGAGGCTGGAGAGACGCTGTTTAACGGCAAATGGTCAAAAGCAGCAGATATCCCTGATCAAATGAGGTCAGCTGCTGCTTCTGAATGGCTTAGCTTTATGATTGTTTGTTTACGATAACGACAATCATTTGACTCATTTGAAAATGGCTTAAGAAATTGAAAGACTCCTCTATGTGCCATCGTCCTTTGAGAACGGAGTCCCAGACTTGATTATGGAGAATAATTCCTTCTTCTGCTGTTGGCAGGTGGATATTGGTTAAATATCTTCTGGGTCTTCTTGTGTAACACAACTATGTGGTGTGGTCTCCTCTTGTTTTTAAAGACGCCATTTGGAATTCATTACCAGGACTCGGTATGCAGATTGGTGAGGGCTTTGATTAAAGCTCTAACAAGCACTTGATGGGTGGGGATATCACATTTCCTTTTGTTTTAATGCACTCTGTTAGACTCACTCACAGTTAATAAGTCACAATCAATCTACCTGCTGTACGCACTGAGGCTTTGTAAGAGCTTAACAGGACCCCTGAGAGACGGAATAATTTCACTTGTGAAACAGACTGACAGAGCGAGCGTGTGCATTGATGTTTGCGTCTGTGTGGGAATTGCACCGGCTCTCATTGTGTATTTATATGCTTGTGTAAGAGAAAAAAGGAAACTGCCAAAGGAAAGCTGTCAGACTGGAAGACAGCCTCGGTATGTTGTATCCTTTCCATCTTCACTTGAAAGAGTTTGTGCCGTTGCCTCAAGCGAGTGTATCATATTGATGACCTCAGAAACGGCTCTCCTGGAATACCTGACTGTATGCTTTCTAGTGTCCACATCATCTCATCTCACGGATGAAAAATAACCAAATCTATCCACGGCTGTCAAAGCGGCTCTCACAAATATGCAGAAATACACACAAAACACGGCGAAGATGCATCAGAGGTCACTCTGCACACTGGCGTCTTTAGTAAATCAGGGCTGTAAGGCAGTAGAGTGTCTATGAACCCTGTGATGGCTTTAAGTTAAAGGTCTGTTTATGGTCGCTCTGCGTTAAATGTCTTTGCTGAGGCATGAAGCCGAGGGAAACACAGGGTTGAGACTCAGAATGCATCACTGCTACCTCCTTCCCTCAGTGACATATTAAGCTGGCATTTGAACAGTTTTAAGGTTGATTGAGTATTTCATTAAATTCAGATTTGTTCCTTTTGGTTTATTACAATATAACTAAGGTGCTCTTACAGAAGACATACTTAAAGGGGATTTAAACTGGTTTCATGTTGTTTATTTTAAGATTTATCACACTGACTCAAATGATGTAAAGTGGCCTTTTATTCTTAAAATGATATTGATATTATTTAGGCTGTATGAGAATATTAATGGGAATAAAACAGTGCTGCAGGTCGTAAGCTGTCGTTTCATCCAATGACATTTCTTTTTGGCAACGATGCACAGAAGTGAACATTTCTCAAAACACCAGAAAAGATGAGATAGTTGTTTCATCGGTTACAAGTTTCCCATATATAAGGACGGTGGGAGGAAATCATCATCACCTTCGACTTAATGTTCGTTGTAATCGTACAAACCTCCTGAAGTCGGGTTTCCGACTTGGGAAGTCAGACGATCCTCGCCTTTCCCGACTTGACAACAATGTCATATTCCAAGATGGCAGCGCAGTGCATTAACAGTAAAGAGGAACAGTGAAAGCTGTATTTTAAAAAAAAAAAATGCATTTATTTATTAGCACTTCTGTTTTGTTTTTGTGAAATTAAATAAATGGTATATGTTGTACTGCTCAACGTGTAACTGTGAATATGGTGCCATGGTGTTTGTAAGAGTAAAGTACTGTGTTATTCGTTGCCTACAACTGGTATAGCTAACAACAACTAACATTCAATGACAATGGCTAACAACAACTGACAACAGCCAATGACAGTTGACGATTGTAAACAACAGCTAACTGTAGGCGTCCATCTTGGTTTTCCGACTTGTTTACTGGAACTTCGTCAACTCGGGTGTAACGTCATTCCCAGCTCTGACATCCGACTTCCATGGTAACTGGAATGCAACATTATTGATCAATGATCTGGATTTAACGCTAAGCACAAACATGAAACCTACATTAAGTTGAAGCACACTGTCCTGGCTTTCACTGTGTCTACCTCTGTTCAAGTCCTCAGCTGTCACTGCTAACATGCACGCCCACAGCACGTGTACGTGCACTCTCCATAGTAGTCTCAAACCTGGTTAAAACTTAACACAATCTAATCAAGGGCACCCGAGCACGGACATTGACATTGTGGAAGCAGTGATTTACTGATCGTACAGCTCCATGAAACATCTTCAGGACATTTGAAAGCTCTCCTGTTCCTCCTCCCGTCATTATCCTCCTCCTAACAGAGATGCTAAGGGCTTCATCTTTTAAATTGTTTTTTACCTGAAGTAGCACCTGGAGCATTTCATCTTTTCTTACATGCAATTTTGTGAAGTCACTGCATTTTTTTAATTGAAATAGAGGAAAGCCTGTGGCTGCAGTTGGCACTTTTTAGTGTGATAGGGCAGAGTCAGAGCTGTGATTGTTTTGATGAATTTTGATAGCAGCGTGGCAAAATAACACAAGAACTAAAAAGGCAATTTCTATAATCCTCTATGGTTGTTTAAAGAAATGACTGTGCCTAGTAAAAAAAGATCATAATACTGAGTTTTGTTTTTTTTCAATTAAATGATTGACTTTAAAAGGCTGATTTCATACTCAAAATATAATCAAGGAAGGCGTTTTAAAGTGTGATCAGTTAGTGTCTGTGGTTTCTGTTTAGAGATGAACAAGCTGGCAGATAAAGCAAGACTATCTCTTCTTCCTGACTTAAAACGTTCACCATTTCAGTCAAACTAACAGCATCCTTAGTGTGCACACAGCAGCCTTTTATTCTGCTTTCTAAGATTAAAACTGTGCAGCGATGTAAACCTTGTTCTAATTTAATGTAGGACACAAAAGAGCTGACCCGAGACAGCAAAGACCAGTTGATTCAGATAATGGTTGCACAGCCCAACCCCAGCAAACTCTGTCAGTCTTATTTTACTAGGGTGACCATATTCCGAATCCCCAAAAAGAGGACACAACCACGCAGGGGTGGAGTCACTGAGTTGCGCCAAGTAAATTTTGAGAGATTTTTGGGTCGGGTCGAGTTATTTTTATGAGCTCAGTAAGTCCATGTGACACAAACTCAAAACTTCCACACAAAACCCCAACATTTGAAGGACTTTATAAACTCCCCTGGACAAGGTTGGACAGACCGGACAGCCCCCCAAAAAGAGGACATGTCCGGGTAAAAGATGCGTATGGTCACACTAATTTTACACAAATAATGAATTTGCCTGAGATCATGCCAAATCTTTGGTGTAGAATTGATGTAGTGAACAATTTTAACATAACATTTCTGTTGTATGCTTTATAATTCTCTTTTTAATCCACTTTAAACTGTTCTTGTTATAAGATTAAAGCTTACAAAGCGTACAAGATGTGAGTATTTATATAGAGTGTTAAAAATTAGTCTTAAAATATGGATGCCAATCATCATGAAAAAGGCCCCTGAAACTCATAAGACTCGACTCCTTGAAGATGTTGTTTCAATCGGCGTGACCGATGCCAGCCTTCTGCTTACCTCTAACAGATCTCTCTTCTCCACACTGCAACTGCACCCGAGTTGAACCTTGTAACTCTGCTCACCACCATACCAAACACAGCATGTCCACAGTTTGTTCATCTTTCACCTTACACAACTGACTGCACTTTACACCGCTGAGTCACAAAAATGGAGTCTCACACATTTTCCTCACACCTGTTAACAACTTTCCACCTCAAGACCAAATCTCCTGTGTATTACTTCTCTATTGAGTGCACTTCTTGTCCTATTTGGAAAAAAGTTGGAAACTCAAGTGTTACTTTTGAATCATTTACAGTTTCCAAAAGAAATTCAGAAAATTAAGAGCTTGCAACCTTTCAGACCCAAATCTGTTTGCAGACAAAGTTAAAGCTTGTTGATGTTTTTTTTTTTCCTTCTGAAAACGCTCTTCACTTCAAAAGGCAGCATATTCCTTCTGTCAGAAACCCAAGTCTGATCCTTCACTCAAAAAATACAAAGCAGCCAAATGCAACATTGAGCAGGCTTTTTCCCAGTCCTATCTGAAAGAGATTAGAGGAACATGCGTTTCCTTCTTTGAGCTCGCATTTCAAACTCTGCCTTCATTACTTAACCACTGGTGGAGCAGTGGAGAAATGAGCCTGCGAGCTACATGCTGTAAGTAGTTCCAGTAAGCCTGGGCATCCTGGTCCTGGTTTATGTAGGGACCCTTAAATTAGATTGCCACAACTAAATAGCTCCATAATGGGATCACTTGGTTGATTTTTACGGTCATATTCTCGACATCTCTTTTTTGGGGGCTGTCTTTTCCAGCATGTTACAACTCTACTTTCCCCCATAGCTTTAACGGTGCAAAAAAAATACCGGTTTAAAAGGAGAAGTGTGGGAGTTTGGGAGATCCCCCGAACAGCAGATATATTTTTATTGTCTTTCAAGATGAAATGTGCACGTGTGTCTGTGTTACTGAGCCGGAGACAAAGACAGATTTGATGTCCCAGCCAGTGTGTTTGAAGGTTTCTTTGATTTTCACAGAGGTTCTGTGACAATTTGACAGCAGCTCAGAGGACACGGAAGATTTTTTTTGATGCTCACTGTCAACAAAAAGGCATCCACCACATACAAATAGCTATTTATCCTCTCCTCACTAAATGTTTGGGCAGCGTTCACCCGACTTTCTCGGAAACGGGACACCTCCGTCTTTCTTCCTCTGTCCGAGCGACAATAAACGACCTGACATGTTGAGCTAACACCACTGCAGGGATGCCACAATGAGTGATGAAACAATGGTTTTGTTGGTGTTTGTAAACTGGAATTGATGGGTAAAGGTAAAGAGAGTGACTCCGACACCAACAGCGACCAGCTCTGCTATCTCTTCCCAGCACAAAGCAGGCTCCGTTCAGGCTGTTTTCTCAATTGCGACAGGTTGAATGTGGCTTAATAAAAGAGAGACAGAGCGGAAATTTCACCCAATTCCTGCAGATAAGAGGGTATTGTTTCAGCGACTCATGAGCATTTTGTTAGAAAAATGTGAAAATTCTGATTGGAGTAAAAAGAAACAAGAAATCTTTTTCTTCTTATTCTCTCTTTTCTTTGTATTCCAGGCCTGTTCTTGATGTGCGTCTATAAAGACAAACCAGGGCGACATATGAGTCCTGGAGATTAATTAGAAATACTTAATGGGGCTGATTTAGTCTGTATATGTGCATTGGGAGTAGAGAGGCATGATACCCTGTTGGTGCTGTTTGCCTAATGCAAAGTTTTCTCTTTTATTATTTGTTGTACAAAGCAACAAATATGAGAATAGCTTTTTCTTTGAGTGGCTAATTAAAAATCTGAAATGCTCCCGTATCTTTGTTTTCTGTTGTGGTTCCTCAAGTCACACCAAACACTTTTGCTGTATCTGCTACTGGAGTTTATCGTCATGCATTTCCTTTTTTTTTTTTTTCCTTCTTCTTCATTTTCATGTTGCATGCATGGCTGTGTCAGGAAAGAAGCTACGGTTATCAGCCTGTTCTTTCTAAGCCTCAGAGCGCTGCCTGTGTTCACATGATTAGGGTTATATTGCCCAGTGGTCTTACTGGATAAATAATTGTATTTTAAATTGAGCTGCATTTTGTTGCTGGCTTCGTCGAGTCTGTTATTCTTGTGTAATTGAATTTATTTCTCCACAGGTGTGCCCATTTCTAAAAAGCAGCATTAATGAGAATACATTACTGTGAGAACGCCATGGTACCTGAGTGACCTGGCAACCAAAATCAGCTTAGACAACTCTGGCACAGTGTGATCAACAAGGGAGGAGATTGAATGAACGTGTTTATTTGAGAAGAGGTTTTGAACATGAGAGTGAAGTTACAACCGTTTGATCGTATACTAATCATACAATTGTAGACTTCAATTCAAGTTTATCAGTTTGATGTTATTCTAAATATTTCAGTATTTAAAACCAATTAGTTTCAAATGCATTATCCCCTCATGTATACAGAAATACAATCTAAACCCGTATAGCTGGTTTTATCGGTGTGAATAGTGCCTTTCTGCGTCATTGTGGTGCAGTATTTCCCATGCATCCACTCATTCATCGGCTTTATAATTGGTAAAGACGATAGAATCAGTCATACCACCACAATAAATCACAAACTTTCCTTGAGCTCAACAATTAGGTGCTGTGATGGAATTTGTGTGAGTATCAGGCCATACTTGAAGATATTCAGTCTTTTTAAGATTTCTCTCAACTCCCCAAACGCCCTGTCGTATTGCGGTGTGATCACATTGGGGCCGTTGCAGAAATGGCTGAATTGGAATCTTATCTTCTTCCATCTTTCCCATTACGGGCAGATTGAAAGCCCTGCAGCGGTGCTCTGGCCCGGTCCCCAGTCAAGACCGCTTTTTAGACGGCGATTTGACAGCTTCTAAAAAATGTCACATTTTGTTGTTAAGATGCACCGCCAAGCACTTGAGCCATACATGCTGTGGCATCAGCACCAGTTCAGTTGTGAAGCTTCGCTGACCTTCCCCGCACTCCTGGGCATCACCCCTGGCACCACCTGTCTCCTGGTGTCACCGTGACATTATGAACTTGAAGGGCCTGATGTGTAGCAGTAGGCACAGAGCCACTTCCCCTAACTTTCATCCCATACTCAATAGAAAGCACTGCTGGCCAAGCTGGGTGCTGATGGAAAATAAGAGAAATGGTAGAAAGAAAAATATTAGATAGTGTTACTTGATATTTGAGAGTGGGGTGTGGTGGTGTCAGTAGAGTCCTTACAAATCTGTGTTTTATCCAACTGAATCAAAGAGTTTGTATTTAAAACTCATTTAACAGAGACAAAGACTTCACACTAGTGTTACATAGATGTCTCTGCACTACCTTCAATTTGTATGTAGGGCCACATTACCAATTTATGAATGTGTGTAAATGTATTTAAAGCTACATTCAGATAATGTATTTATTGTGTGTGGAGAAAAGAGACATTTTCAATTGTTCTGAGATACCAAAGTCCAAAGAAAATTGGAAGAAATTAAACCAAGAAAAGATAGTACTCGTCTTAGAGCGTGTCCTGTCGAGATGGGCGCTTTTCCTTATGCTCTATGAGTAATGCAACCCCACCAAATTAGGGGTGGCATTTGTCAAGTGTTAAACATATTGTGATGGTGTCAAATTGGAGAGGGAGTCCAACTAATGCCACATAAAGGTTTTCTAGTCGATGACATTCCTCCCCAAAACCACCTGGGTGACATTAGGCAGGATGAGCCCTTAGAGCTCATGTGTAGAAAAGACTTATTATAAACAACAAAGTAGCTTTCTGTGCTAAAAAGAGAAAAACTGTGATTGAGTGTCAGCAAAATACTTGTTCATGTGGTCGCATTGATGTTCCCTTTATACTACTGTGATACAGTCTCCTTTAGACAGGTCAAACACACATCTCCAAAACTGTATGCTTTAGGGGTGTCCTGATAGGATATTGATATCGGTCCAATATCAGTAAAGAAAATAACAATATCGGATTATATCGGCCTGCATCTAAAATCTCAGATATTAGCACTCTGATACAAGCAGTCCATTCCAGACTCCACTCTGGTATCCAACAGCACCCTGATCCAGCAAACCTTAATTACAACAACAGTGTGTACGAAGGTACTAACAAAGTAGCAAGGAGTAAGAGTGATGTTGGCCTCGTGGCAGTATTTTTTGTTTAATTCTGAAAAAGACAATGCAGCTGAGTGAAAAACTTATCATGCACAGATCAATATTGGTATCGGTCAGTATTGAAGGCTACAATATTGTTATCATATCGGAACTCACAAAGTTGTATTGGGACACCTCTAGTATGCTTATATATTTGTATACGACAGGATGTGACGCAATTTAACACAAAATGATATGAAACAATACATTATAATACAAAACTGTATGTTGTTATAACATGCAACAGCACATCATGTTACAATGTAATATGAAATAACATGATAGGATATGATATAATAAAATACAATACAATTCATAATACAATATAATATCATACAATATGGAACTTTAAGAAATGATATAACAAGATATGATACCAACCAGTGTGCTTGTCCCTAGAGGGATATTTGTCTCACTTAAAATGGCTGCGCACATTTTTTGTCCCCTTCGTTTATGTCCCATTATTTTTGTCGCTGTAAAGGGAGCCCTTGAGCAGGACAGACGAGACTTCAATAACAAGTCAACAGGAAGGTCAAATGTTTTTAAATCTCTGTGAATCTCAGGAAGTACACATGTCCGTCTCACTTCCCAACTTATTTCTTCAGTCGGGCAGTTTAAGCCAAAGCTGCAGCTCTGAGATGCTCTGGGGGGCACCACTTCACTTACACAGGAGCTATATATGTGGTGGGGAGGGGACCCCTACTGTCCACCATCTGGGCAAATGGCAGGTCTTTATGCCAGCATGGTAGCCACCGCAGAAAGAGGGCATGGGGGCATAGCGGGAAGCTCCAAAAGACAGACAGAGGGGGCATTTGCAGACACAGGTCATTCTTTCTGGGTAAAAGAGCCACTGAGTAACACCTGTGCTCCTACTCCCCTCTGCCCTACTTCAGACATCCTGTCAGAAAGCCCGTGCTCAGCAGAACTACAGGCTCCAAAACAAAAGACTTTGCTGCCTTCGCAGAGTGCGTGCAGGTGAATAACAATAACCACTCATTCAGTTATTCATATATTCATATGTGTGTTCATATTTAGCCTTCACTGGGAGGGTGGTGAACTGCACTAGGCTGATGCAGAGAGGCACTGGGCTCCGTTTCTCTTCTCCGAGTTACTGGGGAGGAAAGTGACAGGACGACTGGTCAGGGTGTCCTTTGAGGAGGTAGCGATGGACTTAGTGGACGGGGATGTTAAAAGCAGTGAACTACTAATGAGGAGATTTAAGACAAGACTCGGCTGGGCAAAGCGGTGCGGTTGGTCCCTGTTCATCTGATAGATTAGTCTTTGAGGCTTTAACGGCCTCTCAGATTGTAGACAGCAGTTACCAAAAAAGCTAATAGATACTTGCACATTATTTGCTGCCTTGCTCCTCCCTGGAGGAGCTGTGAACCCATCCTCTGTAAAGCATTCCATGTTCAACCTTGCACTGAAATCTCTCCCCCACGGCTATGGTCTCAGCACACCCAATCCTTTCATCCTCGTATCTCTCAATCCAGGTAGGGCTTGGCTGGAGACCAGTGCTCGCTAGAAAAGGAGAGGCCTTCTGGCTGCGCAATCGATTTCTGTAGAGCAAAAATGTACAGTATGAGCAGCCGTGTCGAGTCAAAATGTAAATGGGCCGAGGTCTGAAATGATCAGGGGGGCCTGGGCGCACATGGATCAGGGAGTATGTAAGCACGAGATAGCATTTACCCCTGGTTTTAACTAAAGCACTCAGGCATTCTCCTCTGTACTGTAATTCCCTCTGAGTGCTCAGCGTGAAAGTGAAGCACTGTTATCAGCCTCTACCAAATGCATTAGACCTTCTCTGACCGCTGAAACAGACCACCTTGTTGTAGATCATTCCCCTCCGCGCAGAAAGGAGGTGATGAAGAAGTTGTAAATTAGGATTGTATAGTTTCATGCCCCTTAATGATTACGGCACCCCTGGGCCGCCGCGCAAGCGCTCCCTCTCTGCAATTTTGAGTTAAATACAATATATATGCCTGTCAGAGAATGAGGGGGAAATTGATGGTACTACCTGATGTCACCCGTGGTAATAATGTATGGTGATGACACAGCAGACTTTGGACCACTTTGCACTTTTTCTGCATGACATGTGGGCAACCAGCAAGGTTGCATCTTTTTTGAGTGCAGAGTGAAGGTAAGTGGGCCGACAGCGTTGGTTTGAAGTGCTGTTTAACTCTTTTTGGGCCACTTCTTTTTTTAGTCAGGCTGTCTTGCTGCTCTCTTTTAGTGTGTGTATGAGAGAGTGTGTGTGTGTGTGTGTTGGTTGTGAACGCACCAAATATCCTTGGAACCCTGTCACCTGTTTTTTTGTATGTAAAAGAGAAAAAAAAGGTAGATCCAATCCCTCTTATACTTAAAAAATATGTTTTTATAGTTCAAATCAGTAAATGAATCAAGATTTGTTTTCTTTAATATCCGTTTTCCTGTTGATTTGTTATGCTGAGCTCATAGGATGAATTTCTATATACTTTAAACTTCAAAATACAATCTGATCTTCCCGCATGATCATATCAAGACAATTTGATTTCACTGGAGGTTGATAAATAGTGTTATTAACACTAATTATTCTCCGGCAGTAATTCGGTGCAGGAATATCCTTCCTGTCAACACCACTACATTACTTAATCTGTCTGTCTTGCTTCCTCTTTGCTTTGTCTTTGCCTTTCTTTGTCCCCATCTCACTTAAATCCACTTAAACTCTTCTGAGCTTAGGTAGAATTTTCTGGTCCAAAGCCGTGTATCAGCTTTGATACCGTCAGATCCTCTCAGGGGAGACTTGTTAAATTTGCCTAACCTTTCCTGGTATTTATCGGCGACACTGTGGCAAACAATGTTAAATATCAATATCTTGCGTCTTGTTCTCGTGAAAAACTTTTGTTAAACATTGTGTATCTCAGTGAAACTATGTAATGTGTTTTTGATCTGGGTCCGTTTGAAGGTTACATTTTTCCATGATATTGTTTTTATTATTGCAGTTTGTGGGAGGTTGAGACCCTGCAGAGATAAGATGTCAGCAGGGGCAGTTCCCCTCCTCCCTATTCAAAACATGTCTTTAAAAAGCAAATAAACTCCCTCAGCAGCTGCTTGGATTGGTTGAACTGTATTGACAATCTGTTAAAGCGCAGAAAAAGGGCTTTTTCCCCTCTTTTGTGGAATTTGACAGTGATAAAACGGGATTGCAGCAATAATGGCTGTCATGGATCAACACCTAGAAACATTTTACTCTGCTGATGTGGACATGAATGGGATCCAAAGTCATGTCTCCCTCTGGCTGACTGCCAGGACCTTCACAGGAGCTTTAATAAATGGTTTGTACCAGCAGCGGTCCTTGGCCTGTGTGTGTGCGTGTGTGACTGTGTGTGTGTGTATGTTTCTCCGTGTGTGAGTGTGTGTGTGTGTGTATCGTGTCACTGTGTGTTTATATGCCATAGGGATTTTAATAAGGACTAAGTGTGGGAGAACCCTCCTGAGAGGGAGACCAATAACCTACACTAGTGCATGGAACTACTAAAAGGGTTGAAGGAACATTGAAGGGGAGGAAGCAAAGGTGTTCCAGCTATTTATTCGCAGCACCAGGGTGTCCATGAATTATTCAGCATGACATTCATTCATAATTAAGTTTTTTTTAACGGATAAGTAAATAGACAAGGCTGTGGTGGAAGAATCAGTTTTTACATGACACATATAGATTTTTCTTCAAGTCATACTTAATGACAAAACCTAAGTGTGCATCTGCTCAAGCGAAAGCTAATGCATGTCCATTGTGAGTGCAGTGAGGGGTGGGGGTGCAGTGAGGGGTGGGGCCTTCTCAGCGGGTGAAGATGGACAAATTGGATCAGTAGGTGGGCTGCCTCAGGCAGCAGGCTTGGTGGTCGGACGTCTTACACAACTGTAGATACCAGCCTCTGGGTAAGAGCTCTGAGGCCTAGCCTAGAGTGGAGTTTTGTGAGGATATGCTAGGATTAGAAAGAGGACCACTCTGAGTATGGCGAGTTTAGTCAGTGGTCCTGGTTTTAAACTTATTTTTAGAGGATAAAAAAAGATCTTTATTAGTGTGTTTATGATATGTACCAATATCATGTTAGTTTGTCACAGATCATACTATGCTGTGTTTGGAGTAGTTTATTTATTTTTTATTTTATTAGATAATCATTACTGTGGATTATGTTGAGATGCCGCTGTTTTTTACTCTCAGCACTGACTGCACTAATTTGTGTTGTCTTGTAGTCTTCTGCAGAGCTTGTTGTGACTCTTAGCACTAGAGTTTGACCGTATCATTTTCTGAACTGCTGATCTTGATAATAAGAGGGCGGTTTGGCCAGTGACTGATATGTAATGCACATAATCCATTGTTGTTGTTTCTGCATTTGATGAAAATACCAATTTTATCATAACATCTATTATAGTAACACGTTCCAGATTGAGTTTCAATCTAAAAATAAAATAATTAATTAGGTTAATTAGGTTACAGACCACGACTGATATATATATATGTCAAAAACAACATTTGACCACATTATCCTACACATCATAACATAATTTATATGAACTAGGAGCCAGTAACTGTTTTAGATTTGATATGCTGTCAGTTACAATTAGAAAAAATATATTATTGATCAGGGCGAGCTATCATCGCTCAATAGTAGCCACGCTAATGAGGCATTATTTTATTTATTAATTTATTTCATTCATTTTTTAAAATCAGCCTGGTGAGTGGAAATTGCCAATAATAGATCTAACTGATTAAATGGTCTATCTCTACCAATCAGTGGCTCAATAATTGTGTAATCACACCGTTCCTTCCTATTGTAAAGCATGTTGTTTATAAGACTCTCTGCACTGCCTATATCACTTCTATCAGAGCTTTGCAGACTGTAACCTGGACTAGATGTGTTTGATAATGTAAAAAAAAACTAAGATCACTTGTAGTTTTCCTTAACTGTGCTTCAAATCAGTTGCACAACCCGTTAGGAGAAGACTGTTTTCACTGCAGCTGAAACAATCATATCAATAATCGGTTAAATTATCGCCTCTAACATCAGTATCAGTTTCAGTCTCAAAAAACCCACATCAGCCCGAGTGTAAAGCCCTGTTAACATACAGGGGAATCTGTACAAAATGTTTCATCTACTGAATGATATCTTTTTATCATCTCATGCTAGACAGCGTATGTTATTCTTCATTTTCATCACTGTCATCTTGAATCAAAGAGCAGATCTCTGACGGTGTCACCAGATGCCGGTTGTTTCATTGTTTCCCCATTATATACAGGACAAAACAATTCTCAGGTTCTGTTTCATCTCTGAGTGTTTTCACTATAGCGTTCGACAAGCTTATGTTGATGCCCTGATAAATGAGTCGGATGCAAACTGCTTTTTCAGTCTATTTCTAAGGCGAACAACCTGTCACAGCATGCTATGAATTGATTCTCTGTTAAAAGGGTTTGAATATAATTAAAGCTACTGTTTGCTACTCGGCAATTCAAGTGGATCTTGCCATCACACTGTGAGTTGCATCTCAAATTTGTCTCCCTGAACACTATTAACACTATTTAACTTGGGGGCATTCATTTAATTTGCTATAATTGCTTTAGAGCCCCTCGCTCTATGCTCAGCCAGTTATCTGTAGGTTTAGGGCGGTGCCAGTCTGCAGAGTTTTTCTGTCTTCTGTGTCCTAACCTAAAGCATTCGATTCACGGTTATCTACATGTTTAGAGTAACGGTCAAAGCTGTTGTAATGGTAAAGAGAACAGAGTCGGGCTGGACGAACAGTTCAACTTGAAGAAGAAGTCTCTCAAACCGTCAGCTTTTATCATGTTAATTAGCGACAGTCTTCCTCAAATCAATTATCCATGCAGCATTTGATTCATAAGATTTCTAACATGATGAGGAATTGTAATTAGTGTTTTCTTTCCAAAGTACTCCTGCTTAAAAGTGAGAGAAAAACCTTTACAACAAATCGATTGCACTTCTTGGAAGCAGTAAAATGTTCTGCATATTCTGATCCTGATATTTTATGTTAATATGGGATAAATAATAACATTACTGAGCTACAGCAGAGCAGAGCAGCAGTAATGTTCCTATCAGGGAGAAACGGTTAACATGTTGGGGATGTGAGGCTGGCGGGGGGTGCCGGGCAGGTGTTGGGACTCCTCGGGGAGCTGGAGGTCACATTACCATACAAAAGCCACTCTGCTGGGTAACCTTTCCAGGCGCTGCTCCCTAGCCAGGGGGGCCTGCGGTCACACACTGGCACTGCCACAAGTGCCTCACCACAGACCCACACTTCCACACACAGACTCACGTGTACACAAACCTCTCTTTTTTACCACCGCTTTACGTTCTCCGTGACAGAAACATTGCTTGTACAGTGACATGAAATATTTGCACTTGGGGAACATAAATCACAGAGGACAGCTCTAAAGCAAAACAAATACTATGATATGGTCCATTGCCGTCATAATGCACACTAAAGGGAAAGGCATTCATGTGGAATTTAGATCCAAAGCCTAACATTTTATCTTCGCCAGCAGTCTTTCACACAAATCAGCTCCTTTTTCCCCTCCCTAAATCCCTCGAAAAGCAAGGCTGTTGTCATTTAAGCTCCACTCTATTTACAACTCGGATACGCTTTGGATGTGTGCGAGACACAACAGTGAGGAACGGGGAGCGGTGTACTGGATACGGGTAGCACAGGGGAGACGGGAGATAGGCATTGACTTTGCCTGGAAGCATGTGGAGGTTCTCCAGGTAGAGAGGAAGAGTAACTGGGGCGAGAAAGAGAGAGGGAGGCGCTTGCAGAGTTAATGTCGATCAAAGGGTGGGTGGGGGGGTGGGCTGACAGGATGGGTGGTCGTATTGATGGACAGCAGCACCAACAGGGGTTTTTCGGCAGCTATTAGAAATGATGCAGGTTTAATGTTAAAGTCTGTTTTCTCTTCTTTGGAGGTAGACAGGAGGAGAATTTTCAGCGGATGGTGTCTTTTTCCATCGAGGCTGATTTTGATTGACAGGTCATACGGATGGAAAAATATGTGTTGCGTTCCGCGTGTGTGAGAGCATGTGTGTGTATGTCTTACCCCACAGGTAACACATGCGCACCATGTAATTATACTCATTACACGGCAGGCTGTGGATCTGCATGATATGCTAGTAGACACTAGAAAAATATCTGGATTGTTGACAGCATAGAGGCACAGGAGCTGTGACAGTCAACTACATTGTTTATGCTGCAATTACCAAGACTGAATTCAATCAGTCAGGCCAATACACTTTTTTATTGCAATTATGCAAAAGACCCTACAGCTCACTGTGTGGTGGGACGTGATGTGCAGTAGCTTATATTGATTACTTTATTTGTAAAATTAAGTCTTTAAGAAGTCGCTGTCACTCAGCCCTCACTGCATCCTGTATCACATGCAAGCACCGCACCCTCATGACAATAATAACTCTTAATATAATTGATGTAATATGCCACACGCAACAATAAGGTATAACATCTAATCACGTTAAGTAGTCATTGGCAAGCTGTAATTAAACTGTTTGAGACAAGTGATTACCAGCCCTGATAGAGACTGTGCATATGTAATAGGGGGTGTTATGAAAATACTAATACCCCATAGCTCTAATTGCGAGGCAATTTTTTGCTAATATTGATTGCTCTGTGTGTGTTATCATCACATTGACCACAACGTGCTCAGAAAGCACACCAATACGGCAAGATGAAGCCCTCCTTCACTTGGTTATGCTCCACTACACATTGTAATGTTAACAGCGGGGCCCTGCAGTCTGACTGGGCTAATGGTGTGCCATCCCATCAGGCCATGCGCCCAACCAGAACATGCAGAGAGATTGTTCACATCAAGCCTGTTGGCAAATTAGCCAACACGCATTAAGCTGTGGCATTATGCTAAAGCTGTCTAAATACTACTATATGCTTAGTGACCAGTGAATGATTGCTGCAGTCCAACTGCTCCTTTGGAAGGAGTGTGTGTCCTCTCAGACTGAAGTGAACGGAGAGCGAGCTGTCACACACACACACACACACACACACACACGCAAACACACACACTGACGCAATGTGTGTTTAAAGGTTCTGCTGGAGAAATGTAAAGGCTGAAAGTGTGACTGCAACCTGAAGTACGGTTTTCCCTCCTGTACTTAATGATGCCCTTTCAGCACACTGTTATTTAGGTGGGAAAGTATAGAAACCACTATAAAGCTGTCAGATTTTAAATATTAACATTTTAAAGAGTGGCAGCTGGAACATTTAATGGCAATCAATAGATCACAGCGGGGGAAGGTATTTCTCCCAGCGTGATCACTGATCTGACAGACATTTTTCTTTCACTCTCCTAATTAATTTGGTTTGACTTTTCTTGCTGTTGGCCGGCTGGCTGGCCACAGCTCCTGTTTCCTTTTGTCTAAACTGCTACAGACACGCAACTACACTATACCACTGCTGCAGGTGTTCATTTTCACCCACCTTAATGAAGGTGTTTGTGCAGCTGATGGTCATTTCTCACCTTTACTCGTACTGTGCTCTCCACAGGGTTACAGTAGTCATGTTAGGATGGGTGGAGACCAAGGGCAGTGTGCAGTTCCCTAAAAACATCCCTCCTTGGTCCTCTGGTGTGGAAGATCTGGCTGTGTGGTATGTTTAGGTTTGCCAGAGAAACTCTTTTTCCTACAATCAGATAGATAAAATGCTGCAGAGAGATAACTGTGCTAACTCTCTACGATTTAGGGGATGATAGGGATGTTTTCAAGGATACTCAAAAGAGATAATTGAAATGCATTATTTCTTAAAGTGTTGAATGCATTTCACGAGAAATAACTTGGTGAGTCAGGGGCTTTTGATTTAGGAGGCTTACCCCCCATTTCCACCACATCCGGAACGGCGGTAGTTTTCGCCATCCTACCGCATCCATTTGTGAGGCCAATTTCGTGGCGGATTATGGACAGTGGGAATCGCAAGATCTCACAAGAACCCATGGATTCATGTGCAATCGCGCAATAACAAGTTGTCTCTGTAAAGACAGCCACATAACCATAAAAGGCTGTCTTGTGTCCTTCCAGAGGAGGAAATCCGCTTCTAGACTTCTTGAATCAGCATCTCCTCATCCATGGTGTCATCGGGATGAAGTGCCTTTCACTTGTTTGTCCCCGCCCACGTTTGCATGGTGTTAAATACAATCCGCCTGAAACACGCAGTGTTTTATTTTGAAAAGAGGCCGGATGTTTTATTTTGTGTCTGTGCCCCACTTCCTTTCCAGCACAGACTAATCTGTGCTGAATTTATCCAGCATGCTTTGGTGTTTGGAAAGAAAAGAAGTCTTGCGATCAGCTGCAGAGTCCGCTGATCTGTAGCAGAATGGAAAGAAGCTAGTGGAAACTGACATATTAATTTGAATGGTTGAATCAGCTGCGACCGGCGGATATGGCCTTTTTGTACCCGTCACAGATGCAGTGGAAATTTGGGTTTAGAGCTGCCTTTGTTGCTTTTTATACATATTGAGGATATCAATTATTAAAGCACTACAATGGCATTTAGTCCTAAACATGTCGAAATATCATATTCCTTTAACTTGTCGAGGACTAAATGGCAATGGTGCTCTCCAAAACACACACATACACACCTCGTCTGTTTTTCAGAGCCTCTTGTTTGGACTCAGAGAAAACTGCCCATATGTTGAAAGCAGATGAAAGTGTGGTCATCTCTAAGACCCCTGATTGATTAAAAATGCATAAAGAATTATAGGGGTTGATGCACGGGCCTCCTCTGCAGCTTGTCTCACACATTTGAAAAGATAAAAATCACTTTGAAAGAATTTTGAGCCGTTTTACTTTATTTCACTTAAGCCTTACCTGCCACATCCAGCTCCCCTTCTTCCCACGTTCCCTTGTCTACATCTTCCCTCATCTAAAGACAATCAAGAAAAGAAAGAACATCATTTTCTGCGGGGTATGTCATCGACAAAATGATATGTTTGAAAAGAATACTCATTCTCGCAATGTTAAAGTTGTAGGCAGCTTCCTGGGGATCCCCATTAAGGTGCACAGGCATCACTGGGCCTCATGTGGAGAACAAGTGCCAAGCAATCCCAGTTGGGTGCTGATTCGACTCCTGGAAAAAAAAGAAAAACTATTGATCTGACTTAGGATTTGAGTCAGTCTGGATAGTTTCTGAAGGTGAACTTCAGTGAGTCTCTTCTGTTCCTAAAAAAAAAAAAAAAAAGCAGCTCCACTCGGGGATACAGTTAATTTCCTCTATGTTGGGTTTGTTGGATTAAACAGCCTACAGGTACGTATCAGGTGCAGTCAGAGTATAATTGAATTACAGCATAAACACAAAGTTTGCCCTATTGATTGTTTCCTCTTGTTGCTTTGACACTGTATTTGCATAATGGCTTATTTAATAGAGCTTAGGAAGCAGTGGCCTGTTGCAGTAGTTTTTATGTGTTTCCATAAATCACAAGCAAGTGATGTTTATTTTTTTTTAGTTTTGAAATGTGCAAATGTTTTTTTTTTTAAGCGTGAAGAAAATCCAAGCATAACAACGAAAAATTGCAAGTGGTTATAGATGTTTAAATTTCAACTTAATTTTGTTATTTGTGAGGTATGAGCCTCTTTTAAAGAGGAAAGGCCCTCTTGTAGGTTACAAACCGTGTATTCAGAAGGAGGAGGTTCTGGTCGTGGTCTATGTTCCCGCCAATGGGGCACATCTAAGTGTGGGCAGCTGGACTGATTGGCGAGACGGCCGGCAGAGCGGAGCTGAGCGGAGCTGAGCGGAGGAGGATCAGACAGAGAAAGAGGTTCTACTAGATTACACAAGGCTTGTCTGAGCTCAGGATTTCCTTTCCTCTTTTGTTGTAGGCTCGTGGAATAGCAGATCAAAGCTGCACTCACACGTCGCATCATTTACACATCTGTGAAAACCCCACAATCATAGAGACGACTATGAAACCTCTCCTGCTGCATTCATTAATGCTCAACTCTGACCGGAGACAAAGGTTAGGCGGAGGACAAAAAATGCTCCCGCTTTTTTGCATCGAGTATTTGAGCATTCACAACCTGCTCATTAATTCCATCTCTGCTTTGAGTATTGGTTATTTGCTTTCTTCTTTTCACTCAGCTGAGCTCTCAATTCATTAGGCCATCCTGAGATGAATGTATTATTCAATGCTAGTTTGGCGTTGTGTGTTTACCATAGCTCATGAAATATTTATCTGATGAATGGGCGTCCGTGGAAGCAGCTGCCTGATATAGTGATGACGATGATGAGGGAGACTTTTTTTCTGCAGCACTCACTCAAGAACAATCCCTTATAGCTGTTTTGGGTTGATTGTTGTGTTGATTATCTTACATTAAAGCTGCCGTGTGTGGTGTAGATAACAGATTTACCTCAAGCTATGTTTCTCTATCAGGGGAAACTTTTTTTTTTCCTCATTGCATGCTGAAAGATAAGCCTTTTTTCTCCATGTAAAAGCTGTCTAAGCATCCCATTTATTGTTGGAAAAGGGAAATTTTAATACTTAGTACACATAGGAGGCATCAGCAGCCAGGAATGACAAAAATGGTGATTTGTAAAGGTAATAGTGAGGCCAGGACATCCATAAAGAGCTGTTTGTTGATGTCAACTGCAGTAATTATAACAGAGCTGGCATGGCTGAACTATATTGAGTGGCCTAATGGTGTCTATGGAGAAAGCACAGAGTAAGGGGACGCTGATTTTTTTATTTTTTTTTGCTCAGATGAAGTGGCTCGCCACAAAGATGAATGATTGCTTTCTGTGCCAACTCCCGGGCTCACGGGTTGATTTAATTGAGCTGAATTAAACCTAAGCCAGGTAGAAATGGAGACAGAGAGAAAATCCATGCCATAGATCTATAAAAGCCTTTAAGGCTTCGATCTGGATTACGTAGATTATTTTCCTGTCTGGTCACAGTCACACTTCATTCCTGTCCATACAGTACATGTATGTTACTTACTTACATAATGCTTAAGTGGAGTGACTTCGGCGCCTTCAGCTGGGTTTTGACCTCATGAGCATGTTAAAGACAGAGTGCATCATTTTAGATCATCCTTACAGGCAGCAGTGTGACACTTCTTTGGTTTTTAACCTTTTAAAAATGGACCTCCTGAGGACATCTACAGGGTCAAGTCCTTTTATTTTATGTCATACTGTTAAGGAGGAATTCAATATCAACTAAAATACACATTATTTTTGTTGCTAAAGCCAACACTTTGATATCCTCATGTTGGGTTTTTGTCAATGGCATTATTAATCAAGCTTCAGTAGGGTAAAAATGGGCTTACATCACAAAGGCAGTGGCAGAAAGGTACCTTGCCATCATTTTTGCAAAACCCTGTTGTGTAATATTTACCAGAGCCTTTATTTATCTATTTATTACAGAGAAAAGGCAGAATTATTTTGTGTTTCACTCACTGATGACCTTTTTCTTTTACATTGCACTGCATGATGGATGAGAAATGGCACATGTAGTGGCCCTGTAAGATCAGAAAAGAAACATTAACCTGGCAATAACGTCACATGATCGACAACCTGAAATCCATTGCAGAGTTTAGAGGTTAATGAAAGGTAATATTTGTTCTATTTTTTATCAGACTTTGATGATACTGCCTAGTTGTTATCCACCTTAGATATTTAGAAAAAAACATGACATGGCGATATTACCAGTGAGAGGGGGGAAAAAACTGGCACAGAGAACACTAGTTGTTTTGTTCTGGCAGACTGGTGGAGACACTCCTGTGGAGCTGCTTCTGCCATACAGTGCATCTACTATAAATATCGCCTGCTGACGGTTAAGTAATTTCATTGACGTAGTTACCTAATATGGGAAATGCATCACTTCCCCTTTACGCTGGAAAGAAACAATGCTCTACCACAAGGGCATACAGAGAACACAACAAACTCAGGTGTTTCTTCAGGGCAAATTTGATGTTGTTTACTGCTAAATATTATCATCAAAAAGAACATAGAGCAGCTTCTGTGGGAAAAGAACTGCAAGCCTCAATTAAATATGCATTTTTCTGCTCATTCGTGTCATCTGAAAGAGGAAAATTCAAAATTACAAAGTGTTTTGATCTCAATTTAAACATTTTTCTTCAATTTCATGCAAAAATATGGTAAGTCTAAATTTTGAAGACCTTGTTTGATACAGCTTTTAATAAATTCCCCAATAAAACCACAGATAGAACAAAAACGACTGTATTATGTATTAACATTAAACCAAACCAAACCAATTATCTTACCTAACCTAGAGATTACCTATTTATTGATCACATATGTCTATGCTATAATTTATTTATAAATTCTGTCCAAAACACCACAAATTTCAGCAGTGTAGGCCAACAATACCAGCCAACTCTCATGCTAAAGCTGCGGCACACCCATGACTTCACCCCTAGCCAAGGCTGTAGCTCTGGCTCATGACTACTGCGATTATACTCTAATGTTCTACTACCTAGATGTAAACAAGCACGGATGGCAGGAGTAATCTCATAGTAGTGACACTTGCTACTCCACTTAAATATTAGCCATGTTTTGAATTGTATATAAAATATGAAGAAGCTACATCAGGAGTTTCTACGTATGCCCTTGTATAAGTAAAATACCGTGTTATGCGTTGTTTTTCACTGCTGTTGCTGATAACAGCTAACAACTGCTAAACGTAACAAATGTAGGCGTTGTTTTTTGACTTGCTTATTGTTGATTTGCTTATATGCCTCCGACATAGTCAGCAAGCAGCAAGACATGATGACGTTGTGGGAATCAAGTGGCGCCTTGTTGCTCAGGAGGGCCAGTGGGAAGGGGTAGACAAAAGGGTAACACAATGGGGAAGGGGAAAGAGTGACAATTGGGATTGGCCCCAAATCCTTTTACCCCACAGAGCCTGTTGCATGTTGCTTTGCCGTGTTGGTAGTTGTACTAAATTTAGACTTTTTTTCTGAGTGTTTTTCTTGCCTGTGGACTGGTTGACTTGTCTAAATGTTGATGTCTCTAAATTGATTGGGAAATTAGTTGCAGAGAACACTCAAACTGAGGGAAAGAAAATGTCACAATTAAATCACAGTTTCTGTTACAATGTCGAGTAAACAAACTGACATGCACTTTATCCTGTAAGGTCCTTGTTAGAAACATTACCACACCAAGCAATTAGTGTCTTAAATACAATAATACATTTGTTAATTATGCTTTAATTAACACATAATAGCACTTCAAGCATTTATAAGCATCTTTTACAGTCTTATAAGTGGCTGATTAACATTCATTAAAAGGACCTTAATATAAAGTGTTGACCTTTGTTCAATGGTCAAGCAGCAGTGAAATTTGTGGCACTGGTGAGTGATCTGCAGAAGTTTAACTTGCAGCTTTTCATCATGTAACTTTTGTCAAACCAGTGAACTGTTCATCTTAAAAGTGACAGTGTACAAACGGCCGAGCCCCAGATATCTGTGATGAAGCTCATCGCAGTAACATCTTTTAACTCTGTCGATAAGTGTCGGCTCATTTTTTACTAGGATTCAGAGTGCTGTTGGTAAAAGTATGTCTGGTGATGGTGAACTGTACCTCCCAAGGCATAGCTCATCCAGAACAACGAATCCAAGAACTTTTTTCACACTTCTAAACCATCACTGGTAAACAGCTCTATTTCAGTTTCTGCTTTATTTTGTTCAGCCAACCCTTGAAACATTAACTTTGCAAGCACTGTAGATTGTTGTTGGAGTTGTTGGGGAAACAAGCATTGAATATTCTAATGCTGCTGGATTTTTCGGGCGATAAGGCGACCGGATTACACGGCGCACTGTGAGTTAACATGTCTATGTTCACACATACGGCGCACGGATTGTAAGGCACATTAAGCATTGATTGGTTTATTGTTGCTAGCATGTACTCTGGTTCCAGGCTTCCTTACATGCATGCACAGTCAGGCAGTTTTTTCAACTGCTCAGGGGTTACGGGGCCGATCAGGTAGTGACACAGTCATGCTCCGAATATCCACTCAGCGGAGGGGCTTTGTTGCTTACCAAAGTCGTACATACACATTTCGGCAGATTTTTGAGTGCATTGTACCACATAAAATCTGTCAGTAAGCACAACAATTAATCATACATAAGGCGCGGTGGATTATAAGGCGCACTGCCAATTTTTAAAATTTTAAAGTGCGCCTTATAGTCCTAAAAATACAGTAGCTTCTTCCATGCTACATTAGATCTCTGAACAGACGTACTTATATGCTGATGAATAGTATGTGAACATGGTAGATTAGAACTGTGTTGAGTAGATCAGCCCTTTGTAAGCCCTTTAGAGTTGGTACCTGACCCATATCTGATACCAAGTGAAGAGCAGCACATCCCTGGAAGAAAATGCGAGATATTTTCAATTTAAAGCTAAGCCTACCTCTCCTGTCTTTGATACCCTGAAAATTACATAAAATAAATAGCATTATAGGGTTTAGCGAGTTAAATGTGGCTGGGTTGAGTGTGATTAACAATGCCAATAAAGATGAATACCAGCTTACAAAAGCAGCCAGCTATATGTCAGCCATAATCATCAAGTAATTTGCTCCTATGTGTTTCAAGTACCTCACATAATCATCCGGTAGTGTTGAATAGAAATTAAAAAGAAAAAAAAAAAAAAGCCATGTGGTTGTTCAGCGATCAGCAGATGATGGGGGGGCATACGTCTCAGCCTGCCAACAGACACAAGGCCGAGCTGCCAAATCACTCTTAAAAGGAAGCCTGAGCAAAGGGGCTTATCTCAATGTGTTGGTCTTTCTCTGCTCCAGCACATTCGGCCATATGTACACAGAGGCCGGGGCACGATCTCATACGTCTTTCTTTGTCTGTATTTGTCTTGCTGTCTTTATTGTGCTCCCTCTGCTCTCTCTCTCTCTCTCTCTTCTCTCTGTTTCATCACCGCTCCAGCCCTTTGCTCTTCTGTTACCTTACATTTCTATTGTGAGCCCATAACAGCTCTGTCATCTCCTTAGAAATCACCTCTTGTTCTTGACAATTTCAAGATGACACATTGATGTTTAGAACGTTACGATTAGCCAACATTGTTTGAGCTTTCCTTTGAGTAAAGCTTCTTAGAGGGGCAGCAGATAACGCCATGCCGTATGTTTATCTGCTACTATTTCAATCCTTCTTTGTGTTGTGACAGAGGAGATGATACCAGGAGAAGAGGGCAAGGTGATGCTATCCTGCTATATTCATTTGAAGCTTAAACCTGTGGTATTGTGTGTTGGATTGGATTGGAAATATATGTGCACTTTACTTGACATACCTGTCTGATCTTACTTTACATCAGGGTTATGTTTTTATTTATTTATTTAAATGTGTTAAATCACAGTCTTTGTGTTTCCCCTTAAATGTAAAAAAAAAAAGAAAACATGCTGCTGAGTTCAGTGGTTGTGTCTTAGGGAGGTTCTTGAATAGATCGGGCAGCTAGTTGTGCTTACATCAGCTGGAAGCGCTATAGCATTAGCATAACCAGAGAAAACGGGAGATCGTTTGAAAAGATATCAAACTCTTGAGAGACTGCAGGCCTCTTTTCACTTCTTGGAAAGTCAAGGTACATCCAAGAAAAAGAGGGTCCTTTTTAGACAGCGGGCGCCTTTATTATCCACTGAGATTAGCTACTCGCACACCGATTTGATGTAAAATACATTATCCTTGTCCTTTCCTGTGGCATGATGGAATATTGAACCACTGGTATTTTGTTATTGTCTGTCATTCTCCAAAGGGTTGAGTAATGTTTCTTCTTACAGTTCTGTAAAAAGCTAGAGTTCATGTCTTCTCTTGACTGAATTGCTTGCAATTTGTAAGACCATTTATTAATTGTCATTTGAGACATTTTTGAAAGTTACTGCACATGAGACCAGCACTCATCGTGCTAATACCTCCGAGTTCTGTCCATATTACAGACTAAGTGTGTCAGTGGAGTCAGTTTTTGAATTTAGGTCTTTGTCATAACTAGGGTGACCTTTTTCTGACTTCCCAAAAAGAGGACACAACTAGGCAGGGGCGGAGTCACGGATTCGCAAGTTAATTTTGAGAGTTTTTTGGGTTAGATTGAGTGTCTTTTATGCGCTTCTAACTCGGAACTTCCGTACAAAACCGCAAACATTTCAAGGATTTTGTCAACTTCCTTAGACAAGCCCAGACAGCCCCCCAAAAGAGGACATGTCTCGGTTAAAGAGGATGTATGGTCACCCTAGTCATAACAGCATATTTGCAGCATAATGCATTAATGTACACCAAGCCTTGGATGCTTAATATTTGGGATAGGACCTACAGACTCCCCAGAAAAAAAAAAAAAAGGGTAAGAAGGGTGTCACCCCAGCCCCAGTCTGAGCAAGGACAAACCCTGATTATGCCCCATTGAGAGTTGCATTATCAGTATTGAATATGTGCTTTGGATTGGAGCTAGCTTGCCTTGACACACCAAAAATGTTAGCTAGTTGACCTACCAGCAAAATGAGTCATGGGTTGACTACGAGCATCAAGGAGGTCAAATGCACTCTTGACATTTGGGCAGATGAGCGTATTTGTCAGATGTTAGACATCACTCCCAAAAATCCTGAAGGTTACCGACTTATGAGTCAGTGCTCACAAGAGTGCCAATATACTCAGACAGCAGAATGTAAAGATACAAGACTGGTAAAAGTTTCAGTAATGAAAGGTGCAAATTCAAAGATGTTGTGAAGTCATGTAAAGTTGCTACACCTATGGTCAGTTGCGTGGAGATGGTAATGTGAGCATGTCCCTTTGTCACTACTGCCTTCATGCTCTAATACCCCACTACCCTGATGCAAATAAGCACATTTGACAGATCATTTTGTAGCCTGGTACAGTTGGATGGAGTCAGTAATATTTGCTCAAACTTTGACTGGAGTGTGATGTGTAACCATATGAGTAATAACCTGCAAGTAGGACTAAAGGCTGGTGTTTCTAGCCCTGCTAACGTCAAACCAATTTCTAGTCTTTGATTCACATACACTGTGACACTGCATTTGACTTTGTGAAAAAAAATGTGCTAAATTTTCACCCACGACTGGAGTGTGATGAGTGTAGCTGCTATATACTCCTCTTGCCGGGTTGATTGCATTCTCACTGAAAACGGACTCTCCAAGGTTCAATTGGAAGAAAGCAGAAACCACCTCTCCAAAGCTATCTCAGCTCACTTGTTCTGTTCAATATCAGAGGGTGATTGCTGTGTTCCTACATATCTAAATGACCCTGGTGAAGGAGGGAAACGCCCCCTGTTTTTGAACAACTTCCACAGAAAAACTAGTTGTGAAAACACCCTGAGGATTCTTTGACACGCCATCGTCAAGTGGGCTAAAACACGCAGTAATTAACAGCAAATGTAGGTAATGGCAGGAAAAAGTTTGCGGGGTGTTGTACACTTGTGAAAGACTATGAAGAGCGTGAGTGAGAAAGTTTTACTTTGATGCAACTGCTTGTTTACTTTAAGGACAACACATAAGAAGAGAAAACAGAAAATTTTGCACACCCTGTCCAACTAATGCAGCACCTGTCGCCAAGATGGAAAGTACACACATAACCTAGAGTGTGACAAGAGGAATGCTGTCAGGCTCTGCACGTTTGGTACAGAAATAGCAACCCTTAGTCATCCAAGCTTTAGTCGTTTGTAAATACAAGATGCACATGGGTCTGTCACACTCAGCACATTCCTTTTTTTATATTTTTTATTTATTTTCCATCTTAGCAGCTCTTGTTAGAACTGGTTACAGCAGCTCTTTTGATTATTTCTCTGCACTCCTTGGACTTAAGAGTCTGTTTAAGTTGTGTAGAGGTGTGTAGACACAAAGAATGAAGAGACTTTTTCCTGTCTTCATGAATTTGCACTGGACTCAGTAAAATGCTTTTTTTCATTGTGGAGCTAATTAAAGATATAGCGGCTTTATGTAAGATTATTGGTTATACTTACTTTATATAATCTGGCGTAAATTGCAGAACATAACTTGGATATTTAGACCGTAAGCTTGGGGTTGTAAAAGTGGAGGTTAGAATGCACACTTACTGGAACAACAAAATTTTCAGTTATCTTCACAATCTTTGTTTGTACCTACAGAATTAAAGTTTAAATCACAGAAGGAAATCAGTGTTCGTTAGGACTGGGAGGATTCAACAGAGCTGCTAATGAGCCACTGAGGTTTTTAGCTTTTAGCCAAAGGACTCTCTGACACAAGTAGATCAGAGTGGAATGAAAAGAGCATGCGATAATGAAATGGGTGTAATTTATCTGTGAAACTTTGCTGCCTGACACAGTTCCTCATTTAAACACAGAAAAAAATATGAACTCTTTAACCGCTGAAAAGGTGATTTGAAGAGCCAATCTCAATCTCCGCTTTAGTGCCTTAACTCTGAACCCTTGTGGACTGATGACGTCAGGTTCACGATTGCGAGAGTAGCCGAGGGTGTGAGGTAGAGCGACAACAAAGGAAATAAAAAATTACTGTCACAACATTGCATATAACCAATTGAAAACACAATAACTCTGCAAACATGCTACATGTACAATTACAGCTGCAACCTATCACAGACTTTTGATCCTCATCTTCTTTTTAACACAATATTTATTGTTCAAGATGTAACTTATCAGCCACTCACAGTTCAGTTGTGCATCTATTAAGATTTATGTTCAATGATGCACCTTTTTCACCTGTGCTCACTTTGTCCCTCTGCTTTACTAACACACTCACTTGATCCTTTTTCTCTCTTTGCGGTTGCGTTAAAATTAAACCTATGTGCAGCCCTGACTCAGTTTTCTTAAGATTCAGTGCAGAGCTGTGCAATCACGGTCTTTGAGTCAACAAGTTCACATCTGATTCTGGAAAAGTCCTTTAAAAAAGTCTGCAGATATACAGACTCAGAGAAAGTGTTTAACTTGGTGTTATAAAACCTGTATCAAAGCCTTCAGGCACTCGATTATTTGACAGAGAGACAGCACTTCACACTCACACCCTTCCTGGAGACATGCTTCACAGTCCATGAGTTCATAGGTGTGGAGATTGGGACTCTGCCATTGATTCTCGAAGGCAGAATCTGAACCTGTAGATCCATCTGCATTTGTCACAGTACAGTAAACGTGTGTGGTTAAAATAAGGAGGAGTGGTGCTTTAACAATAGTTTGAAGTTTAATGATTTGCAAGCAAAGGTTTCGTCAGCTCCTTGTCGACTTGTGACTGAAAATCAGAATTTTCTCTTTATCTTAAAACACATACGTTCAAAAAGCAAAACCATTGAACTAAAATAATACCTAACACATAAAGGTGTTGGTCATCTTACTGCTTCAAAATGGCCTTTTACTTTGATACTGTACCAGCTCAAGTGCAAAATGTTGATTTATGTATGGTAGGATGGAGAATCTTGATACTCTTTCTCCAAGAAGACATTTACAAATGTTATGACATTAGTCTTGACAAATGGCTATTTATGTCTGCCTAAAGCTCCTGAAAAAAAGGAACTCAAACAAGAATTTGATAAGAGCTGACATTGATAGATACAATTTGAATCAAAAATGTAAGGAGCGCTAAGACAATCCAAATAAAACCCAGGGTTACCATGGAGCTTATATGGATAAGCATGACCTAAGTCTCTTTAAATGCTTGCTAACGTGATGAATTTGGCCATTTTGCAGTTGACAGACTTTTCATGTGTCTTTAGTTTGCATGCATGTGCGCACGCTTGTGTATTTGTTTGTGTGTTTTTCCTGTTTTGCGTGTGTGCATGCTCCCACAGGGGGAAACAGGCTGTGTGGGGTGTTATCTGCTTCTACAGAGGGTGACAGCTAATCACCAACCCTGACAAACACTGGGGGATAGGGGGAGGGGGGACGAGAGAGAGAGAGAGAGAGGAAAAGAGAGGGAGAGATGACAAACGAGGGAGGGGGAGAGAAAGGAGATGGCGCTGGGCAGGGGGATTGGCATTTGAATTCCGCAGAGTAACCACCGAGTGTTCGAGATCCTGTCATCACAACCTCTGTATGAGTTTGGTCCTGAGCGGAAGAACCGGGCCGCTTTGCACCTCAGACGCCGAGGACTAATAAACCCTCATCAGTGTCGGCACACACCAAGATAGGAGGCCGCTGAGAAAACATTGCGACAATTCTTGATGAGTTGAATAAATCTTTGTGTTTGCAGAATCTGTCAACAGCAGCTTTGATCTCCTACCTGCAGCTCGAAACTCCACAGTCTCATGGAGAATATCTGCTGCACAGTATCTCCACTTGCCGTCTTTATTGCAGAGGAAGACACCTTTCAAGCAGTACCTTGTCAGGCGTAAAGACATCAGCACTAACAGTCTTTGCTAACCCTGCTATTAATCGTCGAAAGTCTATGCTAAATGCATTTCTAGAAGGTTTTTCCCTTGCAGATGGGCTGATGCATGCTGAGTTAGCGTGAGCTGCCGGCGTCGCCTGTTGACACAGAGATCAGAGGGCTGTGAGCGATGGAGAGATGCTGTCGTGAGATGGAGACAGGCAGGCTGCACAGGGAGAGAAGAAGACAGACTAGACAAGATGAGGCTTCACTTTGGTTTCGAGGAAGAATTTTAGGTTGATCCGGCCCCCATAGTGGTTGTCATTTGCAGATGCCTATTACACAGTGCAACAGGCACAGCAGTTACACAAAGTGGACGCTTACTAAGAAAACATGACAATACATATAATAGTGATGTTGCTAAACACTGATTAAAAATGTATGTTGTGAAGTGCTGACCAGCACACTGAAAACCCACTTTCAGGTGTATCTAGTTGAAACTGGTTGACCTTGTTAATCCTCTTAAAGTTACAATCACATTAAGAAGTCAGTGCGATTGTATTGACATTGAGTTGCATTTAAAAATTTCTTATGAATTTCTGCTGTTGATAGCCTTTTTTTTCTCAGATAAAGTAAGTTAATGAAAATTAAAAAAACACAAAGATCACCTCAGACAGCACGACAACTTTACTTCAAAAGCATGTTGGAAAACCACTTCATTTCTGCATCCAAGATAGTCAAATCAAACAACATGTAAACTATCATCATTGATTATTTAAGATTAAAACCAAACGCCACATTAAATTCAACTCACTACTATACCAATAATATCACTTATTACCAGATTACTTTATTAATGAAAGTATTTATATTTGGTCTAACATTTATTCATGTGTTGAGGTATTTTAATCACTTTCTGGGTGCGGGAGTGACGTGGTCCAGACGCTCTTCCAGTACAATCCAAGACCCGTCCAAGGTTGTTGTTGTTGAATTAGATTTTTGCCATTTATTGATTACATGAAAACAAACAAACAAAAAAAGACATACATGCAACTTACTACGACGGTGACTTACATGATGAGGGTGTGAGTGGTGTCGGAGATTAGCGGTAAAAACTGTGTGCTCTTTCCGTTCCCCAGATCCCTGCTTCACCTGTGTTTGTTTTGTAGCATTTACCTGCCCATTCACCTGAAGTGCCCCTTGTGGTGATTGTGCGAATAACAGAACGAAACCCCAAAATATGATATAGATAAAATGGCTCATACATATATAAATATATATATATATATGAATCCACAGACAGAGAGAGAGATAGATAGAGAGAATGCCTTGTCTCAGTGTAATCTCAGATTCCCTATTCATACAGGTTTAGATAAATATATAGATAAAGTGATGCAGGTAATTTACTTGGCTGGCGCTGACATAAAGATGACACACTGTGCGAAAAAAGGGTCGATTCTTTCCCTCAAAAGCCCAATAGGCCTTTTCATTTAGCCAGTTCAAAGTGTAATATTTACACCCCTGTAAAGTTTCTCCTTCAGTTTTAATGCCTCAGAGGTGTAATGGGGGACAAAGTGGTCCCACTACTGTGCCAGCATGGGTGTAGTTACAGAGACATCCTAAAGGTGTTACAGAGGTGAGACAGGTTTACTGAGCTGGAGGAACAGTGCCTTGTGTTTGCATGTCTGAGCATGTAAATGTGTGTGTGTATGAGAAACTTACATAATACTGTAATGCAATATGAAATCACAAACTGGGACAACAGTGTTTGGCTATCATGGGATCAGTATAAAAGTTTAATGTCATGATGACGGCAGTACTGTGTCATCGCTCTGTTGTTGGCTTGCATCATGAAGAGGGTCAATGAGTGAAATGGAAAGTTATGGGTATTAGCTGCAGAATTAAACATATTTAAATCAATAAATTATTGCCTTTAGCTTAATCCACCTATATTAAGATTTTTTTGCCCTTTTGCATTTATTGAAAAGGACGAAGGAGATTTGCAACAAATGGTTGTCGTTAAGGACTTGCCTCTACATGTAGGAAAACCTACTATACTGACTGAACTGCACCTGCTGGTTTTAAGTATAATATTTAGTCTTTATTTTGTTGATATAGATTAGGCACATTTGCATCATGTATGATCATAATCATAATTAAAACAACATCAACTTAATTTTAATAAATATTAATGATGGATTCCAGTTTGGTCATCATTAGAAAGACTTAGAAATCAATCTTTTTCCACGAAGCAGGTGGCAATATTTTGACCAACTGGTGGCTGTCTGGGTAACTGTGATGGGTGTCATGCTGAGGGTGGGCCTCCACACAGGGAGACCCTCATCTGCTTACAGTGTCACACCTCTCACCACTTTGCTCTCTCCATCTGACCCTGTCACCGCGGCGAAGAGTGACAGATGCAGGCGGAGAGAAGCTGCGCGAGAGACAGGGAGGGGGCGGCGCATCCTTTTAGATACAGGCATAGCTGAAATCCTCGCTAAATAAAATCAAAGATAGCTGTCAGATGCTTTTACCCAGCACACTGCTTCAGAGCACACAAATGGCACTATCAGTGAAGGAGTCAAAGGTCCACAGTGACGCCAGAATTGAGGTTGTCATTCACGTCTTTTAGCATACAGGGAAGGCGCCTGCAGTCTGTTTAACAGTCAAAGCTTACTATCAACGTGCAGATCAGCTCTGCAATTAGCCGGCTATATGTTATGACTAATGTATTTTTCCATCTCACTTCAGTCAGGGTGATTTCCCCCTCAGTTGTGTCTTGCAGGGGGGCTCTCAGGGAGCAGTGAGTGAAAACAGAGAACATTGTGTTTATGTATCTTATCCACAGATGGCCCGTGGTGGTCTGGTGTGGTGTGGGTGACCGCAGAGCATCTGTGTTTGAGTGTGTGCGCATACACATCTGTGTACTTGTGTTGTGTCGGGTGCTAATGATAGTTGGCATTTGGCCACTATCAGTGGATCGTTAATTAGTATTGAGAGGTTTGGGGGAGAAGCACAGATTCCTCTCTATCTCACAAACAGATGTGTGTTTGATCTGCTAACCCAGCGTACACACACACAGACACACACGCACACACTAGCAAACACGCACTGTCCATCCATAGATGCTCTCTGGCATATGGAAATGTCTATAAGCACTTTGCTCTCAGAAGAGTGATATCGACAGCGATGGATCCAATCAGAGAAGAACTTCAGGAAAACATGGAAGTTTGTTGAAATGCTGCCAACACAGAATCATAAAGACATAAATGACAATATGAATAAACAGCAAAAAGATAAGCAGACAAGCACTATCATAACAAAAAAAGGTGTTTAATATCTTTTATCAGACACTTTAGTCAAGATCATTTGATAGAACATTTGAGAGCTCAGCATTCATAAAATAATAAAGGGATTATTGTCTGATGAGGTCTGAAATTTTAGCCAAACAACTGCTACATATGTTTGACTCTCTGGACCTGTATGCCACAACCTAAATATGCATGATTTCTTATTGTTCTATCCCTCTACCTGAAGACTGCACACTCAGTTTAATTGAAAAGATTCAGAGTCAACTTCAATCATTTTCCTGCTCTTTTTCTTTTTTTTTCTTTCTGTTGCCATTGTCTGGATTGCAGGACAGGATCTTGCTCTGTTTTCCCCTATCAGAGATGGGCAGGGTCCAGTTGTCTTGTCTGTGCGCAGTAACTCTCACTATTTCAGGACTCTGGCCAGACTGAGATAGACTAACAGAAAAATAGAAATAACAGAATCATTGTTTGCCACAGTGTCAACAGGGAGAGTTCAAGTGTGTCCGACCCTTTTCTGTAGATCTGTTTGATATGACATGCCATCAGATTATCAGCTACATCGCTTTTGTTATTGAGAATAAATCATTGTTGTAATGGGGTTTTGACCAATCAGAATCAAGCCCTCTGTAGCCTCAAAATAAGTTAGATTGTCACGTAACAACAATTGATAGACGTGGCGGAATCATGATGGAAACTAAAGAACTACAAAAATCCTGTTGTTTATTTTCCTTACATTTGCTTTACAAATGCAGAAAATAAACTCGTCTCGCATAAACTTAAATTTTTATTTGAATTCTTTTGTTTCTGACCACAAATGTCTTTTGATAGTTTCATCAGAAATACTGTTGCTTACATTATCGATTATTGGGAAGTCATTTGTATAGTCAAACTTTTCTACCCCTAAAATTAAAGCAAACCAAAGATACATATTTGAGTATCTACTTATTTATTTTTATATTGAGTAGTATTACCAATATGATATATCAGGGTGAGATTGCACTTTTATATCAATCATGCTTGAAAAAACAGACTATATAATGGTAGCAAGCTTAGCTTTTGCTACAAAAGCTTTGAGGCTTTTTCATAAAGTAGATGAGTTCAAAGAGGATCGTGAAAAAAAAAACTCTTTATCACCTACAGGAGGTCAGTTTATAGTTAAATGTTAATAAGGAGCACATTTTGCAGTTGTCCTAATGAATACAATACATTTCAGAAACATTTCTTCAAGGTTTTACAATCAGATCCATTTTTCCTCTTAATAAGAATAAAAGAGAGAACGATTTCCACATTGAAGTGTCCTCAATAGATGGAGAACAAATGCACTCACAGAGGGACCAGTTATCTCTGAACGCCTCACATCCGGGTGTTTCTGTTTATTTCTCAAAGCCAACCTTTAACAAACCTCTACACACTCGCACACGCCAGAGTCAAACATTATTATAGCTCTCACTAATGTCACAGCCTTTGTCTATTCACTTAATTGTAGCATAGTTGTCCTGATGGAATTGCTCCGTGACCTTTCGTATTTTTATTTCTTCAGCCCTTATATTTGCTAAGTGATGGTATTCTGGCTGATTAGCGCACCCTTCGTCCCCGCAGACACACACACACATATACACACACGCACACACACTATTACAAAACACAATGTATTCACTCCCAGAACCCCCTCTCCCATTGTTCTGCTTTATAACACTGGGAAAGGAGCATCAGTCAAGTATATTAGCTGGATCCTATTACTGTCACCAGATTGCCTCTCTGAGCCATCTTAAAGAGCCCCCAGACAAAACTTCCTGTCATGTTAATCCAAGCTTTAATAAATAGAGGGATGTGTTACCATATTCAAATGGGGGCTCCCGTATTTGTGCTGACAAAGAGAGACGGGCTATCACCGAATGACAGATGAAAGTGTTTTGCATGAAAAGGAGGAGGGAAAAAAAAAGTTTTTATCTGTGCTCATTCTCTCCCATTCGGCAGAGAAATGTCAAATTATTGAATTGGCCTTTTTAAGAAAGCTTAAGCCTAATCTAAGTAAAACAGTGCAGGTATTAGGGATGGTGGCCATTGTGAGTAAAATGAATGCTATTCAAGTCAAGCTAGCATCTCATTCCATCCCTCGTGTTCACCTATTGATATCAAAGAATATAAAACACACCTCGTCTCCTGAGAGAGATTTATGTTCTTGGACCTGTGAGCAAAGAAGCATTCTGGTAATAAGCTTTTTATTGAATCCAAATTTTAGATGTCTATTCAGAGGTGTTACCAGCTGTGGTTAGAGCTGAGAAATATACAAAAGTGCAGCAGGAGCCCTTTGCATCCGCAAGTACTCTCATCACCAACAATGAGCTGGAAACAACCAGCTAAATTCAAGGCTGTCTGTTAGGATCTCCTGTGGAAAAGAGCAAAGACAGAGACCGACATGCTCTCTTTCAGTCTGGGTTAATATCTAGCCTAGTCGTTCCACGGCTCTGAAGAAATAACCCATGTCTGTATATTTTACCAGGCAATGTGGAGGCTTCCCGTTTCATTAAAGGCTGATTGAATCTGAACATGTTTGTTCGTCCTTGCCGCCGCTGCTGAAATGAGCCGTGTTTGCTGAGGCAGCATGGGCTTCCCTGTTTCTAAGGTTCACCCAGCATTATTAGCAGCTGTCTCCGTAGAATCGCTGGATTTGATGGAGGCAACATTTTCAAAAAATACATATTTCTGACATTTTTAAAGCTCAGCTGAATGACAGAGCCCTATCTAGTAGAAAGAATAGTGGATGTTGTAAAATAGAAAACCCTTATCAATATTAATGATAACATGAGTTTAGCTTCTTGTAGAATATTATCTATAACAGTTATAAGAAATGTAGACCAGACTTGAGCAAACTGGTATTATTTAGACTAATTCGTATGCAAACAATTCAGTGAAGTCTGAGAGATTCAGAGAGATGGGTGGCAGTGCAAGTGAATTAGCTTAGAGGTGAATTCAGTCAGAAATGATAGCATCAAGGCTTTATGCAGAATGCTCTTGTTTAGCATTTGGTTTTGAAATGAGCTGTCAGCATCCCCGGTCTTGTGACACCAGGGATGTGTGTGCTCGTATCCTGATGGTACTCAGAATCCACATATAGATGATGAGCTGAATGAAAGAGAGGACCTTTAACTAGTTGATTGTGAAATCAATTCATGACAGATGAGACAGATTTCACAGTTTATATCAAGGTAACTCTCTGGAAGAGGAAAATCAATAATTAAAACAAACAGGAAACAGCTCCTCATGTTTAAGAGCACAGTAAAAATCTCACTCTAACTGGTTGTGGCTGTTATTGCCGGTGTTTAAGCTGTTCAGGCATTTTTGCAGTGAGGGTCGTTTACAAAGAAAAAGGACTAGTGTGTCCACCAATTAATGCCACATTTCCACCTATGGGTGTAAATTGATGTAATCAGTCCCCTTAAAATCAGGTCCTCAAATCATACATTTTATAACAAACAAAAATAGACATACTTACATTTCCTTTTAGGCGATTTTGCCTTTATTTAGTGGGACAACTGAAGGTGAGACAGGAAACGTGGGGAGTAGACAGTGGGAGAAAGTGCGCTGCAAACAGTAGCTGGGGGTCGAGCTAACAACCTCTGCAGCAAGTGCTCTAGCCTCTGCCAAGACCACTGGGCCTGCAGTACCCCTGAATGTGATATTTTACTAAGAACACTAATAAACAGATTTCTGGAGTTGATGTCTGGCTTGAAAACTTTAAGATAAACAATTAACACACACCAATCTAGTGAAGATAAACCCATCTGATACTACTTAAGTTACCTGGACTAGAGTATTTGCTAATATCAAGTACCCCTAATGCTAGCAGAGTAAAAAAAATACATAGTGAAATAGTGAAGATGTGCTAAAGGTTGACTGGTTTGGTATTTTTGAAGATGTTCCACTCTCTTACAAACCAACCAAGTTGTTTTTGTGCCCCATCACTGACTGCATTGATTTGCACATTTACAATACCTGATACCACATTTAAGGCAGTTATATAGTACCATTAAGTTCAGTATGAGTCACACTCTTGATTGTAAGCCCCCTCATTTTTCTGTCAAAGGAAACCACCCCTGTTACCTTCGATTTTAAGACTGACTCAGAAAGCATTAGCAAAAAGTCAAAGCTGGACAGAGAAAGGGATTTAGACTGATGTTTTTTTTTTTTTTTCAAAGTTGAGTTCAGGTTTTTAAATAGCAACATATTTCCCTTGTTAATTTGACATTTGGGTGTATGACGTATGATAATTGCTTATTAAAAGGGCAGCACGTCTAAAAACAGAGTTGTGTTTTTAGCCCTAACCTTAACTCTACGAGTGTATTTTCTTTTTGTCCTCTGTAGCCTTCTCAGCTATTCAGCCCATCTGCTCATTTAAACAAACCTCCTCCTGGACTTCCCTTCTTAGTCTCTGAATCATGTTTTCACATAGCCTCCCCAAACATTTCATAGTACCCTCTGACCTTTTTCTGTCCTCCAGTCAGTGCTGCTCACAGCTATATTTACTCTAACAAGGAGGAGGGAAGAAAGGGCGGATGATGTAAAACCTGTTTCTCGTCTGTATGTGTGCGTGTGTGCGTGTGTGTGTGTGTGTGCTGGAAGAGAAATCTGATTGGCTTTCCAGGAGGAAGGACATCATTTTAAATAAGTCCTCAATGTTAAACTGTTTGCTCTAGGGCTTAGGGATTGCTCACCTCTCCAAATACTATTTTAGCTTGAAAGCACAATATTTCCCAGCCTGAGCTCTCACATGGGAAAAAGGAGTGAAGCAGGGAGGGAGGGAAGGCTCTGGTGCAGCAGTTTTCATGGAGGTGGCTTGCAGGCATACTCCATCCTGACAGAATGAGGAGGCACTCTGCACGAGTGTGGCGGAGAGGAAAGGGGGCCTATTAATAAAATGACTCCATAATGGGTAGTTCCCTGCAGCTTGGCAAAGGAAGACAGGCGGATTGATGGACGAGGCTGAGGCCTGCTTCCTGGAGCAGACTGAGCTCAGCTATGTGGACATGCTACTGTGGGGCCAATAGCAAGACCCGATCCCATAACACACTGAAGTCCAATTCATACAGGAAGGAAGAGGCTTGTAAACCGTTTCCTGTTTCGTGTTAAAGGGTCGAGTAAAACAAGAAATGCTTCACATAGCACTGAGCCTTGTCAACGGCTCTCTTGAGAGGCCATTAAAGCTGAAGGAAACGTTGAGGCTTAGATTATAGTTTATCCAAGATTTAATCAGTTTGTTGCTCTGGGTCCAAATGATACTCGTTAAAGACTAAAACTCACCCATGAAATCAATCAGAAAAAAGAATATAATATGTATTATTTTTGATCAGAGAGACAAGGCTTTGATTCAACATGAAAAATCATGAAAGGGATATTCCGGCGTAAAAATAATTGAGGGTCAAACACACCGTAACACAGAGTTAGACTTCCCGTTGAGAGATGAATGTTGCCCACCGCTTGCCTCTCTTGTTATACCAACTTTAGTAACAACCACAGACAGCAATACAGAGAGCCATGCGCTCAACCAAAAAGCCACTCTATAGCCAAAAATAATGCTCAGAACAGCACCTAACAACAGTACATACAGGGTCCCAGCCATAGTACTAACCACCAAACGTCTTTTTAACTTTGCCTGATTCCTTCAGCAAAGACACTAAACACAACTCACCCACCGGGCTTTAATGACTTTATTCAGAGCAGATAGGACAGTGGAGAGAGAGTGGGAGATGACATGCAGGAAAGAGGCTGCAGGTTGGAATCATATGTTGGCTGTTTGCTTAGAGAATATAGCCTCTGTACATAAGATGTTCGACTTTACCACTAGGCCAAACTGGGACCTGAAAACCTCCTTTATACTGGTAAGAAACCATGGACTGTTTAAAAAATGGATGCAGTCTTAGTGATACAACACATTTGTTTCTGAAGCCATATTTTCAAGTCTTTCTTCCAGGGTCACCATATTAGAAATGCAGATTCAAGCTATTTTTATTAGATCTACTGAGGAAAAGAGACAGTTGAGGCGGGCACTTAGCCTCCTCACAAACAGCTCTGTCAGTCAAGTCTCTGATTTGCCAAACCCCGAACCATAATGTTTACAAAAACAAATGAATTATAAGAAAATTCACTCCTTGTCCAGTATGTTTCAAGACAGAAATAAACTACCCAGATCAAAATTATTTTTGAACCAGATCATAAACTTTTATATTTTGGGTGTGAAAATAGACTCTTTGAATAAGTGTGTGTGTAGTTTTGAGTACCTTTGCAGCCAGCCTCAAGTGGACACCTAGGGTACTGCAGTTTTATCACCTCCATTTTGGCTTTTTAAGACCAGAGGTTGCTGCTTGGGGTAAAAAGCTGTATGCACACTCCTAGCAGTCAGGCAAACGGTTCTATGGAGATACCATAAACCGTATAAAACAAAAACATAGTCTCAGCGATGTCACTCACTGATTCCTGAATTAGAAATTTGAAGCCCAGGACTGTAAATGTCTGCCAGGCATTTATTTTCTATCTTTTCTTCCCTACTTCACATTTGGCCTACAAAAAGAAAGAAAGAAGACTTGCACATGCCTTGTTTAAGCTTTGTAACACAGACAACACAGATGGATCCCACCTTTTTTTTACAGTCTTGGCTTAAATTAAGAAAACAATGAAGTAAACAAAACTCCCTTAGTGGTAGTATTATATTTTTATAGTACCTAAGTGGTGATAAACTTTAATGTAGAGCAGACATTTGGTTGTGTTACTCGGAGATATGGGTTTTTTAGCAGAAAAGCCAGAATAAAAATGAATATTTTTAACTGCTTTTGTCTGGTGGCTGTTCTGGAGATGTGCTAATAAAATATTGTTTTGCCACAACAATGTTACACTCTGCCCTAACAATACAGCCTCCTCCTGAAGGCATCACTCCATCATCCTTTCATTACATTCCTTTGTAACAGTACATTGATTAGAGTGGCCTCAGCATGACTGCCTCTTTAATTGTGTATTTGCCGATCCAAGAGCCGCACGGAGCTCCGTGGTAGGATCCGCACTAACCATTTCAACAACGCTCTAAGGCACTCGCTGACACACAAAGTTCATCGTTAGAATATACAACAGCGTGTATCACCATGGCGACCTCCTCGGATGCCGAGTAGGGGACCTCATAAATATGTAATCCTGACAGATTTGAGGAATTGTCTTCCTCAAGTGTTCCTCTCAAGCCATTTTGTTAATGTCAACATGAAGGAAAGTCGCTGGAATAAGTGTTGACATTCAGCCCATGGTGTGTATCATTAATGATTACATACACAAGAATTCCTGTCAGATGAGACCTGGAAAGTACTTGAATCTCGTTTTTCTGTCACTCTCATTTTTCTGTAATTAGGTGTAAGGAATAATTGTATGCACGAACTCTCTGATAACAGTGGGCCTCACTCAAAGTCTAATCACAAACAATGAATGTCATTCCACAGATATGTGATTGTCCATTAGTAATTAAAATGTTTCATTGCGGGGTCACCCTTGTTTTCTTTGTTTTAGACTATTAACACCCCCCCCCCCCCACACACACACACACACACACAACAAAAAAAAAAAAAAATCAAATGCAAATTGACATAATTAGAAAATAAGTAAACCAGTTTTGCAGGATAACAGACATATAATGTGAGTAAAATTAAAAAAAGAGTAGATTGAGCACACAGCAGATAAAGCCCCTCTTTACCCAACTCTCCTATTTTGTGAAGTATGTGCATGTTTGTGAAGTTTGCATGCAGTGGTGAATTTGTTTCCCTCCTCTTGAAGGTTGCCGCTCATCCATTATAATGAGGAATATTCTTTTCATATATATATGAGAGAGGTTCTGATTCAGATTGAACACAGCAGGTTTGGCCTTTGAAATGGGGAAAAAAAAGCCTGTCCATCCAGTCCCACATTTAAGAACAGTGTCCCCTTGGCCCCCATGTGTAATTGCAAGAGCTTATGGGGAGCGAAAATTTTGCCCTCTGCTCCTCGTTAAACCTCCACTTGTAAAAGCGCTCGAGCGTGCATGCAGCACATTGCGGCTCGAGCGTTCTCAGACAATGATATAGATTTCCTCTACAAAAGAACAATCGAAAGGGTTGTCACAAATTTGTCCATTGTCACTGGGTCGCTATCATTCCTCCACTAATTGCCATCATTGTAATAGAATATTAGATGCTCTGTACAGCAGAGAGTGTGTTGATGAAGGGGAAGTGCTGGCTGAGTTTTTTTCCTTGACCTGTATCTGTCGTAATGGTAGTGATAATGATGATAATGTGATACTTCATTGATCCCTAAAGGGTTTTCTATACGTCTGTTTCCCCTCCTGAAAAGGGGCTGCTGTTGAGGTGTAGCTAGAGGCTGCTGCTCCTTAAGGAGGTAGGAAGCTGTCTTTTCCCCTGAGGCTCTTAAGGAAAACTGATGCTTGTCAAGAAGGGGGCTCAAACTGGGTCCTCCAGCCAGAAAGTGGTCTCTCCATTCAGTGTGTGAGTTGACTGTGGACCCTACAGTGTAGAGTTTACTGGGACACAAGTGGTTTGTCTTTATTCGTTGCAACTTCTGAGACTTTTTTGGGAAGAAAATCATACCATGCCATGATGAAAGTCTATTTCTAAAATGTTTTTTCAAAAAAAAATTCATTGTAGGATTATGAGGTTCCTTCAGAAGACTTCAGAGGAAGTCTTCCTTCCTCTTGTTTTTACGTCGTTCATTTACATATCTGGCTTGGCTCCACATACATCAGCCTCTGGCTCAATCCCAGCCAATTTACATCTGTGTAGTTATTGCTTTTATATATCATGTTGAAATGACATTTTAAAGAAGGGAGCTAATGAGTCTAGATGGTGTAATAAACTAAATGTTAATTAACATTAGATATTCTCCTTGATCTAAACTTCAACACCAGTTAACTGTCCAAGAGGAGTGCTGTTTAAGATATACTCTAGTTATACAATTTAAAAGTTTTGGTTTAAGTGACTGTTAGTTAAAACTATTGTTGGAACAATTTCCACAGTCAATGACCATATCTATAGTTAATAACCTTTGAATACTGAAGAATTATTATTAAAATTGAGTTTTTTTTTCAAAACAATGTTTTTTAACTTGGATAAAAGTTAATCAAATCAAAGACGGACCAACCAAACTAGAATGAATAGATGAATGCTGCGGTCCAGTTGTACTCGGAGGTCGGGATTTCCAAGCTCAGAGTTGGATTTCTGAATTTCCGAACTTGAGTTCAGGAATTCGTCTGGAATGCAGCATTAAAACCATCCCTCTGTGTTCTTCAATTAACAAACAGGAAGCAAAAAAAAACAAATTAAAATCTGGCCAAACTGTTGACTTAATCGACAAGTCATAAAAACTGTTAAGTTACTATGATAGTGTTGCTGGGAAGCACTACCTATATTCAATACTAGCCAAGCTGATGTTGGAGAACTGAGCAGGTTATTTTCTAGCTGATCGTTTGGAATTGACATTTGTCCCAACCCAACCAAGCTATGCCAGTTCAGTCAAAGCGGTTTTAGGGGTTGTACATTACCTCACTTAGCAACAGCTGACTCAGCCTCAGGTATATGAGGATATTTTTAAGCAAAATTCACCTTGTATTACCAAAAGTAGCTGTAACCTTTTCAGATGATCCCTCACCTGTTGAAACTCTGTGGAGAATACAAGCTGAATCAGTATTTGCACTGTGAGGACAAATCCATGTGATCCTCAGCACACAAACTAATACACAAATTGACATTGAGAGAACTTCTTTCCACCTGGATAACAGCAAAGTTAAAGGACATGTTCTGGATTTGGGTAAAAAAGGAAGCATCTGTGCATGCAACACAACTAGTATAAAGCCCCACGGGGTGCTGCAAAAAAAAAACAAGCGCCCGGAGCTTGAACAAAAGGATAGGGACATTCAGTCCCAGGTCACTTTCCATGGCTCAGGTCTCTCCTTTGGCATCAGATATGATCTATATCAGTGTCACCCCTAAATTGGTGAAAAACTCCTCTGGTAGCCTTCAGCCGTGAGCAGAATGTAAATGTGCATTTGACACCTCTAAATCGCTGTCATAATTCATTTCCAGAGCTCTTAAATCTCTCCCTGTCACCTGGCACCTCTGCTGTTTTCCTGTCCAAAAACAGAACACATTAGCCTTTATTGATGCCTTTGTCCTTTGATACATAATTCATCATTCTGCAACCTTTTTTTGAAATTATCCTGTATTTTCTGAGGTTGTTCAAACATATGGATTGATAGTAACAAAGAGGTCGCACTAAGTGAAAGGCTTAGTCCCATGCTTTATGACAAGAGGTGGTTAAACCTTTCTGTCTTCCTGTACCTCTCTTTTAAGTCAGTTGACCACTTGGAGTTTTTCTCCCTTTTCTATTTACATTACCTGTTTAGCTTACATGTGATGTAGTTGCCTTCAAATTCTCACTGTTGAATCAGGTACCACATAGTTTGTAGGATGAAAGATGGTAAATGTTACAACCAAAAACAACAACTTAGTAAATTAACTTGCACTCAGCTGGTCAATGTAACTAGTTTGTATTTCGCCAGAGGTCATGCATCAGTAAGTTGTTGCATTTCCGAAAAAAGCCTTTTATATATTCCTTAGAAATGCAGCAAATGTATCAGGAAGTCTGTATCCAGAAGTAACAACAATACACAGTTTTGCATTTGCAAACTCAAGTGCAAGTTGTAAATCCTCCAAGGCTGCATCATACACTGCAGAACAACCTTCATACAAGCTAGCTCACAAAGCACTGAAATGATGTTTCCTCTGTCCTCTGTGCTGGCAGTAGATAATAAGCATCCCAAAGCCTTAACAGGGAGAGGATTGGAGAGAGAGAAGAAAAATCAGAGGGGTCGGGGCATGTCTGCCCGTAACTGACAGACATGCCCCTGTATCAGATATCTCTCAGAGATTCGGCGGTGAATACTGTATATCATCCATGAAAACATCTTGATTGTTGTTGAAATGACAGTATTGAGTATGTCACTCACTTGTGACCTTGACAGTGTAATGTTTCCCACATATATGACACCTTTACGTTTCCTGCAAGTAGCCTATATTTTGTGAGATACTGCTGACCAGTTTCATGAGTTTTTTTTATCCATAGGCCACAAGAATACCATCAGTCGTCAACCAGCTACATATATGTAATAATACCTCTCAGCATAATAGATCTGCTTTGATAAATTATTTTTATCAGAAAAGACTAGGGCTGGGCGGTAAAATGATAACTATTTATATTGAAAATCAATTTCCCTCAATATCAATATAAAACATGGTCATTTCGATAATCGGCTTTCTGCCATGTTTTGGTAGACTATACGAATAGCCAATGAAAAAGGGAGTTGCCTCGGGTCCACTTCACGCTGAACCAATCATGTGGTGAATTAGAACCAAGCTTATTGTATTGCAAAAGACCTGCTACCAATAAGCACTGTTAAATTTCATTTTTTTATTTTGTGATATATATCAATATTGACTGATATGAAAAAAATATAGCGTGATAAACTTTTTCCGATATCGCCAAGCCCTAGTAAAGACCCTTCACTGAAGTCTTGAGTTATTGTTTTCTTCTCATTTTTTGCTTGTTTCTACTTACATATGCCCTATCAAAGTGAAAAAGACAATTTGACTGTGTATAAAATGATAATCATATATAAGTTGACTAACATAACTCGGATAACAATGAGTTAAAACTCACTAAAGCAGTTCCCTTTAATCGTATAAACTCACTGGAGAAGCAACATAGGGAGGTGGATTGAAGGAAAGCCTGTGAACTAGTTGGCAGCCTGTGCTGAGCTAGCACAGTCATACTGCCTCTCTGAAATCCACTTTAAATATGCTGTGTTTTCTATGTACTTGAGGCAAATGCAGGACTGAAATATGGGGAGGAGAGGAGTTTCACAGATGCTGTGGATATCACTGAGGTTACCATAGGAATGAATGGACATTGGTCGAAAAACCCCCATACAAAAGTGGATAAACAGCTTTAGTCTTCCCTATCCTTGAAAAGATTTTAAAAAGAGTCGCACATAAAAGAGAAAAATGATTGCACCTTTATTTTATGGCGCAGTAATTACTACTTCTTGCTGAATCATAAATGAGATCTAAACAGAAAAGGGCACTTGTGTTGAATAACTACCGTCTGAACTGTGAACTTGAGTAAAATTGCAGGTGAGCAAACATCTCACATACCTAATACCCTCCTGTTGGCCCCCTTCTTGTTGTTGAGGAGAAGCTTATTCAGTGCAGATGTGCTTGCTGTTTGGGTTAGTTAAAGAGCTGCCTGTCCTGACTGTCTCCCAGCAGCCTTCTCTTTTTTTAAGTGGTCATGGACTGTTCCAGTGCATACACCACGCTGAAATAGACTTTTGCTCTTTTCTTCATTGTCACAAAAGGCCAGGCACTTCACTGGAGTTCCCATTCCCCTTTTACATAGTGATAAGACAGCCATTATCCTTTGAACCTTTCTTTTCAGTGAGCCAGGAGAAAAGGAAGAGTGAAAGAGGAGGAGGAGGAGGACAGAGAAAGATTTCTTCCCTGAGGTGAGCCTGGCCTCACCTCTGTGTGGCGGGCTTTTTTGTGAGCAGTGAAGAGGTCCTTAACCTTCTATCAGATGGAGGCACACAGTTGTGTTCTGCTTGAATAACTACATTGAAAAGCCCTGAAGCACGGGAGATGGTTCTATAGACTCTGCAAGTGGCAGAGAGAGAGAGAGCGAGAGACTAAGAGAGAGGTAGATAGAGAAAAGAGAGAGAGCAGAAGAGTGTATTGTATGACCTGCTGGAGTGTGACTCTCACATCATGTGCACATTCTTTGTTAAAGTGCCCATCAGTGCTTCACTGTGAATCTGTGTTCTTTGTTGTACAGGTCTCGCTGACAGGATGGTCCTCCTCTAATAATGTCACAACAACACGGTTCACACATTCATATAATACACTTCCTTTAATAGAGCTCACTTCATTTTACACAGTAACAGCCTCCCTGCTCTCAGGCTGTAAATGGCTTTACAGCAGCAATGCTATCAAAATCACAGCACAGATATTTGAATGTCATGTTGCATGAAGGGCCTGGGCTGCTTGATGACCGGGGATACTGTGGGCTGTTATTAGGGTTCAAGTTGGTTAGATGTCATGGGGGTTTCATTTGTGTGCTTTGATAGCAAAAAGAAATGTATTAATTTTTGTCACCTACCTGCTTACACTTGGGTTCTACCCAGTTCTGGATTTCTAGTGCTGTTACTGTGAAGTGATGGATTAAAGATCCTCAAAGGAATTTTTGACAGTATCTAAAACAGATAAAATCTGATCTACAACTGCAAAAAAGACAGTCAGTGACATGATTTGTATTTTCTTTATAGTTATATTCAATGTCTATTACTTGATCCTGTCAGTTGAATTGGCAGAGATCACCGTTGAAATTACAGTTGACGCACGAATGAAGCAAGTAAATACTATTTATTTACACGTCTAGATTCGCACTTGGTGTGAGCGCCCCAAAAGACTTGTGAATGATGCATTTGATAGTCAAAATACAGCAGAATGAGACTTTCCATCAAACAACACTCTTTATTCATGAACTGGACAAAATTAGCAAAGAGATGAATAAGACCAAAATCAAATGTTTCTTAAAGTAGCTTTAAATTTATGAAAAGTCTGTTGTTGCTGTTCAGTCTGTTGTCTGTTTTTTTATTGAGCCAAATTGCATATTTAGGTGATAATGGGCATGTATGTAATGGTTTTAGTTTACCAGATTACCAAAGCTACAACAGTAACAAAGATGTCAGCAACAATAGCAACTACAAAACAACTAAAAAAACAAACAAAAAAACATGCACAAATCAAAAGAATAACAAGTAATGACAAATGCATGAATTATGAGATCGAGTGACAGAGTAAACAACGTAGGCGCCTGTTCATTTAGAAGTTAAATTAGCTTATATGTGTCCAACCTCAAACGTTGGTTGCTCTAGCTTCCCATGTGAATCGATGTTCCTTCTTCCATACCTTTAAATGTTTGGTTTGATGATATTTAAAGATATTTAAAGACTTAACTTTGAAATTCTGATGAGCGCTTTTGGCCTTTCTTACTTTATTACTAAAAGCTCAACCAATCAATTCCGCTAATTGTTCCAGGTTTATTGGTTATTATAATCAAGTTTCTGTGATTGTTCCTTACGTTCCTTTGACTTTTCATGTCTTTCTAAAGCTGCACCCGTCAGCAAAGGACAAATGTTTTACCTTTGAGATGTATACTCACAAGAACTTTGTCACACAGGCTAAGCTTAAGGTACATTCTTACAGGTTTCATGCTTGTAGTGGTCATGTGAATATCTATTAAACCAGATGTAAGGTTTGTCAGCTAAAGTAAGCGAGGAGCAGTTTGACCCTAAAGTCCGTCCAAATAGCGATTCCTTCCCTCTGTTTGTATAACCTCTGTGAATACAGCAACACAAAAACCTTGCAGTTTCTTAGCACTGGACGAATCAATAACCTGAAAGCGGCTGAAAACAAGCTGGTATCAGCTTATCCTTTCTTTATCCTCAAACAACAGTAGAAAATAAAGATAACTCAGCTCCTGGCAAAAACTGTGAAATTTGAGGAATCATTTGATTGTTTTGAGGAGTTTAGGTAGTATACATTTGCTCCTGGATTTCTTTGAGTAGACTACTGCTGAAAAAGAGTACTTAAATCCAAGACTTTTCGACGCAACCCAAAACTTTTCACATTTTGTTTTGTTTCAACATTAAAGTGGACTCATCATTAATATATTTTAAAGTAGTACTTTTTGAAGCAGAAGCCTGAAATATTCTTGCTTTTTTGTACGTGGCTGACTGATGCATAGAGAAGGAACTCTCTCTGGCTGTTCCTCTGATATTAGATGATGAGGTCAAACACTATAAATTTATGTCTCCCGTGTAAATAATCACAGGCTGTCAGGCAAGCTTGTAAAATTAAAAGCCGATGCCACTCCATCATTCCTCTGCAGGGGGGCTTTCACACTTTCAGATGTAGAGACATATGTAATATGTATATATGTAAGAGTGTAATATGTCAGGTACCTAATGGCAGAAGAAAGTTGGAGTGCTACTTTGAAAACTTTCCTCACGTTGTTTCTCTGTGTTTAATTCAATAGAGCACAACCAAGTGCATTACAGATTTGAGTTATCCAACATCCTTTCACTTTAACAAGATTTTCCCTAGATCACCTGACACGACGCAGATGTAGTTACCGTTTTAGAGAGGCTACCTTACATTGCACTTATTACAAAACTGTTGCTTTAAGTGATTTCACACTTATTTTCAGTAAAAAAGAGCAAACTTGTCTGTTTCCTTGTTATCTTTGGTGTTTGAATGGCATGCACACAGACATATGGATGTTAGAGACTCTGAAGAAGTTACTGCACCGCTAATGTTGCAACAATGTGTAAAACTTTAACTTCCAATTTTCACCCTCAGACCTCTCTACTCGAACTTTTTATGGAGTGAGGTTTTAGTATAGTTTTTTTATTGAAGGTGTGGATGATGAAGTCTGTGCAGTTTAAAGAAACACACATCCGCGCGCTCTTCCTAACTTAACAAACAAAATAATGCTGCTAACATTACTTAGAGTGTAATCAAGTGTAGTACTTTCCCTGTTGTTCTCTGCCCACTTAAGATGCTTTTTATCTTCCTGATTGACTCTAAATTGCCTTTGAGCTCTGCAATAGAAGTCTCCTAGTACCCATTTGGGTCTTTTTGTAAAGTCGTTTAAGCAAACTAACCTGAAGGTTGTGTCAGGCCCTATCCAAGGGTAGCCAAGGTACTACATCAAAAATGGTTGTTTCTCTCATGTCTGCTGCAGCCACAGAGACTAAAGGGTCAAAGTTAAACAAAAGGGGATTTATTTACAGGGAAATATATTAATTTAATTGTTTAAGTTTGGAAATCAAGGCTAGAAATAACTTGCGAGACAACTCTGGCTAAAGGGTTACTAACCAACCAAAGAAACCAAAAGTACCACTAACTAATAAAACAAGAGAAAACTCAACTAAACGAACCGGGGATTCAGTCCTCCATCTCCTAACTGAAAACTTACCACACACATGCTCAGGAACAAAAGATAGCATGGCCTGTTGGGAGAGGAGGGAAATGGGATTTCCTCCCTGCGTCGCAGTGATGTCATTTGCTGCTTCATGTAAGAAATAGACCTCGGACACAGCCTATCACCTGCAGAGCTGAAGTCCATCCACCAATCACCCCCAGGGTCTGGTGCATACCTTTTATGTGAGAACAAAGACACAGTCAGGCACACCCAACAGGGACAGTTTAGATCATAAACAAACAGAAATAAAATGTCCTGTGACCACAGTTATGAGTCAGAAAAGCATAAAGATTTAGAAAAGTATTGATCCGGGTTCGGTACGGGTTTTTTTTAAAACAGTTGTAAATGTGAAACTAAATAAGAAGTGTTATTTGAGATATCCTGATTTCAATGAGTGTAAAGGCTTTTTTACCCTTCATATTCCTTAAATCTATGCAATTGAAAGAGTTTGTAGATTTTCATGTTATGCACAAAAGATGTCTAATAGACGTCTAAATGTAGTCTAGATGACTGGTCTAAAATCAGGCTACCACAGGTCTAAAAATTACAGTTTTTGGATGTCTAAATTTTGACCAAGTTAAGACCAAGTCTAAATCTGGGCTATATCTATACTACACTGTATATTGCTCAATGGCTATCATAATTATTTTGGTTAAGTACTTGGAGATCAGTTATGCAGCTCACAGTTGCTTTTTAAATTAAATAGTTATTGAATAATGGGTTAAAGTGCAACATCCAAACTCCATCTAAAAATATACAGAATCTAGACCGTTGAAATTAGTTCTAAAAAAAACTAGACATCTAATAGCCGTGTGTTGCTCAGTGGGAAGGTTGCATTTGCCCCAACTGATCTTCATCACATGTTACACAACAGAAAACATCACCCCATGACATCGGCTAAACTCACAATCAGATCAGTTGTTTTTTAAAAAGTTAAACATACCTGTAGGTCTGTAGTTTTTATAGGTCATTTCAAGTCAACTTACTGTCTCCAGCTAAATTTAGCGATTTGGAAGTATTTCGGGGAGGTGCAAATAAAGTGCCTGGTAGCCGCATGTGGCCCATGAGCCGTGCAGTGAGGAACCGGGCCGTACAAGCTGTGCCAACGTCATGTGTGCCAAATGTGTTGCAAGAGGGTGGCACGAACAGTGTGCCAGAGCTAGTCTGCCTGGCTGCCAGGCTCTTCTCTTTATCCAATCAGACGGTTCGGCTCGAGTGAGACCCCTATTCTTGTCTCTTCCTCCATCTCCTCCCGAAGCTTTGTCACCCTCCCCTGAAAGACACTGACGCATGCTTGTGTGCACATCTTTTCCCCCTGAACAGAACCAAGCCTCATCGGTACACCGTTACACTCACCTAGAGACCACAACCAGGGAGGGAGTGGTGCAAAATGTTCTCTATTTGCTGCTCTCTTCCCCTTTGTTTTTTTTTCTGTTTTCTCCCTAGACTAAATCCCAGGCTAAATGAGCATGCCTCAGTCTGTTTTTTAAGCATTTCTTCAGAGTTATAGAAAGCAGAGTGCACAGAGAGATCTGGGTTTTGGGGACTGTGTGAGGGAAAAATGTTGTCTGCCTGTGTGTGGCTTTATTGGACATGATGAGGGATGATATTATGGTGGATGCTGCTGCCGCTGTGGCAGCGAGATGAGGAAACATCCCATTTGTCTCGCACTCGCTTAGTGTAATGTGTCTATCTGTCACCCTCCCCAAGACCGGACATAGGTGTTCATCAAAATAAACATATTGTCCGCACGGCTCTTCATTTCTTTCACCGCTTGTCATTGCAGTTAATTTTCCAGCCTGTTCCCACTCCTTTTTTTTCCCCCCTCACTTTTTTTTTTTTTTTTAACACATCTTTGCAGGAAAATGAGATCGCTTAAATTCCTGTATCATCCAAAAATTACGAGCCGCAGACAGAAAAGGAAATTGTAACCTGACACTAATCCTGTGACCGCGCACTGATTATGAAGGAGAGAGGTGCTTAGAAAGAAATAAGTGCGGGAATATATATTCTAAGAGTAATTACTGGGAGCAGAATGAGATGTGATTCAATGGGGGAAAGAGGGTGACGTGAGCTACTTGCAGAAGAGATTAAGCTAATGTCGCTACTTTTCTCCTTGTGTCTTCCAGGTTGATGATGCCATGCTTATGTTTGATAAGACTACAAACAGACATAGAGGTAAGTGCACCAAAGCATCCGCTCTCTTTCCTCACGTTTTTTTCTCTCTCTCTCTTTCTCTGAAAGGTGAGAAAATAGTAATTTTATGTCCTTTTCCCCATGAGATAACACAGAACAGTTCCAATCTTTCGTGATATTAGGTGTGCCGTCTGTTCAACAATGGGAGCGTGTCAGAGTAATCAATAAGCTGGTACGGTGTTTAGAATGTTTGGATGCTGTGTGTGTGTGTGTTTGAGTGTGTGTGTGTGTGTGTGTGTGTGTTGATGCGGGTGTGGGTGCTTCAGACGGGGGTGCTTAAAGGGTGTAAAGATTGCGAGATGGTGGGTGCTGTGCAGTCAGATAACAGCATCAGATAAGGCCCAGGAGAAGCACTGACTTTTATCGCTATCTCTCATCGGGCTCCTTATCTTTTCGATGAGGGGACGTTTCTCTCTCAAGCAGAGGACTTTCCAAAGACAGGTTTTCCACCCCTGCGCCACAATGCGGCGCGTGGGTGTATTCGAAAGCCAAGGTTTAACCAGAAGTAAGCACATATAGATAGGCCTGTCACTTACTCTGAGCCCTTAACATCGGCTGTTATTGGCTATGAATCCTCACGTAGGTGCGTTAGAGCAACTTTTAGGAGACAGACTGTCCCTGGCTGTGTGCGTGTTTGTATCACTGTGAGGAGTCGACAGGCACTGACAGGTATTTCCACAAGAAATAGGAGCAGATACCTCTGTTTGTCAGCTCACTTGTAGGCAGAGCTGGCAGCGCAGCATCTCCCTGAACTGGTCTGAGCTGAGCGCTGTTTTGCCATATTGATTTAAACATTTGTTTGCAGTGAGCGACTCCCAACCTGTATAAATCTTTAAGTGCAGTTGCCTTAGATTTGTTTTCTGCGAGAACTTCTCTTTCTTCTTCTACTGTATCTGTGAATGCGTGTGTGTGTGTGTGTGTGTGTGTGTGTGTGTGTGTGTTTGCGAATGTGTGTGTTTGTGTGCCTGCCTGTGTGTGCAGACAAACTCTTTGGGTCGGGTAAACAGTTTCTAAGTGTGGAACATGTGAACTGTAGTGGAAGTGATCTCTGGCTTTGAGGGGATTTTGATCTGTAGTGACAGAACCCAGTGTGAGGTCTGCTTTGAGACGACGGATTCTTTTCTCTCTCTCACTCTCTCTCTTACTTCTGGCTGCTCTCTCTCTCTCTCTCTCTCTCTCTCTCTCTCTCTCTTTCTCCCTCTCCTTTCTGCTGCACTGCCAGCCCTCTGTGAAAGGGGATGGGCGCCACGCTTGGGGAGTGTGTTAGGCGTTTGCCTTTGGGCAGCAAAATGCCCTTCAAATGAAGACAATGATGGAGAAACAGCCTCCTTTGCAGTTTTTCTGATGACAGAGGACATATTTATATGAAGTGTGACACAGAGGAAGCAGACAGGTGCCCTCCGTCCTGCGTTTTTCTTTTCTTCTATATCTTGCGTTTTGATATTTTGTTCCGCTAAACGGTGGTTATTTACTCCTTTCATCTTAAAAAACACACCGGCTCTTCTGGATGAATTGCATCAAGTATTACAGAGCCATAAGAAAAAGTGAATAATTCATCAGAGCCATTGGTGTGATTGTGTAATATTAATGGCTCAGCTGCCCCGTGACCACAAAGAAAAGGACATTGAATAAATTATCAGGGAAGCCAGTGCCTGCGCCCGCAGGATCCAGTGATGGGCATCTGGCAGCCAGCAGTCCAAATCAATTTCCCACCTGTGTTCATTTTTATCTTACAGATTGATTCATGAAAAAATAATCCTCGGTTTTTCTGCAGCCGTGCAATCGGTAAAAATAACACATTCTTTATTTAACACTCCAAGTGTTACACAATGCAATTTTAACCACTCTGGCTATTCTGTAATTGCAACTCCTGGAAATAACAGTTCTCTTACTGCCTTAATGCTTTGCAGAGCTCTGCAGGAAAGAGCACATTTTTAACAACTAATGCCATTTCCCCTCTTTGTTCTTGTTAATCTTGAATGCTGTCATACCTCCAACACAGGCAAACTCTACTACACAATGCAATTCCCACTGCTTCGAAAACCACGCTTTAAAAAACTGCGCTGACCCAAACTGTAAAGCACAATAGCAGCCTGAAATTCAAACGTCATTCGTGGAAGGAAAGAAAAGGGCCTTTGCTGCTGTAGATGAGGAAAAATGAAACAAACGCCCCTGAAGTCATGCATGTTCAGATTCGCTTGAGTCAGTGTGAAGTAAAAATCCCTCTTACATGTATTTGTACAAGCATATTTAACACACAGACAGAGAAAGCTCATGCTGGTATTGTATAATGCAGAAGTGTATGGAGTGAAATGAGTCCTTTAGAATAGAGAGCAGAGTGCTGCTCACTGCAGCTAAAGGTGATCTGTTGTTAGACCTGCTGTGGCACATTACACCTTCACATCAGCTCATTTAAATGTTATCTCACTGTCTTTATATTTCCCATTTCATGCTGAGGCTGGATTGTATATTACTATAAAGCATTGTGTTTACTTTGGAAGAGTATATTGTGTATTAGCTGCATGATCGACACTTGATTGTGAGTGTTTTCTTTGGGGCTGTGGTGAATTGGATAGAGGACAAACGTCACACTCCACTAGTAGCAGCATTGTCCTTCAGACAGTCCCTGCGAGGCGGCCAAACGACAGCCAGAGGAGACATTCTCTACCCTTCTCGTTTTCTCTGTACTTTATTTTTTTTTTAACTCTCTATCTATCTCTCCCAGTCATTCAGTCCTATTCTTTCTTTCCTTTTCTTTTTCCACAGTCCCACTATTTCTGTTCGCATGCCATCTCCCTGCACTGCCCGTCTCTCCATTTCTGTCGTCTTTCTCTCCCTGTCTCTCCTGTTAGAGGACACTGGCTGTAAGCAAAGCTCCTCACAAAGGCGCACGCCTCACACCATCTCCCTGGCATTTAAAGGAGTAGAATACGGCCAATTGTGTTGGAAATTGAACTCTCTAAAGCCTCCCTTTCCTCTGCAGCGGCTCATTGTGGGTGAGTTCAGTGTCTTTGGTGAGCAGCTTGGGCTGTCCAGAGGTTGATGCCAGAGGGCGCCCATTGTTCCATGCTCGACTGCAGTGTACCCCCCTCTCCAACACCTCCCTTCAACCTTCCTGTCATCTTCTGACATTTGTCTTATGACAGAAAAGGCTAAATCAGCAACATGTTTGTTTGTTTTTTTTACTACAAATTTTTTGAGGTGCTTTTTTAAAAATTCTTGGATAGCAAAACCAAAAATGTAGGCATGAGCTCAATCACAACCTATCAATTGTGATAGCTCGATCTCTGACCCTGAGCTTAAGACAATCAAGGTACAAAAGAGGCATTATTTGCTTGTGCATAAATCGGGCAGTGTAACAGTTACTGTCAGAAATTTTTGCCACATTGCAGACTAATTTTATAAACAAAGCACCACAAAGCTCAGTGTGTGAGGCTCACTTTTAATACTTTTATGTTATCTGAGCGTAATCCATGTTCAGCACAACCATACAAGCAGTGAACCAGTAGAAAACAATGACAGTTTTTTTTTTTTTTATTGCAATACGGTATGTTACCCAGAAGATGGAGCCCAAGGGATTAACTGACCACTTTGCTGCCAAAGCAAGCTGGATCATAGACTGTATATACTATGGACAACTTGGTTCCGCCTTCCGCCAGTATACCGATTTGATGCCAAAAAGCTCTCTGTAATTCCACGTTTTTTCTCCACTTACTGAAACATACATTGCCCAGTAGCATTTTACGCACTCCACCACTCGGCTCAAACAGGGTATACGCAATCTTCGTACCCCCATAGGCTGTATCAAGTGGCAATAATAGAAAACATGAACCCTTTAATAACTTTTAAAAATGGAGCTGCACAGAAAAAAGGAGGACTTGAGCACAAACTAGTCTTACAATAACGACATGTCAACATCGCAAGCAGGGTGGAGAAAAATTTATATTCTGTGTAATAAATTTATAAAGTTTGTCCACAGCTCCATAAGGATTGCTGAAGGAGGCGGGGTTTATGACCTATACTACAGCCCATTACCAGACTGTGCTGTTCTTGGGGGGGCTTCACCCAGCGAGGAGGCAGACTCTGTCCATTCTATATACAGTCTATGAGCTGGATACAAAGTGGGGAAGGCAAATCTAGCAGCACCACTTTTGAACAACTTTCCTCTGTCACCAGCTCCTAAAACTCTTATTGAATTGGTTGTGGACGTTGGGTCAGTTCCACAGCTAGAACTTGCACAAGCTTAAGCCAATGTTTACACTTTGTCTGTCTGTATGTTGCAATTACAAACGTTGTACTTGGAGGTAGCAGGATAGTGAAAACAGATGATATGAAGAAGAGCTTTGCAATTGCATAGACATTACACGTTGCTGACTTCAATATAAGCAATGGACTCCATGCAGGAACACAGCCTTAACCCTTTGCTCGCTGGGACCCCACCAAAAAACTGACTGTGTCTTTAATGAAATGTGACTCAGGGTGTCTCAGCAATGAGACTCATTGGTTTCTTAATTAACATTTTAGTCTTGGCTTGGCTAGAGTAGTCAAGGCTAGGATATGATGGGATAGGATAGATGCAGGATTGTTCCCTTAGAGGAAATTACATTGTTGTAGCAGCTACAACCAAAATTAAGACACAACATCCAATACAGGACAAAAGAATCATTAAAAACACTTGTGGCACATTCAAAAACAAGACATAGGCGTTTGTTAAATCCCAGAGATGGGAGTCACTTAACAGAAAATGCTGAACCCAATTAACTTCTGGCTCATGTAGAAACTGGAAAAGAGGAGGTTCGGGCTGCCTCTTGGCAACACACACCTGTGTGTACGTCAAATCAGCCAGTCCCCTGATCATATGTCAAAGCCTTGACACATGTTCAAAAATAAATGGAGTATAAAAAAATGAACCTCCAAACTTAGTCTTTATGTTGTGATCACTGATCAGTCCAAACTCTTTTCATAAGTAAATTTAAGCAGCCTTATTTAGAATTGAGTTTGATGACATCTTATCACAACAAGCCAGGGGAGATTGTCCCGGTATGACACTAGAGGGGAACCGGCAATTTGATATTTTTCACATTTGGCAACTGGACAAGCTGCAGTTTTCGACCACTTGGGAGCAAGAGCAGGTTGGCAACGCAGGACGTCCTGATTACTGTGTGTGTGTGTGTGTGTGTGTGAGTGTGAAAGAGAGAGAGAGGCTGAGGGTGACTGTGTGTTTGTGCTTCAAAACTCAGGCTATGTTCTGGGACAAGGGCGTGAGCAAAGTAGTCACGGTCTACACATGCCACTTGTCATTGTTCCCACCAGCATCGACGTGACTTCACATGCCACCCCTGGATGACAGTGCGAGATGTACTGGTGGGAAATAAAAGCTTTTGGAATAGCCCTGAGTCAAAATCATTCTGTCATCCTTTGCCTACTCCCTGTCCCGCAGGCTGACATTTTATCTATGATCTAAGATGTGATTTCACTGTCAAACACAATTGGTAGTGCCAAGGAGAGTGTTGCTGAGGTGGGGGAAAAAAATGGCATCTCTTAGAGGAGCAGATGAAAGAGTGGCAACTGTCGTCATCCACCAAAGCATCAGCGATTAATTTGGATGTAAAAGGTAGAGGAGATGATGGATGGATTCTTTGTTTCGTTACTCACACATCCTTTAATAAGTTCCATATCATAATTAGCCCTCTGTCTCCGCCACATTACCCTGCTCTTCAATCAACGCATCTCTCGGTAGCATTATTCCGAGCACATAATCCCAGCAAGACCTTTTCAAAATAAAATATAAAGTTTAGATATACACTCCCTCTGATTTGATTGTTCACAAGCAGCTTCACTGCATGAATCCCCAAAAAGATAAGTATATACAATGCAAATTAGTGCATTGCAATCCTAATGCTAAATTGCACTCTTACAATTAGAAGTTGCTGATTAATTGGGTCAAAACTGCACACCACAGTGATTGTTTGATTCATGCTCTGCAAAAAAAAAATCTGCAAAATCAGAGTCAGCCCGGCAATTTTAATGAAGTTTCCGACAAGTTTATTCTTTTTTTTTTTAATTAATTACTGCAAGTTAAAATAACGAAGATAGTACCTAAATCTGTCTCAAGTAATATACACGTTCTCTCTCACCTTTCTTTTTAATTACACCATTAAGGAACATGATGAAATCCCGGTGTAATTCCTTGCGCATTGTTTTACAACAGTTAGTAACCAGACAGCAGCCATTAGTGGAGCTTTATAATGACTGCGTGACTGATTGTAAGCCAAATTCCTTCTTTATTTGAATGATGCAAGTAATAGTAATGCGCAACAGTGTTGGGGACCAGGATAAAGAGGAGGGGAGGCTTGATTGTTTCATTCACGAGGCAGCTTTGTATGACAGAGCCTCATATCAGAAGCCACGTTCCTGGAGAAGCAGAAAGACGAGGAAGAAGGGGATTCTTGGTTTTTGAGCGAGGACGGGGCCCGGGCTGGGACTGTGTGAATTTGTGTGTTTCTTTTTTTTTTTTCTCTATGGGCTTAAAAGGCTGGTTTTCTTCTTGGCAGACAAACAGAAGGCTGCATTGTGTGTGTCTGTAATCTCTTTACCTGGATTGGCAGCAAAAGCTAGCAAGTGCAGCTCCCGGTGTGGAATTGGCACTGAGGAGTCAATGTCACACTGCGCGAGCTGCCTTCCAAACAACCAAAAAACTGGTTGTGTGTCTGCGGGACTGTGTTTGCGGATGACAGCATGCAGTGGTTGGTCCTTTTTATCCAGTTTGGGCGTCTTTGTTCCCTAAATAAGTGAATTTAACAGCATTTGTAAAAGCAATGAAGAGCCAAGCCTATGAATATTTGATGCAGTCCACATTTCTAATATCATCATCTTATTATTTAACATTTTGATGCGTTCATGTCTGTGTGTATTTGTGTGTGTTTGTCCCAATTTCCGAATCGTCCTCCAGAGACCAAAGTCTCTGCTCCAGGATACTCAAGCTCCTACTGTAACAAAGACTGGAGTGGTATTAGGTGTCATTATACACCAACTATTTGACATAAATTTGCCTCCGCCGCCTCACCGGGTGAGAAGAAAAAAATAATTGGCCTCATTATCTTTCATCTCTTTGGCATATTACATTCATTATTTTATACAAAGAGTGCCAGTATGAGTCCTGTAACCTGGGAAGCAGCGCTGCGCCTCCACAGGTTAACTGTTGCTCCCTGGGAAAAAAAAAAAAAAAAGTCCCCGCTATTTGACGTCACCACAATGCCTCATCAGCCACTGGTGCCAGGGATTGAACATGGCCGACTGAGCAGAGGATGTCTTTCTGCAAAGTGATTGCTGGCTCATTGACTGAGTAGGAGAGGAGGGGAAAAAGGAGGTGAGGAGAAAGGAAGCAAGTACAGTTCGAGGAGAGACGGGGGAAAGAAAGGAGGACTGAGTAGAAGAAAAAAGTAGAATGAAGGCATGGTGAGGAGGAGAAAAGGAGGGAAATAAAGAAAAAGGAGAGTGCCTCAGTGGGAAGCCTCCCCCTGCTGGCTCCTCAGGCTGGAAGCTGCTGCCGATGGCTTCAAAAGAGCGCCAGGCAGTCTAGGCCTCCGCTTCTAGCAATTAGAGATCACTCCAGCGGATGCCTCCTGGCCAGCCTGCAAATCCCTCAAAAATACCCTCTGATTACTACTGTAGGACACAGGCTGTTTACCAAATGGATCTAGCACTGCTGAGAGCGAGGTTTGATAATGCCTTTCTTTTGTTCAGGCAAGAGAGAGGGAGCGGGGTCATTTAGGTTTTTTTTTTTTTTTAAAGAATGGCGCGACTTCAGAGACGAGCGGGAAGCGGGGGAAAGAAAGTTAACCATTTCTTTAATTTTACCGCCAAATAGCCCTGCAAGTAAATAGCCGTAGTAGTGTTGTGTTTACAAGAGAACAAAATCTATTTGGACGGAGCTCAAATACTGTATCCTTCCACCGGCGGTTTTTACAAGACCCAGCTCTTCTTTGATGGCTAATATCCTCCACTGCCAATCCCTTTTTAAACAATCCAATCCCTGCAGGTTCCACAGGAGTTGTAGTGTTTACAGATCCCAGCTTCTCTGTGCTCGGTGTCTGGTGTACAGCAGCACTGACGCAGAGTAAAACAATCAGCCGCCATGCTTGACTTAACTGATTGACACAGCGTTTGCATCAAGTGGAATCTGATTTTTCCTGCACTTTTCCTCCCCGTGCATTGTCACAGCCTTCTTACGTATCCCTCGTTGTATTTTCTCACCTTGACAGACCTGATATTAGCGATTAGTGTGAATGTCATTTAAATGGCAGAGCTAATCATACACTGGGTCTACCTGCACCTGAGGGCCCCCCTCGCCTCGGCCTAATCACGGTGACAAAGGAAATGATGTGTTTAGCCAATCTTAATAACTGCTGCTGCTCATCAGATCCTCAGTGAGCTCGCTGGGCCTCACATAAGAGGAGCAGAAGGGGTAAGGAGCCTGAACTATGGCCTTGGAGTTTTTTTTCCCGGCTGTTTGTTGTGATCCACATCCTGACATCAGTGACCCAGTCCAAATCCACACCAGCAATCCAATATGCTTCTTTTTTTGGACACTTCTTGACAGGTAGTGATTAAACCATGGAGAATCATCCTCTTATTGTCACCTGCCCATTCCCTACATCTGCCCCTCTATCAATGATGCCATACAGTGGTAGGTTTGTTTTTTTTATTTCCTAGGATGGGGTTGAGGATCTTGGACCAGATGGGGTTTGGATTTGAATTAGACTCCGCTGTGCCGGCCCTGCATGACCATTGCAAGGGGGGAGAGGAGGATGAAGGCAAGAGATTGTGGTAGAAAGCCTGGGGTTTTAATCTCTTCCCCATGTTTATCTCACCACCAGGAGACAAAACCATGTGCCATTAAAAACATCAGCTTCTCCCACTGGTTGCCTGCACGGCTGCAACTTTGAAGACATTTGAAGGGCGAAATGAAGGGGAAAGGAAAATGTGCAAAAGAGGGCATTTGTGTTCGGGTGATCTGATTGTTTGGCAATATTTTATAATCAATACGTTTATCGGTTGGTGTTTTCCATCTACCTGAATAGTCCGTTGTGCACACAGCAAATCCACACCCCATATTTGTGGTCTACATTCTCCTTAAAAAAGCAGAGAAGAAGTTATTTGAACAAAAATAAGCAAACATCTTTGGCCCCAGCTGCCACAGGGAATCAGTCTCTTCAGGAAATGAAAATGCCAGCTTGGAATTGTCATCATATTGAGAGTTAGCCGCCCTCTGACCTTGTAATACCCCCACAGCTTCTCTATTTGTGACCTGCTGGATGCTCTTAGAAAGTGAAACCATCGGGGAGGATCTACTGCTCACATCATCATTCTCAGAACACCTAATAGTGGATTTACCAAGGTTAAACCTCCTGCGAGATTGCAGCCACCGTGACCTGGAATACTGAGTTTACATCCACACGCGCACAGACACGAAACCTAAGACACACTCTGCTTTAGTAAGACACACATATAAAATAGCCTTCTACTTGGATAAGCTCTCCTGAATCGTGGCAATATGCAGCTGTTTAAATGCTTTAAAAGCGAGATATTTTAACAGGAGAGCACCTGATGTATTCTGCATCTAACCTGCATGCGGCTGATCCAGAGGCAGACAGGGAAGTGAAAGCTTCCCTCTGCATTGTCCTCTGTATTTACAGCCTGATTGGTGCTTACCCAGGCGTCTTACAGCTGAGCACAGCACATGAGGGAATTAGGTAAGTGTCTGCTGTGCAGCGTTGGTAAAATATGTTGCTTCTTGTCTTTGTAGGACTTTTAAAACATGCTGATCACATGGGCTTGCTTTTGATAGCCTTCATGCCCACAGATGCGCTGCAGAAACATCTGTACCTCTGTTTTCCTCTTCCGAGTAGAAAACACTTTTCAGAGATTTTCATTTTTTAAAGTGATTTCTAATGGTGTGGTCCTGATGACGCAGTTTTTATTCAGGATTACTAATCCAATTTTATCATAAAAGAAATGTGCTTCCTTCTTGGGGAGGTGATGAGTGAAGTGATGTTTTTATCTAACTGAAAATTCAATAACCACAATAAAAAAGATAGATTACAGTTTTTAGATCCAGTTACACCAACATTTATTCAGTAGCTTCTTAAAACCATATCAAGTATTGTTCGAGCTGATACACAGAAATATGATATGCCATTAAATTCTGTCAGGAGTCATTTTTTTATGGGAAATCCCTTGTTTATGTTCTTAAGAGCTACACAAGATTAGCTCACATAGCATCCAAAAGCAGTACCCCGTGTTCAGATGTCGTTTCTTTCAGGGCTGCAGCTTGAACGTGTTTTCAGTTCAAAGATATCATTTTTCAGTAAGCAAACACAACATAAAACTTACTATCAACTACTTTAAAGTTGGTGTTTTTATATCCCTCTTCAACGTAATGGTGGTCAGAGTACAGCAACTCACACGCCTCCAAATCACAATCAGCTGCTGAGCCCCAGCAATCACTCCTCGCAGAAAGACTGTGAGCTGAATTAGATTACATCACCTCCAGTCCAGTCATCTGATCTTAGATTAAAGGGAGACAGAACAATCTCAACTTTTCTCTCTTTCTTTAATTTCATTCTGTGTGCTGTGAGGGTCAACCCGAGTGGCGTATGTCGTTCTGAGCGTTTCACAAAAACATGCAGGTCCCCTCTTATTCCAAAGCCTTTTCCTTTCCCCCCCAAATGTTTGCAATTTGATGTGTATTTGACCAACTTTTCCTGGGTGTCTTCTGCTGTGCTTGCCGCTGATTGGCCCCCCACAGCCCCGCTGGTTTACCACTTAAACAGTTGTAGGAGCCTCTTTTCAAGTGGAAGAGCTTTTTTATACAGAAACAGCCAAAACAATCAGAGCTCTGCGGGGAACATCCTGGCACTGACTGGTATGTTTCCAGACAAGACAGGCTTTATTTTTTTTTTAAGTGTGCACCTGTAATCAGCAGCAAAAAGAGCAATTTTGATTGCTATTACGAACAATAAAGCATCAGTGATAAACAGCAGCTCTAAGGGGCCACATGTTGTTTGTCCCTGTGTCACCCAGAAGCCTCCAGGCTGCTTCATGTATTTGTAAGAGTAGGAAACTGACATGTCTGAGAGTGACACGCAAACACACTTTATTTTCATATTTTTACATAAAGACAAAAAGGCTGCATTTAAATACGGCGAGCTCCTTTTACAGGATAAGCTTCAAGCAATGTTTTTATGTTCCTGCCAACATGCAGCGACTGAGATGACCTGTGCTGGCCAGTGTGTTGTTCGTGTGTGTAAATGTGTCTGTGTGCGTGTGTGAGTGAGTGTGCCTCCACAGTGTAATAAGGGTTGTCTACCCAAGCGTAAGAGTCAGGGTGGAGATGCCTGGCTCATTAGGTACCATGGCAGGATAATGTATGAACAGTGCTTGTGAAGAGAGAGTGAGCAAGAGAGAAAGAGGGAAACAGCCATTGTTCTTCCTCTTCCCTCTCTTCTGTCTCTCTCCTCTGCTGCCTCCTCCTTCTCCTCCACCTCCTCCTCCTCCTCTTTCCCCGCTGCCAGTTTCTTCTTTGTGTGTGCGCGCGCCTGGGGATATTTAGGCTCCCTGGTCACATTATGCCCTGTTTTTTGATGCAGAGCTGCCACTCCACGGGTTTATACCATTTTATTCATAAATGAATTTATTTATTGGTTTATTAAATTTAATTCATCGCGTCTTGCATGATGCTTGTTTTGCGGCTCTGTTGCTCGATTGACAGGTTGCCAGTCATGGTAAGATTCCATATCCCATCGGCGTCATGCAGCAGCACGTTGCTAATTGAGTTGAATGCGTTGCTCGTCTCTCCTCAGTGGATCCATCTGTCGCCGTCTTGTCATCAGTTTGTTCGCACTTGACAGGTTCCAAGTCGCTCTTTGTGTGTTTAACTGTGCACTCCTGTGTAGGTGTGCGGTGTGTTTTTATTTATGCAAGGGGAGTGCATGTGTGTGTGTGTGTGTGTGTGTGTGTGTGTGTGTTGAGTATAATGCCATCTAAAATGGGTGGCTGCCTAGGGGCCCTTTCTCTGTATTAGGTTCTGCCCCACTGTGGAGTCCCACTGCGAACAAGCCCTCAGCCAGCCACCTTTTTTATACGACACTGTCTGTTACACACGTACTGTATTTATAAGCTCAAAGCCTCTAGAAATGTGTAACATATTCTGTATACCTGATACCAAAGTTAAGATTCTTATCATCAACAAAAATCTGTGCCATCAAAAACTATTAAAAATAATGAACCTAAATAAAAATTAATACTTTTCACATGAGACTATAATTCACTTAAATGAAGGCATTGCGAATCATATTTTGATTGCTGTCTGGCCCTGCATACGACACATTCAATAATCGACTAGGGTGCAACCTCAAAAAAAGGGTGTTTCAGTCATGTGGTTTGCATGTGGAAAAGGAGTCTTACTTAAATTAGCCACTAAAAGTTAAATTATAAAATGTTGGTCCCAAATGTCCATGTAGATTCTCATTCATCCAGGTCTCCAAAATCCGGCAACTGGACTGTGTAGAGTTGAGAAGACGTTTTACTGCTTATCCAAGAAGCTTCTTCAGTTCTAACTCAGTTCTCAGTTCTCTTTTAGAACTGAAGAAGCTTCTTGGTTAAGCGGCGAAACGTCTTCTCAACTCTACACAGTCCAGTTGCCGGATTTTGGAGATTTCAAGTTGATTCCAAATATTACACTAAGCACTCAGCATACATTAAATACTAGCTGAGAAATCCACGAGTAGAGGCTACCATGTTGAATAAAGACTGTGCAGCATTAGCGAGTGCCACATTATTACATAACTCAACTCCCCCTGGCTGAGCTTGACAACTGCCAACAAAAGAAAAAAGCTTACAACAACCCTCATCAAAAGTCCTGCAGCTTAAAACAGATTGAGAAGTCCCGATACAATATTGATATTAGAGATCAGTCCAATATCAGCACAAAAAAACCTGAAAAACAAAAACCAAATATCGGGTTATATCGGCCTGCATGTAAAATCTCTGATATCAGCACTCCGATACAAGGAGTCCATTCCTAACTCCATCTCAGCATTTCTAACAGCACCCAGCATGCAGATTCCACGTGATCATAACTAAGGTACTAACAAAATAGCAAGAAGTAGTAGTGATGTTGGCCATGTGGCAGTATTTTTCATTAAAGTCCAAAAAAGACGATGCAGCTGAATGCAAAACTCCTCTTCCACAATTTTTTGTCAATATCTGATCAATATCCGTATTGGCCAATACTGAAGGCTGCAACATCAGTATCATATCAGAAGTAAAAAAAGACCTCTCCATGGGCCAGTCAGCTAATGTTAATGTTGCTAATATCTAGGCTTGGATGTTGGCGAGGACCTTACAATACCATACATGTGACAATACAAGAGCCATGATACAATATTAATGCCGATAACTGGGCCAATACATGGGACATGATGCCACACATACTTGGATGCCATAATGCTGTGCATATTTATGAAACATATGAAATAGAAAAGGAAAGCTTTACTGTCCAATAACAAGAGTCAGAATAACAATAACTAACCCGTAACTATAGTGACTCTTGAGTGGGGCAACAACATAATTTACATGCCAGCACATTGGCCACAGTGTGATAGTTATTTTGAGGGCTGTGAGTAAAATCAAGGTTAGTGCACGTTCACAGCATGCATGTAGATACGATTGAAGAACAGCTGCGTTTAACCTAATGCGCAAGGGTCTTCCTGCACATTAGCATAGATATGTTTAAGTCTTCTAGGATAAAGTGATATTCTCCAGGACCCGAGGTAAACAGTGTGGCGGCACTACAACACGCAGCAGGTCCCGTTTGACAAGAAAAACTTCTGTTACAGACACTTAGCTTACTTTGTTAAAGCGGTTTACCTGTCCAGCAGAAAGGTTACAGGGTCCGTAAGATCCCAAAGCGTCCCCCATCGTTTATGCTGATGTTGACCCGGCTTCTTAGCTCTTGTCCGGTCTACCTCCGTTTTAAGCGCCCGTTATTTCACTGGAGTCTCCTGTATTTACTTTGTTTTCTTGCTTGTGTCGACAGTCATGGCCAAAGGAGGATTCAGACATTATTCCATACTTTCTGGTTGGTTTCTACCGTCTGATAATGTAGCACACTAACTTTGTTTGGGCTCGTGAACGACAAGGGGGAGCAGCAGTCAGCTAGAGCAAGAGTGGGCCGCTCAAATAATTTAAAATGTTGACTACACAGACATAACAAAACACAGCGATATTGTTATATTACCAAAGGTCATCAATGACTAATCGCTATTGAGTGATATTAAAAGCTTTTTGTATATACACCACAAAAAAAAGATGCTTCTTTAATGAAATCCTGCCTACCTCACCTTTAATTTCAAAGTTTCAAGGTTATAGAGGATTTCTACCTGTTTTAAACAGACTCACAAACCAAACATCTTAGTGGATATGCATGAGTGCATCACAAAATGATCTGCAGTTAATCTAAATTTATGAAATTTTAGGGGTCAAGGGTGACATCAGACATCATTAGGGGTTTTTTTTGGCCATTGCAGCAATCCTCTTGGCCGTAAAAGACCCCTGGCGGTGTAATCCATCAATAGTTCACGAGGTTGCACAGGGATGCATGTGGGATGATGATATGATTAATCGCCTGTTGCTCACTTGGCTTTGTTTGGGTTTTTGCCTCTGTGGAATTAGCGGTGTAATTTGAGAGATACGCAGGGTTATTGTGTGTTTATACGTTTGTGTGTTCACTCGTGGAGGAACCACACGGTTTGTGTAAATGTGTGCCTTCAGCCCTGATCTATATTTGGCTGACACTGAGAGAGAGTGAACTTAAAAGACGACATGTCTGTGTGATGTGTTCCCTCCATCAGTAGATAGATGACGTCTACAGTGTATTTTCCTGCCGCACCTTCATCACTGTCTTTCATCGCAGCTGCCAGCTCCCTCTTCGCTCTGTTCTCTCAAAGTTCCTTATGCGTGTGTGTGCGCGAGAGAGAGAGAGAAAGAGAGGGAGGCAGACATAAAAGAGAACCCAGGCATGTGTGAGGAGGAGAGAAGGTGTGCGTCTGTGTGTACGTTGATGGCACTTCACACAGCAGTGTGTGTCCTGGCTTTGATACAGTACATGCGTGCTGTAAGACTAGAGCGAATAAAGACGCTGTGCTGCTTGAAAGAGGAGGTTCACCGCGCTCCTCTGTCAGCAAGCTTTGGGAGGGGATTCTGTCTTCCAGGAGAGCCTTGGAATATTTCGGAGGGCCTCGAGTGTTTCTTGATACCTCCAGAGGCAGCTTTCAGTGTCTGCCTGTGTGTTAGCGATTGTGTGTGTTTGTGTGTGTCTGTGTGTGTTTGTGTACTTGAAGCACGTGGGAACAAACTCTTTGCTTTCGACAAATAAGCAGCTGCCTTATCATCAATCCTGCCTTTCACGCTTATGTGAACTTTATTATAACAGATACTTGAATATCGCCCGTGCACAGTCGCACACGCGTACAAACACACACACACACACACACATCCGTCATTCAGACCTGCCAGTTAAAGAGCAGTTGCATCAAAAGGCGGCTGTCTCTCATCTCACGTTATCTCCGTCATCTTTTCCTCGCTTTTCTGTCACTTCACACATATTTTTTTTCCTTATATGCTCGCTCCCTTGTGTTTCCTCCTCTTTGTTTCCTACCCAATCTCCTCCTCACCTTTGCCTCTCTCCGCTCTACCTGCCAGGGAGATTCTCCCCCAAAGAGAAGAGATGTTTCATTTCTTTTTTTTCTTTTTTTTTTGTTTGACTTCCATCTCCCCCTTTCTCGAGAGTTCACTTTTTTCCCCTCAACTGCCACCTCAAAGGATCCATATCACAGGTTTCTTCTCTGTCCACCCACCTGCAAAACCCCAGTCCCACCCACCACCACCTCCTCCACCCCCACCCAATCCATCAGACAGCCAGCAGCCAGCCTCACCGACTCCCTGCCTCATTTCTCATAAATTAGTCGTACCTCTCGCACACTTTCTCTTTTGTTTCGTGCTCTTACTCATTCCATTCTCCCCATGCCCTCTCCCGCCTTCCATCTCTCTCTGGTCCTCACATTTCATTTTTCTTCCTACAAATGCCACACAGCAGTCCCTTAAGAAATGTCATTTCTGTCTTCTCCTTTTGTTCTGTAATTTCTCCGTGTCCCTCCTTCTCTCTGGGGAATTCATTTATCGTCGGCTGTTCTTCTGTCCCCAGCTCTCTGATCTCTCTGTCTCCGTCTTCCTCCCCACGTCTGTCTCTCTGTCTCTGTCTCTGACATTCCCTTGTTCCATTTCTCTGCCTCTCCCTCTTCTCTTCTCCTCTCTGTCACGCACAGTTCATTCAGCGGGACTCGAAAATGCCAAATCGGCATAAATGTTAGGTAATAATATTTGCACAATCATACTATAATTCATGACAAAAAGAGAAGACATTTGCCCTTTGAATGTAACGAGCTGAATTGGACTGTTCCTCCTGTAGATTTTCATACTTCAGGCTCAGATGTTTGTAGATATAAGACGTTCATTTGGCCTTCAAGCACATTTTTATTCTTGTACACCTCCTGCAGTTCAGTTACATAAATAAAATATCATCTAAAAAAAGTATTTTTTTCCCCTCTAGTATAAAAGGCTTGGATCTGTTGATTTCAGCTCCAAGTTGTATTTGTATTGTGAATCCAAACCGTTCGAGGTGAAGTAGTTGACCCACAAAAAAAGGTAAAATATCAGATCTTCAACTCTGAGGCCTTGTATATAAATACACATGTATTTTTCATTTATGAAAACTGCTCCAAGTTTTATGAAAAGAAGTGTGCATAAAAGAATCGTTGAATCATTTTACCGTGTCAGTATGACTAAACCGAGTTCAAGTTTCTTTTTCAAACATTTTTGTCGTAGTTTCTGCGGTGAGAGCTGCGGTCATAAGGGGTAACTGGAGGCGTGTTTTTGCGTCCCACTTGGCTGTTAGATTTCAATCCAGTCTTCGGTTAGGTTGTGTCATATTAGATACTTATACAAAAAATGTAGGTCCTAAAATGCAGACTTGAAAGCGATGTAGGACAAATAAAGGGCAAAGGGATAACAAAAAGTGCAAACAAAAAGCCTGATTTTAAAATCTACAAAACCAAAAATACCTGAAAACTGAGAAGCAACACGAGGAGAACACTGGAGCACAGGAGGAGACACACAATGAGCTGAGACAAAAGGAGGAAAAGACAGAAACTGTAAACACACAGGGGAACAAGCAACAAGGTGAAAAGACAAGACACGGGTGAAACTAATGACTTATCAAAAGAGAAGGGAGAACCAAAGAAGTGATACAAGACTTGACACTCTGGGGAATCAGACAACACAATAAAACAGGAAACACTAGGTGCTTGTGACACGATACAGAAATGACCAAAAATGAATGAACAGCAGTACACACAGGGAACAGGGACACAATGGAAAATACACAAAAAATGATACTTAAATACAAAACAGTCTCAAAAATGACCTTTGCAAATGTCGAATGGCTGAGGAGATGTGTAAGGAAGAGGATTGAGGAGGACTTCCACTGTGATAAGGACATACAAACTTGGACAAGAAAGATTGTTTTATAACTAAAACCTCATCATGAGTTTATTGGTCATGATCCAGAATAAGGCAGATATTAGCTGCTGCAACAGTCTTAGAAACAAAATAAAATAAGATAAATAAAAAAGAAAAGGAAACACCTGAAAAGTTTAACAAAACTTACTGGGTATCAAAACAGCTTTTTATTTTATTGGAGCAGAGTTCTTGATTTGACTGTTTTTTGTTCAATGGCACTGACTTCTTTTTGGTGGCTTTAATACAGGCTTATAATGCAACTTCTATATTTTGTACAAATACAATACATGTAAGAAATATATGCAGATAATAAACTGCTAATCAATCATTTACCATCACAGATTTGTTTTAATATTAACTAAGGTGATCAACTACAATCGAGTTTCAGCCGGAAGCATCATCACCATCAAACTTGCAGAAATTACACCTCTTGTCATCGAGATTGTCTGAAAGTTACAACACAAATACAATTTTGAAGTATAGATTGATCATTTAAAAAATCTCCTATCATGACTGACCCTAAAACACTTCCAGATTGTTAGGAAACCTTTCTCGTCTGAAAAAACAATTCAACCGCAGCTGTGGTTTCATCACTTTTTAATTCTCTTGGACAGTCTGAGCTGCTGAATGGTGGAATTATATGGTAAACATCTGTATGTAACTCCTAAAACCACCTTTACATTGTGTATTATCTTCAAACTCAGGCTTACTATCAGTGAGATTTCCTCGTTTTTGATCCTGCTGATGCAGATTGAACATCATTGCACTCACTTTGCATCTTGTATCCAGCAAGCTCAGAAAAATGTCCTTTTAACCCTGAGCGATTGTCAGATATGTTCCCCTTCTGGTGTGTGTGAGATAATCCCTGTCACTGAGAGGCGCTCAGATCCAGTGTGGATGCTTTGGAGCAAATGGGTAAGATGTATCACAGAAATTCAATGCTTCAAATTTGATTCTGATTCTTCTGTGCAGGAGAAAGCATCACACGCTGCACACGGGCTCCCAAGTGGACGGGGAACCAATTTGTTAGGCCTCTGACAACAGACGAGGCGGCTTTATGAGAACACACAGATCCTATCGCTGATGTTAAAATACATTTGTCAGAAACCAAATGCGTTTCTGTTCGCTTGACCAGCCTCTTTTTTTTTTTTTGTCTTTTTGTTGCGGCTGAATTTTGTCCAACCTCGAGACTTACAAAGATCTGGTGACTGGATTGGGAGTACAAAATTAATTATCATTTAAACCTTGAGAAAATAGCTCTAGAAACACATTTTTGGACATCTCCGACTTTCTCCATTCGTGGGCTTGTTTTTTCGCGGCACCAGAAGCGACTCTTCCCCGGTGAATCTCAGCAAATAAAGATTCCACTTGAGGACCGCTCTCTGGCGTGCAGGCATGCAGGCACTTGTGTTCCATCAAAATGCTAATAATATCATCTGCAATATCCAGGGCAATATTATTGTAGTGCTAATTGGTGAAAAAAATGGTTGATGGGAGCACCTGCCCACCCTTCTACTCAATTATATTTAATTACAATGGCTGAAATAAAAGGGAACAAATTGCGTAATGATCAATGATTCTGCTGTGGGGTGACAGTTGCGCTCTTATTTGCTTTTGCTTCATGTCCATGTGTGTGTGGTGTGTGTGTAGCTCATTTAGATGGTGGGGAGGTCACCCGAGTCTGAGTGGAGCAGCACTAAGCGAACGTGGGCCCCTCAGGACAGGAACTTCTCTCCCCTTTGGTTTTCTGCTGCATGATTTATTCATCACACCACATGTCGGTAGAAGTGGTCTTCGCGAGCATCTTATGTGCTGATATGTTGCCCCGCACCTCCTTGTGGTTTCACACACGAGATGCTTGCTTCGTCATACATGTGTGAGGAGGCGAGAGGGCGAGATGGTGAAAAAAAACAAAAAAGGGCTTTGAATGAAGCTGTGCTAAAAATAATAATTGCAGAAGATCCGTTGAACCAAGAGGGAGGGAAAATCCCTTTATTTTGAAACAATCCATGCCTTCCAAATTGTCAAATTAACTTTTTCTGCAGCAGTGGCTACTGAGAGGGGGGTAATTAATAGCTTCTTTTTTGGGACTTCTTTCCTAGTATGTGTCAGTTTTTCTGGCTGCCTTCAAAGTGATAATGCTCCCCGGCTGTTGCCCCCGGGGACTGCTCCATCTTATTAACTTGTCTGTGGAGACAGGGCTGCCATGCTGCCTGCTTTACTGCCTGCAGGGATGGTGAAAGGACCACTAAGTCATGCGCTGTCTTCCCCTGCCCCAAACATTCGCCGCTCGCTGTATTTCTTTGTATTCACATGTGGATGTTAGTGTGTGAACTTGCATATCAACTGACACAAGGCGGGAATGGTTAAGCAGCAAAGAGATGGTGATTAAATATAATCAGTGAGTCTTTGTGGGGGAATCGTATCTGCAGTCTGAGGCTGTATTCGACTTCGCAAAGTTGGGAATGTGGTAGACCAAGTTAATGAAAAGTACGTTGTGAGTCACTGCGGCGCAGCAATCTAACTCTATTTTCTCATGATTAATCCAGTAACCTAGCTTTGCTATACTGCTGATCCAAAACCAATCTTTCTGTCCCTAATGTTTTCACCTCAGACTGTATGGTGTCATCTGCTTCAAAGGTTGTATGAGCAAATTCTGAAAACTGCAGAAATCCGCTGTGACTAAAATAAAATAACTGTTAATGAAAACAAAGAAAAAAAAACAAAATGGAGAATTAATGGGGAAGCATCGGCTGTTGTATAAGTAATTGTATGTTCAATATTTGAATTATTGTTAATCCTCCCCTATAAGGAACCATCAGTATTAACTCACCTCAATTATATGCATTCACACTCTGCTGACTGTCACCAGGAGAAATTTTGGGTTCAGTGTCTTACCAAAGGACACTTAAGATTTAGGATTGAACCTTTAACTTAACAATTGACTGATAACTAGGGCTGCGCGATAAAACCGTAACGATATCAAAAATTAATTTTCTCTCGATATCGATATGAAACATGGTCTACAAGCTTTTCGATAGCCGTCATTCTGCCATGTTTTGGTAGACTAAACGAATAGCCAATGAAAAGGGGACTTGCTCCAGGTCTGCGCCATGCTGAACCAATCATGTGCTGAATTAGAACCAAGAAGCAAACAACTGCGTAGTAGCAGGCTGCAGCTACACGCAACCATAGCACTTAAAACACGTGGAGCCGACAGCACAGTCGGTGACAAAAAAGAAAATGAGTGCTCCCCCTGGCAGAAATGCAGATGAAGGCTCAACATGCGACGACATCGTCAACAACACTGGCACGACAACTTCAGTGGTGTGGAGATATTTTGGTTTTGGAGGTTCAACATGAAGCAGAGTAGTATGCACTGCAAATTCAGTTGAGTATATGTTAAATTTCATTAAAGAGTAACAGGGAACATTTAAGATCAAAAAGGGACTTTTTTTTATATTGTGATACATATCGGTATTAACTGATGGAAAAAAAATATATCGTAATAAACTTTTTCCCATATCACCCAGCCCTACTGACAACCCACTCTACCTCCAAGCCTCTATGATAACTCACTAGATTAGTCACCGGGTAAAGTAAACCAATGTAAAGGTGAGGATAAAACCACTCTCTCAGCTTGGAGTATATGCTATTTGTATCATGTTCCCCAACACTATCACAAGGTAATATTAGCATTAACCCTCTGGTTCATAGTGGTCACTACAGTGGACAGCTACCAAAAACTCTTTTTCTCTTAAATGCAATGGTTTCTATGGTGGAAGTGTATATCAGCCTCTAGGGTGCTCTCTACTGCCCTACTCCATTGAGTTACATTTAGTGAGCAATCAGTGTAACTGCAAGTAAATTTCCTACAAATCCAAGATGGCCGAGAAACAGCCACCCTTGCTGACTACAGCTGGCATGTCCTGTCAATACTTCTATAGTAGAAGAACCCCAGCTGTAAAAAAAATATGATGATATACTGTTACATCTAAGGAAGGATATTATCCATTTGGAATTGAAAATTTCATGTCCAATATGTAGAAAATTACAATTAACCATGTGTCCAACTGAGTGGACATCATGCATCACCCAGTATTTTTTTTAACAGGAGTCATGTAATTGCTCCACTGTAACTTGTGGCTGTTTTGGTTATAAATCAGTGTATACAATGTAATTAGTGTGTAACAGTGACGAAGAGTGGCTGCCAGAGAAGAATAGACATGTAGGAGCTGAGGATGATGGAGATACAGACAGTCAGGGTGCAGAAAGGGTAGGTGCCTATAGTCAAGTGGATGAGGACCAGGATGATGAGAGGCAGGATGCAGGGGAAGGTCAGCATGATCAGGGAGCTGTGGAAAATGGGCACATGACACCTGACCATTCTCAAGCTCGCAAAAATATCTGGAAAGTCCAAGACAATCACTTTGATAGAGATTTGCCTCCTTTTCTAGGAGAGTGGAAATTCAATGTGGAGGGAAGAGAGCCTATAGACTTCTCCAGACATCTGTTTCCAGCAGATCTCATTGATGATATAGTGAAAAACACCAACTTGTATGCTCCCCAGAAAGGTAAAGAAAATGTGGCAGTGACAGGAGAAGAAATGCAGACTTTTTTAGGAATCAACATGATCATGGGGTACATTCGTTATCCCAGGGCACACATGTACTGGTCTAGTGAGGATGGCCTTTGTCTAGGGATGATTGCAAATGCCATGTCTGTAAACAGATATGAGCAAATCCTGTGCTCATATAAAGCCTGTGTGCCATTGTGCCCTGGATGCTTTGCCAACTTTCATACATCCTAGGTGTGATGAGCAAAGACGTGTTTGGAGATGCAGGGACTAAAATGTCAGTTTTTGTTGTTGAAAACAACATGCCCATATAAGGGCATGGTAATATCAGTCCTGAATCTTTATAGTACTGTGGGGACTTACAATATTTTTTCCAATGTTGGAGATAGTTTGGCATATTTAGGTGTACTGTACTTTTTACTGTAAGTTCATAATGTTTTGTGTTGAGTGCTCAGGCGCATATAGTCCACTTGAATGGACACTTCTGTAGTTTTGTGAAAAAATAACATTTTTGGAAAAAAACAGTTTAACATGTTCTTTTATGTCCTGAGAATGATAAAAACACTTATGAAAAAAATCTTGATCAGGGCTTTCATAATTCATGCATCAGAGGGTTAACTTACTTTACAAATGACAGTACAAAAGGCTGTTGCTGAATGCTATCTTTAAGTGTTGTCACATTAAGGTCATGAATAAATAGGTGTGTTGAAAATGTAAAATTAGGACAGATTTTACATGTAGACTGTAAGCCTGCCTCCTCTGTGTTAGCAGATGGGATATGGGTCTAACCATGACTTCAAAACACTGCCAAATAAATGTTTCTGTTAGTATTGTTAGCCCTCATCATGTTAGTTTACGTTAAAGTGTCAAATTTTGAAAAATTTACGTATCAATTAGCCACGATTGAGAACTCTGTTGACAAATATAGCCACTGTGTGCACTGGATTAGAGAAGAAATGGACAAAAAAAGGCATTTCAGACACTAAAAGTCTTTAAACTTCTCATAACCGTGAGTCTGCTTCAAATCACCACAAATATTGGCTACACTCTGAAATGTTAATGATTTTTCTGATTATCTTTGCCTAAATGACTCTAAGTCTGGAGCACAGCAGAGTGGTGCTGTAACGGCAGTTTAGCTTCACATCATGTGCCCAAAGTCCGCGGTAAATGGCTGCTGTTTGAATCATTATATTGCCAATACCTAATTCACTTATTAGGGGCCATCATCCCTACTTGTGATTGCAGTTCAACATGCAACAGAGCATGGAGTACGTTCAGAGTCTTCTCTTGATTAGAAATATACATTATTGATGACAAGGTTGATGCACGGACACGCAGCAGGTAGACCTGTAAATGCAAACAGAGGAAATTTGGTCAAAACTGGTGAAACATGCTCAGACATGGATCCTTGTGTCTGAGCAAACAATGTAAACCAATAATTTTTTTCTGGAGTGAGGCAGTCAGATGTATCCATTGCTGCAGTCAGCCTCAAATTGTCCTTGGTGCCTCTGGAGCTTGTCTGACCGGCGGATATTACACGTTGCTAGCTCTCGATCGCTCTCTCCCTGCAATAAGAGGAGGCTTTTCACGCTGCACTTTTTGCTTTCTGTAAGCTGTTGTCACGGCTCTGCTGTTGTATGTACAGGGAATAGGATTGACACGGACAAGCTACGTGACATGCGGAGAGAGAGAGAGGGAGAAGTGTCCGAGACACCTGAACAAAAGTGTTTGTTAGAGGCTAGAAATAACCCTGATGTGAGGAGACAAACACTGAAGCTGTTAGTATGTGCACACACTCAGCTGCCTATAGGCCTAAATGCCAACAGAGCTATTTACTTCCTTCTTTTAACATATGGCAGTATTTCATTGTTCTTTATGCGAACATCTTTCATCGTGCCACTTCATATAAAACACAAAATCATCTGGTACTCAGGTTAAAGTAGCATTCTCATGAGCAGGAGGAAGACAAATGGCAGGTGTCTGCGGCGCAGCCTGTTAATGTTCGCACATAAAGCCAGCCTGAAATGACACACTGAATGAAAAGAGAAGTGTCGCACAAGATTGAATTTAAAGTAGTGGAATATAAAAAGCAAACCTCCTCACTGCTGTTTGCTTAATGTTGAGCTGACTCTGTATTTGCTCTGAAAATCAATCTTAAAAAGATTTAGCAAATGTAGACAAATTAGCCGGCATAAATTAGCCCGAGCATATTCATTAGGCCTCTCTCTCAGAGGAATACAGCGTACACTGCAGTGTCTTTACCGTTTAACTGTGCTATCATAAATGTAATCATGTATTTTATTTTGAAGTCTCTGATGGTAATACACATTGCCTCTCATCTATTTCAGTCTATACCAGCGTGCAAACTTGTGCACACACAAGTATTAGGAATGATCGAAGATTTTCCATTTGTTTTAGTTAGCTTAACCTCACTTTGAGCCTCCCTGAGCTCATTTTTCAAACAATCTTTTCTCCTCCTGCTCGTGTTCAGCTCCTGTGTTATTGTCCTGTCTTTCATGCATCGATAGATGGATTATTATACATCCCTGTTTGTAATTGGAGGGCAGGTTAGACAAGGAGATAATTAAAATAGTGTGTGTTGAAACTCCATCTATTTTCTGTTACTGTCTTGACGCGTGTGGCTCGCTGTGATTCTGTGCCCTCTTTTGTCCTCCAAGTTAATGTTGTTGATGTGGCACTTACTGAGGACACGCAGATCTGCTGACAGACACACACACACATACGCAACATAAACACTCCCACATCTGCACTTATGGAAGAAGTTATTTATCTTGCAGAGAGAGGATTCAGCAGCAATTTGCTTTTTATGTTTTTTGAATAATAATGTCGTTCAGTCTTGGGTTAAGCCTGGCTCTGACACAGGGAGCGCCTGATTTTTCAGTTGATAGAAAATGAGCAACTCTTTGGATGATTGATTGATTGATTGATTATTTTCATGTACGTGACAACCTCCTTAAGTGGTCCAAATTAAATCGTAACCTCTGATTCAGATGAGATGGTTAACCAATACGGACGTTACAAAATTCTACAGTTCCTTAAGTGTCCACTTGTGGCTGGCTCTGAAAGCCAAAGCAACATCATTAAGAAGATAAACTCTATTGATCCGCAAAAGAAAATGAGAGGTATAGTGCTAATTTTAAGAATTAAGAATGTGTGTAGCCTATTAACCAGATTTGAAACCTGGTTATTTAGAGTGGTCACTCTTGTGGGACCACAAAGTTTTGAAAATATTCAGAAAAGATGTTTTGTACACCAACCAATGAGGGATGACGCTGAGACCACCCTAATATTTACTTTTTGCTGCTTCTTCTTGTTTTATGTCCACCAATTTTATTCTGCTTCTTTTTCTGTTGCGGGTCACGGGGGGGCTGGAGCCTATCCCAGCATCTTCAGGCAAAGGCAAGGGACACCCTTGACAAGTCGCCAGTTTATCGCAGGGCTGACATATAGAGACGAACAACCATCCACACTCACATTCACACCTATGGGCAATTTGAAAGTGATCAATTAACCTAACCCCACTTATGTTTTTGGGATGTGGGAGGAAACCGGAGTAAACCCACGCAGACACAGGGAGAACATGCAAACTCCACACAGAAACGCCCTGACCCAGATTCGAACCCAGGACCTTCTTGCTGTGAGGCGACAGTGCTACACCACTACACCACCTTTGTTTTATGTCATTTTTTTAAAATTAAATAGTTTCTTGTGTTTCCAAATAGCTTGTTGTATTTGAAGGGAGGTTCTATGAGTTCTGTGTCACTCATAAAGTGACCGGGAGACCCGGCGTACAAGCTAAGTGACAGACTTCTGCAGACTGGGTGAAGTCCACCAAGTAACTGAGATCGCTTTGAGACACTCCACCCCAAACAGTCATCTTGGTATAAGTTTTACCCTTTACTGAGGAAATTTCAGTGTTATACTTTGTAATCAGAAAGTCTATTTGCATTATTAGCCAGCTGTTATCAGCTGAATGAAATAGCAGACTTGACTTCATCCGCAGAATGCAAGAACTAGTTCTTCCAGCAGTTTCTTGTTAAAGGGGCGGAGCCAACCAGTATTCATTTTGGACAATTCACCTACTGGTGACATGTAAATCATACAAACACACTTCAAAAATGCCAAGCTAATTCTTTGTCAATTAATTTATCCAAATGTTAACACTTTTTGTTGCCATAAACGAACACACTTGTAGTTTAGTGACCCGAATGCAACTTTTATGTCTGACAATCCACGTTTAAAAGACTTCTTCATTTCTTCGAAAAGCATGCAGTCATAGTGATAATGTTGGAGCTCAGACAAAGGGCAATATTGTGTGGGCTGACAGGTTGGGTTCCCAGCTGGCACAGGCTGACCATACTAGGACCGTAGTATCGCCTCAGGCAGCAGGAAAATTGGAATGACTGTGGTAAAGTCATGGATACAGAAACCAAGGCGTGAGCGGGGAGCCATGTGTTTGTTTCCGTGAGTCTGGAGACCAGTCCTCATTATGGTGGCTGGTAAAATATTACAGTTCAGCTGACACTGTCTAAGTGAATTGTCCAGGGCAGTTTTGACAGCCGGTGGAAGGCAGGCCGAGATTATGATGGATGATGACAACAGGACTGGTGCAGGAGAAGCATTGATGTGTTTTCTTGCTCATGCAGGAACTAATGTGTACACCTAATGTGGGATGGTTTTTGGTGATGGAGATGTGGAGATGCCTGATGGGTATGTGAAAATGTCGTTCAAAATGATGTCGCAATTTTTCATACCTACAGAACTCATTCAGGACCAGCATTTATTTATTTATTTCAGGGGGAGAAAAAAATACACTGTTATTGTTTACCATTCCATCTGCGTTATTGATTTCTTGTGTTATTCATGCTTGTTGGTCGGGGAGCGCTTTCCCAACTCAAGCAATTAGCTTTCACTCCTTTTTTTCTAAACTTTCTTCTAAGATAGACTTATCAAGCAGACGGGAATACTTGAGCTTGTAAATAGAAATACGTTGATTTATTTATTGATGAAGGTTTGATTGCTGTGTTTCAAGGCCTTGGACTTGTCTTTTGCAGTTTCCGAGCCAATTTCGACTTAAAATCGCACTATAAAAAAAAGCAGCTTCTTTGGTGAAAAGCTGAACAGCTGCTCAGGACTTGGAGGTCAGAATAAAGTTAACACACCGAACAAGCAGCTGACACTGTTCACATGTACTCTGCGCAGACCAAAGAGGCATTTGCAGCGCCTTAGTAGGGAGCGTTCTCCAAGAGGAGTGCGCAGCACACAGAGCATGCTTTGAAGGTGAAGATGGTTTTGTGTTAGGAGAAAGAGAACAAGCCTTTTATCAGACATACATGCCTACCATTTTAGAGTGAGTAATGGACGCCAGCATTAGGGTTACAAAGGCCTGAATGTAAATCCTCTCTACTTGATACCTCTTAGAGGTCCACATTTGATGCTAATACACTGGATACTTCACAATAAATAGAGTTAGCCTAATTTCAGAGAAATTACATTCATATTAACAAAGTGGAGGGAAAATATGCTTTGGTGGGAATGGATTGCAGACAGGGTTTTACTTTACTTATGCATAATGGAGAAATGTTGTCTGTTAATGTACTTTATAAGCAGCAAAAATGTTAATATTAAATGACTCACCAGTGTTTACCAAGAAGCTTTTCTATTTGTTTTTAGCCTAAAATAGCATATCTTTCATTTTAATAAGAACAGCAGTGTTCATTTTGCATGGTTATCTTTATAAGGTTTTTTTTTTTTTTTGGTCATTTGTTGTTTTTTAATTCTTAAAATTAAATAAATAACCCGTTTTTTTTTTTACTTTTGAAAGAAATATCTTAAATAAGAACTTAAAAAGATGTTGGTTAAAATTTCAGAAACCAGTAAGAAGAAGTGCACTTATCTTAAATGGAAAGAAATCATCTTGTAGCCTTCTGCAGTGCAGCCAAAAAATTTATCCAAACTTAAGTCTGGCCCTTGACAAATCCTACAGCCAATCATGGTGTAGGATTTTGCGACTGAGGGGGCATTACATCTCACACAAGATGCCACCACTTGACACCTGCCGCTACCAAGACATCAAAACCTTCAGCGTCCTGTTTTGAGATAAGCAGATATAAACTCCTAACACAAGTATTACCCTATACAGTTATATTTTTCAGTAGAGGGTCTATGGCAGTGCATTGTAAAAAAGCGCCAACCTAAACTTAATGTTTCATTCAAAGAAAAGAAGGAATGACTGGCAACAACACCATAAATTGTTTGATGTTCCTGTCCAGACCTTGATTTTTTTTTTTTTTTTTTTTTTGTAGGTGAGGCTTCATTTTAATTCAGTTATGTTCTTAAAGAGCTATAAACTCTTTACACAAGATTTAAGTTGAATAATATGCAAACAGTTTCTTGGAGAAACAATCGCTAAGTCGATAAATGTATGGCTGTGAAATCTGTCTCATGTTGCCTTTTGTCCCACTTCACTGGCGTCCACTGCTTCCATCTATCTGCTTGAAAAGCCTTGTCCTCAATGAGGCGGGATCACAATATAAGATCATATGAACAATTAGATCCAAACAATGCTGGATTGTTTTTCCTCCGTCCTTCTTCAGAGCAGATGGGACGAAGAGGACACTTCATCCCAGGGTTCATCGGTCCTTTGGCTTCTTCTGCCACGGCCAATCCATCTCCCAGTAGTCACTCTCGCTCCTGGGTTCCTGCCCGTCCTCCTTCCCTCTTGTCCTCCCTCCAAACCCACTCATTCAGTCATTCTCTCTCTCACTCACCCACTCTCTTCCTCCCAGTTTGGCCACTTGGGAGGTGTGTGGCACTGAAGCAAGCATTATTGATAGAGCATCTGTTTAGACATGGTGCAGGATCTGTGGCATGTGGGCGAGCAGCTGGGGGTTCGAGCAGGGGAGACATTATGTCATATTACATATCTTGATATGTCTCGTTCACTTGTGTGCGTGCCCATTTCACAGACACACACTCCCACAGACACTCAGCGACACAAACACATGCCATCGCCATCCCCACAACAATCATTGTCGTCTCTATCTTACTTGAAAATGTGCGAAAGCCATGCTGCTTCCTTACAAGAACGGTTTTAATCATTTATGGACCGTGTGCTAGAAGTTGTCTAATGTTTCGACTGTGCAGCAGCAGCAGTTACAAAAGTCAGCTTTAGAGGCAATTTCAGACCTGGGAGCCCGAGGCGAATATTCTGGCGTCAGGGCTTTATTGGGGCAGCCAGACAGACAGAGTAGCCCTATCCAGATAATCACCACACATCTCTTCTAGATGGCCAAACTTGTCAAAGCTCACACAGCACACTGCCAATAGATTTTCATCCCTGGCAGCTGATGAAACAGTGGATTTTATGGTATGTTACACTGCACAAAGCGTGTACTTTTATGGTGGATCTTTGTGGAAATGAAGCGGCATGTTTTATCAGCTCTGGACCATCCTTTTTATAACATCAGTATACGGTGTAACTTTGGCATCAACTTGTAATGTTAACTTAAGTGAATGTCATAAATGATAATGTTTAGGTAATGAAACATAATCACATGATGATAATACACATAAGGCTGAGAAAGGAACCATACTTTGAAGGGGCTGTGTCTAACTTGAATAAAACAGGCCCACCATCTGTTAAAATTGAGGAATCCTCTAAAAGTAGACTATAAGAGTCTTTACTACCTTTACCAATTCTTGAATATTACTTAAGATGAAATATTTGGTTTTGAAATTGAGACAAGGCTTCTTAGTTTTTATATTCTGTGTCATGTGTGACATTTAAGTTTAATGAATTTATTACCAGGAAGTGTTGAATAATGTGTTTTAACATTGGCTGGCTCAAGTTCATCCCCATACTTGATGACATGCAGTGTTGTTCAGCAGCAGTTCCCACAGATCTATGCTTCTTATGGGGTCACAGCTGGTACTTGACTTAGACTTGGACTAGGACTTGCAATAGGTTTTATTTAATCATAAATATTGGCTTCATCATAGTCAGGTGTAACAGAGCCAGTCTCCTGGGTCCTTAGAAGTGAAAAGGGGGTCACATGAGCTGATCTTGGCCTGAGCGGCTGCTTCTGACCGCTTGGGAGCAGCTGATCAGTAATTTTGATTGGCTGGCAGCACACTTTTGGGATGCTGATGTAAACAGGGTGTAAACTTTTGTTTACTTGTCTTTTCTCTGCTCCAGTGATTAAGTTTGAGCATGTGTCTGTTTCTTCATGTAAAAGAGTGAGTGTACATGGGAGTCACCTTAGAACTCAGAGTCAGTCTCAGAACCATGAGGGCTGAGGTAAAACAGGCATGTAAGGAGACAGGGATGCCGATGCCCTTGTCTTTTGGCATCCCTAGATCGATCCCAATGAGAGCAGTAACATGATGTAAAGAGAGATGGGGGAACCAAACCTCCCCATCTCCTGTCCCAAAGAAATCTCAGATTTCCTCAGCTGATGTTGACTGAACAGAAAATTCAGTGAAATTCAGCTTTTTAATCATTGTCAAGGTCATTTCCTGATTCAACACATAAAGTCTTGTATACGTATTGCTGCACAAGACATTTAAAATTTTTGTTGAGCATGTATTTTGTGATCCTCCATAGTTCTTTGCAAAGCTTCTCATATCTCCAGCTCTATCAGAAGCCTTAATCAGCCGGAATAAGTGGAGACACCTGTGCGAGTGTGTAGGATACCTGTAACTGTCAGTACAGGTGTTTTTCATTAACACCAATTACTTTTGACTGATTAGAGCTCAGGATAAAAAGGAGAAAATTAATGCTTGTAACATCTATTGATTTCTTTTTTAAAGAACCAGATATTTTTTAATATTTATTATTCATTTGTCAAATACATTCCCCAATTTCAGAAAACATGTATTTAGTTAAAATAAAATAAAAAATCTTTATCAAAAACAAAAAAAGCAACTTTTTTATTATATTGACTCTTTATTTTTCATTTACCCCTTTGTGAGACACAGTGAAAGGTTTCTCCTCCAATTTCATGCTTTCTTTTAAACCTCTTGTAAGGCCCATGTGTTGCACCTTTTTTTTTTTTTTCTCCAAAGAACTGCTTCCTGGCGTCAGTATGTAAATGTGCACACCTGATCTCTGCCACTCAAAGCAGAGATCAGGTGTGCACAATCATCTCATCAAATTGAAAGGCTGTCATTTTAAGTTAAAAGGACTTGAATGAAAAGGTGCAGGTGCAAGTCCATGTGAAGAATCGTTAATTATTCCCTGCGGTTTGCTTCCTTCGTGCATGCTTCTTCTAAAAGATCTTATTCTAATTATTAGTGATCATAATAAAAAAGAAAGAGTATATGCGAGTACATGGGTATAAGTTACTATGACACCGTCAACAAGTCTACATCTGCTCTGGTCTGTACTCTGTCTGTATGCTTTGATTCTGCTCGAAAGTACCACAGTTGAGACGACAAGAAATAAGAGAAATTACCATGCTGGGACTGTGTGTTTGGTGTATTAATAATAACAGTTTGTGATGATGGCTGATTGACATAGCTATGTCTTGATGACTGATATGTATCTGCTGCTCCTCATTTACATTTCACTTGTCTCTCCACTAGGGATGCAGCGATTAACCCATAGTACTATTAACCGCGATTTAAAACGTCACGGTTAATTAATCCCACAGGCTCCGCAACACCGAGTGTTTGTTATCACTCGCAAAAAACGGATGACATGCTATTTTGGCGCAACCTGCTCGAAAGGAAAACAAAGTTACACCAGCGATGCACCTGCTTTTAGTGCCGTGCTGTCATATGATCGGGAGACACGTGACTACTCTGCTGGAAACAACGCAAGAAGAAGAAGAAGAACGCGGCTACGCTAAATGAGCTAATGATGGCAGAAGCACCCGGGAGCGACGCTCTCTTTCCGCCGAAAAAAAAAGTAAAGTCGGGAGTTTGGGAGCATTTTGGTTATCTTAAAAATGACCAGGGGGTCCTTCAGGACGACGGAGCACCAATTTGTAAAGCCTGCCGCAAAAAAGTTGCGGCTAAGGGATCGAATACATCAAATTTAATGCAGCATTTGCGGGATCATCACCCGACTTCACACGCTGAAGTAAAGGTAACACACAATGACCGAGTAAAATTACGTTTAGAACAAGTTACCTAAGGAAACATTGAGTTGGTAGGGAGTCAAGTATAAACGTGTCACATACAATCAGTGGCGTAGCAGTGAGAGTTGAGCTCTAAATTCAATGTAAACAAACAGCCGCAAAGCGGCATGTTTTACCTGACTCCGGCACCATCTGGCGGAGTCAATGAAGTTTTCTTCTTCCCATCTTGGGATCTAATTAATTGCATTTCAGTTATTATTAACACGGCATAAGAGATGTTTTACTTCATTTAATACTTTATTTATAAATACTTTATTTCAAACATTTATAAATAACTTAAATCATTACTGCAAATCCAAAGTTCATGGCATGTTTATTTATTTTAATTTTTCTTATTCACTTTTAGCTTAAGACTACCTCTAGTTCTGCACTTCAACAACCTACTGTGGCGGCATCCTTTTCAAAGTCTGTGACCTATGCTCCCTCTTCAAAACAAGCCCAGGATTTGAATGAAGCTGTGGCCTATTTCATCTCCAAAGACATGATGCCATTTCAGATTGTGGAAAAACCTGGATTTCTCCATCTAATGAAAAAGACAGTGCCACAATTTCGAAAGTAGCCAAAAAGTATCTGTGTATTCCTGCAACACGTGTGCCTTCAGAAAGGGTGTTCAGTGCAAGTGGCCATATCCTGTCTCCTCAGCGGTCAAGACTGAGCGCCGACAATGTGAACATGCTCACATTTTTGCACTATAATTTGAACTGAAAGGACTTGAAATAAATGTGCTGTTTGTGAAAAGGGCCCTGATGTAGATGGGTTCTGTAGCCTTTGAGTACTTGTTCTGTTAAAAAGGCAAAAAGGCTTGCATTTTATTCCAAAGATATGGACCTTGTTTCTTTTTATTTTCACTATTAGAGTATTATTGTTTCAAAAGGCAGCTGTACAGCTTTCACCATGTTTGCAAGTTCTCTACTCAGGTCAATAAATGCAGAAAAAATAACAAACTGAAAATACGAAATAATTTTGTAATATAGTTGATCAATCACTCCATATGTATTATTCTAAAGGGAAAACAGATGTTTACGGAGCAGTTTTGTTCTAAAGGGAAACACATAGCTAATATGTAGCTTCTATTTGATTCCAAAAAGACAAAGACACTGTTTATTTGCTACTCTCCCTTTCAAAGGAGAGTTAGATTTTTTTGTTTATCTTTATTTATTATTTTGTACTGTGGTGTTTGATTACTGTTTTCTGCCAATAAATAGCAAATTAAGAACACTCAAGAATGTTCATGTAATTTTATAAAGTAGTATTAGTAGTGTTGTGAAATTTATGTATAATAATCGTGATAATCGTGAAACCGGGATTATTTCTCATACTATAATCCTACAGTGAAAATCTATAATCGTTGCATCCCTACTCTCCACTCCTAAAAACAGTGTCTGAAAACCCACTGCACTGTGTTTTTTGTGTCAGCAGAGAGAAACTAATAGATTTATACAACATTTCATTAAAGGTGGGAAGCGGCAGTAAAAACCCAGAGTAAGAAAACAGTGACTTGCCTTCCTTTAATTATGGATCATAAATGGTCAAACATTGGCTCATTTAGCTCAACTGCAGAGAGGAAAGGCTATTATTAGAGAAGACAGGCCTTTATTTGTAATTTCCCATTTATATATGTGTGTTTTTGTCCGAGTGTGTGTGTGAGTGTGTATGTGAGCGAGCTTCATAAATACCAGAAATAACGCTCCCTGCCTGATCTGCTTCCTTTGCTGTGTTGAATTCTGGTTGAAGATGCTTTCTCTTGATTCAAACTACAATAAGTCAGCCTTTAAGGGCCCGTGTCCACTGACATCATTACCTGGGAACAGCTCAGCTTAAAAATTACTCTTTGATTGCCGGCTTTACTGGATAGGGTGGCCAAGCATGGGGAATGACAAATATAGCCAGAAGTGGGGTCAAAAGGGGTGGTGACAATAACTTCGTTCAAGTTGCGGACATTTGATTTATGATTTTTGGTCAGACAAAATATACATGTGAGAAACATCAGTGGTTTCCTGGCTTTATAACAGTGTTGTCTGCATAAAGGCCCTTACACACCGGGGCCAACATGAATATAGAATGCAAAATTATGAAATATTCTGAGGCGAATTTTGACGCGCCTGACTATACACATCAAGCCCGATGCGATTTTGCGACTTTCCGGGGGGAAAAAGACGCGTCCTGGGTGGAAGCGCGAAGACTGACACAACACCAGACTGAGTGGTTTCAGTTCTAGTTTGACACTAGTGTTGAGATGGCTGTCTGTCATGATAGCATGTACTGAGTTGTGGCCAGTACCAGATAAGCACATTAAACTATAATCCATAAACGTAAGGTAACAACCGAGACCTAATGGTGCTGTGACAGCAACACAATTGAGTTTGAGACAGTGAAAATACGTATGGTATGTTGTATCTGAACAGGTTAGCTTACGAGCTAAAGTTACTTAGCACAGATGAAAGTTAAAACAAAGACGTTTAGCAAACTGTTAAAGGACACACACCATCGTCATATGAGAGATCCAATGCTATGACTCTCCACAAGTTGTCCTTCAGGTCGTTATCTTTGTAATGTTTGTGTTGTTTATCATAAAGCACTCTGTTCTCCGACACGTAAACAATCAGCCGGTTGGCCATGTTGGATATACTGGTGAATCTGGCATCACAACAACACGAAACCTGATTGGTCAGAAGTGGACACACAGTATGCGAAACTTTAGAAAAATTCACCACAATCCAAAAAAATAAATGCTGCAATATCGCAGGATGGGAAAACGTCACTGATGTGAGCGCTTGTATTGACAGGATACGGGTTCGAAAAAAATATTGATGTCCGAAATAATCACATGACAAAAACTGTCCTGGTGTGAAAGGACCTTAAACCTGAAAGTCTGTACCATACTGCACATGGTTTGCCATGTAAGTAGAGAACCAGAGGGGACCCAAAAAGAGAGGAGCACGCTATCATCGATATCACATTTACGACCAGTAAGGTGTTGATATCCTTGTTCATCTCTGACAGTATTAACGCTAGGCTTTCCAGGCAAGAGTGTAGTGTTGTTTAACGTACAGTGGGTCATAGCAGAGGGAAAAGGGAACTACAGGGATCATTGTATAAATGAAAACAACATGGATTCAAAAACAGTGTGCGGGGATTTCTACGTGGCTATTTTTTCTACTCAACCTGGCACTCAGGGCTCCACAGCATCCTCGCCACAGTCAGCAGGTGATTGATCCTGAGAAGTGCCATTAAATCTGAAGTTTTTCTGTCTCTCGCTGTCACTGTCTTTATGCAAATCTTGCTCTCTGCCTCCTCAAGATTTTCGGGCTCTCCCCTGTTATTTCGCTGAAACCCAGAATTCTTCCAAATGCAGAGGTCATATAAACAGTATTTTTAGGGATCAACTCACCTGTTGCCTCATTCGTCTTCTTTTTTTTTTTTTTTTGCTCTACTTGTAAACCATTTGACAGGCAGCTGTCACATCAGGATAACCTGCCCAGAAACTTTGTCCAATGTCAGCTCAAAGGTCAAAAGTTTAGACGGACATTGTAGTCTATTATCAAGGAGATAAACTTGCAAACAGAGGAGCTGGACAAACACTAATTATCTTGTGGCGGTAATGAACCTGATATTGTTGCTATTTCTAAATGTCATGAGATACTGTGCTACTGTATTACCGCCCAAGCCTTGGACTTAATCTGGGGCAATGTGTTACTTTTACTCCAAGATTTGAACACCAACATTTGTACTTCCTACTCCTTCTTTTTTCAAAGACATGGATTACTTGGCTCAGTATGGCTCAGTATTAATTAAAAAATATGTTCATGTATCAAGCATCAACATATGTAACACGACAAAAGCCATGTTAAAGACTTGAAACCTTCTTACAAATAAACTCCTGGCATTTTCCAGATAATGATATGAAATTCAGGCTCTGACATTTTAGGATTATTAGTGACCAGAAAACTCTGACAACTCTGGGTTGGTTCAGGTTGGTAAAGAGGAGTGAAGTCTTGAGTAGACAGTGATCGGGGCTATTGGCCTGCTTGCAGAGTATTACTTCTTAAAATGTATTTGAAGTTCCAATGATAGTTTTCCAAATATGACACTTGGTTTAGTTAGCATTATTCATTAAACAGCTGTTAAAATTATTTCCTTTTATACTTGAAGTACTTTGTACTGCCTGCTATTATACAGCTAAGAGCTTAAATCAGTGCTTCTAAGGTTAAAAAGAACATATTTCCACTTTGCCACCTTTGGTAATCAAGCGTAAGTATTTTTTATTGATGTGTGCTTTTTACTGGTCTACATTTGTGGCGTCATCCTAGACTATCATGAGAACCCTATATTATTCAGGCAGCAAAGTAGTATAGCAACGCTCCGGTCAGTGCCTGTTATCAGACACTGACCGGCATTTAAGCTCTCTAGCTTTTTGCAAAATCTCTTAAAATGTGTTTAACTCCTATATGGAAGTGATCAGTTGTTCATTCAGCTCTGACAGCCCAGTTTGCATGTCGCCCTGCCTGTAGACGCTCTTAGCGGTCAGCTCTGAGTTTACAGCCAGGGACAGAAATGTCTTCCATGCCATTTGTTGTGTCTGACCTTTAAGATGATGAAGCGCAGGGAGGGTGACCCCTGGCAGGGTTTGTTCAAAGAGCGGCCTCTTGGTAACGGGGGGTCCAGAGCCTGGCAGCATGCTGGGGGATTGATCAGCCCCTTACTCAAAGGCCAAACGCAGAGAGCCCAGCCAGAGGAGAAGGCCATGCAGGACATGGAGCCTTCCTTTGCTTTGAAGCCCTCTCCAATACCTCAGCTGTTTCCTTGCATGACTAAACATGTCGAACTTCTATCTGCGAAAGCTGCTCCGCTGTCCCTTCCCCCTGTACGAGCTGAGTGTTATGCTGCAGCAGAAAGAAACATAGCTGAGGTCACAAAACACTTTCTCTCCTCTCCTCTTTTCTCCCCTCATCTCCCTCTTTGGTTTTTGTTTAGCTTGCTCCCTCTCTCCCTGCCTCTCGCGTGAATACTTCCTGCGCTGTTGCCTTGTTGCACAGGATTAAATCCACTCATTTAGAGCTTGCATTGCCTCCACAGATGTCAGCTTTGAGATTGAAATGAGTTCCCCCTCTGCAAAGAAGCTGAGTTAAAAGGAAATTTCAGAGAGGGGAAGAGAGAAACTAAACAGAAATGCAAAGTCTTTTCAGATCCATAAGTGTAGCCAAAGTGCGGCTTAACGTGTGTGGTGGACAAGGAGCTTGTGGGAGCATGAAAATACCCCCCCGAAAAAATCAAGAACCACACCTAGAGTGACTTACTGTACATCCAGTTTTGTTGACTGGCTGGTTTCAAATTAGTCACTGACTGTGTTTTTGTAAACTGCAAAAACATTAGGCTTGCATCAACTCTCATTGTGGCTAAAATAAAAGAACCCTCTGTGGAGTAAATGGAAAAATGTCCACTTCTTTCTTGACATGTAGCACAGTGTACACTTACATAAAAACACACGTTAACCTGTAATGATCTATGTCTTGATAACCTGGTGTGTGCAAACTTGTATAAAGAACAAAACCACAGACGTCACAGGCGTGCTCTGCTCGAGGTCTGTTGATGGTGTACGTTGAAAGCAGCGAAGGAGAATATGTGATATATGTGAACAGTGTCTAATTGTAGTGAGAAAGGTCTTTGCCACTTAATGCCTGTCAAAAGCAAAATTACAACTTTTCACAATCATGCTGCATAGTGTCTCTGACCAATACAGGCATTTTGAATGAAGTGGCATCCACCAGCGCAATAAGTATTTAGCAAAATAAGAGGAATGAAAAAGATATTGGAGTGCAAGAACTAGGGCTGTCCTGATACGATATTGATATCAGTCCAATATAAGCAAAAAAAACCAAATATTGGATTATATCAGCCTGCATCTAAAATCTCCGATATCAGCACTCCGATACAAGCAGTCTGTTCCAGACTCCACTTTGGCACCTCTAGCTAGCAGCGCCTGAATCCAGTGTGCAGAGCCCACGTGATCACAACAACAGAGTGTACTAAGGTACTAACAAAGTAGCAAGGAGTAGGAGGGATGAACGGCTGTGTGGCAGTATTTTTCTTTAAAGTCCGAAAAAGACATTGCAGCTGAGCGCAAAACTTGTTATGCACAAGTTTGTGCAAATATCAGATCAGTGTCGGCCGATACTGAAGGCTACAATATATTGTATCGTGAAAATGTTGTATTGGGTCACTCCTAGCAAGAACCAGTATGGAGCTGCACACTCATGAGGCGTAAGATCGTCCAAGACAGGATGTCATCCGGGAAATTCCAAAATAAAACACTATTTTATGAGTTCATGTCAGTGAGAAATACTCCTTGGTTATGGATTTATCAGTAACACAGAACAATCCCATGGTCAATCCCTGATCGGTGTAGACCACAACAGAACTCTTAGCTGCTAACTCTGTCTGAAGGTAACAGCACAGCATAAAGGAACATAGTTTACTTTATTAAACATGAATAAACATGCAAAAACTCCAACCTTTAAAATCTGGTTGCTTGTTCACACACCGTAGAAGCTCAACCGTCACAGAATGATATCAAACTCTGAACCTAGCTGCTGCGCTACACTGCTGCTACTCTCCAAACTCGGATCCTGTGAGTTTTTAGCTTTCATGAGTCCTTCATGGAACAAAAAGGAATACTGACTTCAGTTAAAGACTGCTAATAAATGTTTCTATGTTACATAAAGTCATGTTCATATCCTTACTAACCTCACACGTGTTCTTGTTAAAACCCCGACCGGGCCTGGCTAGGCTTCTATCAAAGCTTAGCCAGATGTTGACTCAAAATAACCAAACTGTAACAGCTGACAACATTAAGCACATTTTTCTACAGTATTAGCGTCTGGGTTTGAGATGTATCTGCCATCGACACTGTCTTTGTCCAAAATGACGGTTTTTAAAAGCTGCATCGTACTTTCGAGCTAAATCTTTCAATCCCATTTTGACAGCACTCCACTGCTTTGGATGAACAACACAACACACAACTTTGAGAAGTGCATGTTCACCACCAGTATGGCAGTTTAGCTCAGGGATGGTAGCATTTGTAGATGTGGATGAACTTACGTGAACATTAGCTATGGGACAGACTTTCAGCCTGTGGCCACTTTGCTGAGGCTTGCGTCATCCCCCTCTTCTGGTTAGTTGTTGACCCATTTTGAAGAGTCTTTTCAATCAAGCTGACGGGCCACAGGATTTATTTTCTGTAGAGTATACCACTTCTTTTTTTTTTCTGTAAATGTAATATAACGAGCTGTTGAAAGAAAGAAGCTGTTGTAAAGTGGTGCTATTTGCCTCATCTCCCTCACCGAGCCCTGTATGTTTTGGCAGCAAATATTCCCTTGATTCCTCGAGCAAGTAAATCATATGGTGGAGGACATTGTGATTTCGGCAAATATCCCATTGTTGGCGAATTAATTTAAAAGTGCATTGTGATGAATCTGGTGATCGACACCCCTAGTATTAAGGCTGTCTAGTGGCAGCATCAGGAGTGTCTGGCCTCAGATTTTGTTTTAGTCCTGAGCAGTCCCTCTCATCGGCATGTATAGCATCTCCTTCAAGAGCTTTGAGAGACACTAGATTAGATGTGACTCCTTAAACTTGGCCTTTGCATCTTTGCTTATTTTAGATCTTGACTTTCTCAACCCTTCCTCAGGTGTTTCTTTGGAAAAGCTAACATGACAGATAAACACAAATCAATGTTATGAATAACAAAAAAAACAAAGAATAAGCGGTCGTTGTGGTAGTCCACTGAGCTTTCTCATCTATGCAAATCAGCATTGATGAAAGGATGCACTGAAGTTATAAAGGCGCTGCACAGTTTTAAGTTGATCGTTTGATTATAAACCTTATGATAATGCAAGTAAGCAATTAAACCAAGCCTGGATGTTGTGAACAGATTCTGCCTGCGAACGCTGCTACGCTTTGAGCTCCCTATTGCTCTAATGTGCTCCAGCTTGGGCAAGAAAGAAGAGAGACATTTGAAGGAGGAGGGGCGCTCGCTCATGAAGCGGCAGAGCCTGCCTTGATTACAAGGGTCAGCAGTATCACAATGACATCATCGTGTATTGCCTGATAAGTCCATGATGTCATGATTTTAGCCCCGGTTGTGTGTGTGTGTGTGTGTGTGTGTGTGTGTGTGTTTTGTGAGGGTGTAGTCTTTCTTCGAGAACAGTCCTCCTCTTCTTCACCATCCTCCATTGCAGCATCTGTAAAGTAAACACAAGTGGCAGTTCCGCCTCTAAGCAGTTGGCTCACTCAATGAAAGCAATCTCTGCTAAATGGTAATGGGCCTCGGCAAAGTGGCATCATCAGTGTTCTTCATTTCAGATGAACTGCTACTGTGTCACGCCTTTAAGTATACCCCACGCTTTAATATTAATAACAATCTGGCCATGCAAAGCAATGAGAGACTCTAATTCACTTAAATCAATTTTACTTTGCAGCCCCTATGCACGTTACTCAGTGCTTTAAAGCCTTGTTGTTTGCAGAGGATTATTTTGATTAAAGGCTTTTAGGCCCTGAGTAAATTCCCCAGAAGACGCTCTGGTGGGAGGTTTTGGCACCCACAACATCCTGCCAGGTTTTCTTTTCAGTTCAAAAACAGACAAAAACTTCACAGCAATCTGCTATTTCATCTTGCGAAATTCACCTGCTACTTCTTCTTCCCTCTTTTCAGGTCCTCTACTTTTGCAAGGATGAGGAATGCTAATTAAGTTTAATGAAACTGATATCTATATCAATAGGTCAGAGGAAACAAAAGGTGCATATCTCTTTCATTCATTTTGACTCCCACGTTGCTTCGCACCTCAAAAGAAATTCATCAGACTGACTCAAAGGCTTTTGGAAAACCTCCTGCCCCCATCCTCCTCCTCTTCATCCCTGCATTGGTTGTTACTGTATGTGATAGAAATTGAGACATCTATTAAACTTGGCCTATTGCTTGGCACAAAAGAGTCTGACATCCTTGAATGAAGAATCCTCTCGTGGTTCAAACCTTTGGATCTCATTACACCCGTACTCCATTTGTAATAAAGAAATTCTATCAGTGTGAGCAATTATGTTCAGGTTAGTGGGTGTTTTTTTGCACATTTTTTATCGCTCATATTTCATCCACTTGTCTCGCCGGCTTGATTTCTTACCCTGAGCAGTGTTTACCTAACCCTGCTTGTATTTGTCTCTGGCCTCTTTATCTGCAGCTGTTTACACTGTGTGCATCCAGCATGTGAGACGTGCTGCTGTCTTAAGTCCACGCAGATACAATATGTCTTCCGGCAAGTACAGTGGCACCGTGAGGAGATGGAGGGATAACGGTGGCTAAAGCAGAGGAGCTCTGTCACTCTCACGGCAGCTGTGTCTGTGTATGTGCGCGCAGGGAAGGTGTGTGTTTGTGTTATGGATATTAGCCAACGGAATTGGATTATGAAAAAAGAGAGTATTAATTTTTCCATCACCTTATCATGGATAGAGGTCTCGTCATCGATTATGTTAGGTTCACACTGTCTCTTTTTTCTTATAACACTGTCAAACTAAATTTCAGCGCGGCCACACGGAGAAATTAATCAAAGATGAGAGGATGATATTTCTAATTTGCTCAGAGAACTAAAATAATTTCTAAGCATCTAGCCCCACCAGCATGGACGAAGCCCGTATCTACATTATTTTTTGTTCCATCGGTGAACATTTATCTCCTCTTCCAGTGTTAGTGTTTTACCTGTTTTGGCATGTCGTATTTAGTTTATTTAGATGAAACCCTTGCAATCTGGCCGTGAGCAAAATACATGCAAATGAAAATTACAGGTGCTCCAAAACCGTTGTTTTCAGGGTTTTTCTATTTTTAAAGTTTTACTGTAATCAGTGTCGCAGCGGAAACAACAACCTCCGTACTCTGCTTTAAATGCTACTGCATTATAGGGCTGATTTACTGAGGGTGGGTCGAGTGGGCGGAGCTTACCCAATCAGCACCCACACACTGAGCACCAAGAGGAGGATTGGTGCGAGACACTAAAAATAAATAGAGGAAGAAAGTTACTGGGATGGAGAGAGAAAGGGAGAGAGAGAGAGAGAGAGAGAGAGAGCAGTTTTTCCTTTCCCCAAATGGACTGAGCTTACTGGGAAGCAGCCCAAGCGCTCCCATGACCTAATTGCCACAGAGTGCAAAAATAGTCACTGCATTAGTCCTGGTAGAGAGTGTGTGTGTGTTAATCTTTACATGAACAACATTTGTTTTTAGTTCAACACCTTTACAGATTCTAAATCTTAGTAAACGTGTACCCACAGAGCTCTAGTTTTACTGAGCAATAGCAAGAGCAGAGTGGGAGGCCACAAGTGCAAGGACAACAAGGATGTATCTGAGTTTGTTTTCTTTCAAAATGTGCCCTTCATCGTCTACAATAACTTTAGCTTAAGTTGAAGTAGGTGTAAACGTTTTAAACGAGCGTGACCATTACTACAGCAAATCATGTTATGATTGCCAGATAGTGTAAAAACACACATTCACATTTACAAATTTATGTTAAATTTGATTGAAAGGCTAGGTCTGTTCCTGAACCAAACCTTTGTTTATGTTGGTAAACATGTGGACGACTATCGGTAGTTTAGTAATATTTCTCTTGTGCTCTGCTCTGGCATGTATAAATTGTGTCCTTTTTATTGATGAAAAATGTGTTTTCATCTGACTAAACTGTACAACACTCAATGCATGGGGGAGGGACAAAATGTCAAGGTGGAAGTATTTCATCCAGTCAAAAGAATATGCTTAGATATTTAAAAAAAACAAAACAAAACAAAAAAACAAGAGGAGACAAAAGAGAAATTGCGTTTTTGTCGCAGATGTGCCCAAAGTGAAACCGGACCAAAGTTCAGTGAAAGGATACAACTTAGCAAATTCACCTTTTCAGGATTGTTTTGTATTCTTGAGTGAATAAGATATTGTGATGATACCACAGTATGATTAGTCTTGCAATACAGTGATCATCAATTTATTGTATCAGATCATATTGCGATCGTATTTTATTTTGCTGTATACTATCTTATTGTATAAGATTGTTTTGTATCAAACTATATTGTACTGTATCTTATAGAATTTTATTATATAGTATAGTATAGTATAGTATAGTATAGTATAGTATAGTATAGCACAGTATTGTCTTATAATATACTGCATTGTATTGTTTTGTAATATATAGTACTATATTATTTGTACATTCTGTGCAAAATGCATAAGATGGTATCACATTGTACTGTTTCATATTGCACTACATCTTATAGCACCACACCACATCATTAGTCACCTGGCAATTCATGCCCCTATTTATAAAAGCATAGACAACAGAGGTGCATGAAATGTGTGATTTAGGGCCCATAGTGATACAACGTTGAAATTGGATGTATTTTTATCATTGGAGTCTCCTGAAATGTCATTTAGCATGTTTTACAAACTCAATGCTACTTTTTGTTAGACATGATTTAATACTCCTACACTGCAGAAACATAAATATAATATACATATAATATGGTTTTATTAGAAATCATGATGTAGTACTCTGAAATCAGCTGCTCTGAATAACACATTTTTGACCCTTAAATTTTTCATAAAGGATCTTGCTGCTTGAGTTAGAGTGTACTGTCGTACTGTTACATTAAAAAAAAACACTCTTTGACTTAATTTTCTATGAAATGCAAGATCAATTCCGGCGTTGGTTTAACCCCTGAGTACTTCAGTACCTTGATCACTGGGGTTTTTTGTGCATTCTGTGAAAATAATCACTATGAAAACAGTAGAAGGTCACATCATCAAGGTATTTCTCTTCTCTTTTCTCACACTTCTTTCACTCCTTCATCAAGTGCTCTCTCTAGCTCTGAAGCGCGCACTGCTCTCTGCCTGCTGTCTGTGTGCAGGTGAATAAAGGGGTAGTTAGTCACCTTCTCTGTGGATAATTGCTTCCATTCGGTTGTTTCTGGAGCAGCCTTGTGATCATGTAGCAGGGGAGAAATTCACACTTGTGGGGATATTGTTTGGCACTAATGAGGGTCTTTTTTAGTTTAAGAGTGTTTGAAAGTACACTTAAGAGGTGGAGAGAGGTGGATTTATTTCACAGGTTCACACTTTGTGCTGCCATTGAAGGCTATTACCACTGACCACAATACGCGAGACATGTATTGACAACTCAGGTTCACATTAATCAACATGTGTAAGTCAGCCAGGAAAGTGTAGCTGTTATTAAGAGTCTGTGATTAGAATTATTCAATATATAACGGTATAGAACTAATCCAGTTTAAAGTGGCCATATGTAATGTTAATGCAGTTAATGTGTGTTGGTGTTTGTGTGTTTGTACAGAAACAGGGTGTCTCTTTAAGTAGGACAGTAAAAATTGATGGCCAACTCTGAAAGCTGACCTACATAGAGGCACAGACAAACTAGTTCCCTCAGCGTGCATGCTGAGCTCAATTGCTCTGCAGAAAATGCAGAGGAAGCAGCAATATTGTTATATATGGATGTAGCTGTAGTCTTTAGTAAAAGAATACAGGAGATCCATCCATTCAAGAGGCCATTACGGCCCCGAAGTATGAGAGAAAATGCAAAATTAGTGAGTTGCATTGCGCTCTGGTTTTCTGTTTGCCTCCAGTTATTTGTGAAAAAGCAGTTTTATGTTCTGCAACCTGTTTTTTGTTGTTCGTGTGTTTCGTTTGGAGGTCTTTAATTTGCAGAAAATCAAAATAAATTAAGAAATGTAATTGATTGCCCAGATTTTCAAAGAAATATGTCCAAACAAGTGCTTGTGAACCGATAAGTACAAACTCGCTGGGGCGTCATAAAATGAAGAAAAGGCCAAGCGTGAAGAAAACAACAATCACATTGAAATCTAATTACATCAATTTACAATCACACTGTTTCCATCTAATTGTTCTCCGGCCTGATGCTTTATTTCATTGTGTTTATGAAAAGCTTCTCTGACATTTCTCACAGATCAGTAATGAGATGTCCTTCAGAGTGTTGTCTAACTTAATAAGTAGCAGCGTTTAAAAGCTCAGAGTGACTTCTACACCAAAAACTCAAATAAAGGTGAATTCGACCCAATTTTAAACAAAATTTTCTGCAATCTAGCGCTTTATTGTAAAGACGCCCTCCTCACAATAATCTCCTTTATGTTGTGGTTAAATTAAGGATTGACAAATAAGCATAGAGTGAGTGCCAGTGGTGCTCTTTATATTTGTACACCTACTTAAAGTGGTATTGAATTGGGATATTCTATTTCCCGTCATTCTAACAACAACAACAAAAGAGCTTAGGATCAAAACTGTAGCATACATGGCTCAACACAATGAACCTTAAAGCTCCATGATAAAAAAGCAGCAGCTGTGAAGCACTCAGCACTACATTACAGTGTTGACACTCAGCTAGCTGAAGCTGATGGCTCATTTGATTAACATTAAGGCTAACAGGACTTCAGTAGATGAGTCAGACACTAAGCAGTGTTCATTAACTTTATTCAATATGGCCTTAAGCCATGCTTTGTGTTGTTACTCACCTGGAAAATAAAGGCACACATGGACATGTGCGAAGGAACTTCAGGTCCTCTTTAAAATGGATCTTTTCAGCACATCATAAAAGTTGATCTTTTACTTTTATTTTTGTTTTTCAGAAGCAAACCGTGATACTTGAGTCCTTCACAGGCTCCAAATTAAATTGTTTTAATTGCTTTTTTAACTCTGAGGATTCTCTCGTGGTAAATGAACCTGTTGTTTATCATTAATTGGCTGTCTTAATAATCACCAGGCTGTGTTAAATACCTGATCCTGATTGGTTATTAATACTGATAGCAAAGTTTAAGCTGAGGACAACCTGATCAAACACGAATATCATCTCAAATCAGTCTCAAAATTATGACTTATTTGGTATACTTTTCATGATATCAGTTCTTGGTTTTGACGATCTGATAACAATGTCACTTTCCAACAGCAGTGGTAGACAAGCTGGAGTTTATCTTTGATAAGTCACAATTTATTTCGAGTGAATAAAGCTTTAAAATAACTGTGATTATGGCTTGGTTCAGAAAATGGTTTTGTTTTCAATAGCACACATTTGTGAGTGATTTTTATTTATAATGCATTCTTTCTAAAGATAAAAATTACAAGTATGGCAGCACTGTAGGCACAGCAGATTCACATTTAACTCTTGGTAGGTCAACGTATAGCTAGGTTGAGTCACATTTCAAGTACAGTGACCACTGCTGAACAAATGAGTGAAGTCTGTGGGACTACATCCACAGTCTATGGATGAGATAGGTCTCATGTCAACCAGCTAATCTAATGCTGCATTCAAGTTGTACTTGGGAGTCAGAAATTCGGATGATCCTCACCAACCCCGACTTGACAACGTCATCATCCAAGATGGCAGTACAGTGCATCAGCAGTAAAAAGTAACAGTGAAAGCTCTCGTAATGTATTTATTTATTAGTACTTCTGTTTTGTTTTTGTGAAATTAAAAAAGTATTATATGTTGTGCTGCCCAATGTCTAACTGTGAACATAGTGCTATGGTATTTGTAAGAGTAAAATACTGTGTTATGCCTTGTTTACAACTAGCAACAGCTGATAGTTGTAAACAACAGCTAACAACGGCTAACAGTAGGCGTCCATCTTGGTTTTCCCACACCTTAACTCGGGTGTAGCGTCATTCCCAGCTCTTACTTCCGAGGTAACTGGAACGCAGCAATACATCATCCCTTACTGAATTCAGCTTTAAATTGTTATTAATGAATAGGTCCAGATTAAAAAAAAAACAAAACAAAGTTTCACATTTTCTTGCTTTACTGACTCTTGATTCTGGTGATAAATGGCAGAAAATGTGAGCAAGTAAAAACCAGTGACTATACAGTTTAGCTGCTTACCTTCAACGAGAGTAAACCTCAGCTTTAAACATCGAGGTTGTGGTTTGACATAAACTTTATGTGAAGTAGGTGAGTTGTTTGTGATTCTCCTATCTGATTATTTAAACTCAGCCAAATCTTTTGGACTCGCACAGAGGGGATTAGCGCTGGCCTGTTATCATCATTGCAGTGGTTGCTGGTTGAGTCCTGACTACTACCATTTGTTGCACGTCTTCCCTCCTCTCTACACCTCCCACTTCCTGTCTCCCTTAAGCAGCTAAATAAAGACAAAAATACAAGAAAGAAATAACTTTTAAAAAACAGTACAGGGAGATTACAAGACAGAGAAGTGCATAAAGCAGAGACTGTAATTATGATTTGATCTAACAGTCTAAGTAACAACATCCCAAGACTAATTTTCCGAGTGTTGTCTTGCCTTTAACAGCACTACTAGCTCATTGTACTGCACACTTCAGGGATTGATTTTACAATCCAAGCAATCAAATTAAGTTGTTCATCTCTGTGTCTGTCTTTTTCATCTCGCCGCGTCTTTTTATTAATAACGAAAAACACAGTGTGCAGTTTTATTTGATTTAAAAAATCAAAGGAGCATTTTACAGCAGGTAGAGGAGCTGAAAAGATGGTCCTTGCAGCATCATGATGTTAATTTGTCTTTGTATTATTGATTGTATGTGGAATACTAAGACTTAATTGGTGTTAATGATCTGAAATGACAGTTATAAACCCTTCTATTTGTGCATTTCTGTGATTATCGAGAGGCATATTGTAAGAGGACAAAACACCTTCTCATGATGGATGCAGTGAGGACCCAAACACTCCCTTAAAACCTCTGCTCTTCATTAATGGATCTTAAAAATTGGTTTCAGTTGTCAAGCTAGTGTTTACTACATGTTCAACAGATATATTTCTGATGTGCTGTAGTACTCGAGGTGTTTCTAACCCTCCTCTGAATAAAGACAGCAAAATAGGAGGGAAAAAAAGCCTTCTTCTGCTTTGAGTATTTCATTTTTCATTCTCTTTGCTCGGCTGTACGTGCCCTGTGCTGTTAGAGAGTTCACTGCGTTAACTGTATTAAACAGGAGATTAACGCCCTGGGCTCTGGATCTCTAGTAATAGCAGACGGAAATACTGATCAAAGGCCTCTAACTGTGCTGTGGGTGTTCGGACTGCCTCTGTCTGCTCTCCTGCATTACAAGGAGATGAGGCTTCAGGGCCAAGGCATGTAGATGTATAGGCGGAGTAGGAGCTGGCTATATGCTGACTTCTGATTGGACAGGTAAAGGTTTGATCTTGCTTTTTTATGACAGTGGCAGAAAATAGGAGGAGCGTTCATAGCTGCAGGAGGGATGCACTTCTGTCCCAACACTTGAGTATACATGCACAGTGTGTGTCTGTATGTGCATAAGCATGTATCCTCTGTGTTTGTGCATGTATGTGTGTGCATTACTCAATGGGGGGGGGCTCTGTTTCCTCCATGCTGTGCGCCAGAAGACACAGCTGACACTTCCTTCAGGTTGTGACATTTCCCGGCTCTCAGCAGCAGGCTCCTCTCATTAGATGCACTTTTATTCAGGACTAATATACAGCCCCATTGTTCAGGCATTAAGCTACCTTGACATGATAAGAAATTAGCTCTGAGCTCACCGTGCGGTAGGACTCAGAGCATAACACCACTCGCATAGGACAAGTGGAGCACTGGTATAAGTCATAGAAAACACAAGGAGGCTCTAGACAACCACAACAACTGCAGTCACAAAACATTTGAGCACAATGTATTTATAGTTTATACAAAGAGGCCCACACAGTGAGTTTCTCTCAGATGTTACACTCAGAAAAAATGTACAAAATGCAGTTTTAATCTCCAGCTGCTGCATTTCTGGTTTGAAGATGGTATAAACTTCAGAAATCAATCAATTGTTATCATTTCAATACTTTAACATTGACAACTAACAACTAAAAGACGATGAATGGTAAAAGTTTGGGAACACATATGTTGTATTATTGCCGATTAAACAGCAGCTAAGACATAATTCTTTGAGTACACACAGCAAGCACGTGCACGACATCCCATCTGTGCCACGGTGATACATGCCACTGGAGTCATTTCTGCAATTACATCATGTGGGAGTATCAAATTCACACCAGCCGTGTTTACATGTGCAAATTTTCTTGATCTGATTAAAAATTTGAGGGATCAGATAATCTGAATCCACTCTCTATATGGGTGCAAAATCAAAAAATCCGATCATGACGTGCGTATACACGCAACAAGCTTTATTCAGATTAGAAGTATTTGAACATGCACAGAGTTGTCTGATTTCACTAAAGCAAACGCAGGAGAAGAGTTGTATTTACGCCTGTACTGTCAACAAACCAACAAACGCGGTAGTGGTTCACTCCATCCAATTCAGGAGTTTTCCCCCTGTTAAATGTTGTCACTAGAAGGCGCCCTTGCGCACTGTGCATGCAGATGTGACATTATTAAGTTGTATGTACGCCTTGTTATGAGGAGCAGACACGGCACCTGCAGCTGTGTCAATAAATAAACCAAAGGCTAAAGAGTGAAGATTGAGTCAGGTAAGAGAGTCACGATCAAAATAAGTGTTTACATTGTCGCATTTCAGAATAATAATCGGCATAAACCACCCCCGCGATCGGAATACAATTTCTTTCCGATTGAGCCGAATTGGATCTGAATCTTCTGATCGACATGTTTACATGACGCATTTTTTCTCTGATCGGGCATTTTTTCTGATTATTTGTGCCCATGTAAACGCAGCTACATTAACATACCCAGAGAACAGCGTACTTACCACTGGAAACTTTACTTTTTCAAAATGTATTAACTGTTTATCAGGATAGTATTCTGTGATTTTTAGTACAGCTCGGAGTTCATACCTGATAACCGCTTCAAAGGTGGTGCTGCACCCTGATTGAGCTACTTCAGTCTCTGCTGAGGACAACAGTTGCACAGTCTGTGCAGAGCATTACAGCGTATCCTTCATAAGCATTGTTGGATATCTGCTGTTATATGACATAGTTCATTCATGGTGACTAAATTAACAGCTGGGGCTGTTGAACATGCCTGTGTGAGTCTAAACTGGTGCTCGGACCATTCAGCATGGCATGCAACTGAAGAAAATAAGGCATTGCTGTAATCTCTCATGTAGATTGGTGTTGAAGCTTGGATCCTTGCATCCTGCACTTTTTTCCTGAGCTGTACATGGAAATCTAGCAGACAGGATTAAGACTCTTTTTTTTTTGGTCTGTTTTAGATCTTTTTGTATCTGTTGTGTGTTCTTTGCAATGTGTCTGTGGGCATAAAAGCAAAAGTTAATCACAAGCCAGAACACACACCTGTGTGCTGGATATATCTAAATTGGTATCCAAGTAAAGTCACTGAGACAGCTGTCAGGAGTGAGAAAATCTTCTAACAGCTTTTGTTCAAGAAACTTCCTTTTAAAAATATTCTCTGTTTTTGATTCTGTTAACATCGACCTAAAAATGTCTTAATAATGAGCGCCAGATAGGTGCTGATTATAACACTGATTATCCATATGGTATGTCCTTTACATTCGCTTACATGCACTCACTGCAGTAAATGTTGCTCTGGATTTTAAGGAGACGACAGTGTCTTCTTCCTATAGCACTCATTAACTTATTAACTCCTCAACTTCGCCTGCTTTTACTCCTACACCTGTACTTCTTTTAGCTCTTACTTTTTGATTAAAAAGTGAACATGAAACCCAATGATAGGAGAAATTTTAAAATTAAAGCACGTCACTTTTGAAAATATCTCTGTTGTGCATATTGAAGTCTTGTCAGTCATCAAAAGGAAAAATGTAAGAGAAGCAATTAAGCACACTTTACATCGGTGGTTAACACATTAGAGAGTCCTGTGAAGTTTCAAACCACTCTTAATTTAAAGCTGCGACACCACTTTTCAAGTCAAAGTCAACTCCGCTGCATCAATTTGCAAGTTCTTACGTTATCTGTTTCTGGCAGAATCAGCTTTTTTTTTTTCCTGGTTGGGGGGCGGGGGTGCTGGGGTAAGTCGGGTGAAAAGCACTGAAGCAACAGAAGCAGAGAAACCTGAAATGAGTGTGAAATAAAGAGCGAGTATGATGAAGCTGGTAAAAGGCCGTGAAAGCAGGCTCCCCGCCGATTCTGCGGAGCGATGAGATGAGGCCGAGCCCGGCTTCTCGCTAATAAGTGTGAGCGAGTGCAGCCAAGAGGCATCGGCCAGTAGCCACACAACACCTATTACCAGCCTTACCGCCCAGACTTCCATGTGTTTCCATTTACAGGCTATTGTTTAAGCCGTGGGAAGGTTCTTGAGTGTGTGAGCGCGTTGACACCTCTCTCCTTCTGTCTGTCACTGCTGACAGTCTTTAATAGTCTGGTGGAGGTCAGCCTCCTGCCATGTGTGGATAGTTGGAAGAGAAAAGAAGAAGAGCTGGGATGAATGCGAACAATCTGGCTCTGCTGACACCCCGCAGAAGGAGGACGGGAGAGAGGAATGCTTGTGTTTGGTGCTATTTTGTGGCCTGTAATTGTCAGTAAAGGCTGTAAAATAGGATAGTACAGCGAAAGGACTGCACTGCAATGGGGGGGCAGAGGTTCAGACAGTTGGAGGAGCTGTGTGCTCAGCAAAGTAAAGAGAAAAATAGGGGTGTTTTTTTGTGTGTGTGTAAGGGACACATTCCAGTAGTAGTTTACACCACAGAAAATGTATTTTTGTTCATTTAAACAGATCCAGTCATGGGTGGAGGAGCCCCGCTGGTGGTATGTGTGGTGCTGTGGCTTGGCCCTGACCCTGGGTGGATATAATGGTGCAGCAGAAAATGTCCTGTCAGTTGATGGAGGAGCTGCCTGTAGCAGCAGGAAGGAGTGTGGCGACAGGGGCACATGTGTGTTAACCTCTTTCCCTGTCACTTTTTTTTCTGTCTTTCTCTCTTTCTACCCTCCCCCTCTCCCTTCATCTCCACCGTCCCCCCCCCCCCCCCCCTCCCGATACTCCACTCTCAGTCTACCTATACTCCTCCATGACAAATTACTCCTGGCGGTTGATTTGTTGGTTGTCAAAAGTGCTCCTGGTGCCGGCACGAAGGCGGACTGTGCCAGAGAAGAAGGGTGCAGCCCCCCTTTCTACAGCTCTGCCTGTCGTCACCATCAGTCCTCTGTTCCCCCTCTCTACACACTCGCACACATCACATGTGTCGCCTCAGTTCAGTGTTGAGACGTCTCGGTGGAAATTGATATTCTGTCTCATAAGATCTCATCAGATCAGATGTTGTCTGTGTTTAATCAGCTCACACATTAGGTTTCAAACCCTCCTTTTGATGAGTCTGTTCAGAGATGTCTGCTGTGGGTAAAGGATGGAGGGGAGTCCTTCCAGAGGAGGACGAGAAAAAAAAGGAAATAAGAGATTCAGACTTAGTGACAATGACATGGTAGTGCTCATGGTGGGCTGGCTAGTAGGCGGCAGCAGCTCCCAAATAAAAATCTGTGTTTTCTGGATGATGGGATAAGTTTCAGATGGATAGAAAACGCTACCTGGGAGATAAGTGTAACACTGATTTAAGTCTGTTTCAGTCCAGTCGCTTGTTATCAGTTAAAGCTGCTGCCATGTCTTTCCTCATAAGTTTTACCTAAAATAAGGTCTTAAACTGTCTACAACCCCAATGAAGAGGAAGTCATTGTGTATGATATTGATTTTAAAGGCACTGTGAGGATTTTTTAACATACCAAAACTGATAATGGGACTATGGGATAACTTTGGGAGGGTAGGTATCAGACCATATGACTGACGACAGGCTTAAAAAACGCCTTTTTTTAAATACGTATAGTGAGTGATATACTATTTCACTTTTTAATTACAACAGGACAAGGTTTTCGTCTGAAAGGCTGCTTTCACATGTACAAGGCAAGAGATAGAAGTGGAGATAACAGATTAATCAACTAGGCTGATTATTGGTGTTTTAATGTAATTGGTATCATATCGGCATCAACCCTCGAAAGACTGATATCACCATTATCTTTTCCAATTTGAAAATGTATTTTTCTCATCACCCATTGTCAATCTAATTTGCATTGGGTAACGAATTTGTATGCAATTTTTTTAACCAATCCTGTTTTCTTTCTTAATTATTCTTAATGATTTCTGATTGCCGGTCTGACATCCAAAAGTCGCTTATGGCAACATTTTACTGAGCCCAATATGGTTCCATTTACATTTATTTGATAAGATCTTCATTACATTCAGTAATTGTGTTTGTCATTTGTTATTATTACTGATTTTTTTATACTTCACTTTTCACTTTATCACTTTGTCTGTAGGGGGCGCCAATATCAACACAAGCGAAAAGTTCCTCATGGCAGCTTTAAAAAAAATAAGAAGTACCACAATGACTGCAGCAAAACAAAAAACAGAGACATTCAGGGGAGGCATGTCAATAAAAAGTTGATTTGCAGGATATTAACGGGTAACTTTTTGTTTCCGAGTTAAAAGAGATGAAAACATTAGTAGATTTTCCTTCTCCAGTTGCTCATAAATTCTGCTTCTCTGTGTTTTATATCGTTGTAAACTAAAAGTCTTTTGGTTTGGACTGTTGGTTGGGTCATAAAAAACACTGAAAGATGTTGCCGTGGACTTTTGGAAATTGTGATGAGAAATTTTCACTGAATATTTGAAAGTTAATGTAATGATTGAGAAAGAAAAAAAACTGCAGACTCATCTCTCATGAAAAGAATCTTTTATCCCACCCATGATTAAACAAAAAGGGGGGATGTAAGTACCTTACTGTAGACAGTGTCTTAATTTTGCCTGGAATGGGTATGAGGGCATGTTTAGAGGACTCTGAAAAGTCACACCTGTTGTCTTTGAGTTTTGTCCGCAGCGGTGCAAAAATATTGCGAGCTGATGAGTTTCTTGAAAAAAAAAAACACCCACAAAATTCAGGATAGTTTAGCCTCTGTAAACAATACTTGAATTGTTGGATGTCATAGTGTGTCAGTGCTTCCTTGATATTCAGTAGCTTGGTGACTGTTTTTACTCATCATCTGACATCAGCTATAATAAATTGATGCTGTCTGTGCTGTGTGCTTGTGTGTGTGCTTGCGTATGTGTGTGTTAGTCAGATGGCGTGTTGTCTGCAGTGACAGCTGTTTAAGCTCAATCTGAGGTGATTGTGCTCCATCGTCGGGTGTTTGCCATTTTGAAAAGAAACTCATCTCCTTTCAGCCCCACTTGCTGCTTTTATTCACTAACTGTTTCTCTTTTAAACCGTTTCCTCTTTTTTTTTTCCTCTCAAAGTAATAGAATATCAGTTTTCCTTTCAAGCACAGCCCATACAGAAGCTCGATTGCTTTGTGCATCATCACGAAAACACAGAGGAGAGCATTGCAATCCACTTGTGTTCAAAAGTCTGCAACCATCTTGTCTGTGCGTCTTTGTGTTTAAAAGAGGGGTTAAGCTTTTATCCTATAAATATGGCATGAAAATCCCACTGTCAACGATGCATTCACTCTGAGGCCTGCATTAACATAAAAACGAGAGCTTGTTATACAGTGAAATTTCAATAAAAAGAACACAAAATGCATTTAATGAAATTCAGATGCTCGGGCCTTGGCTCCCTGAATCTCATTAAATGAGCTTTGTGCTGTTTTTCCATCTTCTCTTTGTAGAAGAGGTCCTCGAGTGCCCTTAATAATGTGGCAGATTTCATCATATTCCTGATTTAAAGAGGACAATGTCTGTCTTGTTCACTTGTTCTTTTCCATGCCCGAGCCAATCTCCACAGATGTACTCGCATAGTTTCTGGATGTGGCTCCTTGATAATGTCCCATCCTGTGCTGCATTTTCTTTGAGTTTTGTTAAGACTCGCCACTAACTCATTCTCTCCCTCTTTGCCCCCCCCCCCTTCTCTGTTTCTCCTTGCATAGGATTTGGTTTCATAACTTTTGAGAGTGAAGACATCGTAGAGAAAGTCTGTGAAATTCATTTTCATGAAATCAATAACAAAATGGTAAGTCCACTCATTTTTTTTTTCAATTCCAGGTGGGCGTTGAAGGATTAATATTTGATTTCTTCTTTCCTACGTATTAATAGCATAGGAGGTGTGTGTATGTGTGTTAATGTTCATATGCACAGGCCAACACACACACGCACACACACACAAACTCCCATAAACACACACTCCCTGGGTTTCTGGGTCTCAAGGATGGGAAAGCAGTGGTGTGTACTGCCCACAAAGCGTGAAATTGTGTGCCTGAGTTCTGCCTGTCAGGCTGAGGGACGGGAGAGTGGAGCCTGTCCCTCTCTTTCTGAATCCTCCCAACACACACTCACATACACACGCAAGCACACATCCACACAAATAAACACACACGCAGGTGGAGATGTCCAGGGAAGCTACTGGCAGAGGCAGAGTTCATTAGTCGGGGATTAACACCTTCCACAGAGTCCCAGTGAAGCTTGTTTTATTTACACCAGTAATATGGTCAGCTCAGAGCACCCTACAGAGTTCAGAAGTGCTTTTCTAAGTCATCACGTCACTTATGATAATTGACAGGAACCGTAGAGAGTGTAACATTAGGTTCCTCCTTCGCCCAGTTCCACCCCTCCGGCCTCTAGAGAGATCCTGCATCATTTGAGCGGTTCTGTGGGTTGTGATTGACTGCAGGGAATTCTTGTCTTACGGCCGCTCAGTCTTTCCCTCGCTGTGTGTCTTCACTCCCTCCCCGTCTTTTTTCCTCAAACTGACTGACTGGCTGGCTATGTGACTGACAGGACCAGTGTAGTAGAACCATGTTCACCAGGGACCAGCCCAGGTCACATATGACCCCAGTCTACATCCCTGAGTGTCTCTGCTCAGCATCACAGTCCGAACTCAGGACTACAACCAAAAAAATGTATGAAAGACTCAGAGTATGACAGAAATAACTCGAAGATATTCTGTCACACTCAGATGTCGGTGATCCTTTGCCATGTTGGCATAGCAACACCAGAAAACATAAGGCGCAGAGACCTGAGTATATAAACTGCTGCCGACACTGCCAAAAACATGGTATTATATAAAATGTTCATGTCACAAAAATATTTAAAAAAGACATTAGTCCACCAAAAAATCTCTCAGGTGTGTGTTTGTACTGATGTCATTCCTCAGTCCTTACCTTCAAGAAAAATGAGCCTCATGTGCAGTAAGTCTATTTCACCGCCTCTCTGTAAGAAGTCCTTATAGGATAATAATTGGATGGTAAATAACTGCGCTAATTAGAAATGCAAATTTGCTCTATACATAGTTGGCCATGTTATTGTTCAACTATATTATATACTAATCTTTCAATACATTATTCCCTTTTAAACAATGACATTGACTCATAGTACAATGTTGAGGTGATGAGTCAACCAAGGCATTTTTTTTTTCTTTTTTTTTTTTCCCTCCAGATGAAAGTTTCTCGTCAGAACACTAGATTAACGTACAGAAGTGAAAACGTCAACTGCAATTACATTTCTATTGTCCCCGATGAAAAAATGAGTTTTACATTCAGTACACCCATACGCAGTGAAGAAGCCAATGAGACACAGGCACCGATGGACACGTCAAAAGATCACAATGATCTAGATGTATGATAGTATTTTAAAATCATTTTATTCCAATACTCGGGATCTAGTCTCGTTAATTCCAGTATATATGGATGGTGCCACTTTACGGTAAAGTAAGCGTACCCTTCACGACTGAGGCGGTGGTCAGCTGTAGAGCAAAGGGAATGAAAAACTGATAAATACGGTGATCATCCAGAACAACAAGACCCAAAAGTGGGAAAAAAAGGTTATTCAACAACTAAGGCATTGTTAGTGTGCCAGCAGAGCCATTAAACAGCTTAAGAAAAACAGTATCAAAAAGTATCGGTAACACTTTACAATAACCATTATTTGTAAATGATTAATATATAGTTTAATATTGTTAAATCATTATTTAAAAACAGTATATAGACCAATTATAAATGGCAAATAGATAGTTTATGAATGTAAGTTAATAGTTACTTTGTTAGCATTAACAAGCAATGAAATTATGATTAATAATTTTTATTGATTATTGATGGACAATTAATAAAGGTTTAAATAGGGTTAAAATATTGGTTGTAAAACATCTAGATTAAAATGTGTGTCAGTAGCACTTTGTAAATGGTTAATATTTGTTTTTTAAACCATCTGTAAACATTACTTAGATGGTTATTGTAAAGTTGCAACTGATGTTTGTAATACTTTGTAAATGATTAATAAGTGATTTATAAACCACCTATAAACATTACTTAGATGGTTATTGTAAAGTTAGGGGAAGGGTTAAAAAAATGTAAAACTTACAATTTATTAACGGTTTATATGCAATTTATAAATGATGATTAAACATTAATAAACTATCTGCTTACCATTTATAAATGGTCTATTCACCATTTATAAGTTATGGTTATTGTAAAGTGTTACCAAAGTATCTATACTTTGAATCAAAAGGATGTGGCCATTTCTTCTTCTACATCTTTTCAGAATTAAAATCTGCAAAATCAGCTGAAAAAAATCTTAATGTGTTTGTGCAGTACAACATAATTAATTTCTGCTCCAGCACCGTTTTATAACTGAACACATTGTTGGGTGTTTCTGGCTAAAAAAGTTTTTTAAGCTTATTAACACCTCTTACCTTCCATTGTTCCATCTGCTGTTTACATTGTCAGTAGCATTAAAGCTCTGATGCATCATCAAACAGTCAGAATACACTTGCTCCAGGTGTTTATTTTATCCATGAAGCTCAGAGTCAAAAAAGCTGAAATATTTTAGATTTTGTTTGTTTTCATCAGATTAATTAGCAGGATTAATCAGTTATTGTAAACCCACAATAGGCAGTTGCATGCAATATGAGTAACCAGAAAATGCATCTACTGTTATGTGAATGTCTGACAGTGCTTTTATATTCTCGGGCTGAGTAGTTACCATGAAAAGAAAATGACATATATGGACACACATCTGACCCAGCTGGAAGTCCCAGAAAGCGTACCTGAAAAGCTCAGGGTTACTTAGTGAGAACAGTGTGAAAGGACAGAGCTCTGGCCAGTCTTCTGAAGCTTTTGTCACTTATGTAAGAGTCCCTCTTGGCAACACCTAGTATATTAAATTCCAAGGATGCAGGAATTGTGTGTGTCCCTCAGATCTTGTACAAAGTGCTGACATGTTGGAATGTCTGCAAAGAGAAAATAGCGTAGAGTGTGTTAAGAGCATTTTTCAAAGACACTTCAGGCCTCACCGTAGCTGCACAGAGGAGCGGACTGGTTGTACGCTGTCTGAAGCACCGGCACACAAAATAAAAAATGCCTCCTGTCTTCATCCTTATGAAGTACTATACAGAAATAGACCTCATCCATCCTGCCCGCGAGTGTTATCTAAGATGGCTCTTGAATAATTGATGCAGACAGAAATTCCACCCCACTTGGGAGGCTGCTGGATGTACAGGGCAGCCCACCATCTCCCCGCACGTACTCTCAAGGGCTGTGGCAGTGTAGGAGGGGTCACTGCCCACTCGCATGTGAGTGACTGGACCTTTTAGTGACTTGGTCAATCACCCTGTGTTCTGGTGCCAACGAGGACTCACTCTCAGGAGCACTCCGTCACTGTCACTGTGAGTTTGGCCTCATTTATATTTAAAAACAGGGTGCTGCTTAGCAAGAAGCTCTCAACCTGCCCCACCAGCTGCACTGACTCTCACAGTGGCCTCACCCCTGGAGACTGAACGGCTTTGTCAAATGTGTAATGTAAATGTGTGGATTACACTGTGCTGTCCATTAATTCTAGCTCATACCTATTATCCATGAGTAAACACACAAGTGTACTGGCTCTTACACAGCGCATATGCAGTAACAACATATTAACCTAATGAAATGAATTGCTCATCCCTTGTTATATATTTTGCATCGGTAGTTTATTTGTTGTGTATTATAGAGATACAAGTATTATAGAGAGGGAGATGTAAACAGATGAGGTCTGATATTGACATGTTAAGGATCCACATAAGTTAGCTACCGTTTATAATACAATTCAACAGCTTATCAGCAACCTACCAGCAAGCTAGCCCACTAGCTTATACGCCAACCTGTTGTGTTTTGCACTCCTTTGAGAGGTCTGGGCGGCTGTCACGGATGTTTTAGGTGTGGTTTGAAGTGTTCCCTCTCTCGCATGACACTGTTTTGAAGCGTCTCTTGCGCACAGATTTTGATCAGTCACTGGGTTCGCCATCAGAGTCGGCTCTGCAGGCGAAGTAGTCCCACAGGAGACTCGAACAGTCTTCCTGTTCACCAGCAAAGGATGTGGAGGTATTCCTTCAGAGGATGGCTGACTGTTGTTGTCGGTTGTAGATATTTTGAGGCAGAGGTATTGCTTCTCCCTCGCTCAATGGAAGTGTAGCTCACACTGTATATGACTGACAGGTGAATGTCTCCCTTAGCATTGACAGACTGACACGCTTCCCTGCATACTGCCTTGTGTAGATGCAGGTGATAGTATTTCATCCACACAGTCTGAAAAATGCAGCTTTTTTATTCACTCACATGGAGCCACATTGAACCATTTCAGATGAAATACAGCATTTTAGAAAATTTTAACACCATGCTGATACGATGTAAAAATGTTGGGTTACTGTGCAATACTACACTACAAAATGTAGTATAGTGTGCAACACTACACCACATTATATGAGCCAATGTAATCTGTTACAGTACACTGAGACACTCTTAAAAAAGAGATTTTTATTCTCCTGGTTAGATCAAGGTTATTTACAAATATATGTATACGGTACAGTGTGGTGACTACAATAGGGTACAATACATGCAATATTATTTGATATAATATGATGCAGAATGATGGGACCATACCTGCCAACACTCCTGTTTTTCCCGGAACTCTCCCGTATTTCACAACTTTCTCCTACCCACCTCCCTTATTGTCATTTCTCCCGGGAATCTCCTGTAGTTTACATCATCCATGTTCATTCATGAATCAGATCACTATATTTGTCCAAAGTTGCCAGGTTTCTTGACAACTTAAGATTATCTTGTGTTTCTGCTGAGCCTCACAGACACTGGATTGATACTTTTACTTTACAATTTGGGATGATTCAGGTCGGTTTAAGCTGTAAACTATATTTAAGCAGTGTTTGTTGCAAAATGAACACCTAAATGAAAGGGAAACAAATGTGAGATATAGTATTTATGTTGATCGTCTTTGCACCGTCATGGAGTGATGCGTTCAGGGCAGCCTCAGATAAAAGAGTGCTGTATTGCACGCACAGATGTTCAGAGAGCCTCATACAGGAGAGCATGTAAAATATATAAGGACTTAAACACTAATATGAGTGGACTAAGTAAGTTTAAGGCATATCGTAGCTACTTTTCTTTTTTTTGTTACCATTTGTTATTTTTCTGTCATTTCCTCTTCTTCACCTGTTTGACACTTAACTAAGGGTATTTTACATGCATATTGGACTATAAGGTGTGTGCCAAAAGTATGTTGTGAGCAGGTTCAGAGGTGCAATTATGTACTTAGCTTTAAGGTGTTTCAGAGATACAGTTTGTTAAGAAAGAGATGTTAAATTTTAAGTGTGATGTGGAGTTTTTTTTTTTTTTTTTAAATCCAGCAAAAACACTATAATATCTACACCTTAATATAGTTTACACATTTAGCCTCAGTAATTGAAGTGTTTAATGGAGATCAATAAATTAAAGATTAGCTGACTGTTCATCACACCTCTGGTTTCTTCGTATATGAATATATTTATTTTAGCGTAGTAAGACAGCTCCTTAATGCACCTTAGGAGAGGTTTTGAATTCCTTTTGTTAAGGACTCTAACAGGAGTCCCTCCATCTCTCCCTATGCAGTCGTTATGCACGCGCAGCTAATTCATAATAATACCTATCAAGTATTGGCTCTGATGAGCGCGCAGTGTGCCATTAAAATGGACTCACATTGGTTTTAGTCAAGTGCTTCAAGGTAATGCTCTTTAATGTGTCATTTTTAATATTCAACAGTAGCGAATGATCACAACAGGGGGGAGGAATTTTCTGTTAGTCGTCAATTTCTCACTGTGTCTTCCTGACATAACCAACCAATTACTGAGCTGAGGAGGAGAACAGGCTTCTTCTCCGCCAGGTGCTGAGGGAGAGAATAATGCAGGAAGGCGTGTATACGCCAGCTTTTAATGTATACACACAGATGTAGTGTGTATACTGTTCTTGTATAAATACAAGCGGGAAGGAAAGTAAAATAGCATCATATAAGCCATAAATTCTTATACAGCTTCTTAGTTTGTTTGTTTTTGCGGTTATTTATTTTTTTTACAGCTGTACTGTATGCTGCTTTGTTTTCATTGAAGGAGTAGGATGACTTCTTAAGTTTACTCTCTTATACATCATCCGAATCTTAAATCAGGCACAGAACATGGATCATAATAAAGTCTTTGTTTGTTCATCTCTCTGAAGTTTCTTTGCGCGTTTCTTTTATAATAAGAATATGTTGAAAAAGAGGAAGAAAACTCTCGTAAAAAGTTGTGAGTTTCGCACACACAGCTCTCCACATAAGTCTAACTCAGAGAATAGAAATAAATGATAGGACGACAGCGTTTTTGTCTCCTGTAAGACTATGCTTTCTCTTGTTTACTGTTTTTTCCTGATGTAATTCTTGTCAAAAACACAATTTAATCTTTCTTTGTTAAGTGTTTCGCTTGAATCTTGAGACCAAGATAAGAAAAAAGGAGGTAGCACCACTTAACTGCACTCAAAACAGCGGTATTTCCGCTGAGGCTCATCTAGCAGTGTCTCTTAATTGTGAGACAAAAAATAACTCAAGAAATACTCCTATGAAATACGCCAGAAACACTGAAGCCTTAGTTACTAAAGGCGTCATGGTCGTAGAATTTTGAACTTAAATGCAATACCAGTATAAATCAAACAATTTCAATACCTATTTGAATCAAAAATTGAACTCCTGGGCACCCCAAATAGTAAACTCATCTAACTTTCCTTTTGAATTTGCACATTTGGGTAACTGACAACAGTTTTTAATCATAATTAAAAGCAAAATGTATAAGACTCTCCCTTGAAATATGTAAAACAAAATTATGTATATTATATTTTAATCAAATAATAAGTCTGAAATATCAATCATAATTCAGGTGTGTTTTGTGATGATGTATCTGCAGAGTGAGCTCTCTGTATTTTCTTATTTTCAGTTAGTTTGGTCATTGTATAGAATCAACAATCGTGCCATTGTGTGGAGCTCCTTGTCAGTAGTTAACAGGTCAGGACTAATGGAAAATAGACACACTGTCTCTGTCCTGTACTCTCAGTCTATCTGCAAAAGACAAACAAACATCAGTATTTCTCAACCTTTAAAAGAGCACAGTGAGCAGTGTGGTGGCAATGATGGAGGGCAGTGCAGAGGAAGCAACATCAGGCAGGAAGAAGGGCGACTTCATCTGCAGGCAAACAGGACCCAGGACCATCCATCCACATTGAAGGAGAAATGTGGATATATGTGAAGTTCTTTAGAGCGTGAGAAGAGTGAAAAAAGAAATTAGAATATAACATTTCATGTTTTACTTTAACTGCTGCTCTGCTCGCCCGTTCTTTTGTCTTAATGTCGGAGGGCAGCTTTGTGTTGAAATATAAAAGAAGATTTGTTTCTTTTCAGTACAATTGCATTAAAAATACAGACTACATATTGGCTGGCATTCAGGTTAAAAATAAGATTTTAATCTGCAGTTTTTGTCTTGAATCACTGCTGCACAGGTTGTGAAAAAGCTTTTTTTTTACCTCAGGTAAGCAGGGCAAGTTTCATAATTAAACTGAATTAAGTGGCTGTAATGCATTCTAATGCTAAAAAATGACTTTCTTTGAATAGGTCAAACATGACGCTGTGAAAGAGGCAATTAAATGTTTACGAGAGACATCATTTCATAAATGAAACTGGACACTTCAGTAGATGTAATTTTTCAGAAGAAATGCACCTAGTTTAGCATAATTTGATCAATCTGCAGACGTTATACATTTATCTGTGATTAAGGTTCATGATATCAGTCGCTCTTAGCCTGTGAGCTCTGTCTATAAACAGCGGGTTGTCTGTGATCAGCTAACCAAGTGTAATTACTTTTAATTAGACCCACCTTCTGAGTCCTCGAGTGCCAGCTGTGCCAGTTCTGCTGTTGTGTCAAACCTGCAAACCAATCAGTTGCGCTGCTGATGAACATTAAAATTTACAGCTCTCAAACTGGGGCCCAGGAGGTCAAATGTGTGGAAGTGTGTGTTGGTGTGTGCTGCATTCATCGTGGTCTTATATTTCAAAAATTAGCCCTCAACACACTCTGCTGTAACCTCTGACTAAACTAGCTATCAGTATTTACAGGAGATGTCTGCTGAGAGAAACTCGAGTCTCTGGGTTGTTGGAGATGTCTTTGAAAATATTTTTTTAAAGAGTGGAGATTTTTAACAGTGTTTGAACATCAAGTGCCTAATAAGGAGGTAGGACCACCCTTCAGAGGGGTTTCAGTCCCTCATGTAGTGCCGCCTTGCAAGTTGCGGACTGTAAGTAATTGGATGTTTACCCTTTATTGAAGAAGGAAAGCTTTGAGGGATGAAGGGGGTGCAAACTCGCTCTCTGCACTCCAGGATGTTCCATAAATGTTCACTTCTGCTGATTGAGGAGGTGAAAGCGGGATGTTGGACATCAGCCTGATGATCCTGGTGATACTTTTGAATGTGTCTCTTTAATGTGCATGGGGACAATATCATTTTGGCACATAGAAACACTCCAAGGGATCATTTTTGGCACCACGGGGAGTGCCTGGTTCTCAAAATGACCTCATATCCTCAGCCTTTACATAATCATGCAGAGATACCATCAGATATGATGTCTCCAGGGAGATTGCTGGTCATTGAAGGCTGATTTTATCAGAAATGTCTTGCCATTCTGACTCTTTGACCGGTGTACTTTTATTTTCTGTTTTTTGATGGTACACACACTTAAGAATCAAGGGTCTCCCGGTTCACATAAGCCTAAAAGTAGTAGGCAAAATCTGTCTTTAAAATGTCAAATTCCGACCCACTTGGTACTAAAATTATTGGCAGAAAGATCTATAATGAAGAGCAGAGTTTAAAGTTACTGTTTTCACATAAAAATAACCTCAGTCCAAAAAGAGCTTCTCACAACAGTGGGTGTGCGGTCCTACAATTGGGCTGTTAGGTTTTTTCTGTGAGCGTTATGGCACTAATGTAGGTTTTATATCAGATCAGATCAGAAAAGCCAGAGAAAGACCAGGGGCCTTCTGAGTTTTTAAGATCGGCACATGGTCATTCAGTTGCTAGCAACATCATTTATTGTTGTTCGAAGGGATACATTTCCAAGCTCTTTTAACTGAAAATGAATCTCTGGTTTCTCAGCTACTCTTAAAGGGATATTTCAGCGTAAGTTTAAGCCATGGTCAAACACACCATAACACCGCCGACCGCTTTCTTATGTAGTTACACCAACTTCTGCAAAGACCGCACCATAGCAATACACAGCGGTCTATGTCTCCACATGCAAACAGCAACCAAAAAGCCACTTGTAGCCACAAATTATGCTCAGAACAGCACATAACTTCATAACTACATATAGGGCCCCAGCATGTACTAGCCATCAAACATCTTTTTAACTTTGCCTGGTTTCTTTAGCAAAGAGACTAAACACAACTCAACTCACTCAGTAAGTCTCAGTAACATTAGACACTGAGACACCAGTATTACAGGGTACCGGGGGCAGTATGTAAAGGCCTGGTAGTCGCTGCACTGATTGCAGAAAAGCAACATTAAAAGACAATTGAAAGTTGCTTTCACCAGCTTTCTTACTAACTCTGAAGAGTCAACGATCAAGGAGAGCTGAGAAAACAATCTTATGTTTCCTGAATATTGTTTCTAGTCATCTCAGATTCACAGGAATAACAATTGATTTGTATTGTGACAGGTTTTTGAAAGAGAGTAGTATTTAAGATGGTCCCCATAAATTCATGGTATTATTCATTGATGAAAAAATGTAACTAAATACACCACGAAAGCACAGGCCCCTCTGCCACCAGCCCGCTTTAACACTTTGTTGAATTTGAAAGAAATTGTCATCCTGGTCTTTGAATAAACCAGGTGTTGAAGGGATGTAAGAACCCTTTTTTTTTTTTATGTGTGTGTGTAAGTGAATCACCCCTCACCCCCATGGCTGATACTGTGCATTCAGAGCTGTGACATTTCCTAACTGTTCGCTCTCTGTGTTTTGACTGGTGAGCTGGGAGTGGGAGCCGGAGTAAATGAATCACACTGTTTCCTTTCAGTACTGATGGAATCCATTCACTAGTGAGGCTAATAGTAGCCCTACTCCTCCCCCTCTAAACACACACACACACACACCAACAACACTCATCCCTGAAGGACAGCCATTGCCAGTCCATCCCGCCCACACTTCCCGTCACACCTACAAGGTTAATTTGAATAGGTGAGGTATTGAAAAGGTCATATCTGGAGTGTTCTTGTGCTCTGTATCATGGATTCGAACATGAAAACAAAGACTGTGCTTTGTTTTATATTTTCAGCGGTGGGTTCAATTACTGCACAAGTAGTGCTGGTGCGGTCCTGCAAGTCCATGTTTGTATGCATTTTTAGTGGAAGATTGAAAAGATAACAACCTCAAAAACTAAAATAACTTCTAAAACTAGAAGATGAAAAGACAAGCTAAAAAAAAAAGGTATTTCCAAAGAAACTGAAATATTCTAGTTTTGATTATGAAGGTTATCTTTGATGATTGTCTTCTTAACTTCACCACAAATCAAATCCTTAATCATTTAATATAGTTACTTTGTAGTCTAAACTGATATAAGAAATAATGTGAATACGTCAAGAGCTCTTTAAACAAACCTTTTAATCTAACTTTTTCACTCCATTTGGAGTAGCTCCCTCAGTTTGTCACCAGAGTCATGAGCATGATAAAGAAGAATTTACTGAAGGGATTTCCTTAAATCCATCTTTAACTTAAAAAAGCCCTGAAACTTACCATAAAGCAACTTTAACTCAGCAGTAGTGATGGTAGCATTGATACTTTCTATCACTGGCAAACAAGTTCAAGTGTGTTGCGATGAACATTAGGCGCCAATGGCTGTTAACAGTCGTTCAGACTCATACTTAAGGTTTTAACCATTGTACTGTGCTATAGTTTGGTTCTGTTGTTATTCTGATATCAATTATTTTAGTAATTGTCAGTGGAGAGTAGCAGTGAAAGGACAGGACAGATGAGCGCCATTTTACTCTGAAGCTCAACACCGTGACACTGGACTGTTATAAAAGTTTCCTTAAAAAAAATCTCCTTTATCTTAGTTTTGATATATTCCTAAACAGCAGGTCCAGAATGTGTCTGAAGAAGCTCCACAATCTTTCTTCTTTTTACAGTAATATGCAGTTGTTAACCTTCATTGCTCTTGGTAGGTAAAGGCTTATTATAATGAGAATTTTAATTTCCTGGACTTTGTTTCAAACAGGTATTCATGGACGACTATAAGTTGACATCTGTCTCCTTATGGCACACGTTGATTGGGGCTCATTTCCCGGTGTTAGTTAGGATTAAGTTTTTTCTCCTGACAAAGTGGGCTGAGGTTTTCTTGGACAAAAGCCAAGTCTCACTTTTTGTCGAGCCATATAGAGTATGCAGCACGCTGGAGTCTGACAGATTGCTCTAACACTGTACACAATTCCCAGCAGCCCAAATTTAGCTGTCAAAGCAATCACCAGAAGAATTTAGGAAAAACTCACTAAAAGAACCACATTTTTACAGACTGCATAGCCTCCACCGGTTGGCTTTATAATTCCTTGCTCCCTGCTGTATCTTGGGTTAAAAACTTACATAAAACTGAGGGATATGCCATCTACTGCAGTATATGAGTGCAGAGGAGTTAGAGGAAGCTTTGATACATACTGTATATATACGGTGTATTGAAAGCACAAAGGTTGAGGGGACTGTACTTTTTTAAATTGTGTACCAGATATTCACCTAAAAGCCAGTAGACTTCTCTGTAGATGTGTTAAAGGCTTCCAGGCATCTGAAATACATTTTCTACACAAACAAAGTGAAACTTTTTTTCTCTTTTCATCACAAGAATCACATTCAGACACCTAAATTCACATCTAAGTAGTCTAAGAAGTAGTGGATCGCATTGATTTGCATATCAGTAGTTGCAAAAGGCATAAATCAGGACAGTCCATGTAAATTGAGTTGTTTCCTGCAGTTCATATGGCAAAAGGGTTCAGTCTCTAAAACTTTCCTGATGCCAGAATCTGAATCCCGGCGTTCAGAGCTGCTTAACCTTCGCAGCGCCTTATTGTCAGGTTCAGAATTGTCTTGCCGCCCCCTCTGTTCTCCTCTCTTTGACTTAGTTCACTCTTGAAAGCTCGTGCCTCCCTCCTTCTCCCCCACACACTCACTCCTGTGCGTTTGAAGCAGGTGAACACCCACACACTCACGCCGCCGCAGATCCTGGCTCCTGGCTGGTTTTAAATCCATGACAAGGAGCCCTCTCTCTGAATATCAAAGACCTGCATCTGAGAGCGTGTAGGCATGACTCACACCGCGGTCTTGTCTTACTCCCAGCAGGCAACCTGAGCGTCCAACTCTCTGGATGTGGCAGGGAAGACGCTGATGAGACACTGTCATGTCCACGGTGTGGGCAGAAACTTGGCTGGATTTGACACCCAGCAATGTGAAGATGTGACAAATCCAGCAGTGTACTGAGATTTTCTAACAGTCACATTTGTTCCAGCCAGCTTCTGCTTCCACACTGGGGGTCACTCCCTGACGATGAGAGCGCCTGTGCTCTCTTCAGCACAATGTCAAAGCATTGCAGGCAAGCGAGGAGGGCAGAGTGGCTGTGACAGCTACAAAGTGGCTGAGGGAACTGTGTACTTTAGTCTGTCTGCTACAAATGAAAAGGCTGCTAACAGCAACAAATCACAGCTCTGTAACGCAGCAACTTCTCCTCTGTGATAGAAACTGTAGCTTAGGTTTTCTTCTTTACATGCCAAACTCTGGGATGGTTACACAGTGCCTGTTATAGTTGTTTTGAAAACTCTACATGTGTTGGAAATAGAGTCGTGTTAGCTGAATATTTTCAGTCTATGATGGAAATTTCTTACAATGGAAAAATCTGAGGGCTGTTGATTGTTGTGACAGAACACTGAGGGTAATCCGCCACACCAATCAGGGCAATTTTGGCCCCTATAATCTTGGAAATCCTGCCTGAAATCACAGTACTTTCTGAAGTGACACTGTAAGAGACTCCTCATCAGTGTGGATCACTTGTACACTATCTGTCTTTCCCACTTCCTGCACACAGGTATTTGTGCAGGCGTGTCGTGATGTCTGACAACACTATTTTACTACAAATAAACCTGTTAGTTTGACCCGATCAAAACAACTCCAAAGTAGTTTGATATTGTCCTAACTGTGGGTTCGAGTGTATGTGTGTGTCCCACACTGATGTGTTGTCTCTTAAAGGTACAGTATGTAGTGTACAGCAGCATTTAGCAGAGCAGATTTGGTAAACATAGAATGCAATATTAGTGAGTTTGCATAAGTTAGTGTTTGACTGATTTAAAGTTCTCTTTTTATTATTTATGCTTACTTTTATGGGGCGACAATGGCCTAGCAGGCTTAGCACCGCTCACATTGAGGCCATAGTCCTTGCAGTGGCAGTCGCTGGTTCAATTCCCAGCCCTGACCCTTTGCTGCATGTTTTCCACATAAAATGTATATAGAATGGACACCGTCTGCCTCCTCAGTGGGTGAAGCCACTCCGAGAACAGCACCCTCTGCTGACGGGCTACAGTGTAGGTCATAAATCTCGCCTCCTGCAGCAGTCCTTATGGAGCTGTGGACAAACTTTACAAGTTTATTACACAGAATATAAATTTTTCTCCCCCCTGCTTGCGATGTTGACATGTAGCTACTGTAAGACTGGTTTGTGCTCAAGTCCTCTTTTTCTGTATAGCTCAATTTTTTAAGTTATTAGGGGGTTCATGTTTTCTATGATTGACACTTGATACAACATATGGGCATACGAAGATTGCATAGCTCTCCCGTGGGATTCGCTGTTTGAGCCGAGCGTCATCACAGCGACTCTCCCATCTAATGCATACAACACTACTGCACAATTTTGACTTCAGGAAGTGTAGAAATATCACAGAAATACTGAGAGCTTTTTGGCTTCAAATCCGTATACAGGTGCAGGGCAGAACCAAGTTGTCCATAGTATATACAGTCTATGGTCCCCTCATTTTTTGTCTTTCTTCATCTGTCCTATTTGATGAAGGCAAAAAAGCCAAAAAATACAACTTTAAAAAGGGGAGTTCATTGCAGTGTAGGCCACAAAGCCCACCTCCTGCAGGTTAAAAGAGATCATGGATCCGAGTAGAAACTTAAAAGACATGTTACATTTTTTTTTCTCAAAAATGGAGTCTGACTGACAGTAGAACAATCATAGTAATCATACCACATCCATACAGGGTTAGTAGCAGATTACAGCTTTTATCATTACTTTTCATTTATATTGATATGGGTACCAATCAACAGGCATGAAGCTTGTATTTAGTTTTACAACCTGCAACATCTCATACTGTTTTCCTATGTGCATGCTTGTGTGTGAATAGTAATATTCACCTCTGGCCTGTCAAACTTGTGAGCCTATTTGTATGGATGCCGCCTGTACTGCAGTTGAGGAGTACACAGCATCAGGCGCAGTAGCCTGTCTTGTGCAGCAGGCCGGGATGACATGTGAATCTCCGCAGCCGAGAAAGCCCTGCTTAAGTGGAGGCAGTAGGGAGAAGCAAGGCGAGAGCCAGGAGGCAAACAGACAAACAGATGGACAGGCTGATGCCAAGCAGGCAGTGGAGCAAATAGATTGTGCAGCATGGTGAGCAAAATCAGCCTACCAAAGAAACAACCAACAGACACAAGACCGTGCCACCCCGCATCGTCCGATCCCGCTTCTCTATAATTCATCGCGATAGGATAGATGTGTGGTAAATAGGACTCTCATCTTCTTCCTTCTCCTCATCTGCCCCTGTCACATCCCTCATTTGATATGTGTTATGTAGGAGGAGGAGATGTCAGGCTTGCAAGATGGGAAATGAACAAACCTGGATGTGTGAGAGCTGGGAGTGAGAGGGAAGAAATGCAGGAGAGAGATGAGTGCTGCAGGTGGAATTGGACTGTGAGGCACTGGGGAGTTCAGCCCTGCAGAAAAACACAAATACACACCGCACACATAGAACCTCAGACACAAAAACAACCGTTTCAGCTCTAAAGAGACTAACTTTTCCCTATATTCAGATATTTTTCACACTCTTTTGACCTGATTTCGGTTAAATGACACGGACAGTGACTGAATAGAGATTTTGGCAGACGGGTTTATACTCAAATCTGTGCCGTGACTAAACAAAGAACTGCCTTTCACAAAAAAAGTGGACATACTGCCACACCACAGGGCTGAGGTAATGGCAGAGCAGAACAGAGCTTCTGCTACCTTGATGTCTTGGAAAGTCTTGGAAAGAATTAAGCTTGTATTTCCCCGAGGCATTGGGCACATGCTCAGTGGAGCAACAACCTTTGCTTTAATGCAGGAGGAGCATGATTGTAAGTTTTCCTCAGAGACTCTCCTCTAAAATGTGAGGTGCTCAGATTGACTCAGTCTTGTTTTTCCTCTATGGAAAACATCTCGCGCTGTGCAAGTCAAATAGAAAAGCACCTTAAAGAGCTGAGACAGCCCTGTCAGATCTGTCTGCTTGTGTACCTATACAGTCTAATGGTTTGTCCGTGTGTTTGTGTGTGCGCGTGTGTGTGTGTATGTGTGTTTGTGTGTTTCTCCGTCTACATAGGTAGAATGTAAGAAGGCCCAGCCCAAGGAAGTGATGTTCCCACCCGGTACACGAGGGCGAGCTAGGGGTCTGCCCTACACCATGGATGCCTTCATGCTGGGGATGGGCATGCTGAGTGAGTACACACACACAAACACACACCAGCATTGTAACACATACACAAATATTGTAGTTCTTACTGTGGCAGAAGTGTATTTTAAATAAGTGTTTGTGTAGTATTTAGAAAAACAATGTTTAGAACGTGAAAGACACAAATAGATATTGAAGATTTACTGAAGGGAAACAAGTAGAACTAAGATGCATCAACAGTCAGAGATTCAAACAATGGCTAGATCAAACTAGACATACAGCTGTTTGAGAGTATAATTTAAAAGATCCAAGTGAAAGAGAGTTAAAGAAATACAAAGACCTTTTGTTAGGGATTCAAATAAAAGTCTGTTTGAAAAGTATTTTTGAAGGATTTCCAACTTAAATGTCCTTGAAAGTAATTATTCTTCCAGAAGATTTATTAATGGAGGTTGTAATGTCCTTTTTTGAGAGGATCTTTAAGTTTTCCATTCACCAAAATCTTAAAAAACCATCGCCAAAAGTTCATGATAGTCAACAAACCACTTTAATTAGATATACTGAATTAAAAATAATTTAACTTTATTATTATTGAGAATCTCCTCAATGTAGAAACAAGCACGAAATTTGTATTCTAATTTGAAAAATATTTAAACTTCACAATTTTTTTAGTAGTAGTAGTAGTACATACCGAAGCATATTGATGGCCCTATCTGCAACAGCGTGCCTCTGTTAGTATTGTTTTGCTTAGTGTAATATTATTATTATTCCTGAAGTATCTCTTTTGTTAGTTTTTTCACTCAACATTTAAACATTCAGATTTTTTTCCCAACAATTTTTTTGTTCAGGATGTTTCAGTCTTACTTATTTCATAGCCATTCCAACAGAAATTCAATGCCCGACTATCCTACTGATCTAAAGGTGAGGGAACTCACAGAAACCAGTCATGAATGAGCACTTTATATTCAGCACTGCTTAATATGAGATCACAGAGTGTGCGGGTTAACAGTGTCAAATTAGTATGGAGGGTAGTTAATGTGGGACTGATAAAGGAGTATCTTATCTTATCTAGCTCCACCAGCCTTTGGTTCTCTTTGCAGGTTAACGGCCACATGCTCGTACTGGCTGCACAAAGCTCTGGTTGAGTAGTTGTGTGTCAGTTTAAGCAGAAAAAGCCCATATGCAACCTTATTTCCATTCTCTCTCAGACAGCCATATGTCGTCATGTTTACATCCGGGTAGTAGAGCATTACAGCATTATCGCTGCACTGAAACTGCAGTCAGGCAAGTGACAGGTGGCTGCTTTACTGCTTCTGCGGCAGACCTGCACCGTAGCATACGGCGTAGGTCTGGGTAGCCCTGTATGAGCGCAGATGCCTACATGGGTAGGCACCACCTCAAACATGTAATTAAACATCCAATCAGTGCCTGTCTTCAATGACCATCTAGTCTGTTTCCTCCAATTTGAAATAATCACAGTCTGACCAACTGCTGCACACTTCCAAATCAAACATATTGCGCTCTGATTCAGTCACCATTGTCTCCTGGGCACCAGAATTTCAGGATAATAATTGTAAAAACATAAATAATTCATTTACCCAGCTAGTAATTCTGCTGCCAACCAGCAGGACAATGATTTTTTATTGTTAAAATGACTAAACGCACACCACTAATTATGACTTCTATTAATTATGGAACCAAATATCTCCTACATACGACTGCAGCTGCCCTTTGCCTCCTTTGCTTGAGCATAAAAATCTTCCTTTTTATACAACAGAACAATGTAAGCAACAAATGAACATTGTGATTATGGTAGAAGTTTGAACTTTGGTTTGCGAAAAGTGTGATGATGATTGTTTTTTATTTTTATGTATCTCAACATGGTTGTCCTTCTAAGTAATTTGTCAGTCTGCAAATCATTTCCTCTAGCAGACTTTTCCACATCACAGGTTTCTATATCAACCCTCAAGCAACAGTGTAGGCCTGTCTACTTAGCTTTTTCGACAGCTCCCCCCTACCTCCCACCCTGGTTTGAAATGAAATGATAAAAGCTTCATAGAAGGGAAAAAAACAAAAGAGTGTCAGGCATGCAAGCCATCCTGTCATCAGTTTTCACCTCTAAAAAATCAACTTATGCAAACTCTGGTCTGGATAGCCCCATTAGGTGGGCGCTGCCCCTAATTAGGCCGCTTCAAGGTGTGCCACCAGTGGCCACTGTGGTCTATTTCTGGTAGAGTCTGGTACAGGCGGCCCCCGGGCATATAGGAGCAGACCAGCACATTATCAAGCTAAATGAAGAGGAAAATTGGTGTAATGTCATATTAAGGATTCATCACTGTGCCCCCCTTAATGGGTAATGAAGGGGACACACATGTCAGGGAGAGATCTCATCTACAGGGACCTCAGCTGCTGGCCCACCCCTCTTCATTACCATCCAGCCCGTGCCTGTGGCTCTTTTTATTTAACACTATTGCACCCTTTCCCTCCCCACCCGCCCACCGCCTCCCTCTCTCCATCCATCCAGCCATCTATCTATCTGTCGGTCCATCTGTTTATAAGTCTGTCCGTTTGTCGTTCACATCTTCTAAGCATATAATTTGTATGTGCGACCCAACTGAATGGATTTGCCCTCACATTAAAGATTTATATTTCCCCTCAAAAGCAAAAGAGACATGGAGATGATTGTAAGAGACCTGCATGTAGCCCCTCCCCTTCCTCCTTGTAGCAGGTGCAGGCAGAGCAGGAGTCATGAATTTTTATATGAGCCAGGTAACATAACATTCAAAGCAGCTTTGAGCGAGGGTGGCGAGCCAAATTTGGCTTTTCATTGCTTTGCTTTTTCTGTGTAGGAAAAAGAAGAGCACAGCCGAGAATGATCAGCTTATTGATTTCAAGAAAATAAATCACCAAATGTTGGTGGTATTTGATCATAAATTATTATAGTTGATAATTAAAATGCAATATTTGATCATTGAGTACATTTGAATTGAAAAATCCTTGTTTGATGTACTTTTATCAACTGCTGAAATTAAGGATTTGCTTTTTTTCATGGGCGGGGGGATTGGACAAAAGCATGAATTTCAGGATGTGGCCTTGCACTCTGGGGTTTTATTTTTTTTAATACTTTCACTATTTTCAGTATTGATTTCACGTATTAATAAGCACAAAAACAATCATGTGTTGAGTAATTCTTGAATTTTTGAGTTATTTTAACAATGAAATTTGTGAACTGATTTCAAAGGGTAGATCAATCCATTCATCTTTATAGAGCCGAACCATCTGTCCGCGTTATCCCACAGTTGACCTCGCCGTGCGATTCATTATACAGTTGTTTGTGATAAAAGTGTTAATAAGACTATCCAAGTGCTTCTGTCGGCTCCATCTTCACCGTTCACTTGCATCTCATCTGTTTGAAGTACTTAACAAGCCCAGTGAACTTTTCAGAACTTATTATAGACTAATGTCTCTGGGAAGAGGACGCCAGTCTTCCTCTCCATTGGGAGACAGCGAGCAGCGAGGCACTGATGTGCTCATGTGAGAATATTAACAGCCAACTTGTTTGGAGACATTCTTATCTAAATGAAATTGGAACAAGGACAGCGAAACATTCCTTTATATAATTTGCATTTGGAAAAAAAGAGGACCCAAGGCTCATTATTTAAGAAAGTGTAAGCTCCTTTTGTGCCAAATCTCATTAAAGCCATCCCTAGCTCCTTTGTTTACTGCCTCTAATCGAGGCATTTATCTTTATTGTGTTGTGCCCGACGTATGTTTGCTGAAATTAATACACATTTGAGCCCGGGCGAGGTATGGGTGTACCAGATGGATAATTGATTTTAAAGTGAATCAGAACTGTTGAGCCATAAAATAGGTACATTAGCATGCATATTAATAAGGCAAATAAGAACACTAAGAGGCTGTGAACCAGGCCAGACACAATGGCAGGATTCATTTAGTGAAATGTTGGGAAGATGCTGGGCTCTGTCTCTCTTTTCTTTCTTTTTTCCTCCCTCCCACTCCTGTAATATTTGTAGATACACAAACACTTAGAATTTCATGAGATACTAGCTTAACTTAACATGTATCTTAATCCACTTCGCCGACACTTTCATATCTTTTGTAAAGCTCCCTCCTTAGACTCTGAGTGCACACATCTGGCAGCAAATTCTTCATTTAGTGTGGAGAAGCCCATTGTAATGCACTGAATTAGAGGAGGAAGATACTTTTGCCTTTTCTGAAAATGTTGAAATAAGGAGCACGAGGAGCTGCAGTATCTAAGCCTGCAGTTGCAGTTTGGCATTTACTCTGTTTGACAGTAAGACAGTATCAAACACATAATATCCAATACTTTGCGGTCCGTGATAGCTTTTCATTGTATCGTATCACACTTCTTTTCAGGCCAAACAAACAATGAAGGGGGTTTTGTGAAAGCTATCCATCTGTAGCTTCCTGGTGATGACTTCTCATCTGCAGCTGATGAGGATTTTCATTTCTTTTTTCTTTCCCGTCCTCTACTTCATCCACACCAGGTTAAGGCTCCGCTCGGCGCCTGTCTGAGTTGCATTTCTTTTTTGTCTGCGAGAAAGAGAGCAGGGTGGGGAGTAGAGGGGGCGCGAGGGTGGGAGGGGGTCTGCGAGAGGCATTTTCCCATTGGGTCAGGAATAAATTGAACTTTTTCATGGACAGCAAACACTGATTAGATATTTATGACCAAGGTCAACCTTTCTGATTCCAGCTGGCACAGGCTCTGAGGCATACAGAGCAGAGCACCCACACCCCCACACCCACAGACACACACACACACACACACACACACACACACACACACACACACACAGCCTACAAACGCTCACACATGCACTCCAACACATACACAAATATGCATGAATGCAAAATGTGTATTGATGCCTTCTTGCTGTGGACACAGGAACACAAGTCTCTGGAGAAAACGTATAAATGTCTAGCTCGATGCTTGCACTATAAAACACAGAGGAGGTTGTGTTCAGGTAATTTTAGTATTTAGACTGTATTGTCTAGTGATATAGGAATTACAATTATTTTTATTTTATAGTTACAATGACTTTTCTTTAATTTAATGAATCCTAAAGACTGGAATTATACCTAATATAATGCAAGCTATGGTTTTACTTCTATCAAATGTATATTAGCTTTAAATTAATTCTCCACTTTGAATAATGACAACTTAAAGTCAGCAAGGAGGTTCTTGACTAACTCCCTACAGAGAAAGTTTGGGGCCAGGGATGACAAAAATGTAAAAGAAGAAATTTTGTTTTCATAAGAAATTGAGATTTAATGTAAAGAAAAGAAAGAAAAGAAAAGCCTAAATTTAATTTCCAGACAAAATGTCTCGATTCATTCAAGGATTTTAAGAGACATCAAGTTGTGTCTGATCTTGTGTCTTGTGTCGGTTTAGGTCTTTACGTGTTGGATGACACACATGTGTCTTTTCTGATCAGAAGAATTGCAATCCATATATCCAGACACTCAAATGTGACTTCAGCCAATTTGTCAAGCTAGTGCACATCTAACCAGCGCTGAGGACAGAAATGTCTAAAAGAGGATTTTGAGGTCAGTTTTTAAGTGTAGCTTACACACAGTGAGGAGAGAGTTATCAAGGTTGACTCCTGTGATTCATTCCTGGCCTGGAGGACTTCCTCTTATGAGGTAATTTAGTGCAGACTTGTGGTTGAAGGTGATAATAGCTTGAGGAAAACAGATAAAGACTGAGACATATACCATAATTAGAGGGTTAATTATGTTTATATTACCTTTTGATGGCGCTCTGATTTTTACTGAGTCACACACTTGCTCGCCCACCCACCCACTCCTCCGCTCTTCTCAAATTTCTCCACTCCCCTCTGTTTCCTCGCTTCCTGCTCCCTCACACCCCGTTCCTCAATATGTTGCCCACAGCTGCTTCTGTCTGAAAACTGTCCTGCTAATTAACTGGTGGGTCTGCGGTTGTAATAAGAGTCATGACAGCAGATGAACAATGCATCTGCTGCTCTTAAATTTTTCTAATGACACTGGCTCCTCTTTGGGCCTCAATGGTTCTCTTCATCCATCCAGGGACAGAGTAGCTTCCAAACGAGTCTGTGCTCTCATACGGACTTTGACTTTGGTTTACAGATGACTCTTTCCAGTCCCATTTTCCACCTCAGCAAGTTTTATAATTCAGTGTTTTGGTTAAATTTTATCTTAATCATGTATTTGTTTGAGTAATGGTAGTGTGTTTTTACGTGTTTATCACACATCAAAAGAAGAATCAACATTCGTATATCAATCAATCCATCAAACTTTATTTATAAAGCGCTTTTCCTTCAAAGAATGTAATACAAAGTGCTTTACAGTCAATTTAAAATATAAACATAACCTTCTAAACTAAGATAATAAATAATAAACTAAAAATGAAATAACTGTGAGCAGCTTATATTTTTAGATTCTGGTTTAGCTGGTCTGAGCACAGATTTTAACTATTAGACTATTATTGGACTACTTTTTTTAAATATATTTTTTTATTTTATTTGACAAAGTACATTACAGTAGTATTTTTATATTGTCTTTCTTAAGTTGTTTGTTTTTATGTGGGACAGTGTATGAATTTGTGTATGACTGTTGTCTTTGTGTATGTTTTTTCAACTCACTGAAAATGAATTTCTTCACGAGGACAACAATTCAACCTAACCTAATCTAACCTTCTATTTAAAAAGTGGAGACGGGTTGTGCAGTCACTTCATTTCTACCAATTAATCCATAAATATTTGCTGTTGCTTTTCATTTCCAAACACCTAATAATCAAATTATATTAAATTCTTTAATAAAATTGGAGTACTTAATCAAAGTTACTGATTGAGTCCTTAATTAGGTAAAACAGACCACTTCAAAAGCAGTTAATTATGTCAAACTTAACTGCACAAGTACCATAACAAGAGTGAACAAAAGGAGATTGAAAAAGACACAAAAACTGAACTAGCTGATCTGATTCTTGTGAAAACAGACCTTAACGTTACAAATCAGTGCATGGTTAGAGGTGCACAAGAGGAGTTTGTCCTTCCAAACCATCTTTCCATCCCTGCATGACTGTCTCATCATACATAGATCATGGACTTGACATTTTTACTGCAGCCATGAAGACATCAGACAACTTATAGTTAATTATGAAAATGAATAAGGAGTTATATTTTCATAAGCTTGTCCATGCTGTAGGTTTAAACCCTTGAAACATTGAGATTGAACCTGTGCACCTAAAATTCCTCATACCCTTAAAATGATTTAACTCCTTTCAGTGAAGAGAAACTGAGTAAACTTGGTCAGGCACAAAACAAACACAAAGAATATCATCAGTCAGTAAAAGGTAACTTAGATTTAAGAAGACTTGAGTATAATAGGATATTTGCAGCTTTGTCAATCTCACGCTTTATATCACCCCAGTCTGCCTTCCTGGAGAGAAAATCTGGACCTTGTTTTTGTAATTGTGGCCATCATTCTTGGAGGTTGTAAAAACATTTCAAGCAACAAGAGCAACATGATCAAGATCAGAGGTTAATGTAATTGTGACAGCTGACCATTGATTGAGGGCGGTGCTGTTTGTCAAACTGCGCAAACAGAAAATGTTGTTCAGTCTCCCATCCATATTATGAGCTATAAATACTAGCATTTTTTTTTTCTGTTTTATGAGCCTTGGAACATAAATCTGACTTAATGCGGTTTCTTTGCAGCAAATCAAGCTTGAGCTACATTTACTACAGTCCAGAAGATTTCTACAGCTTGTGGTTTTTGCTCTTGATGTTTTAGGCTTAAATTTAAAGGATTAATGTACTTTCGTTTTTTAGGGTGTGTATTATAATAATTATTAAATTTGTCTTAAAAAAAAGATCATTTGTAAGGTAATTGATTTCTTTTGTTGATTTCTCTTGTAAATACAATAACTCTATCTCAACTGTCTTTGTTTTTAAGCTGTACACAATGCTCCCTAAATTTCCCTCCTATCTTTGTCTCATTTCCCTCCTCTCTGTTAAAGGTTACCCAAATATTGTGGCAACGTACGGCCGCGGATACACTGGATTCGCACCCAGCTACAGTTACCAGTTCCCCGGTGAGTTGGACACTTTCTAAAATTGTCTGTTTTGCAGCTGTTTCCTGTTTAGCTCCCAGCACATGCAGGCATATACGGATCAAGAGAAACTCACACACACTTGCACGCTCATACACACACACACACACACACACACATTGGCTCATCAATATACAAGTCAGTCACCAGATAATCTGCAGGGTTATAAGTATGATACGTGTCTGGATTCCTGGAGCAGCTTTGAAAGCTGACATATAGTGAAGTAAATTGCTTACTCCTTTTTATCCCTCACTTGAACACTACCATGACCAAACGACTAAAATGAGGGAACTTCCTCGTCTTTCTGCGGTCCAATGTATGCAAATTCCTCTGAGGAGGAGCAGAAAAATAAGCTTTTATTTTGTGTTGGCAGATATTAAAATGAAGTCCTCATAATAGGAAATGAATGAAGTCATTTTCTGCATTAAAAGTGTTGACTTAGAGCGCCGGGCACTTTAATGGGAGTCCAAATGGGAGGCGTGCGGGAGTCTGGAGGTGAGCAGCTGTACCTGTCTGCTGCAAGAGCGCCCGTGGCTCTGCAGGTGCTTCACTTAAACAGGCGTCCCGTCAATTTCATGCTTTATTTAAGGACTTTGCACATACTTTGTTTGCCGTGGCAGACATCATTCCTTCCACTGATAAGACAGAATGGGAAAATATCTTGACGGACGCTCAGATCTGTGTAATATCTTTGTGAAATAGATTCAGGAATGGTAAGACAGGGGGTCCAGCTGTGACCACCTGCAGATCAGGCATGTGCGAGATTTACACTTGACCATCACATTATTCTAGAGAAGAAAGGGAATAGCACCTACTCATCGGTGTGAGTGAACACGGGCAGAATACAAAAGCGGGAATTAATCTTTTCATCCAAAAATGACATTTAGAGTCGGACTAAATGAGTATTTATCCATTTTTTTGTACCCTCTAAAAAGCTTTTAAAAGTTTATGGTCTTGAACATAAGAGAAAAAGAGAGAAGAGAGACTGAAAGTGAAAGCAGCAATCAGTATTTATTCCATGTAAGTAATTCAAGTCAAACATGGATTTTTAAAATGTTTACTCTTTAGGACAAATTAAGGGATATCACCTTCCCCGAGGCAGAACGTATGATCCTGTCCATGTTAAACTCAATTTAAAGCCTTTGATAAAGCTGTATGATTAAAACAGCCTCCTCTGGGCTCGCTCATCTCTTGACAGGGTAATTGGAAATTTTAATGTATGAATCAAACTCCTCGTCCAAATTAAATAACCTCAGGCCAAATATTGACTGGTGTCCTCGCTCGCTAAGATGTGGGAAGCATCCTCAGTTTAAGATCAAAAGCTTTTTTCTCTCTCCCTCGCTCTCACTGTACACAGCCTCACTAGAAATAAATGGAGCTGGGACCAGGCTGGCTGGCTGGATCCGAGAGGCGTAAATTGTGGGCAGCATTTCAAGGCTTTTTTCTTTACACCCAGCAAACCTCAGGGGTCCACTGTTAACAGGAAAAGAGTGGTTAGGCGATAGTCCAATTGTCAAGATAAAACAGTGATAAAGCATTGATCAGTGATGAAGCACCGAGTTAAGTAAGAAAAGTCGTTGAGATATACACAGAAAAAGAGAAACTAAAGCTGACATCCCTGCTGCTGGAACGGAAAGCAAAAGAGAAGTGAAGTAAAACCCAGAGCCAGTTAGACTGTCTGTCAGCAGCAGCTCTAAAACACTATCTGACGACTTAGCACGCTGCTCCTGGTGACACTCCCAATTAATTCCAACATTGATCACAAAGTGTGTTTGATATCGATCATGCTCAGAATGTTTCTCTGTGTCTGTATTTGTATAAGCCGTGAGTTGCTTACAGAATAATTCCGTCAATACTGTTTAATGCGATGAGAGATCTTCCTGTATTACTGATGTAAATCACATCATTCTCGATCTGTCAGAAACTCGGCTGCGCGAGTGATCAAATAACAGAACATTTCCCTGAAGGACAAACTCAGACAGTGGTATTTATTTGTGGTTAAGTGAGAAAAGTTTGTGTACTATCAGTTTTTAGAGGAGAACGACTCCTGTCAACAGATGTTCCTGTGACGCTACACGCTGTAGTTACAGTGTTAGTTTTTAGTCAATGACACATTTTATTCGAGTTTGAAGCTATAAAAAGTCCTCAAATTTCTGTGAAAATGCTTTGTCATTTCAAACTTGTTCAGTGAATCAAAAACTAGTATCAAGGTTGTACCAAGTGTTAAAAATTTTTAGGCACAGTCCAGAGAAGAATGAATATCGACTGTCCAACAGCCTACCAAAACACAGCTTACATCTGTTGTAGTTTTTATGATTGATAGGTTATTTAAGTTATCAGTATTTCATCTTTGTCATGGGAAAAAAGTCTGTTGACAATCATCAATTGTCACAGTTTTGTTTAACAAAATTAACACAAGCTGGGTCATGTTTTACTTAGAGATTTTCACACACCTCCAAAAAGTGTGTATAGAAGAACACACATGCATGTCACAGCCATGAATTACATATGATATACCTACAGCCCACAAGGAGCAAAAATAACCAGACTCTGATGTTATTTTGTGGCAATAAAACAAGACAAGAGGCAGACAGATTTAAAGAAAATGAGTATGAATTGCTGAGGAAAGGCCTCAGGGTTTCTATGATTAAAGAACAATATTTAATCAAATTCAAAAAACTGTAGACTATCTGTAAGTTCAACCTCATGAGGCCCTTAAATTTTCATTGAATGTCCTTTTGATCAGTACATCTCAGATGTCAGCTTTTATTGAGACTTTATGTGATGCTTTCATACTGACAACAGAAAAATGATGCAATGTCTAATAGAGTTGTCTTTTCTAAATTTTTTCAATTCAAAATTGAGTTTTATGAGTGTTGATGTAATCACACACTATATACTGTGTTTACTTCAGAATTATACTTGAACTACAGTCGGAATAGACCTCCAAAGATGGCACTGATGCATGCAGCTCAGCGTGCGTTCCGACAATCAAAAGGACAGCAACGTTTACCGTCGTCTTAGGATTACAAACAAAGACGCGTTACAGATGATTAGCACTATCCCTAAAACAACAATCCTTTTTGCTGTTTTCTGTCCACTGAAGCTTTTCTCGCTCACAGCTGATGAGATGACTTGAATTGTTTCTATATTCAAACTCTAAGATTTATATTGATTTCTTCTCACTGGGGTTTGTCTCCTCCCGGAGACCCGCAGCTCGGATATATACAATAACTTGTGCAGTCATCTCTGTCTGATCCCAATGTGTCAAAAAGTGTCAGAAAATGTTCTCAGATTGGGTTTTTCCACATGCAGGACTTTGATGACATGCGGCAGTATTGTCAGTGTCAAATGAAAGCAGAGGGGACTGTAATGTATGCATGCAAATGTGACGTGTGAGATGTGAGTGTTGTCATGGTCTGTGAATGTAAACATCCCCACTGTTAAAGATGAAGACTGCTGGACTCGAGCAGAGACTTTGGCTGACTTAAACTTAAAATAACACCGCTCCTTCTTAGTGAAAGTGTTATTCTGCTGTCATTGTGGGATTTAAAAAAAAAAAAAGAAAAATTATAATAACGTTTGTGTCATAAAGCTGAACAACAGTCGTCGTGGTGGAAATGCAAACTCCGACTAACTTTTGGCTCATGTAGAAACCGACCTGTCAGCTGCCAGGGTGTTGAATAGCAGCATAAGTCTTAGGTTAAAGGACCAAATATGTTGGGTGTTTTCGTTTTTTTATTTAACAAACTGTAAATGTATTTTGTTCTGCAGTAAAAGTGGGCATGTTAATATATGGGCCTGATGTGGGTTTCTTAAAGCCAGCTTCAATTGGACGCTTGAGGAGCTTTAATTTTTTAAACTCTTCTTCATGAACTTCACCTGAAAACAGGCCAGGTTGTCACTTGCTATGTCACTGTATCACTGTTCGATACACTCTATGCATTGACTGTAAAAACTAGCTGGACATGAAGACAAAATATAGACCCCCTTTAAGTATCCCGATTGGGCAGGATGAGGTAAACCTAGTGTCAGCTGGCTCCCTTTTAAGTAAGTTGACCTGAATTATGCAAAAATGTAAATGAGGTTGATTAAAATTTCTGTCTGAAATAGGGTCGTCATCAACATCAACATTTAATCTTCTCATCTTTTCATCTTTTCGAGCAAAAGGGAGAGAAAGAGAGCATTTCGGTCCAGAATATAGCTGCTGGAAAGAGCCAAATATTCCTATTTTTATGAACTGTACTGTTAATATGAGACTTGACTGACTTTTTCAGCCAGCCTCAAGTGGACACTCAAGGAACTGCAGGTTTTTTTGCTCTTCATTTTCAACTCTGTAGCCAGGTTGCTGTTTTTGAAACTATAGCTACCTCAGTGCTTTACTGTTGGAGAGAGCTTAAGTCCTCTCACACACACAAAAGAGTCACAAGGACCTTCATTTCCCAGAATGCATTGTATGCAACCAGCCACAACCTCCACCTTGACTCTGCTCAACTGCATGTCATGAGCTGATACTCTAGTTAAACGAAGAACTTGCACATCCAGTTAGTCAGAGCACTGTCAAATGTATCCTTGCTCCAAACATTCCACACATTCAAAAACATAATTGCTACTCAAGCTGAGGTAAGGAGCACAAATTCTGGACTGTTAACCCAGTCGAATTATGTGCTTGAGATTGAAAAAAGCAACAGTTTTTACATCTGAGCCAAGCTGTGCATCAGTAACCTGCAGAACAACTGCTTTTTGGTCTATTTTTAACAAGATTAGCTAGAGATCAGGTTGAAGCTTGTTTAAGTGTCGATTCATCTAAGTCATAAACACCTTTTTGCTCTCAAAGAGCTTGTTCTCCTGGAGTCTAGCCAAGCAGGGTTATTTTATGTTATTTTTGTGGTTTTGAGACATCACCCTGTGATATTTGTACCAACACCTGAGTGCAATAGAGATGAATTGAGTTTTGTTTCATGCTTCGATGCATCGAATACAATTTCAAAGCAACATGTCTCTCTTAAATCAGTGTGTCCACAGAGTTCACTGTGACTACTTTTAAACAGGAGCTTTTCAGAAACACACCTGCAGTGTCATTGGTCTGAAGGATAGATACCACTGAAGCTAGTAAAAAAAAAAAAAAAAGCTTTATTTACTGATATTAGAAGCTGCAGCTCTGTTACTATCATTGGCTCAGCTTATAGGTGGATGTACAGAGTTATAGTGAGGTGAGATTATTGGCAGGTATCCTGTATCTAACTGTCAGATAGCCTGGAAGTGGTGTCAGGGTGGTACATATCTGTGAATGTGGGTATCGCTATCACTTAGATCGAGATGAGGTAGGTAGTTGGCATGTCAGTCATGTAGCTACAGTTTATTTTCAGCGATTGAACCCACACACAGCTGCCTATAAACACACAGCTGTAGGATCATTGTGCTTTTCAGTGAGGGCTTGTTTTGAATGTGTCATTAAACCAATTTGACTTGACAGAGCTGCTTTCTCCAGTCAAAATATAACCACAGAGTCCTGCTCTCATCTAACCTCGAATGAAAAAAGTAAATAATGCCCTGTGAATTTGATCTCCCTTTGAGGAAACAAAAGGATGCTTTTGAGAAATGTCTCTATTAGCCCCAAGAAAACTTAAAAGTAAAATAAGAAATGTATTACAGCGCTCTGTTCCTGCTGGTTGGCAGTGAGGGCAAGTATCAAAGTCTGAAAATACAGCAGACATCAGCGTTACAGAACTTGACTCAGATTATCAGACTTCAGAGCGAACATTTATCAGGCCCCAAAGAGCAAGCTTAAACTGAAAGAATCTTTGATTTAAAATGAGGCACAAAAGGACCTCACTTTGAGTGTTTCTGACTTGAAAGACGGTACTTTTCCTTAGACACTGCAATCGGAAAAAGAGAAGAGAGATATTCAGATTTCCAGAGCTTCAAAAATACATTTAGATTTAGGATTAAACTGAAATTTGTGCACGTTATTGTATTAGATATAAGAGGCTTTTTTTTTTTTCAAGTTGAATGATCGCTTTCTCTTCTATGAGGAATTATTATTTTAAAGATTATTTAAAACACCTTTTTTTTTTTTTTGTCCTTTTTTGAGCCACTACTGTAAATCAAAGATAAACCTGTCTCATTCTGATAATATTACCAGTGTTGCATGTTAGAGTTTGGGGATTTTAAAATGTGTAGTTTATGCACACCCAAGGATAAGAAGGGCTAAGACTGGAGAGAAAAAGACACTTAACATTTTAATGTGCTAGACTTACTGATTCTAACAGAAAACACCTTTGGGCATTATATCAGTTCACACTTAACAGCTCCACCCCAGCTTCTCTTTTTTATGCTGTCTGTCGCATATATTGTCAGTGATGCCTGCTTAGTTCTGTCGTTCTTTGCTGCTGGTCTCCCTGCCTTGATTTTTCATGTATATCATGAAGTGAAGGAGAGCTGCAGTCCACTTGTACATGGAACAGCCTTGCTGCCAAATCAAACTGATCACATGCAAATAATAATTGTCTTTCACTGAAGTTGTCTTACATGTTTATCAATCTGCGATAAATCTGCTCTGCTGGATGTGTAGGAGACTCAATTCTAAATGCAGCTATTAAATGACCGAGCCAGATCTGCCAGGACATGAAGAGCCTTAGTGCATTATTATACACTACTACTGTTTCTATGCAACAACCTAATTAGCATTAGCCCAGATAATAAATATGTTGTGTATTACTCAACTGGAAATGCTCAGGGGATTATGTGGAGATATGCTGCATTTGATACATAAGGTGAAGAGTAGAGAGGACCTTTATGATGAAGGGGCATACTTAAAGAAATATCTCATTTGATCACAGCTGTGCTGTACATTGAGCTGTCCTCGTCTTTGAAGATTACTTGAGGCAAAGACTGTTTACAGTGGAAGGCCCCTTTGTTTACTGCGTATATTATTATGCAAATGGAGTGAAAGGAAACAGTTTTGTGCAATAAATGCAAGCAGACTTTATGCTATCTGGCTTATACACAGTATATTTCCTTCCAGCAGTGCTAGCGATGAGAGAGAAATAAAGAATGTTAAGAATTGTAGTCTACTCCATTGTGTGAAATGTATGCATGAATAGAAAGCCTGTCTGTATGAGGGAAAATTCAATTAAAAAAATGATGCATGCATATGTGCTTTATGCATGTGCAAAGCGGTAGATGTGAACATGAAAAGCAGCGATACACCCCTCACACATTCATATTGTACTCTCTATTGTTGCTGCCTTGTCTTGTATCAGTCCTTCTTATTAATCTCACATGAACGCACTCTCTCTCTCTCACACACACACACACTGAAGCCGCACTCAGACAAAGACTGAGATTCAGCAGCTCGTGCATGAAGGAAAAGGAAGCAGAGGTAGAGGGAGGGAACCAGGAGCTCCTCTCCGTTCTCCGGTCTTCCTGTGCGTCTGGCTGCCTCCGCCACCGCCGTGCCCTCAGAGCCTCCCCTGGCATAAATGACCATTATGGCTCCATTAGGGCTGCTACTAGGAGGTCATTATGCTGCACTGAAAAAAAAACAGGGATGAAGATGTTAGCGGGGTCCCATCAGGGGAGAGACACAGACTGAGTGAGAGAAAGACATAACACTCAGTCATCCAGCTACTCCAGATGTCATGACAGACAAACAGCAACTCAGGGCCCAGTGAGTCAGCCTCTTAAGTGGTGAAAGGATGGAGGGAACGGGTGATTAAGGAGGGGAGAGGGCAGCAGTAAGTGTAGCAAGGGTGCAATGAGGACAGAGGGGTGGGTAATTTTGGGTTACCAGTTCCTTTAACACCGAGGAGATAAACTATCTGGGTTGTTTCTTAAAAAAAAGTTCCATCCTGTGTCTCTGTCTCAGAACACATTTTAACAGTGTTTGTGCGCTGTACGGGGAGGTTTGTTGTACTTGTTTTTTCGTCTGTTTTCTTCTTTTTTTTTTTTTTTTAAGCCATGTTGCCATATCTTTTTCTTGTCACACGCTTCACCTGTGTCGGATTTGTTTCCCCAGCAAACACCATGTTTGGGATGGAACTACAGTAGCATCCATCCCCTTGTATGTATAACTCCTCCAACCAACCATGCCTGAGACACAACAGAACACTCCATCATGTCTAAGTGACAGAAAATGACATTTCAGAAGCCTAAAATCAATGTGGAGTAGATTTCTCTTTCTGTGTGGATGTAAACAGGACTCGGCACAGCAGGTGGTCCTGGTTTCACAGCTTGTCTGACTCGTAAATATAAAAACCTGCGGGGTAGCCCGCTTGTCAATAAGGCCATCTCGTGCACAGAACATGGGGGTTTGCATATTTTTTTATTTTGTATGTATGATTCAAAGGAATGTGTTTGAAAACAACTTAGGCGTGTTGGATGCTCAATTTTGGATGAACAGAAACAAAGGCTGTGTCAGATGTTGGGAAACTAGAGGGCTGTACCACAAAGATAAATTAATATGTTAGTAATCCACTCTATGTCAAGCCTGAAGCCAAAAGCTCCCTCTAAATTCCCTCTCAAAACAGGGCTGTTACAACTCACAGTCAATGTAAATGTCAAGTTGGAGAATGATGGTGTATAGTCTTTTATAGCTAGGCCAGAGTTAAGGTGGATACGAGAGGTGAAACAGTGTGAAAGCATGTATTTACATTAAGTTGGAGCTGTTGCCTCACATGTAGTCCCTCTCATACTTCATGCACAGAAACGCCAATATTAGCCCTTTGCTGGGTTAAGTAAGAGTACAAAGGCAGAGTGAAGGCCGAGCCCAGGGGTGGAATTAAAATTAAGAAAATAAAAAAAAAAATAGGCTTAAGTTTTTCAAAATGATTAGTAGAGCAGAGGTCAACATTGAAAAAAATCAATGAGGAAATTAGTTGCAGACATATTAAAATGGCGATGATTTCTCAGTGTTGTCATCAAATATGTTTTACATGCTGTGACTGGACACAACGTCATTATTAGGGGCTGAATTTCTCATCGGTGAACCATTGTGCTGTGAGCTGTTCATGCAACAGGCAACCAGAAAATGACGGATAAACAAAACACAGCAAGATGGCAGCAGTTGATGAAACACACTGAAACATCAACAGTCCATGAGCGTTTTTGTCTGCAGAACTTGTGAAGTAGATGGCGGTAATCTGTGAGCGTATAAAAGGAGAGCATGTCTTTTAAACATCAGCAGCAGGTTATTTTACCGATTACAGTTCCAGCCACACCTTGTGATGTTTCTCGCTCACTTTCAAACCTTTCCTATAACATTTTGTGTTGTACTTCTTTCCTCTTCCTCCCCCTCTTTCACAACAAGTGTTATCCTCAGAAGCTTGACAAAAAAAAAACTGTATTTGCAAAGACCCTGCGTAAAGTTGGGATAAGATTCAGCCCCAACTTGTAAGATCAGACAAACTCCCATCCCATCTTAGACTCATGGAAGACCGTCATCTGCCGCTACTGCATTGGGTTCAGAGAAGGGATAGAGACTGATAGACGATAACTGAAAGCTCTTCTCTATTACTCTTGTCTTACATAATGTTAAAAGCTTAACCCAAAATTGTAGCTTTATATAGATTCTCATAGATTAAGATTTTAATAGCATGTTCTGAGGGCTGTGCATGCTATTCAAAAGCTGATCAAGTAATTGTGTAATTCATTATCGGATTGTTCAATTAACTGTTAAACAATCAACGATGTGGACTATCGAAATAGTTGTTGACTGCAGCCCTATGAGGAGGCTGCTCTCATCTAACCTGAGCAAACTTGGATTTAGGTTATGTCCAGAGTTTCTATGTTTCAGCTGCCCATAATTACTGTCCCCCACTTATCCTTTCCTGAGCATTAACTGTTTTAGCAAGAGAATCTTAGCTGAGGAGATATGTTGTAAAACCTCAACATTAAACCTGTCGTACCTTTTAACAAAGCACTGCACTTACCATTGCACTGTCTGTTTGGAGACAAGTTATTTGTAACACACTGTTTTTATTGGTGATGCAGGAAATCTGCACAATTTCTGAATTCCCTAGACTTACTTGTTAATACACTTGGAAAAAAGTTCTCCTTAGCTTCCTATTATTACATCCTGACTGAAAAAGGTCTCCTTAAAAGCGATGTCAGTGCAGGAGAGCCCATAGAGCCTTAAAGAATAAGGTTTGCAGAATAAGGTTTGTAAACATTTTTGTGAAACCAATAATTTTTGTCTTCTGTTAGGATCTGTTAATTGTAGCTAGTGCATAAAAAGCAAATTCACCAATCTGAAACCCCTTTCAAATGTGAAACTGCAGAGAAACAATTTAATTGTTAAAATATTTTCATCTAACTCCAAAAATTCTGTTTACAGCAAGATGAATAAAATCTAAAAGAGTCTTCAAATCTGAATTTAGCCGTCGTTGTACATCGTGTATTGTCCTACTTAAATCCAGAGCATAATGTGACATATAATGTGCCGATGGAGATAACACATACAGAGGGTGCGATTTTCCCTATAAAACTGTAAATACAGGTGAAAACAAGGTGTTGACCTTTTGACCCCTTCTCTTCCTGTAGGAGAGGAGTATGGCCTCTCAGGGAGCAGCTGTCCTCCCAGCAGGTAGTATATAGGAAAGGAGAGCTGCTGACCTGTGCAGTTGGTATGAAAGTGAGTGCTCCTGGGGGCTGCATGCCCCCATAAACTAGGGCAAAGCCAACCGAGCATGTGATAAATGCACCAAGAGGTCACGCCCGGGCATCGGCCTGAACTCCAGTTAGCCTCCCAGGGTTTAGCAACTGTCTGCTGTTTGGAGATGGAGAGGTGTTGACATGGACTATGTATAGAGCTGTGACCTTTGAGACAAAGGAGGCCCCTGCAAGGTTGGTGGTCAAGGACAAGAAGATATGGCTGCTGTGTCTGGTTTCATAGGACAAAGCTCTGCTGAAGAGAAGAAACAGATAATGAGAAAGGAGGAGAAAAAAACTCTCACTATGTTTCAATTGTGTCAGAGCAAACTAAACACATCATGTCACTTCATCTCAGAGGAAAGACCCTTGAGCATAGAAGTCTTGTCTATTTGTGTACCTGACAATGTTAGAGTCAAAGACAAACTAAAATTCGTTTTAAACGAGCTAGATTCTAAATTCAACAACTCGACTCTTTCAGTGTAGGCACAGTGGAGACAGGTAACCAATGCCATTGCACAATTGCACTGCTCCTGTATCAGTGTAGCCGAGAAGTCCTCATTCTGTCTGAAACAACAGAACAGAGCCCTTGATGGACCAACGTTTCTCCAAGATGAATATAGATCTGTTATTTTATCTGAAAGAAAACTACATTAAGAAATACGGTTTTAAACATAAAGTCAAGCAAAGAGTGTTGTAGATAGTTGTTTGCTTGTGAGGCCATTACATACATCCCAGCTTGGTTAATGTTTCCTTTAAACTGCATCAGCCTGTCCTCTCTTGCTGCTTCCTCCGCAACTGCTTTGCAAACCCTCCTCTACTCCTTCTGTCATTAGTTTAATAGTTTAAAGTTTGATAACATTTCAGGTGTCTTTTTTTAATTTCATATCCAACTGAAGCCCAGACAGCCAGAATAAAATGTTGGCTTGATCAGTAGGGGTGTCATGATTCTACAAATCCTCGATTCGATTGAATATTCGATTTTAGGGTCATGATTTGATTCGATTCTCAATACTTTTCCTTTTTCTTACAGCACAGAGGCCTATGCCATTTTTAGACATGTCTAGTTTATGATCATTGGTTTTATTCATTACACTTTGTACAGTAAATCTTATTTCAAAAGATGGGCTACATACAAGTGATGCAATTTCCATTATTCAGTAAATAGATAGTTTATTAATGTTTAATTATCAGTTAAAAACAACATATAGACCAATTACAAATGGCAAAGAGATAGTTTATTAATGTTAGTTAATAGTTACCATAACCAAGCAATGAAATAATGATTAATAATTTTCATCAATTATTTATGGACTATTTATGAGAGGTTTATGTAGTGTGTAAATATTAAAATGTGTGTCAGTTGCACTTTGTAAAAGGTTAATACTTGGTTTTTAAACCATTACTTAGATAGTTATTGTAAAGTTAGGGTTAGGTTTTTAAGATTGTAAAATTCACAATTTATTAATGGTCTGTATGCTATTTATAAATGATGATTAAACATTAATAAACTATCTGCTCAAATGGTCCATTTACCTTTTACAAGTCATGGTTATTGTAAAGTGTTACATATTATCCTTGTGTAATGTAACACATTGGGCACTAATGGTCAAATTAAAATAATTTATTTAACAATTTTGTTTTCATCGAAGTGAAAACAACAAAAACAAACATAACAAAAATGAGAACTCACAGAGTCTCGCGTCGGCTACAATGTGCAGTGTTGTCATTTGCTTCCGCTTTGCACACCTCCCGGATGTGGGGGCAAAGGATTGTTGATCCTCTCATTGATTTCAATTATCGAGACCATGACATAATTTCGATCGATTTCAATGAAAAATCTATATTGTGACACCCCTACTGATCAGGCATTAGGTATGATATCTGGTCCTCCAGTAGAAAGAGCTTATGGGGACCACTCTTGTATCCATGTAGGCCCCAGTATTCCCCCCAGTTAAAAGTGCGTTCAAACTTTCTGTCCAACAAAACTCTTCTCTCGCTGGTTATAGCTCATTACGTTCTGTGTGGATGATGATGTAGTCTGGGACACTTTGTGCAGTCATTATAAGCAGATCTGAAGCTCTCTCAAGTATTCAAACATCTTATATTTCCCATTTCACTACAATAAGTACCACAATTCTTGGCTCTAGTTCTGCAGCAGGTGGAAAAAATCACTGGCCTGAGGCTGATGAGGAGCTTACCCGAGTCCTGGGTGCATGCAACATTGTCCTCCATAAGACAGATTTTACTGCACTCAGAGGACACACAGGATCGGTTGACCAGGTTTCTATCGAACTAGTGTTACACGGCAGATTGTTCCTCAGATCCTGTGACCATCTCTCTCTCTGTCTACGCGCTGGGTGAGCTGTGACCCCAGCAAGTGGTCCCACAGGCCAGAGTGAGTGCTACAGGGCTGGAAGCAGATGGCCCTCCCGATGCCGCACTGATTCACAGATCGGCTTTAATTGCCAAGGCTGATCATTAGCCCGATGGGTCTGTGGAGGCCGGGGCACTCCATGAATCGCAGGGCCTTAAAATAGGGCCTGACGAGGAGCGTTGTGACCTCATGCACTCAGAGGACCAAACATCTCACTCTCACTTTGGCTTAAAAAAGGGACACAATCAGAGAGTCTCGGGGTTGCTTCCGCAGGTAAAGAGGAGGGATTTTATTTATTAGGGGTGTCTCAAGTTTCCTGTCTGACTTGCTGTCTAGACAGTAACTCCGACTGCACTCGGATACACTCACAGTCGCACTTTTCTGAGCCTCCCTGGTCGTGACGCTGTACCCAGTGACAGTAGTTAGTGTGCGTCTCTGATGTAAGTGGACAGCAGTTTATTTGATGTCCCATCTTCTTTTATGTCTCCGTTTACTTACCTTAAATCAGTTTTATGTACAGCAGGAGACGCTGCAGGCCTCCAGTGCTGTCTCTGTGTTTTTATGAGTATGACATACACGCTCAGGATGGATTCAACAGGTGTAGCAGAAGTCTGACAACATGCCCCTCAGTGCTTTACAGCAGGACCAACGGTCTCCGTCATTTATTTTTCTGTCAGGATGCAGTCTGTGTTAGTCCATCTGCACGCTCACATGCACACAAGTCATGTCACGTGTTCCTCCTCAGGTTGTGTATGTGAGAGTGCACCTGTCTTTGCGGAAAAAAAAAAAACAGCCACTGGAGTCTGACACGGGTGATGCTGAAAGGCTGAAAGCCTGGCTATTTCCTGAAAGTGGAAGAGAAGGCTCACCTCATTTGCCCAGGTCTTAACTCACGCCAGGACAGCAGACACATCCTTCACACCCACTGAAACAGGCAAACAGATCCACAGTCGAGGTTCCCGTGGTGGGGAAGATGAGCTGCTGTAAGAGGCAGAGTGGCAACGCTAAAGCTCATTATGTCTCCACTGTTGAGCCGCCGGTGGAGAAATGAAACTGGAGCTGCCCTGCCTCGCACATGGCCGCCACCTTCGGACACTGCAGGAGAGCAGCAGGAGAGCGGAGGGAAGGAGCACAGACATGGAGGCAGGCAGAGGAGCACAATATGTGTGTGTCTGTGAGACCATGCTCAGTGTCTGCTGCCTGTTGTTTTGATGCCACCCACTGCTCGAGAGCTCCAGGCCCAGCAAGTTGGGTGTCTACCCAGCTGCCCCCTCCTTTCCTTTCAACCCCTCCACCCCTGCCTCCTGCTGACTGTGCTAACAGCCCTCTAGTTGCATCTGCTCTCTACTGCACGGATGTACTGTATGTCTGTGCTTATAAGCAAGCATGCATATATTCATTATCATAGCATGCATAGCTCTTCTAATACCTCCTCTCCGTGTGGAAACATTGCTCACAGCTCCAGTAATCAAGTGGAAGCTAGTGTTGCAGTGCTATTTTTGGGTCATGCCAGAATTTACCCTACTTGCCCTTGTATCTGGAGCAGTGGTAGATTGTGTAACTGCAGTGTATAAAGCTGGCTTAAATATAGAGGAGTCTGTAAGAGATCTAATTTGGCTTTAAAATCAATCAAATGTTGAAGAAATTGTGTTTTAAAAGCTTGTTATTATTGTTTATTGCGAGCGTTAATGCACTGTATTGTATAATCATTTTAAATCAGTTATCCTGCAAAAGCAAGTCCACAAACAGATATTTAATTTGAACAGTGATGTGACAGTCAATGCACTCACTTTCATTTGAGAGAACCTGAAATTACCCCCCCTTCATCGCTCATCCGTCCCCTCAGCTGCCTCCCTCAGAACTGGGAGATGGGCATTAAAATGCATCAAAAATTAAGGCTGTTTACTTGGACGCTAATGAGAGGAGGCTTAAGTAGTCTAGTTTAATTAGTATGATTGACTCTATGGGGACTGCACAGGCACGACCATAACAACTGATTCACTCGGCGCTCACAGGACCTTTTCATAAACTCTCTGGGTGTCAGGAGTGATGTCAGAGGAGATTGGACTGCGGAGACATGTTGCCTTTGCTGATCCCAGGTTTGGAAAGGAGCACTGCAGTTAAATGCACTGAAGCAGACCATTACATAAGCACCACTGCAAGGTCAGACATCTGTGTCCTCCCTGTCTGTCTCTCTCTATTAAGTCACCGCCTTGGATATTAGGGCTGTGAACCAAGATCCGGTCCCATTTACAGACCTGTGTCACTGTTTCCAGCACAAAATGGATTTTAATGTTTTTTAATCTATTCTGGCAGATTTCTCCTCTCTTTTCGATTTCCTCCATGTCTCACTGTTCTCTCCCTCCAGTCCTCCTTCCTTAACTCAGCTGTGCATGAGTGACTGGCTGAGAAAGTGATGTTGTTGCTTTTGCGGAAAGCGAAATGTGTTTTAGATCACTCCTGCAGCAGAGGAGCTGCTTCCTTTTGACTGAAGTGCATGGGGAAGCAGTACAAAGAAGAGGTCGAAGTGCAGCTACACTTCAATAAAGAGCCTAGTTTGTCCTCTTTGATGCTATGCCTCCATGCACTTCAGTTACAAAGAAGCGGCGCTCTTGTCACAGAGAACTGAAGTAAAAAGACACTGAGCTTCCCACCACATCGCAGTCACTCACACACAGTCACACAGCTGTGTGATGTGTGTGTGCAGAGTCTGCAGTTTCCGAACGCTGGAGGTATTTTCAAGCCTTTTCTTCACGAAATAAAAAGCATTGTTATTAGTTGTCATTCAGGAGGGATTTACGCTGCCTTATGGGCATCTTTACAGCAAATGTACACCATGTCATACTGAATCTGGCAAAGTAGTCTGCAACTTTACATCCCAGTTTTGACAAATATGATCTAATGAGCATCGAGACCGTCCTTAAGCTAAAGGGCTTCTGGAGGAGCCCCCTTGTCATTAAGAATCCACCCTGCTGAAGTGTTCTTGAGTAAATCACCCAGTCCTTACAAGCTCCTATGAAACGGTCTGTACCTCGACCTAAAACTCACCTCTGACCTTCCTTGAGTGAAACCAATACCTCTTATCATACATAACACAGTCAGACTGAGTGCTTGATTCTGATTGGACAATTACAGCATTTATGCTTAAGCAGACTGCTGCTATGAAGAACAAGACCAATTTCTGATAAAGTGAGCATCAGCCTGTTGATGGGAGAAGAAACAAGAAAAATCCTTCAGAGTTTAATTTTGCCAAAGATGTACTTTGAACTCAGAGTTTGAGAGGCTTTTCCTCAAGTAGAAGAAATAAATCACTTTTAGCTGAGTAGAATAATTTCCAAACTCTCTGAAACAGTTAAAGATTTATGAATCGAAGACATTTTAAATGGGCCGCCAAGTTGCAGCAAGACTTGTATCATTTATGCTTTACTAGTCTGCTTGCTGTACATTATTGCTTACTTATCCTATACCATTGTACTACTAGATTTACAAGACACATGCAGACATTGGACATCATTTGTGGGACAAGAGTTCATATTCCTGAGTAATTTAAATCTTTGTCTAACCTCTTAAAAGTGTAATGGTTACTGAGGATAAGTTGATGTGACTCTGGGTGTCAGACTAATTTTAGTGCTCCATTATTTCTTGTAAAGTAACAGAGCACTTCTGCGGTGTGGTGGATTATTTCCCTGTGTGCTTTTTGAGAGGTTATCCAGTTAAAGTTTTACCAAATCTATCTCCTTCCAGGTCTCATCATTTTGTTCAGAGGTATAAGATACCATGTGCAATTACCACCATAAAGCCCAGCTTTGCTGAGCTGCAGGCTCACTCCACTTCTGTAATTGACTTTTTCTCTCCCCAATCAGAAAACCACAAAGTCTTAATGGCAAAGGATCAGTGTGCCAAATAGTTTCATTACATACAGAGACTGTTATCTTTGGCAAAAAAGAGCCCCAGCTTAGGGTAAGGGACACACACAAACAAACTCACACACACATACACTGACCCACACCTGTGCACATACAGAAGTGAAGTCATGTACGATCATATCAGTGAGCAACAGAAAATTGGCTACTCTTATCATACTGTATACAGGTCAGGGGTCTCGGTGTTAGAGAGTCAATATGTTGGCTGTATTTAGAGCACTCCCAACAGTATCACCACACCAACACCTGAGGGTTTTATCAGGGCAATAGCTCTCAAATGGCCCACCATAGCCAGTGTCATATTATAAAGAGATAGTGTTGAATAAATCCTATTTTTCATATGCTGTAGTGTCACTGTAGGGTTGTCTTTCCATCGTCTTTCCACATAGAACTGAGTAGCACCATATCCTACATTGTAACACTATATATTGTAACATATAGCATCATACATTAACATATTGTACCTTATTTTATTGTATTGTATTATGATATCATTTGTATTTTATTTTTTAACAAATTATTTTATATGGTATCATTGTATCATATCATATTTGAGTGTTTCTTATTGCATTGTGTTGTACGGTTACGCATCATACCATATCACAACATCCATCTTATTGTATCATGTGGTGCAGTATCATTGCAACGTACAAAATGGTAGATATGACACTAGTTTCAAACTTTAGGTCCAGGTCCCTCCTGAAAATAGTAGGGTGGCATGGGGCGGTGTGACTCATATCATATCGTATCGTATTGTTTTGGATCAGTTCAGATCGTATTGGATCGGATCCATACTTAGCCTTAGTTCAATGCACATTGCATACCTGTAAGAAGGTTGATGACAAGAAACAGCATCTGAGAAGTAATGTCTGAATTAAAGCTTCAGATATTGAGACGTCTTGATTTGGTGTTCAGGAACCAGAAACAGTGGCTCGTACAACTACAACTTCTACTTCTACTCTCAGGGTATGTGTATATGAGTGTGTTTGATGAAACTGCCATACACTTCAGTAAACCAGAAGATAGTTTGATGTGTCCTACCAGATATAGTTCAAACACTATTTTCTAGCTATTCTCACCCAATCCTCTGTGTAGCTAAGCTGCAGAGAGAGTACAGAAATACACCATAAATTATGACAGCGGTATGAGCGAGAAGATCAGAGAATAAGGCACAATGTTGTGAAGGGGTACTGAATGTCCCGGTATGATTCTTACTGCATGTGAGGTACAGCACACACTGTATTGGGTGACTCAAAGTATGCAACATGGAATTGGCAGGGGATGTAAACGGGTTTGTGTGCCCTCCATAGTTTTAACTGACTGTCTGTCCAGTTAGAGGACAGACTCATTCTCTTGTTTCAACTTATAAAACTTTAGTGTCTACACGATAACGACCGACAACTAAATTTTCTTTCTCTCAAGATTTTTAAATCTAAATCAAGAAAGGGATGAAGGAAATCAAATCAAGGTAACAAAAACTCATGTAGAGATTTTAATCCTCATGATGATAGTGCTTGAGTTGCCCTTTTACTGTTTGTTTTGTGTTTGGCTTTATTTTCCCAAGTGCCTCTATCGTCATCGTGTCCACTCCACCATGTTTCCTTTGTGGCACGCAAACAGAATCCGAACATGTGAAGAAAAAAAACACTGACATACACGACAAGATTAATTTAAATGATTGACAAGCAACCCAGCTCTGTTAATCAAGTTATGCTTATTCTGATTAGACCTTTAATGTGAGTAAGATAAACTGGTTAAGGTATTTACATGAGAGTTGCAATAATATGCATATTGCATTAGTCGGGTTATAATTGAATTATTGGTGTGCATGTGAATGTCTTTCTAGCTCTCTCTTTCTCTCGCTCTCTCTCTCTCTTTGGCTCATTCCCAAACATCAGTCTGTGTGTTTTCTGTGTGTTGGGGAGACCTGTGTGTGCACCGTGGGTCTCACTGATCAGAGGAGAGGTGAGACATGAGCATGTGTGCAGCAGTTCATATGAAAGCCACCTGGCCGCGGCTCCTTTCCGCTCTGTGATTTATGCCTTTGATAACAACCCAGAGATGCTTTCAACAACAACAAAGTAGCGCTGAAGGATGACAACAATGGGACACTTGTCAGTCTGGAGATGAAAAGATGTCTTTCCAGGGGCGGTCTTTTTTCTTTTTCTGTAACTTTGATATATATGTATTTTCCTTTGTTTTGTTACTTTGTCTCTTTGTGTTTCTCTGTATCTTATCAAAGGTTATTGATGAAGCAAGATGTGAAGTGGAGTCAGTTTTCCTTCTCTGCATGCCTCCCTCCTCCTGTGTGGAGGTGGCAGTGTGCTTCACTGCCTTGGCTGTGACTTATCTACACACTTATTTCCGCTGGCTTGTCCTTCTGACTCTCATACAGTGACAGCGGAAAAAAAAACATACTACTATTCTGTTATTTTCATGTATATTCCTCATATTTTTACCTGACTCTTACAGTCAAACTGTTAAATAATAAAAACAGTTCAGTAGGAGTAAATAGAGCTCCATTGTTTGATGCATTGGTCAACAGAGCAGCTCTCAGGTGTCCGACACCTTTGGCCAAATGTTATATACATTATAAAACGTGTTTGTAATTTTCATTCACTATGATGCAAATACAGAGAAACCTGTTTAATTTTCCCTTTATCTAATCACAGCAGCAATAGGCCTGATTGAATAGGCACCACATAAATAAGATTTATTCCTAACACTAAGCTTTTACAAAATATGCATTGGACATAATTAAAATACATTTAAATAACCGCGGTTTAATTAATAATCATACAGTTAAGCCGCCAAGTTAGCAAGTGAAGAAATAGCTATGCTGAGTACAATGACAACTGTGTGACTTGCTTTTTTGCTTATTACTAATTCAAAACCTAAATATGAATAACATTGTTAACATTGAATATGAACTATAGCTGCAATTTTAAACGATACTACTACTACTACTCAAATCTAAGTCATTTGGAAACACGTTTTAATATTTTCACAGGTTGTCTTCTGAAAATTTAGAGCATGCACACTGATCAACCAAAACATAATAACCACAAACAAATAAGATAGATATCCTGTATAACCTTTAACACTGGCTCCTGTCAGTAGATCGGTCATGCAAGTAAGAGACTTGTCCTTAAAGTTGCTGTGTTAGTGGCAGGAAAATAGGCATACCGAAGGATGTGAGTGACTTTGACACAGACCAAATTAGCACACGACTACTTCACAGCATCTTCCAAACTGCAGCTCTTCTGGGGTTTTCCCAGGCGGCAGTGGTTATGAGCAACCAAGGCCATGTGGTATGACCCGAATTGCTGAACTCACAGTGAATCACAGTTTTGGGTTCATGGGGCTGCATGGATGTAGACAGGTCAGAATGCTCATGCTTTCCACCGTCCACTGCTGCATGTAGAGAGCATCAGAACTGGACATGGAGCGGTGGAAGAAGGAGGAGGCCCGCAGGAACACAATAGGGTTGACTTGGTCGCCACATTCACTCGATCTCAATCTGAACAAGAATTCAAGCGAATTGCTGGACGAGCAAGTCTGATCCAAAGGAGGTCCTACCTTGCAATTTAAAGAGCATAAACAAACAGCTGCCCATTGTGATCTTACAGTATATGGACGTTAATCAAATTAGAAATGCAATATTTACTCCAAGAGATTAAAGGGGAGTCATGCATTTGTTATTTGTTGATTTAGTGATTGAAATAAATACTCTTTATTGAAGTTTTGACTCCAACTGAAAATAATCTGAACAAACACCCCCCGTGTTCAAGATGTTTGCACTAGAGTTCAACAAGAATAAATCAGCCACTCATGTCCTGGCCTCATGTCTCTTTCCACCAAAGATACTGTTAATCAGTGTGTTAATGCTGTGTGTAAGCAGCCTCACCGACACAGGTTGACTGCTTAACCAAAAAGTCCTTCTCACTGAGCCAGTTTTCTTTAATGTAAAAGCCAAAATCTTGAATGTTTCACCTCCACACTTTCAGAGCACTCCATGTGTAATGCTTACATCACTCCACGGGAGATTTCCGCTGAGAAGCAAGTCTAACTGATGCGCTAGGCTCTATTAGATATTAAAATGTGTGCATAGGCTACTTGATCCATAGGGCCTCAGTAGAGCCTCAGCTGTCCCTGAGCTCCTCCTGTGCATTAGACAGTTGACAGTCTTCTTGGAGCAGAAATGAGCGGAGTGCTCTGTGACTGATGGAGCTCCTTTGTCAACGACAAGGGAGCCGCTGCTGGCAGTTTGGGGCCAAAGAACAGTACAGATTACATTAACATCAGTCAAGCTGTTGTCAGACCGCTAGGACATAAATAGGACCTTATTGATGCATAATGCAACAACTTTTCATTGTGACGTCGTCTGGGTAATAGGATCAGAAAGTGAGGCTGTGGCTAGAGGAGGCTGAATGCCAAAAAAAACTACAGAAACACTCCAGGAATAGAGCATTAAGAAGCAACTCAGAGGTAATCTTTCAAGTTTCAGCAGTTTATTAGTTCTAGAGGATCCCCATGATATCATGCATGTTCATAGCAAAATGATAATTCAACAGCTTGTTTTTTGACATGAGCTCCAAAAGCTTTAAGCATGAGCTCTGTGTCCTGCAGTTATTTTTCAATCAGCATGTAAACATGTTTATTTTTGCTCTGAAATCAGTGGTTTCCAGTGCTTGTGCAGCCAGCCTCCAGTGGACACTTGGGGAACTGCACCTTTTTTTAGTACTTCTGCATCTGCCTTTAATTCCACGGCCAGAGGTTACAGCTTGAATCAAACATAATAACAAACAGAGAGTTTCAATTTTTAAAAAGCATGCGTGAAATATATTTATAATGTATTTTAATATGTCTATAAGCCTCTGTTAGGAACTTTTGGTCTATGCCTGTTTTGATGTCCCCCACTTTGCAAAGCTGTCTTTGATGATTTTGATAAACAAGTCATGTAGTGTTCCCTGATTTTAAAAAAATTGCCCTGCTCTCTTTTAACAATCACACACATTACTCACCATAAATCTATGCTGTGGAATTTGTGAAAAAAAAATCTTTTTTGGAAGTTTGTTTTTTGTCAATTAATCAAACAACTACCCTCCTCTTGTAGTTTCATGGATTTAAAACATGTCTAAAAGTAGTCACCCCTCATATAAATGGTTTTGCATCATTTTTTAAGTCTTAAAGACAAATTGGTATTAATGTCAATCTGTTTAAAAACAGCCAAAATCTCCTTATGTACAGAGAGACTGACACACAGGTGCAGAAATGTAGAAATCAAGGCTTGGAATAACAGATAGCCACCTGAAGAAGCTTAAAACTGGAGTGCTATGGTCACATATCTTAGTTCTCCTCTAAAGTCTTGTGGGAGCATTTAAATATGGTGGAGCTGCCAAATACTGTAGCTTGTTTTGAACACTCTGTGAGCAGACCATTGCATTTCTGTCAGTTTCTAGCATCTAAAGTACAAAAACTAAAATGAAGAGAAATGTAAACAAAAGGAGGATCGGAGAACAGAGTTATCATCAGTGGGTAGTTTTGGCATTGAAATCTTGCTACACAGCTGCAGAGCAGCGTAGAAAGCTGATTTCATTTTGAGGGATATATCATCCTTGGTTGTGGTGGGGGCCAGAATTGATTTGACCAATCACATCACCTTCTTTTCTCTTCTGTAAAAGCCTTATAATACTCAGCAAAGTGCTTTGACTGTTTGATAATAGAGAAAAACAAAGCTGTTGACCCGGTCAGCCCAGGCAGTCGGGGCAGACAAGAAATCCCAGGAAACCTTGACACAAAAATTGCAAGGTTCTGTTTGATCGCTATGACACTGCCCCGACTGCGTCTCTCCTCCTACTTCAGTTCAGTCGAGTTCACACAGACTCACAAAATACAGGTGCAGCCAGGACGGAACAAGAGCGCACCCAAGAAGAATTTTACTTTACAGGCACAAAGCGCCGGTGTGTGCTTTGCACTGTTGTGAAAACAGAACTTTATGCGCTCTGCATGCTGATAGCGCTGCTTTAACACATATCTCACAAAACAATGAATTGGACACACTTCCTTTTTGGGCAAGGTGCTTTAGCTGGAATCATATTTTAGTCACTGCATAATTTCAAGCACTAAATTTGGTGGCCAAAGTATATTTATAGTTGCACAAAACAACATAGAAAGCAGTTTTACATAAAGAACCTTTAAAGCTTCATTGGATAAAAAGTATTTTAAGTATAGAGGCATATTTTTAAAATCAGCATCAAACTTCTAGTTCCCTCTCAGTTCTCTTCTAATCTGATCCTGTACATTTACAAGTTGTGTTTTCCAACAAAATATCTCCTGCTTTGTTAACAATCACATGCATCCCTCACTGTGAATAATTATTATGGATAATCCTTTTTTTTCTTCACTGTACCATAAATCATTGCACCTGATACCTACAGGCATTGGCAGTTCAAATACAGAATATTGTCAGTGTCTTTGGTTATGGTTGTTTGTTTTTGTAGCTCATAAAAAGGCATCACTGTTCATTTTTAGTCAGTCTATTCGCCAGTGAGAAACCTCCTTACAGGAGCTTTAAATTTGAAAGCCTATGGGAGGTGTAATCTTTCAAAGTCTCTTTGTTCATTATATTTATGAACTCCCTCTCGCTCCCCCCTCATCCTTCCTCATAGTATTGTACATGAGTGAGTTATTTCTTCAATAAAACAGAACAGCTATTGCATTATTTTTGGATTTTGGACAACATACAATAAGGAGTCTGTCAGAAATTATAGGAGAAAAAATAAATTGAACAGATTACAAAAAAACTTACGTCCAAGCTGTAAGGAAAGTCGTTTACAGTTGGTGTAGACACTTATCACTTGAGGTGAATTAGAAAATCTGCAGACATTTGCAGTAACGCTCGTATACATTAAAAAATGTTGATGCTTTTGCAGGGAAAATCTGGATTGATTTGTGTGCAGGGAGGGTAAAATGACAGCCTTCATCTCTCCTTAGGTGTAATCCTTCCTCATCTTTGCGTGCACTCCTGGAGAAGCCTAAATTTCCGTGCTCCAGGCTTTGAGCAGAAAAGCTGAGGACAGTTCCCCCGAGCCCGGACACCAAGGCCCCCGGGCCTCCGCAGCTCATAAACAGATGTGTCCTTGTCCCCAGCCAAGCGCAGCCACTCAAGTGGCAAAGCAGGGGCCCAATAATTGTGAAGAATTGAAAGCTAAATATTGGCTTTATCTCCTCAGTAATAAAAGGGCCATGAAATTGATTTAATGCTGCAGCGCTTCTCTTGGGTGGCTTCTTACAGCGTGAGCACAAAACAATGAGCAGCAGCCATCTATTAATTAACCCACCTAATCCTGCAAAGTTAATCTCTCACCACAACTTTGCCCGCAACTAACTTCCAAGCCAGTGGGTCTATTGGGGGTGTCATGACAATGGCAGCGAAGGGAAGATGGATTCAGCACTAAGGAAAGGAGAGAGAGAGAGAGTGGAGGGAGAAAGAGGTGCAGCATGAAACACTGTTCCACACAGCAGCCATGGGGACAGTGTAAGTGGAAATGCAGGGGTGCATGGCCATCATTAGCATAGCATCAGACTTGATTTGTGTTTTTTTCTGAAAAGAGGCGGAGAGAGTCGTTTGAGCTGTTGGAATCAGTTCCTGGTGTGTCACGGCTGCAGTTGCATAAATGTGGCTGATTTTCTTCACCCGTTTTTGTCGTCCTTTTTTTTTTTTTTTTTTTTTTTCTTTCCTGTAGTCTTTTTTTTTTTTCACCACGCTTGCTCACTCCCTTTTTTCTAGGCTTAGCTGTTAGATAGTCGGGCGGCAAAGTGGCATTTCTTCCTCTTCTTCACCTGCCTCCCAGTCGCAGCGTGATGGCACCTCACACCCCAACACACACACTCATGGTCATATTGTGTCGACAGAGTTGTGAATTACCTCCTTCTCAGGCGGCTGATGAAAAGCTATGTGTTTTTCTCTTTGGCTGCGGCTCATCTGACCCTTCCCCTCTCTCTCACCCCCTCCTCCCCCACCCTTCCCACTCCTCATCAGTCTTTTGTACGGCAGAATAGCAGTACAAGGCTCACTCGGAAAAATGGGTCACCAGCCAGTGCTCCTCTCACCTCCACAGCATTCAAGAAATAATCCTCTCAGGTGTCTTGTGCCATTTTTGTAATGTCTGAGCCGCAGTCTCTCCACAATGTGGCCCCAAACATAGAAGAAAACACAAATAAAGCTAAAAGAGACCTCAAGAAAAGCTCCAATTGAGGGAATTTAGCTATCTTATTTTCTGCCAGTGAGGAAAGCATTTCCTGTGGAGATAATTTCAGGAGGCTGATTAGGCATAGACGGTGTTGAGCCCAGAGTGAGGAATCTCATCACAGCTAATGACATGCCATTCCTGTGCAGAGAGAGGAGCCCGGGCCCTGGGCATGGACTAGCCTCTGTCAGCCACCTCTAGCTACTGTGTTCATTAAGGCCAACAATGTAATTACAATTCACAGATACAGCGTCGGCTTAATTACAGGCTGATTATTAGGCTGATATTTGTTGGAATAATCAGACCCTAAAGAAGAAGTGGATTTATATTTGCATGGTCTTATTAGTGTATCATAAACTGACAATTTGGACTGATTTATGGATGCTTACAGAGACTTTAAAAGCTTTAAAAATCCCAGCGTTGGAGGACTTAGTCTAAATGTTTACATAAGAAGAAACAAGCACAAGAGACTTGTTCAGTCATCTCATAATCCAACAGTTTGAAGTCTTCTCCGAACAACAATCCGCATGACAGATGTCTCCATCTGACTGTGCGGATTTCTTTTTTTCCCCCCATAAATCTTCTACCTGAATAGCTCCAACAATCAACTGAGGTATGCTTTCCGTCCTGCATTACAGTGCCTGATTCTGATTCCATACAAAGTCGCAGTAATTGGGAGCACTCCCAAACAAAATGCAGGGACGTTCCCCAGAGTAGGGGCTATTATGCCCATGTCTATGCAGCTCAGATGTGGCTGTAATCTTTCATCCAAAGCATGTGACATAAACACCCCCCAGAGCCGAATCCTTTCTCTAATATAATCAGGGACCTAGTGGATTGAGAAAGTCAGTTTGCTCACAGTTGTGTGGATGAATAAGAATGTGCACCTTTTCATCTGGACACACAGACAGAAAGAAAACGAAGACAAGATAAAATATCAACTACTTTATGGTGTATATTCTATAATTATCCCTATAGTGTAGTTATGTGTGCATGTGTTTTAATGTAATTTTTCATTATTCTTATGAGGGAAATTACTTGATGTTCAAGTTGTCAGTTTTTTACTTCTATCTAATATTTTATAGGTTTTTAATGACTAAGATGTATTTCTGTTTCTCTGTATCGATAAATTATTTGTTTTAGATTAGTTTTTGCCAGAATCAGCTGATAAATCAGAATCACAGTCAGTTTTGTGAACACATAAGAGGTATTTGACTTTATAGTGCTTTAATGTACACACACGGTTATAGACAAACAACTTTGTAAGCGCTTAAAGAAAGGAAAAATTGTATCAAAGAAATTGATTGTTCATTGTTCAGGAGTGCTTTTTTGATGTCAGAGTTTGCCATTTAAACATGATATTGTGGTAAATAGCTGTTCACCATTGAGTGTCTGTTTAGAGTTTAGGCCTTTTTAAAACTAAAGGTTTTACTGGTTGTCCTTGCCAGGTTCTTGCTTATGGTAGACTGATATAAATACACTTTACGTAAGAAAGAAGAAACCATTTTTTTTTAACTCAAGTGGATTGCTTTCACACTGTTTTCAGAGCATACAAAGTATGGAGGTTAACTAGTGATGTAGTCATGATATTTACATGATTATATCCCAGCAAAAAGCATATATATAATCTCAACTGCAGGGCTGATCTCTGTGGGTGTCTCTGGGTTTTTCTATCATCTTCTCCTTACACGAGCCCTTGTCCCTGAAGCTATTCTTTTATCCCATACTGCGGCAAAGAGCTGGTGTCAACATGCTCCTGTAGCTCTGAGGTGAACTCATCCATGCGCAGGTAGTGATGTTCATGTGTGTGTATGTGTGTGTGTGTATGTGCCTGCAGGCTTCCCAGCGACAGCATACGGACCGGTGGCGGCGGCAGCGGTAGCAGCAGCGCGTGGCTCAGGTAGGGGGGCCCGTGGAAGAGGCGGCTACTTGGCGTACCCACAGAGCACAGGGCCAGGTAAACGCTCTGTCCATGTTCTGTGTGGCTGCTGCTCTCTCCAACTTCTCCTGCTCTGCTTCTCCCCATAGACATAGTCCCTGGAGCCCCCACGCACACACACACATTCTCACACACACAGTTTGAGCTTAGAGTGACAGCACCGCACACACATACATACAGAAGAGACTCTATATGAGATCTCTGTCTATACAGGGAGTTTACCCTTTAAAAAAAAAAAAGACTAAAACTTTGATCAGTAGTATTGTTTAACCCTTTAAAATTTAACATGCAACTTCTCAAAGTTGGAAAATATGACTATATACAGTATTTATACAACTCTATAATTATAATAAGATGAAATCAACTGTTAAACTTAATTTATAACATTTGTGTACCACATCAAAACCACATTTAACAGTTTGGTAGTATAAACACAACTCATATTTTGACAAATAAGATTAAACTGTAATTGTTTTAACATCTAAATTCAATAACTCAAGATAACTAACTAACTAAATTCAGTAATTATTGCAGCTTCACCTAAATAAGTTCATTACCAGTTTTCTAAATACATAACCTTGTAGATATGAGTTAACCCATCACCTAACATTTTTTACAGTCACTACTTGTCAGAAAAGTCTTAAAATATATAATATAAAAGATGACAAGTTATCCTATAAACAAAGAATTAAATAATAGAACTTTTTTATTATACCTTTGGGCGTTGTTATTTACAGATTATTTTTCCAAAAACTGTCAGATGAAAAAGTCATTTTACAGCATTTTCCTGATTACTCACAGGAAATATTTTCAGATTTGAACAGAGAAGGCATTCTTGTCAAATGACATGGTCGTCCACCTTGTCGTGGTCACAGACATGGCAGATTCAGATTGCCTTGAATAATGTGTATTGATTAGACTGACAGAGGAGATGTGGCGCAGATTCAAACAATAGACCCAGTCAAAATCAGTGCTTGAAATTTGTATCACAAATCAAGCCTGTCCAAAAACAGGTATTTGATTAAAACTTACCATAAAAAAAACATGAACAGTTTGATTTTAGCTGTAATTTGACGTGTATTTTTAGTGACTGTTTCATTTATTTTCTCATTTAAATAACATTGCCAGCTATTGCAAGTACAGTGAGGGTTCACAGATGAGAGCTGATTAAAAAGGTGCAGCTTAGTGTCTCATTTATCATCAGTCCCTCTAACAGTGACTTCAAAAATGTCTCCTCCATTAGAAGAAAAACTTAAATCTCCACTCCCCAACCTCACCAAACACAAAGTATGATCACAAACTTAAAAGAGTCTTGCACAAGCTGTGTCAGTCTAACAGCCATGTTTGATTATCTAAACCAGGTTTATGTACTTGTAAGTTAGTTTCACTTTCCGTGTTTGAAGTCTCACAGAAAATCTTTGAAAGACTTCAAAAGTCCGAGAAGTTTGAAAGAATACTTCAGAGAGAGAGTGCATCAGTCAGGCAGAGAGTTCAGCATGCAGCAGCCACATTATTAAGGACCAGTCTGTGCGGAGGCCTACTCCATGATGATGTTTATCCAGCTTTTTATTGTCTCTGTACTTCTCTGAGGTTTCTCCAGCAAAGTGACCGAGTATATTATAGCTGTTAATATGGTTTATCAAACAACACTGTCACACTTCACAGGGAAAGATAAATATTAATTCAAAAGATGTCAGCTGGATAAGCACAGGTGATGAATCATTCTTTAAGTCTTGCAGGAGTAAAGCAGAATACAGAATACTCTTAGTTCATGTTCATATGTAGTAGAGATCTTTTCAAGAGAGCATGACTCAACTCTACAATTTTGTTTACTGCTGCAGTCTGTGTGAGTCATTATTTTATGTTCATAGTGGTACATTTAATGGAAAAACAAATGAATTTTCTTCTCCATGGTGCTTGATTTTAAAAGGGAGATAAATTTCTTCTTGAACTTTTCAAATCTCTTCTGCAAAAAATTGCATATCCAAAAAAAAATCACCAAAGGGTATTTGAGAGTCATTTTTGTTTCCTTTATAACTCTAAACTCTTCAGATGTTCTTCTTTTGTCACACCCACAAACTCTCTGCCTCTCTTACAACAATAGCGGGTTTCACCCCAAAAACAAATGTTTAAGTGTCAGCCCTGGCTTGGCAGCTAAATAGCTACTTCACCTGCTAATGCGAGTTACCAAACTTAAACACACATTAGATTTTAGTTTGCACCGTCTGGTCCATGAGCTGTTACCTGAGAAAGGTGGAAAACAGGTGAGAAATGATGGATAAATGCTGTGGATAGACTCGGGCCTGCATTCTGAAATAGTCAGCAATATTCTGGGCAGGAGACACGAACTCGACCCAGAGACCAGAGAGAGATTTCTCACCCTCTTTGCTTCATGAATAATACCTCCCATATGAGTTCCTCTTTTTAAATAAAAAGGTTGTACATTGAATCCTACCAGAGGAGTTATAGTTGTAGGATAGTTGTAGGTCTTGGTCGACGACAGTCAAAATACTGATGTTACCAATCCACAGTAGCATAGGCTGATCCCCCACCAAGAGCCATGCTGATGTTGTGAGAGCACTTGCAAAAAAAGGTAGTCTTTACTCACACACAAGCATGCACATGGGCTAAAATTTTACATGTGGTACAGTGTGAGAAACAAACAACCGTGTATCTGTCTCCTGTAGATAAAACCCCGTCTTCTCTTGATGGTATGGCTCTACCTAAGCTGAAGTTATAGACATATTCATGTCACTCTGCTGACATCAAATGTGTTCACTAAGTTTAATCTGCTCTGTAGCCTGCAGCTCAGCCTGTGGTGTCACCTCCACAACTTGTTTTAAACTTTAAAATAGTGCAATTCCTTGGAGACTTCATGCATTACTGACCCCAACAAGATTCTGTACAGCCAGAAACATAAGTTCAAACTAGTTCTGTGTGGTTGTCATGGTAACTTTAGATTTTATTGGGCTCTGTGAAATCAACTTATTACAAAGCTTCATAGATAATAAAAGTTTTATTACAGAGTGTAATGTATTGTTCAGATTTTGACACTTGTAATAAGTAATAACACTCGCAATTCATTTGACAGCCTCTACATTTGAAAAGCAGTACATCAGTGATGCGCTCTTTACAGTGATGGACAATGCATTTCTTAAAATTAGAACTCTTGTTGTAGTTGAACTTGTGTTAAACAGTTTGTAGCATCAAAACATTCAGAAAATAGCTAATGCCTGTGTGTCACATTTAAGAACACATATACTCATTAAAGCTCCTGTGACAAGTTTTTAGCTGGTTTTGATTTACACCAAATTAAAAAAAAATTAAGATTTGAATATTGTGGAAAAAGTTGTATTTGTAATTTAATCAAAAAAGGGTGAAGTTTCATGTGTTTTACATTTAAGGCTGTAAAGTGACAAATTTCCAGCTTTTGCTTTTACTTTCAAAAAATTTAAAAACAGCATTTATAATAGCGAAATCTTCTTTACTTTGATTTACTGCCTGAATGTGATATGGCATGGAAATGATCAGCCTGTGACATTGCTGTCATGTTACTGAAGCCCGGGTCGCTTTGATAACAGCCTCCAGCTGGTCTGGGGTGATTTTTTTATCTTAGTATTAACATATACCCCGCTGATTCTCATTTAGGGACAGGACAGACTAGCTATATGAGCCCACGAATACCCTGATCAGCAAACCATCTAGTAGGAGTTTAGAGAAGTCCAGGTTGCTCTCTGACTCTGCCGTTGTCTGAGGTCCAGGACTGTCTTGATAGCAGGAATATCCCAGTTGTAGTTAGTCCTGTTTTAAGTCTACTCTTTGTGAAGTGTTCCTAAGTTCTTGGATCAACTTTTTTTGACTGTCCACTCAGGGTTCAGGTCATCTCTGTTGATTCTGTGCCTTTTACAAACACATTTTCCCTTCTACTCAATTTTCTATTAATATAGTTTTAAAGATCATACTAATGGTTGTCTTAATAACAGATAGAAAATATTACTACTTTATGTCCTTTTTTTTAAGATGCACCTGTACTTATAATGTTGAAATTCACACCCCTGGGCCTGCCTTTTTTGTGTTTCCCTCACCTAAGACTTTATAAAACGAAACGCCCATCGCACATATCCAAAACAAAATCAGCAAAGACACTGTGTTCACAAGGGGAACCAAAACTGACCCCGAACCAAAAGTTCCTCCCAGGAGCTTGAAGCATAATTACAGCTCACTCCTTATTCACACACAGATGAATATCTGCCAAGAGGGCTGTTCCAAAAAACAAGAGTCTTAAACACTGCATTGATTGACTTGTTAGCTTCATTTAGACATCCTGCTTTTCCCACCCTTACAACTGTAGATCATTCAATAGCTGTCAATAAATGTTCCCTTGACTGCACACACAGCTCTCAGGCTTGAGAGTAAAGTGTCTTCTCTAATCAGACAAACTATTAGGGGCTTGCTGGGGAAAATCTGCGGTAAATCTGACTCTGATGCTGTTTGGTTTGTGGGTACAAAATCAGTTGAATTGGCATAAACACACAGTAACAGTATAAGCTTTGCAGTTTATATTATCGGCATGTGCAGACACACACACACGCACTCCCATGTAGAAACACACTGTCCTTCTTGTCCTCATTTGCACTTGATTCAAATCAACAGAGGGAACACTGTAAGCCAATCAGATGCTTTTTTTTCCCCCTCGCATTAGACCAAGCAAATTTTGCATGTTCAAAACAAACAATTTGCCGAACAATTGCAACGAACATCACTAAGAAGCAGGAATGTTGATTTGGGGTTAGTAGCAGCCAGGAAGCAAGAGACGTGATGGCAACCATTATGTACAGTTTAATTCTGACAGCTGCAAATGGAAAGGAGACAAGCAAATGACTATGAACAGGAGGTGGTGGGGGGAGTGGGGGTGAGAGTGGTAAACAGTGACATCACAGGCCTGTTTTAGAGTACTTAAACAGCCATGAGGCAATTCTAAGGAAAATATCACTCGCTGAAATTGCAGGATCTGTCTGCAAATCAAGAATCCTTTCACAATAAGGGCAATAAAATAAGGACTATAAATGTGATTTGAATGAAGTCATAAAATATCTGTAGCTGTATCCTGTTTTATTGTTAACATTTATTAACTGTTATGTGCTCTAGCACCAGTGCATCTTCATGAAATAACAAGTGCACTCCTTCAATCTGCGGTTTGTGGCTTTTTAACAGACTGAGGGATGATTTATGGGAGACTTAAGCAGCATTTGAGATGATGATATAAACACACTGCACTGTGGTCACTTCTCTCGATGCAGGCAGAACACAGAACACAGTTTGTCTGGGTTTGACCTTCCTCTGTGTGTAAACTGACCAGGGATCTTGTTGAATTTTGGTCTGATGTTACGATTTGAATTGCATCAGATTCAGCCCCAAATCAAGTCGGGTTTAGCAATTTTAGTGGTTTAAAAAATCTGATTATTCTTGTTTTAGTGCAAAAGCTGTTTGCTGGTAAAGGACATAAACCCCCAGTATGATATAAGTGTGGATTCTTTGTGCTTGGACTCCACCTACAGTACCTATAGAGCACCGCATATGATATACTTATGCCCAGTCCCAGCCCGAGCACTGAACCCTGGTGGTGTTAAATGACGTCAGGCGTGCAGTGCCTGAGGCTTAAGATGGCATAAAAATAGGATATGGAAAACGCCATGATGATGTCATGTCTTACTTGGAACAAAGATGGGCCATTAAAACATAACATTTACATATGTTTGTGGATTTTACACCCTCTCTATTTAAAAGCAAATAGAGTCAAAAGCCAACAGTGTTGATCCTTTTGTGAGTGTTAATCTGAAACAGTTTTTCACAAGATTCCACAAACACAGAGTAAATAACAGCAGAAGTGATGAGCGAGGGTCTGGAGGATCCCATGTCAGTAAGTTTGTAATGAACTCTGAGTAAGTCTGTGCAAAGTGTGTAATTGTTAAGTCTGTATCAGACTTGCTTGATGAGGTGACAGTAGGATAACTCTCACACACTCACTAGGACCGCACCCTGAAGTCCATAGATCTCTGAGTGTAGAGTTAGGGATTTGGCTCATGTCTGCTTTGATTTGGCAAGAGGGCTGCACAGGGTGTCACTTCAACCACTCCAAATCACAACAGTTAAATCGACCAAAATTAGTTTTACATACATGCCTCAATTTTCCCTGAGCTGGATGTCTTAACACTCGAACCACATTCTCTCCCTGTTTGTTTCCTTAAAAGAAACCCTTTTGTTCAGATTTTCTCTCCTGTGTGCTGTGAGTCTTGTTTGTCAGCCACAGAGAGCACGTGGGAGACATTTTCTCTCTCTGACAGAGGGCACTTTCACCCGGCTCGCACAGCTCCACAGACAAAATGACAGCATGCTGACTCCCCTCTCTGACAGTCCTCTGCTGATGACAAGGTGTATTTTGGACTTCTCACTGTGTCCCGCCACTTGCAGCAAACTATACCCTAGACGAAGCTGTAGTTGTGTACCATAACAAGGAAAGATGGCGAACAGGTAGACTCTGAACCAGCTCTCAAGCTTTGTTGTGATAATGTGTTATGCTACTCAGTTTAATGTCTTTTTTAGCTGCCTATTTCTACTTTAAAGAGGGTGGGAGGGGTCATGCTTTTCCACATTTACAACAAAAACAGCAAAGTTACAAAGTTTGGTGTCTATACTACATGTATGCAGTTTCAAATCACAAGATAAACGTATTTTGTCATAATCTGAGAAAGTAGATGTTAACTTTTCAAATCTTGCACAAACACGCAAAAATGCAAGAACGTAGTTTATGTGCGAGATTTACTAAAATCCTTACATAAGAATTATAGAGTTTGTTACCCACCTTAGTTACTGGCAAAGCAGAACGGCCTGCCTCCAACACTGTGTAAAGTGACACCCACGGCGGTGTATACATATCTACATATATGATGTCTATAGTGGTAATGCTTCCTCTGCCGCTCAACCATAGACATAATATACGTAGATGCCTTAAAGCCTGATGCTGCCTATTGGAGCTCACGTATCAGCACAGTTGCCTTCTTGGTTAGGGCCCCCATGCGCCCCCAGTGCATTAAGGTAGGTAGGAATGCCCAACAATATTAATAACAACTCTCCAAATCTCTGCCCGATTTTTACACTCTTCGGTTTTTTACAACGGCAGGGATGTAGCCATAATACAGGACAATGTCACACATTAAAAATAACCCAAATCATTTTTAAATCCTATTCGTGAAATGTTATCCTACGTGATCTGGTTTCAATACTGCATCAGGTTTTTCAACCACAAAGTGCAAAAAAACGGGTATAGTTGCTCGTTCTCCATTGACCCCGTTTGGCTCTTGAGCGAGCCTGGAGTGGAGAGACCCATCCAATATGGCGACGACGCTGGATTACGCTCCAGCACATAACGAGGCATCTATGTATATAATGTCTATATGCTCAACTGCCCGGCTACAGGAAAGCCCCCAGAGAGGCAACCAATCAGCAGAAAGTAGGCTTGTGGAAGGAGAGGCCTTAAAGAGATGGCGGCTACAGCAGCTTTCAGACAGAGGCTGAAATAACATTTTAATCCAACACTGTGAGAAATTTGAGGCTTTCTTTCAACTGAAAATCATGTAAAGCTATTAAAGAGGTATCAGACAGGAAATAGAGTCTGAAAAAAAAACATGACCCCCCCCACTTTAATATGTGATATGGTTTCTTAATGCATAAAGAAAGCAGGAGAGCATGGTTGGGAAACGACACAAAAACTAGAATCAAAAACATTTTTATTATTTTGGTCAATGCCCATGTTTAGCCAAAGATGAACATGGATTATGCATCTAGTTTGAGGGGTACCCTGATTATATATTACAAGTGCAAAGAAACCAGAGGAATTATATTTTTTAGTTTTTTATCGAATTTTATTGATTTGTGATCAAGTTAAAACACTAAATGTTGCAGTTTCATGTTGAATATTAATAGAAATTGGGCTTGTGCTTTACACACAAATAGTGAACAATAAATAACCTGCTAGTATGGTTATTTTGCTGTGTCAAAAGCTACTCTGTCTATCCATATGGAACAAATATTTTCTGTGTTTAATGATCAGTGTAAAGTTTTTCACATTCCCCTCTGGAGATCATTTATACCCCTCTGGAGACAAGTTCCCCATTTTTGAAGTTCAAAAGGTCCCAGTAATCCCAGTTAGAAAACAAAACACTGAGCTTTTCTAACTTCAAGGACAGCGCAGGCTTCATGTTTTATGTAGCAAAAGTTGAATCCAAGGCAGTATGAGTCCAGTTGCTCTTTGAAGAGGTTGTTCCTTAGTCTGCACCCTAAGATGGAGCGGTGTTATTCCTGCCCTGATCTCTACCAGGAGCTTGTTCCACTACAAAAGAGCGAGAACAAGGACCAGTCTTCTTGTTTGTGCGGACGTTTGAGAGACTTTGGCTCCAGGCGAGAAGAAGATCAGAGAGATCAGGCTACTTCACAGTTTACAATCGCCTAAAGGTAGAGAGGTGTTGGCCCGAACTGGTACCACGGACTTTAAACTGATTTGAACCACTGTAGGGGGGCACTGGGGGATGCAAAGGGCAGAAAAGTTATATCTATTAGAGGGGCCGAACAGCTGCAAAGTAAAGCAGGAAGGAGAAAATTGCTAATTTGGAGATGACTAATGCATGCACCAGCACCTGGGCTGCTGTTTGGACAAGTTTTATCCACCTCTGCTGTGAATATGAAGGATGAGCTTGCATAAATGAGCCACAGTTGCCTCTTAAACTGACTGTGACAGCTAGTTGATCCATGAACTAAATGCTAATAGCAGATATTTATGTCAGCAACAACTTGCTTATTAAAAAGCATTCACATGAATCTTTTTTTACCGCCTGTAACTCAATGTTTAGTTTCTGAAAATGATTGAAAATGTCACCAGTTTACTTGTTTACTCAAGACAACTACTTACATTTCAGTTTTCCTCACTTTAAAGTCGACTACAGAGAAATCTCCTGTGCTATAGTATTGTCAGATGAAAAGCAGAAAAATGCAGCAGATGCAGATGGTTCTGACAGTCAGGGGAACTTCACAGGTCCCAGTCTACTCTGCTTGAGTGTTTTCTTGAGTCCCTCTGAGCTTTCTGGGAAGCTCAAATGTCAGTCTCAGATCTCAGCTCTACCTGCAGAGTACACAAAGACCCATTCAGCTGCCTTTGGAGGTCTGGCTACTTGTTATGTACAGTATGTAGGACTTGACTCAGGTGTTTGAAACCGAAATAGAGTTGGCTGCGGTCAGTGTTGTGCAGTGTGATATGATTTGGAGACGGGTCTCAGCCAGTCTGATTTGGACAGATATTCTCAGAACCCTCTCCTCCTTTCGGTTCGTTTGTTTCACTTCTTGTCTTTGTTCCCACATCTCAGTCTTTCTCACTCCTTTTTTCACCAATGAATCATGGGGAACTCGTGACCGCTGTAATCCAAATTTAGATCATTGACAATTTTCAGTCAACTTTCAAGCTTCCATATCTTTATCCATGTCTGAGACCAGGATTGGCAGTGTGTACTGGTCTCAATCAATCTGGCTGTTTCGTGAGCTCATGTCCATTTGTCCCAGATGCTAATCAGCAGAGCTCAGCTCTGAGGCCAGAGGCGCTTTACACGCACTTGGTGCAAAATAACACAAGCAGGCATGCCAAGCTCATCCTGCTCGGGTTTTTGTTTAAGGCCCAGGGAAAGATGTGACACATTGGGGAGGGCAAAGTGTCCCTTTGCGGCTCCGCCACGTAGCCGCGGCTCTCACAGCTGTGGGTAGCAGATGCTCTGAGGTTACAGGCACAGGCCTTCAGGGACATCAGCACTCTGCCCTCCAGGGGCTGCACACGTAACACACTCTGTGAGGAAAACTTGCTGAAGGCTTAATAAGGAGTTAGTATTTTGTCAGGAAAATAGTTAGTGCTGAATATTTTGCACTCATAGAATTTTCTGTAGCATTTGATCAATTCAAGCATTTATTTTGAAGGGACGACATTGCAATCACATTTTTAAGAGACCTCTTGCACATTTTCGTGATTACTGGTACTTACAGATTTAACATAGAGGTAACACTTTATTTGACTCCTAGCTCTATAGTGCATTATAAATATACGTATGATGTGTTACAATCATGTTATAGCACTTTGTAGCTATAGTTATAAACACTCATACATGATCATAATGCTTTATAGCAATAACCATACCACACAATAAAGCATTTTATCATAATTTACAAGGTCAGGTATGATAATGTGTTATAACTGTTAACAACAGTTGCATTGCAATGTGGGCATTGTCAGTGAGTTTTTAACAGCTGTAACACATTATAATACCTGACCTTGTAAGTCATGAAAAAATGCTTTATAATGTGTTATGATTATTGCTATAAAGCATTACGATCATTTATGAGTGTTTATAACTATAGTTATACTGTGCTATAACGTGATTATAACATATTATACATATATTTATAATAGGTTATAGAACGGCGTCAAAAGTAGATTGCTTAAGTACTGAGATACATGTGGTGGTATTAATATATTGTAAGTACAGTTTTTGGAGATGACCCTTTGAAGTTAAATTGAGTAAGCTGGGAGACAATTTGGCTATCTTTAAAGATCTGTTGAGAGAGATAATGTGAGCAGGTGGTTTATTCAACTAGCAATACCAAAAAGGTTAGTACTGCTCACTTTGCATTGTTCTGTTTATTACCTACTGAGGAAATGAACAAGTTGACTTTAAATAGTGTTTTGAAGATGAAAAGTAGTCCTTCAGACTGTACAGTTATTAGGACCATTTTGGCAACACTACTTACTACTGCTTACAAGCTGAATTAACATTAAAGCTCCTGTGAGGAACTTTCAGTTTTCGCGAATTTTGGATGCCCCTTATGGGGACAAAGCAATTTTTCTTATCCTGTCCGATAAATGCTAGAGTTGCGACCTTAACTAATGACCTCATTCTTCATTCTTTTGACTGTCAAATATATTTTTAGATAGATAGAGATTTTAATGTGGAATTTCAAAAACAAGGATGTTTCTTCAATTGCTTGGCTGACACCTACCCCGCAGTACCGGTTTCATATTTGAAAAATTAGGCTATAAAAACTGTCAGTCTTGTTGCAGATGGTCTTTTTGCTTTTTGATATCATACTAAAGCATCAATTGAATTTCTGTTTCATTAACATCAACAACTCCTCACAGGAGACTTATTTGCGATAAAGACAGACCATTTTTTATTTATACATACATACTTTTTTTTCTCTCCCCCAAACCCGAATCTTCATCTCTTAATACAAAAATATCTTCTTTGTTGCTGCTATAAGATGGAATAAGAAGCTATATTTGCCACAATGTCAACAGGCCAAGATGAAATGTGTCCGACTCCTTTCCTTGGACTGATTTGATATGACTTGAGTGATCAGGTTATTCCTTGGTGTTGTAGACAATCGAGCACCATTGTTATGGAGCTTTGACCAATCAAACTCAAGTACTTTGCACAAACAGGACATAACATGCAGTATTTGGAGTATAGCCGCAAAACAAAATATTTTCTCTCTTAGTTATGTCGGGCCTTTCTTCCCTCTGTATCAGAACGACTGCTGAATGTAGCCAGTAGCACTCTGAGATTTTAGTCACAGTGAGTCCTAGTTTTCTTAAGACCACACGAGCATGACCAGACATATATGAAAAGCCGTGTTCAGCTAAAAGGCCAGGGCTGTCAGCTCTGAGCCTGCTTATGATAAAATAATCTGTGCCGACTGGGGATAACCGAGTGCCCTTTCTCAGCCCAACTGGACCAGACTCCAGACAGGTTAAAATCTGCATTAAAGCCAAATGAGTAGGCACTGATTTACTACACTGTTGTGCATTCAGTGTTCACATATCCTCATCATTTCAGTTGAGTTTGTCCATTACCAGAAAGAGCAGCAAGAAAAGGGGAAAGAAGGCATAAAAATGAAAAGTGGAAAAAAAAACAGAGGCCTGAGTATGGGTGAGTAAATGCAAAAAGAAATCATCTGTTAAAATTAATTAGCCAAGCTCCTCTGAACACAAAATGACAAGACATTAAATATGTATTATTTATGAAATGTCTGTGCTCTGAGAAAAGGGTGTCTAGTGCTGTTAATTACTCAGCCATTCATTCAGAAAAGATTATTTCAAATAGAAAGTGAAAGCAAGGCCAGACAGCAAAAGAGCTGTTAGTTTCTTTCACGCTATTTTTAAATGACATTGGTGAAAATGGAAAAGCTAATTATGGTAGCTCTAAAATTCAAAGCTAATTTGAGGAGCAGCATGTCAGGTTTATTGACGTCCTCTGTACAGTGATGTGGTTTGATGGCCACTGAGGAGTCTCACCAGTGGCACGAGGAGAGAGGAAGAATGGCTGCACGAAAAATTACTCCATGTAGACGTGGAAATAACTGACTGTTGATACAACAGGTACAAAATATAAATTTATAACAGCATTGACAAAGATAACAAGTAAAGATTTCTATTTTCTTAACACTTGGACAATGGCGTGATTGTATAACTCGTGTTTTCATGATGGTCAATGTATGAGCACAATCTCAAACTTGGTGCAGACCACAGGAAACTTTCAAAAATATTTTTTCTCATCCTGAAGTCGCATCAGCCCAGAGGGCATGACGCTATCTTTTATCATCAGCGTGATTAGTTTTATTTTCAAACTTGTGCAACAAAAGGGCAGCAGTGCTTTCAGGGTTTGTGATTCCTCCTTAAAGGCAGTCACCTGGCAAAGTGGGACCGAGAGCAGGGCATTTATCCACTTAAAGAGCGCCACCCCGATGATGTCAGTAACAGATGACTATGAGACACTCCCCTCTCCATCGCCCCGCAGCCTTCCTTGGTCACTGAGGGCAGAAAGGGAAAGAGGGTGGGGGTAGGGGAGATAATTACCAGTATAAATGAAGCCCTGCGAACGATTCGCACTGCTGGGTCCCCTGATCTAGTCTCCAAGGCAACCTCAGCACGCTCATTTGTTTTGTAGATGAGTAATTACATCCAATTAGTGGCCAGTGGAAAAAAAGAAGTCCAAGAAAGGCCCATTGTTCTGGATAGATTGTGTGAATATTAATAGTGGGGAGGTCTGAGGCGCAGTGATATGATCGGTGATACTGATGCAGCTGTGGGCACACTCTGCCCAGTCTCATCCTGCATAACTGATCAGATAGCCACTGATGAAAATATATGGCTTTGAGAGTGAGTGGATGTGTGTTTGTGTGTGGGTCTGAGTCCAGCTGCCTCTATCCAGGAAACAAAGCCAGAACACCGAGACAAACTCCGCCCTGTCAGAAAACTTCAGGAGGGCTGAACATTTCATTACCTGAGTAAAAGTTATAAACTTTAACCAAATCCAAGACAATCTCTGACTTTATCTCAGCAGTGTAAATATTGACTCTGCTCACTAGGCACTACATTTTATTACTGGTTTGCCATTACTCACAAACACAGAGTGCTGCTAGTGGATAGATTTAGAGGATACATGACTTAGGCTTGTTATTCCTTGTCTTTGGGGATTGGTAATAAACTTGAATGACTGTCTCAATAAAAGCACACGTACACTGTGTGGACTTGACTTGTCTGATTTGAACCCCACATTTTTAAAGTTGGGAATCACAGCAAAACTGGTCTTAGAATATTCTGGTCAGCTGTCCATATTAATGGTTTAGTATTTGTTTTAAGGTCTCATCTTGAATTGTAAATACTTTTCTTTTAGTTTGCCCATCAAGTTGCCTGAAATGATGCGACCTTCTTTATTTCGTTAACACTGATTGAAATACCTAGTTTAGAGAGAATAAGAAATCAATTGGAATTGTTATTGGACAAAACCAATCAGGTGTTCAATTTTTGCATTAAGAGGAAGCCCTAACGTTGTAGCAGGTCAGCTGGTCCTCACAGTGTGTTGTGAGTTCACACGAGATGAAAAAAACAGTGTAAGCCCGGCAGTGTGGTTCAGAGGCTAAAGATAGAGGCTCATCCCAGGTGGTTGGAAAAAAGTAATCCAAAGATTTCCCTTAAATAATCGGCAGCTGACAAAACATTCAATACAACATTGATTACATACTCTTTCAATGAGTTAGATACTTGTTATCTGATCCCCTTAAAAAGCGTAGCAACTTCACATTCAGTATATTTTGTAGTCTTTTTCCCATCATGCTGTTTGTGGTAAATTGTCTAATAAACCAAAGTAAATTTGCCAATCTAAACGCGAATAATGAAATTGTTATAATATAGAAAGTAATGCTTATTACAGTCTTTACACTGAGCTAAGCTGGTGACATATTTAGAGGAGCTTCTTTTCTATGAATTCCCAATAACATGGTTTGTCAAATGTTTTTCCCTGTTATAATTATTCCATTGATCGGGTTTTCCTCATTAGCAAGGCCAATCAATTTCGGGTGACATTTGTCTAAGTCTAGAAAATGGAATGATTGGTTCTTAAGCTTTGTTCAATGTGTCAGGCTTTATGTGACGTACGTGGGAAGCTTGCCGTATTTGGAGCCTATAATTTGATGAGTGGGCAGACAGCCCACAAGTGGTGAGATCAGAGTGCTAAAAAGCATTGGCGGAGAGAAACATGGCTGGTGCTTACATTCCATTTGGCAGAAGTGGACTGTCTCCCTCTGAATGGGTAGAGGTGAAGTGGCTTTGAATGGCTGTTCGCTCCAGGACCCCCACAAAAAAAAAACAAAAAAAAAACAAACACACAGCAGGGGAAACCCAGCATGGAAAAGCCAGTGTCACCAATCTGAGTCCCTCCTGAGTAGATTAACTCAGTTATCAAAGAGGTGTGAGAAGGACCCGTTTCTTTTAATTGCACCCTTTATATGAGCAGCTTGTCTCAGATTAAGAGGACAAGCAATAAATGTCAGCACGACTTATTGCTGAAAGACATTTTCTAAACTGTTGATAATCCGCCATCTGTGTCAAAGAGAATCATTGGAAGAGGCCAATCTGAAACGTGCTCGGACTACTTAGTGCACTTCTGAGCGCCCGTCATCAATAAACACAAATGTCTCTGTATCTCACTCAAAGGAAACTCTTATCATCTGTTGCTTTTGGTTAAAAAAAAAAAAGACTTTAAATTAATTATTGATCAGTGCACTTTCTGTTTACGTTTCATTTAAATGACAAAAGCTTCCTGCAGGTATGTCAACAAGGAATGGTTTGAAATGAGAAATGTATTGAGCTGTGTTTAATGATTCTTCAGTTTTATCTCACTCATTAATGACTGGGGAAAAAAGAAAAACACCAAGGACACAGGTTAATTGTACAGAAGCCAAGGAACCAAAGCTGGAGCCTGATTGTGTATTTTGTATGTATTGTTTGGGGTTCGTTAAAATCAAGCTGAGGCATCAGATTAATTCAGAGGTCTTCATTGTCTAATTGACTTTATTCACGCAGCAGTGATTTTGCTCTGACATTAGGCTCAGGACATAAAACTGCTTGTAAGTGTCGTACTGCTGCGCTGTGAGTCACTAAGTATTGGAAATCTGACAAACTGTTTTCATTTTATTTCTTCCAGACTGATCAGGACATGAAAAGACACACAATGAAAATCATCGAGGGACATCGAGTCATATTTCAAATTATCTGTGATAACCCTTTGACCCGTGCTTTACAAGAGCCAGAGTTAGGATCCCACTACTTCTCGTTGATGTTAGAGATGGGAAGTGGAAAGTGGCTAGATGTTAGGATTCCCTCTGAAAAGGCAGGAAAGGCGAAGAGAGTCCCCAATCTGTAAAACCGTCGTTCTTAATATAAGCTTAGACAATGGATGCTAATCTTAGTCGTTATAAGGTTATTTTGCAGTTAAGACAGCTAGATAGTGGCTGTATGCTAACAATGACTTTCAAACAAATATATTAAAATGGTGTTGACAGACTTGACTAATAAAAAAAAGCCAAACCATCAACAGTTAAGATAAGCTTTCATTAGAAAGGACTAAATTATAAAAAATCCCTTTGAAAAACTGTTAAATAAAATAGTAGGAACATAAGCAGTCTTAAATTTGATCAGATATGGTTTTTGATGGTCAACAACTTCTTTGCTTTTACTGTTATGCCTTTGCTGTTGTCGCTTAACACATGATTTAATGATTTAGTGTCGCACGCACATGTTCGAAAAAAATGTAAAGAAAAAAATGTAAAATAAATAAATAAAACATGATAATGTTGGCATTAATGTTGGGCCTTTTCATGGCTGACAGTAATATTAGGTAGGAAGTGATGTAAAGCGAGTTTTAACCATGGCTGGTTTGTAATCAAATACCGTATTTTTCGCACTATAAGGCGCACCGGATTATAAAGCGCATTAAACCAAACAAAACACTCAGATAAGTCGAACTTTATTTAACTCATTCAATAACTCTGTGAGGCTACGGTAGCTGCAGTGCTCTGACAAGCGAAAAATACGGTAAGCTCTTTTACCTTCAAATTTGGCTCGATGTCCCCACAGATTTTCTTTTATCGCTGATCAATAGAAATAATTTGATCCAGAAATATTGAAACGATAACAATGTCAGTTTCCTTAGGGTTGTACAATTTGAAATCTAAAACAAAGATACTGTTAAAAGCATTTTTTGCTTCCAACCCTCAGCATGATATCAGAGGAAAATGGCTGCCATAACAATATTTTGAGTTGGGTTTTTCAGGGAGAGGTAGAGTGTATCCTTAAGTGTACAGCTATTGTACAACACACAGCATAGCTTATCAGACAAGGATGTGAAGGGGGCCTGGCCACATGGCTGCAGCCGCTGGGGAGGGAGGGCAGGAAGGGCCAATTCAAGCAGACAAATGCACAGTTGTGACTTTAAAATGGTGACACACACCAACCAAGCTATGCTGCAAAAATCTGGACTTTTGATTTTGACAATGAAAAAGTTGATTACCACAATGATGGAGTCCCCTCCCCCTCCCCCTCCCCACCCTATACTGTATCTCCCAGGCCTCCCCGATTATGGGTTTTACTCTACGCCCAGTGACCAGAGGGGGGGGCCCTGCTCCTTTGCTGACTATGGCTCCCTGGGGCCCCAAGCGGCTCAGATGCTGCACAGTGAGCATGCCACCTCCGCCTGCAACTCCCCCCTCCAGCACCTACACAGCCCGGATCAATTTAAGAACCCAGGTTTGTATATGCGCATCTATCTCATCCACGTTTTGGAGTTTTCAGTTTGATTCATGACATTATTCCATGCAGATGATCTAATCTTTTGTAATATATTTATTTTTTTTACATTTTCTCTTTTGTTAAGACAAAAAAAAAAAATCCCCCCTTTTTAAAAACCTTTAAAAAAAAACGGTCTTGCTGACAAGAAGCATTGCATGTCCTTCCTTCTGTTTCAATTTTTAAATCCAGATTTTTTTGTTTCTTTGTGAAGTTATGTTTCAGCCCATGCTTGCACATTAAGGGGCTGACACACACACACATACACACACTCACACACTCACACACACACAGAATGTAATCCTTCATTTGCATGTGAACAAAATAACTACTGATGATGTCGGAGAGTACACTGGCCTCTCTAACAGAGCTGAAGTTGATGTGAATTTTTGAGCAGAAAGGGAACAAGTTCAGTGTGGGAGTGAGAGTAATTTTTGTTAGTTGAGCCCTTTTAGTAATGTAAGTGTAAGAATGATTGCTCGTGTTATTAGTGCGTGGAAGTCTAACTGGGAAATCAGTTGAAATGCTGAACGTGTGGCAGACACCTTAAAAAAAAAAACATTTTGCACAATAGAGTCTGTACCGCAGGAGAACATTTTCATCTTTTTCTGAAGTTCTCTCATCTATCTTATCTAATCAAAGCTTTCAAAGGCCAGAGAAGAGATTCTACTGACAAGTTTAATCTACCACAAAATGACATTACAACACCTCCTTGTAAAGAATCAAACATATTAGAAATCCATGCTTTTCAGAAGGCTGAAATTGGTCAGCCTCTAAAGAAGAATTCAGATGTATACTCTTTTTTTCTGACCATTACACATGACGTACCACCAATGTTGATAAAATCGAGTTAAATGCAAAGGAGGTCTGGTTTGGTGTCTTGGTGCACAGAGGGAGTTCTGACCTACACACAGTCATTGGGTTCTCTGCCTCCAGAGGCTCACAGCCCCCCTGCTGGGTTTGAAATCTGTCTTTGCCTTCAATCTTGTGCCTTCACTCCCGTGTCTCCACCTCCACTTCAAAATAACAGCAGCCAGACATATTGAAAACAAAAGGGGCTGTCCTCTCACCCCTTTGCACCAATAAAATAATTGTTTTTAAGTGCGGGGCTGACTTTCCCCTGATGGTTCAAGTGTCGGCCAGCTGCCTCGGGCAGATGTTGGCATTTCCGTCAGATTGATGCTAGCACAGAAAACAGGTTGCATAGAAACAGCTGCACAGATGTGATTTTTTTCTGCAGTTGTATAGAGTTTAGTTTTGTTGCTGTGTCTTTGTCGCAGCACTCGTGGAAGTTACGCAGTATTACAGGCATAGTTTAACACACACTTGACTTTCTATAGATCAGTTAAACCGTGAAAAGTGTTTTGTTCCTACACATTTGCATAGAAGAGGTGAGTTAACGTCTACTTTACATAACTGCAAATACACTCATCAATGCTTTTTGCCCCGTTGAGTCTAAAGCTGTGTTGAAGCAGGTCAGTTTATTGCACATCATAGTCGTTGAGAGAGGAACACACAGCTTATTGTGCAGATCTCTGATTCTGTTTTTGTGTGGTTTGTTTTGTTTCTCTTGTTTTTTGTTTTTTTTTCTTGGTTGGTGAAGCACCTTTTTTCACACCTGAGAGGACACGTTCAAATCCTAAGAGTCAACAGAGCTTGATTACATCATAACACAATTTATGTGCTTGTTGTCTGTGAAATAGACTTTATATATTTTAGCCAGCCTCACCCCTCATAATATGACAATCGTATTATCGTTATCAGAATCACAGCTCTGCTGCTTATTTGAATGTTTGGCTTAAGTAGATAAAACAAAAGTGAAAGATTGTGTTAGGAAGTAGATATATATTTATTTGTCTCTGTGTGAACTAGGATCTTTTGGATGATGAATACCAGAGCCACGTCATAACTGCTCCTCACAAAGATTCTCAGCCAGAAAGGGAGATTAGGATTCAAACATCTACAGTTTGACGTCAAATCACATTGACGAATACTCAAATACTTGGTTTGCACATTATCTCTATTTCAGTACATGTTTAAGTTAATTAAAGGGAGGTAAACAAGCTGGAGGACTGTGACAGACAATGTTGCCCATTGTGGTCTGTGTAACACAAAGATTTAGACATACCCATTTTCTTTTCCAAACACAAAGTCACTTCTTGCATCAAACGATTTTCTCTCCAGCTTTTCTTGGTCTTTAGGAGGACATAAAGTGACGCATAAGAAAGACTCAGCACCATCAGCCCTTATTAAAGGAAATTAAAACGAATGGTGACACACTAGTCTGTGTTACTGTTGGTTTTTTTCTGGAAAAGAAAAAAAAAAAAACAATCTGACCCACATTGCGCTCGGGCTTGTTTTGCTCCCAGAGCTAAATCCAGAACCAGAGCAGCCCTGAACATTTAAATGAAAAAATAAGCTTCACAGGGAGTTGGGGGTTGGGGGTTGAGAGAGAGGGAGGGGGGCACTCTAATAAAAAATCACCAGTCATAGGAAATGAGGATTGCCATTTCAACTGAAAAAATCCTTAATTATATAATAAGGCAGCCTAGTTGGGGCTGTGCAGGCAAGATAAGAGCAGTAGCTGCATGCTGTTTAAAGACCTTACAGTTAAACAGTGTGTCAACTCCACTAGATGTGTGTTTAGTGAGATGGCTTAATTTTTCTAGAGTGTTATACATGGATACAGAGTGTTTAAGGTGCTTCTCTTTGACCCAACCTGTCTAATAAGGCTCTGGTAGTAATGTTTTAAACACTGGGACATTGCTACAGTCTGTGTTTTTCAGCTTCAGAGTATGAGATAAAAGCCAGTCAGACTCTGTGTTTCTTTACTGCTAAGGCACACAACATGGAGTGCTTTCCATACTCAGGAGAGTTCTTTTTTTCATGCATTTTTTTTCCTCTGGACGTGTCTCCGAATAAGGGTGAGACAGAGGGTTATGTGAAGCTGACGGCAGAGGAGATTGCTGTTAAGAGATCACAGCATTTTTCTTTCTCCCTGCCTGTTTTCTCTCTCTCTCTCTCTCCTCTCTCTCTCTCTCTCTCTGCATCGTCAGTGTTGTTGGCCTTTAGTAGGCATCTGGATTTTCAAAAGACATTTTATTAGTCTGAGTTGCTCTTACTCACAGGGCAAAGGTGGTAAGTCATGTACAGTATTTCATTTTTATCCCCCCTTGAGTTTGGACCTGCAGAAGAAGTCGGGTCAAGTCTTTATATTTCCCCCTCATGCCTCTTTCTCTCTTGTCTCGCATACCTACTTTGTTTTATGCCGCGAGTTACATCAGCAGAAAGCAAAGCTGAGACACACCGCTGAAAGTACAGAGAATATTTTTAGTAGGTTCTAGCCGGCTTTTATGAATCATGCGATTACAAAGGAAAGCATAAAAGTCTGGGTGCAAAATGCTCAAATGAAAAAAAAAATAATCCTGTGTTACTCTTCTTATTCAACAGCCGATGTTGTTTTTTCAAGTAGTCCTTTCACATTATGCATGGCAACATTTACGCTGCAACCTTTACTAGTTTATTAGCATGGTGGAAGTCTTCTCTAGCGATGTGCTTGTTTTGTGTTGTGCATGTTTCTACAAAGTGAATGTTACTCCTATGCATACTACACAGCATGTAGATAATATTTAGAATATCATACTGGATTCAACCCCAATTTTGTCTTAAAAAATCTCACTCCTGAACCATTTTACATTTTGTAATTGAATATTTCAGACGCAGTAAGTATTCACAACCTAAAACATTGTCCATTGAGACAAAAACATGAATCCAGTGATGTGTTCTTTTATTTGAATGTGTCCCAGAGCAAGTGGGGAACTATTCTTAGGCCCGTCAGTCGTGTTTGATCTGCTCTCTTCTCCGCTGTGTTTGTATGCAGGCGCCAACCCGTCAAGGCCCGGAGGTTTCCCCGGTGCTAACAGTCCAGGGCCCGTGGCTGACCTGTACGGACCCAGCAGCCAGGATTCTGCTGTGGGAAACTACATCAGTGCTGCTAGCCCCCAGCCCGGCTCTGGGTTTGGCCCCAGCATCACAGTGAGTACCCAGATGCAGACTTTGTTTTGCACATTGAGCTCTGCTGCCTTTTCTGTGTCAGAATAGTTCCACTAAATCTAGAGACTAAGCCAATGCATGCTGTTTGTAATTGTGGCTATCTGGAAAAAAAAAAGATAAATACCAGAATTTTATCATAAAACTGGGCTTACTGATGATAGAAAACCATATTCTTCTACTTAAATGATCAAAATGAGCACCACCTGGCTCTTGGCAAATAAGCTAAATCCACATAAGCACAAAGCCACCATTCATTACAGTTTAATAGCAAGAGCTGATCCTCCACTGTCATTGAGTTCAGAGGTGCCATAAGTGTTTTGTACATCAGAGTAAATCCTGTCCGAACCCTCAAAGTTATCTGTGTTAAATGCAAATGTTTATTCCCCTTAGCTGTTGCACAAATCACCTCACTTCCGACTCTGTGTCACCTTCCCAGAACAAATTTCTTTTATTTTTAGAAACCCATCTGTCCCAGCACTTGAGCTCGCTCTGTCACCAGGACAAAAGCTTCCAAGCAGGTTTTGTCTCACACAGTGTCCTTGTCCAGGTGTAGTTGCTCGGCCAGGTGCTGTTGCAGGGTGCCATGTCCACTCATAAGTGTAACACTGGACCGTGTTTATTGCCTGTGGATGTGTGCCCTGGCCTGCGTGTGGGTTTAGGTGATTTGCCACTACAAAATGCTTGGAAAGCCTCAACCCTAGTCTCACTGCCAACTAAGCCATAGCCTGTTCGGACAGTGGCGCCTTATGATAATGGAGGCAAAGTAATGTACAAAGTAGGTTACACTGTGCAGTAACCCCAAAGCATAATAGTAGCTGATTTAGTGTTCATAAGCTGTATGTTCAAATGTAACACATCAGGGGAAGTTTTATGAGAACAGATGAGGACATATTTGAGTGCTGTGCTTGTCAAACGATATAATTCCATCAATCTTCTTAAGTATTTTGACTAAGTTGACTAATTTACTGTGTTTTTGCAAGCTTAGTTAATGCGTACCACTATGTGAAATAAATCCTGTTTATAATACACAAGTGAATAAGTAATCTATTTAAGCAGATGATTTTTTAACTCCACTGATATTATTCTGATAAGTGATTCTACCTTCACCGTTGTCAGAGAAAATTAAATTAAATGATTGGATCAAGTTGTGTCAGTGTAAGATCAAGCATTTGAAAAAAGACACTCTGAGCATTTTTGCTGATCAAAAATAGTCTGTTACTGTTGTTGACAGTCACCACTGTCACTGTTAAACACATTGCAAATAAAGTTTGGAAAAAAAAACAAACATCACCCCCTCACTAGACATTATATTCTGGTCCTCTGACATCTGTGACTTTGCATGTGTACCAGTAATTCATTTGACCATAAAGCCATGAAACAGTTTAAGTTGTTTTAAAGAAAGGTGTCATCCAGAGATCAGTTTTGATTTTGAAAATCTTGGAGCGGACATGCACCATAGTTACAGTTTAACTCCAACAAGGAAGAGCGTTACCAAATACCAGATACCAAACAGCTTAAACCACCCTTCATGATGAGAAGTGTAATTCTCATTATTCTGAATGAGATGTTTACAGGAAGCACTTTTATTCAGATCAGGCTACAGTTTCAGTTGAATTGAGAAAAATAAGTGCATATGAAAATAGACATCAGAGAAATTAAAGCCCCTATTGGGAACTTCCATCTGCGTTCATTTCTCCTGCCTGTGGAAAAAGCGGTGCCTCTTCTCTCTTTCCTAATCTTTTCCTGTGAGGAATAAAAGACTCTGCTGCTGACAACTACCTGGCATGATCAAATCTTGTCACTGATGCTTTTGTAGGATATGAAGATGCAGCATGCTTCATAACAAGGAAAAAACCCTCACAGGAGCTTTAAAATGAGTGCTACAGTACTGAGTGCAAAAGTAAAGCATGGTTCATATTTGTGGTAAAAAATAATAAGCATAACCAAAGAAGAAACTGGATGTTTGACATAAGATACAAAATAAAAACCCACACAGCAGTATCTAAATCCGGTCCAATTAAACCAATTTTCTATAATAGTGTGGATATTTTGTCTTATTATTGTGACTTTGTTGTGAAGAAGGGGACAAAGATCAGACCCTCTAAAAAAGCCACAATCAACTACTTGTTTACTTACCTTGTGTTTTGGTCTACAAGAGACCTCTCTGAATAATTGATCTCAAAGTGAAACATCCGAATTTTACGGCCTCTAGCGAGTGCATGAAGGCTGAGCTCCCAGTCTCCCTCCCAGGCTGCAGGTCCAAGTTGGGTTTTTTTTTAGGTATTACACAACTGAACTGAGTGACACTACATAGGATATGAAAATAACACCTGCTTTCTCAAAGAAGTTAATTAATGCGTGGCTTAGCTGAGGTGGAATAACAACAAGCCCATTAATACTGCAGGCGAGTGCTGCCAGACTAAGAGGTGAAGACACTCCTTCCAAACTTTGTAGCCTGCATCATTAAATTGATTTACTTCCAAAACCACCCAAAAAGTACAGTGAAGATTAACAGTGGTTGTTTGTGGTGAGTGCTGTAATTCTTAAACAAATTAAAGGCACATTCTGTTCATTTTAAGGTAATCTCTTAATTTTTTTTTTTGTGCATCTATTCTACAATAAAAATCACAAAGGAGAACTCCTGCAGTACATTAGATTATTGGGATTAATTGTTAAAGATTTATCAAGGACGTGAGACTAAATGTTGTTTGTATGGGGTGGTGTCACTGGGGGCAAGTGTGAAAATCGCTCATGAGAGAGTAAAACAGTTTTTTATTAATTTCAGTAAGTGTTTGTAATTGATTTATGATACCCAAACAAAAAACAGAGCTTAACAGAAAAACACATTTTATTGGCTTTTTGCCTCCCTAAGCAAAGCCGCTCTTATTAATTGTTTTAGGTCCACTGGCTATCTGCCATAATCTGTTGGTTTCAGTGGAGGAAGCAAAATATTTGTTATGAAAGACTGGGCTGGCTCATTTTCAAAGCAGATTTACCAGCAGATAGTTTACAGATGGAAATGAGGCGATTTGTTTCTATTATTTTCCATTTGTTGCAACAGTTTGTAGCCACAGTTTTGCACGGAGCTGCGAAATATTAGAAAAAAAACAGACAGGAGCAGAGGATTCTGGGTGGACATGCAACTTCAAAACGGTGTCAAAGGGCCAATTTCTAAAAGGGAACAGTCACAAATTCACAGTTTTTACTTAACTTGTAAAATCCAGGTGAGCCTCTGTCAGTCCTCTACAGAATATGAAATTGTGCCTGTGATACCTGGCACTAAATCACCACTTCTGAATTACCCGCTGAATAAAACAGAGTGCAATAAAGCAGAGAGGTGATGCAGCAGCCATGCGACATCCTGCTCTCAGCTAGATGATCTCTCTATTCAGAACATTAAAATAGGAAATGATTCAGAACTAAAATGTGCTTTATAATTCATTTTCTCTTTTCCTGAGGATGCTGTTGAACTGATTACACGTAGGATCATCATATGTCACAACCTCACGGATGACTTCAGAGTCGCTGATTTGTAGCTCAGTCTCACGCTTCAGCGGTTTTATTAATCCCTTTAGCCAATATCAAAACAGCCACTGTGAAGAAGAACTAATGAACTTAACTGTTTTTTTTATGCCAGACAATTAGAGTGCAATTAGCTGATTGGAGTGATAAAGACAGATAATCGCTGTGGAAAGTGCTCCTCTTTTCACTGCTGTGTTTGAATTCAAGGATTTCTTCAGACCTGTCAGCAGCAGCTCTATTCACAGTATCCTGATTACTGAGCTGCATAATGAAAAGCATTCAATACTCCAAAACACACTGAGCTCACTAACAGGTTTATGATCCTGTTTTCTGCATGCTTTCAGATTAAATCAGGCTGTATGTTGGCATGAATGAGGACTGTGTGTTTATTTCAACCCATTTCACACATACAGTATGGTTAAATACAGCAGCTTGGTCATGGGCCCGACACTTCAATGAACTCTGCAGGTACCTCTTTCAGATCTTTTCTGGTTCTGGTCAGGTAATGTAGTAAAAAGAGCGCAAAGTCTGCTCAGGGCATTGATCGGGCATCGCGATGGACGGTCCAAACAGACATGCAAATTTGAAGATGTATGTTAAGCTCTGTGGTTCGAGTGGTTCCCCATAAACAGAGGCTGCTGCCCTTGGTCCAGGACTTGGCTCTGACCCTCTGCCCCATACTGCTGCCCTTTACACTCTCCTTCCAATAAGTCCTGTCTCTTGTCAGCTGGTCTGCCAATGAAAGGGGCCATGGCTCAACAAATTAACTAACCCTAACTGGAGGGTGTAGATAGTCTGTAGTTTGTTTTTGTTTTTTTCTAAAATATGGTAGCACTTGATGTATGTTTGTATCCTACAGTATAAAGTATTAGCGTTTTGTTATGCTACAGTATACAATGTTCTTTTATGCTAGCCTAATGCTGTGTTCGAGTTACCTCGGAAGTCAGATGTTGGAGCTGAAAATGACGTCACACCTGAGTTACCAGTGTTTCAGCTACCAAGCCGGAAAAAAAGGCAGAAAATCTGAGGCAGAAACAAGATGGCTACATCTACGAACGTTATTTTAGCGCTTGCCTTGTCCAAATATAACAAGGACAAGGCAAGTGCTAAAATAACTTTCGTAGATGTAGCCATCTTGATTCTGCCTCTGATTTTGCTTTTTCCAACTTGATAACTGAAACACTGGTAACTCGGGTGTGACTTCATTTTCAGCTCTGACTTCTGAGGTAAATTTAACGCAGCATAAATCACTGCATTATGCTATCTAACATTGTTAGGTTATATTATCTGATGTTGCATCTCATAAAATAAAATGAATGTTCTGTCATATCATGTCATGTTACTCTGCATTACACTACGCAATGGTCCAGTTATGTTATGGTAACTTATGTTCAAGTCATGTTACTTTACATCATGTTATGTTAAGTTATATTTTTTTAAGTTACGTTACGCTATGCTTTGTAACATGAGCTTATGCTACACCATGTTATGTTAAATTACTGTATATAATTTTGAAGTTTTTTTTTGTCAAATTAAACTATGTTGCACTTTCTTACACTTGCTTTTTAAACATTTATGTTGCACTATATTCTAAAACACTATGTCGTATAACAATCCTTATGTTACACTTTGTTGTGTTTTATGTTATGTCACATTATGTTAACACAACATGTAACTACATAACGTTACATTTCCTTATTATTTAATTTGTATGGAACTAGCATTAATCCTGCTATACATGGGAACAACAAGTGTGATAACTTGTGTATGTGTAGTTTATTAGTAGCTTTTTGAAGCTTCTGTGAGAAACTTTTGAATGGTGTGAGGGTTAAGGTCGGACTGCACAGTAGGCCTCAGTGGGCTGATCTTGTTCTGTGCATGTGCCGTTCTGAATTAAAACAAAAGTCTGTTTCTTTAGTGTGCTGGAAAATGTGTGGTCTGACGAATCCCCGTTGGCAGTAGTTACAAAAATACAAAAGACATGATTAATTAGTGGTGGTGGTCTTGTTTATTTTTGAAGGTTGTAGAATGGCATCTGGATTAATTTCAGTTAGTTTAATTTTCAACCAGAGTAGTATTGGTCTTTTGCAATGCTAACAAATCACTAAAAATTCTCTCGATTACAAATGTCTTTTGAAATGCACCATCATCCTTTTTGTTTGCTTGTTAGTTTTAACTAAATTATACACTCTTTTTTACCTTACTGCTTTGTTTTGAATGTGAAATTTGCACATTTTTGTTGCTAACCTGTCTGCAGAATCCCGCACATGCCAAACTGACTTTGAGGAGGTACCTGTGCAGTCATATTTTGAAGCTGAGGGCCACTGACCAAGCTTCTGTATTTGATGAATTGGGGTTCAGAATTCAATCATATTATTCTCCACTCTATTCTTCTCAGAGATTATTATTACTTGAAACTTTTGATGTCTATGAATTGATATTTTCAGGATGTACTGTAACATTTTAACATCTTTTACCATGTCCTGCTTCCTGTGGTGATTTTTGCATTGTTTCTCCATGACAAAAATATATATATATATTTACAACCTGTTTGATATTTATGACAAAGTAGTCTCCTGCTCTGCTACTGAACATGATCAAACTGAATCAAAAAGTTCACATTCATGCTAGCTGGAAAATGAAATGATACTCACTTTTCTCTCCTTGAAATGCATACTGACAATCGCACTAACTGTACACTTTTAGGGCCCGTTGATTGCGACAGCTTTTACAAATGGATACCATTGAACAGGTGGCCGGTTGCCATCTCATCAGAGGTATTGCATTTTATTTACTGTGCATTTCTATCAGTCTCTCTCTGATATGTGTTCATCACATGATTGGTTGTTTATTCACCCTCCTTTTAATACCAGAGCTGGTAGTACAGTGTGAGTGTGACAGAGGGTGTGTGGCTTCACAAATCCAGGGGGCTCTGTTAGCGAGATAACCTTTATTGTCGCCAAACAAACAGGAAGATCATTTTAATCCAAATCATCTGAAATCAGTTTGTTTTAGTTAAATCTCAGACTTGTTTCGAGGCAATGATCATATTTAAGTCGCACACTCACACGTGTTACCAGTTCTGCCTTTATTTCTTTCATTTTTCTTACTAATATTCTGATTTTACCTCTTAAGTGAACTTTTATGCAACCATTAGGTTGTCCCCTAAGGTTATAATTTCATCATAATTAGACCGGCAGATCTTTCAAGTATATTACTTCTTAAAGGTTTTTGAAGGTTTGTATAACCTGAACTTGGGTTTCCAAGAATCTCATCTCACTCATTTACTGCTATAAAACTCTCCTCTATAAATTCACTGGCCTTTAACCGACAAATTTTTCACAAACAGTAAATGTTTATTACGAACTGAATATTTCAGTTTCATCATGTTTATTTTGTCCCTGTAACTCATGTCTTTTGCTAACAGCGCCCCCTGTAAGGTGTGTACACTAGAATCCATAAAACCCATTCACATTGTTGTGAGCTCTTGTGTGCTTCCAGCTTCTTTGTAGTTCTATTGTGTGATGTGTTGACCATGTCTGTGCTCATTTAACATTTTATTTTTTTCCCATTTAAGTTCATTTTCAAACACTAGAAAGTAGTTGGACATGCATGCATGCATGATTGCGAAGCTCTAAAGGACGGTCATTAGAAGTTTAGAGTTTCTAAAATACTAACACACGTGTCTTAGCAGGGTGGTCCGCACTGTAATGATCTCTTCTATTAAGGTTGCAGCAAGTTTTCACCTGCTGCACTTATTTATCACCGTAGTCAGTCCCTCAGTAGGATTTGAAAATGTCCCCCCCTCCATTTTTTTCTTATTATGCATTTCTATGATACAGAAATGACAGTTTTCTCATGCTGCGACTTCCCTCTTTCTTCTTCTCTGTCACCCAGCAGAGTATATCTGGTGGCCCAGGAAAGACAGGACGAAGTTTCTAATTGGCTTTGTGCAGGTGATGCTCTCCAACTTCAAGCACTACAGCATCACCCGGGCAAAAAGAACGAAAGTCGGAACCACAGGAAGAAGAAAAGAAAACGTTAGTCATCTCAGAAAAATAACTGCTGTACTATAATCCAAACCTCCTATAACTTTACAACCTGGTTTGGTATGATGTTTCACGTCGATTTCATTCACCTGTTTCCTTTCCTCTGTTAGCTTTTTGTTTTTGTTAGTTTTTAGAAAGTCATTTTAGTTAAACCTTTTAATTTTTGTGTCATTTTATTTAATCTTTTAGTTTGTTTGTTTTAATTGGATTATGTTTGAAGTACGGGGGTCATAGCCAAGAAATTCTGAAGTCATGTCTTCATCTTTGTATCGGTTAGTGTAACGGAGGAATGATCAGTCTTTCCGCAAAAATAAAAGAAGAAGCTCAGTGCGGAGAGATGCGGTGACAAAAAAAAAAAAGAAAAAATCAATTTTAAGGAAAATTTAAAGAGGGTATCTAAGTAATAAATCTTAGTAGCTGTTTTATTTCTTGTGATGTCTCATTGTTAACCATAATTACCTATTTTTGGGCAATACAAAGAGGACTCCAATATTTTTATGGTCCTTTTTTATAAGTGTTGTTTTTGTTGTTTAGAAATATATATATATGCTATAACAAATTTCATATAACTACATTGTGAATTCAAACTTGAGAAAAAGAAATGTAGCTGTACATATTATTCCAGTCACTGCATATAACCAACTCAGTGAGAGAATAGCATATTTTTGTGATGGTGTGTCAAAAGAAAACATGTTATAGCGTGTGAATAGAAGAAAAAAAGCTGTAAACAGTTATTATTCTACCTTTTTTCTGCTGGAAAACGACCCCGGAGACTGAACAGAACATACTTTTGCTCTGTAAATACTGAAGCTGAATAATTTTACATAAAGTGTCATACCAGCAAATTTACAAACGGAGAGTTAAGTCAACACAGTTTTAAAAGAAGTCATAAAAGAGCCTGATTGGTCTCTTTTGTCTAACTGTGCGAGATATCAGTATCATTTCAAAGAAGAAGAAGAAGAAAAAAAAAAGGTGATTTAATCCAAAGCACACTGTACTTAGAGGTGAAGATCAGAACTTGAACCAGGCGTTTTCCAGTGCTCTGTGCATCCTGACACTTTTATACTGAGAGGAACTTGTTAGTCGTACGTTCTTGTTTGTTTCATCTTGCTTGTTCCTGATTTCAGAAAACACAAAAATCCGGGCTCTTCTGTTACCGGAGTCCTTTTTAATGTACCACTTGTTCTCTGAATCGGTTCTTTTTCTCTTTTTTTAATGAATTAGGAAGAGTAAACATTTTGATACCATACCTCAGCCTTTGTGACTTCTATTGTGGAATCATGGGGCAGGTTTAATTTATTCTCGTGGCAAAAACAAAAAGAAAACACTGAAAGGTTAATAAAGCGAGTAATCATTGCACTGTGAGTAGTGAAGTACAGGCCATTTTTTCCTATTTGCACATGTATATGTTGGCTTTTAAAAACGGCCCTGTGCTTTGGGATAGTATGAAGGATTTATGGGTAAATGTATTCTGGATTAGATGAACTCTTTAAAGTTTTGTGACGTTGGAAATATAACTGATATGTTGCAGTGTACACTTGGATTTCTTTCTATATTAGACCCATGTCTCATCTGAGGGTATTTAAACAGGGTCGAGAGGCAACACTGAATTATTCACTCTCTGTCGTCGCTGCACCAGGTTTTACACAGTGTGAGTGCTAAATGGTTTTACTCAAACATTTAATAATAATAGTAATAATGATATTCTCCGGAGTGCAGTCCAGTTTCAAAAGTCATTCATGGGATGAAAGGTTGTTTTATTCTGAAAGTACTTAACCTGCTGCAGGTGTATTTGTTTTGTTTCATTTCTGACCCACCTTCTGTCTGATTTTCGTTGATTTCAAAACAACCAGGTAAAGAAATATGCTGGATTCTTCTACAGTAAATGAAACAGAGGTGTGATCAAGTAATAATTTAAAGAGTAAAGAGAAAAAAAATACCCTTGTAATGTTCAAATGTAAAAGAAAAGAAGAAATACAAAACTATAAAAAAAGAAAGATGCTTCTTTGCTGATTTCAAGTTTAATCAGAGTTTTATGGATACTTTGTGGTTTATATATGAATAATTGTAATATACTATTAAAATGTACTGTGCATCCATTGCTTTCTCTCTTTCCATTCCCCATCCTCAGAGATCCTCCTTCTTTTTGTTGCTCATTCATGTACGATTCATTAGTGTGTAAAGAAACCACAGTTAACTTGTAAACAGAGTGCTGTCTTTGATACCAGTGTAGTGGTCTTTGTTGTTCTCCCTTTGCTCTACCTCTCCTTTCTCTCATATCTACCCCTCCCTCCCCTCGCGCTCTTTTTCTATCTCCTGTAAGTACAACGTAGATGTTATATAGGACTCATTAATATAATACTCGTAGTGAATAGTGGATTTAGGACTCAGTCAAGGTAGACCTTTCTCTAAATGATCATGTTATTCAGATATTTGCAGACTCTTATTTTGATAGAGGTTCATTGTAACTTATTCCCTGTATGTTTGACTCTTTGATTTTTTTGTTTTTTGCCACTCTCACATGGTTTCAGCTAACCAAAGCTCTCATGGATGAACAATAGAGAAAGCGTTGCTGTAAGATGGAATTGTTCACAAGGCATTATTTGGATCCCCACCCTTGAATGTTTTAAAAGGGGTGTGCCATACTACCTTAAATGCTAATGCTAGATATGCAAAACTTGTATTATTATTTTATTTTTTTTTTTTTTTTTTGGTCGTTTTTTTTTTAAAGAGGGACACAAGCTATAATCATGAAAAAAAAAGATTTTATGTCATGAAGATCATATTTTTTAAGAACCATACCATAATGCTAATATCAGTCATAGTCAACTCAAATAACCTTTAATTAGTTGTGCACTATTAAAAATGTCTCAAAACTGGCATTTTTTAAGTTTATACAACTTTTAATCTCTAAAATTTTGCTCTTAAAAAACTTTTATTATAAATTCTCACAGCTCATCTGAATCGTGAACTGCTTTTATTGATCTGTTAGCAGTGTTGTGCACAAATATCTAGAATGAAGAGGTTTAACTAAAAAACTTTACATGCTGCAAAAGATTTGAAAACTTCTTAATGTTGAAAAATACTTTTAGATCAGGGCCCTAAATCTGTTTTTAGTATCAAATATTAGATTTTAAATTTATCGTTAAAGCTCAAAGGGTCCTTAAAATTCATGCAGTGTCTTTGTCGGACACTGAATGAAGCCCTGCTGTACTAACATCAGCGGCACAAACAACACATTTTACATACGGACATTCAGTCTTGGAACTCCGACCAGCACATCTAGTTATTTTTATTAGTTTGATTTTACTGAACAGAATGACATTTTATTACAGTTGTTTTTCTAAATAATTTCACTTCATATAGTTTTACAGTTGAATCATGTGTAATAATATACTCATTTTTTTCAGACTGTATAGACCATCAGATTACATACAGTTTGTACAGTGATGGCAGCTTTGTAGAGACACCAGTAATTTGGAGTTAACCCACCGAGTAAACAGGACACACTGTGTTGTTTATAAACAGGGAAAAATACCCAAAGATGATGTCCACATGTTTGACAAGTCAAATAACATAAAGCTTATATAAATAATGATAATTGCGTAATATATGACTAAATCTAGCAAACATGTTCTCGATAATTATGCAGATTTTTTTCTCCGTTTGCACATTAAAGTGTCAAAAAATAAATCTAGATTCGATTAGCGGTTAATGGCACAGGAGTTGTGCCAAGCCTTGTAGTTGATTTTATTCTGAAAGGATCAAAACAGGGTCCTCTAGCTCATTTGTCTTTAATTTATCTGAGTGTTTTTATCAAGTTTCAGACTGAAGTCAAAACCACCTACGAACAGATAGAAGAAGCTCATCAAGAGCTGCAGATGACTCTAGTTTCATTACAGCTTCATCTAAAACCCAAGAACTGCAACACGTGCTGAACTACATTACCTTGTTTGTTTCACTGTTGAAGCGCCTCATGGCTCTCAGACTATAATTAACCCTCTTTGACTGAAAGAGAAGAAGAGAAACTTGAAACGGCTCATTTTCCCTCACACAAAATGAAAAACTTGAGTTGTTTTGTGATCCTGTAGCTTGGACTTTAAGGTAGCATGGCTCTGTTGCTGTAATTTTCCTTTTCTCTCAAACTGACAGCAGTTTACAGCTGATGAATGTTACACATCTTAGTAGACTAGCTTATCCATTCGGGGGAGAGGGGAGGGGTCTTGGTTTAAAGAAAAAAAATAATCAAAAAAGATAAAAAAGTCAACCTGAGAGGTGTTGACATTTTTAGTGTACTACCGTATCCATTTAAACTTGAATCTCGAGGCAAGTGCTAGGCAATGGCCAAACTATTTCCCCCCATCCCTTTTTGGGGAAATCCCACCCTGAGAGCATGCAGACTTCTGACCTTTCTGTCGCCTTGGGTTCAAATCTGTGCTGTGAATGCGAAAAAGTCAGACAACATACAAGGATCGTTTCAGGCTCAGTGTTTAAACCGACTTTTATTGAAGGTTTCTGAGCATTTTCACCCCGACAGAGGCTCATTCATCGTGGTGCTAATGGTTTTAAAACCAGACAATGTGCCCTTATCTCTGAGAGATACTGGATACTGTCATAGTGACCACAAAGTTAGTGTCCCAGCCTACAAAGTGAGTCTCACTGTAACACAACCATCATTATAGTGTTTGCTTCCTTGTCACAGGATAAAACAGAGACGGCTTCATGGTCAGAGATCTGAGTGAACCCTTTAAGACGACAGAAACGACACATGTTGAACTATGCTGTTTTTATTTTGGGGTGGATTTTCCCTTTAGTCCCATCATCGCTGTCTCACCCACACCCACTGATAAATAAATACATGAAATTGCAATATCTGTGTAAAGATGAGTATATACTTGCAATTTTCACTCATTTGATTAGACTGGAGACCTCAGCTGTATACAGTTATCCTCACACACACACACACACACACTTACACACAAAGGTTCATTATTAGCTTATGTTCACCCCCGGCGTGTTGTTGAGTTGGGAGCAGAGCGCACAGCCTGGAGGGGAGCCTGCGAGCTCTTCAGACACACTGCATGGACGTCAGTGTGAGGCTCTGCTGTGCTTCCATGTTTGTGCACAGAGCTCTCCGCACCGCCGTCGGCCCATTCCTAACACTTGCCCCCTTTTTTTTATGTTAACCGACTTTTTATGGCGAGAGACAGACAGACTTGACTGACATCTGAAAGCATCTTTCAGGTTATCATATGGCTTGCTTAAGCCCTGTTGTAAAATATACTAAAAAAAAATAATAATAATGGATGGGGGTCTCTCACATATCAAATGTGGAAAGTCTAATTTTATATTTGTATTTTCAAATAATAATATTGACAAAAAAATGTCTGTGAAAGGTTTCCATCCTCTACTGTGGTCCAGAAATTGATGTGTCTGTCTGGAAAATAAATAAAATAAACTGAATTGTTATATTACCTGTTTTCATGCTTCATTGTTTTTCTATCTTTTTGATTTTTTTGGTAAAGATGGAAAAAAATGTTAGAGATGAAAAAAGTGAAACTAATCTATCCCAAATTTACTGAATCATACCGTCATAAAGGGATTCACTTTCCTTCATTTTAAGCATCTGCTGACGTCCCACAACTGAACGCTGACAAAAAAAAATCTGTCGACTGTGCCTGAATTTAATTTAAAGGGTGCTTTTCTTTGCGTGTCACATTTCACTCAGCGTTTTTGGATCCTCTGAGGTTGCTCCAAAGTCAGCAGGATTAATAGATCCTGAGCCCTGAGATGCATTCAGGGACCTCGTGAACAATTGAGTGCTGGCGTGTAATTCTGCTGCCCCTCAGTGGTGGCTCACCACGCTGGGAAAAAAGAGAGGCAGCAGCGCTTTCAGGGGGAGAGAGAGAAAAATCCCAGCATCCCGTCAGTGCTTTATTTTTTCATCAGCGGCATCACATGGAGAGCATCAATATTAGCCGAGGCTCAGGGAATAAACGGGCTGAGGATGTGATGAGTAGATGAGCAAACAGGCGGCTGCATGACAGGCCTTTTAGAGACGTACAATAGCAGAGAGGGTGATACACACACTCTCTCACACACACAAACACATGAAGTATGAGGCTTTACTTTTGATGTGTTTGTCACAGTGTTTGGAGAATTTCATTTCACATGTCAGGAGCAAAATTCACTCTCTTTTTAGGTGGAGACAAAGAAATAAATTACAGAAGAAGTGAAAAAAAAAATCTTCAACCTGCAAATGTCAAAGACTTTCTCTCTCTCTGTCTCTTAAAGGTTGTTCAGTGTTTCATTTAGGTTCAGGTGATCACATGCGTAGGTTAATGAAACAATGACTGAATACTAAAGAGTATCCTCCTGCAGGTTTTGAGCACATGAGTTACATGTTTATTGTGGTTGGTTCTCATTGTTAAACATAGTGTTTGTGCTGCATTAAATTCAGGTATTCAGGTTTTTTTTAATGCTTGTCAGGTGAGACCAACACCCCGACAGCTTCATCACTCATTCAGACACCGTGATCCATAATTCTGACTGAGATCAATACTGTTCCCGGCTCTGTTTTTTCACAGCCGAGCCACTACGAGTTTAGATCACACTGCTGCTGCTGCTGCTGCCGTGTGTGTGTGTGTGTGTGTGTGTAATGAGCGTAATGGTAATCCAATTGTCTGGATTATTGTTTCACTTTCACAGAAAATGCTTTTGATTTTTGGCTTTTTTTTTTTCCAACAGAGAAGTGTGGGGCTTTGTCACAAAATATGTGAAATTGTACAGATCGGAAAAATTTACAACACTACGTAATTTGATGTTTGAGCAGATAAATGAGGCACGTGTGAAAAACAAGTTGAAGGTTTTGGGATTTCAGTTTTCAGAAAATGTATTTTATTAAATATCTGTATTTTCAATTTGAAAATTTAGTAAAGAAAATTTAGATGTAAAATGTACTCAAGACTCATACTGATGACAGTACAAATATAATGTAATTGATCATCAGTGTAATATTAAAACCTGATGTTTAGATGCCCTGAAAAATGTAGCTGTGAATGTTTCTTTAAACTAAATTCACATCCTTTTTTACTCAAATACTTTTTCTCTTTTGTCTATAAATTTGTCTTTACAAATAATTAATACAATAATATTTCTCTTTGTAAACTCATGGTCCAGTGATCAGTCAATGAATTTGCACAAAATAGAAATTTTATTGCCAGCTCGTGACCTGCGATTTGATGTGCTGGAATCACGAAGAAGAGAATTCAGTAAGATGTCTGAAAAGTTTAAATAGATTTATTATTATAATGTCTAAAACAAACACAGAACATACATACATACTGTCACTGAGATTGAGTGTCTATTTGGAATCTGTCCTGGTGTTTTTGGTTCAAAGATACAGTAGACATTTAAGAAGACATACAATAAAATTAGATTAAAAAAATAGATGAAAGAATTAAATATTTTATAACTGTAATTATATATTAACATAGAGGAGGATGAGCTTTGCAGAAATTTTAAAGGTCATGCCTGAGCGCAAATTTCTTACACTAATTGATACAAAAAGGGTTCATGCAGACAGACAATACTTGAGTCTGTTTGCATTAACACAAAGTGCAATTTAGAGACTTGACATTATATAATGACGGGAGATGATGGGAGGAGCCTATAAAGCCCAGACTAACCAAACACAGCATGTCCAGCAACAGGTGTCAATATATAAAAAAAAGATTTAATAGTCTTATATTGGCGTAACGTTGTTGTAGAGTGTGAAAGTAACCATGATTAAAGTTCCTCTAAGGTGTCAAAAAAGGAAAAAGCAGCTCACAGATATTCGAGGTTTAATTTTGTAAGTGCACATTTCTTTGTGAGCCTTTTTTTGATGACTAACTATGAAAATATGAACAGCGAGTGTTTATGATCCATGAAATACTGTGAACTGGAGGCCAATAAGCTTGCAGTCGTGCAAAATAGGCCTCAGTCGTCATGTTAAATATGATCACAAACAGAGAAATTCTGCCCCCGCTGAGGCCAAATGTTGCAACATTGTGTGACGCAACAAAATGTTCATTCATGCATGGACCTCCAGTAAGGACATCTGAAAGGTAATAAAAATGTTTCCGTCGCTGTCCGAATTTGAATCTTGGAGGGTTTGTCAGATTTAATTCCAACAGCAGGTCTGACTGTAGCGCGTCCAGCAGGTCCTGGTCACTGTAATTAGCAGACAAATCCACCCAACGTTTGATGCCTTCACTTTCTGTATCCTTAACTCACAGGCTGTCTGACTGCTTGACCTTTCCAGTCCACCTGCCTTTAATTAAGTGCTAATTAAAAGTGCCATTATGATCAGAGAGCTCAGCACTCCTCGGCCCTCAGATACAACGATTCAGGTCTTTGGTGGAATGCTTCAAGACAATCAGGCGTCATTATGGGAGCTAAATGTCAGCTCACTGCAGAGAGAGGGAGAGGCTGTTGTTAATGTGACTGCAAAGTTTGTTTCAAAGACCAAATGTTGTGATATTTGAGCAGCAGGGTCTAAATATTAATATGTATCATCATCTGCATCTTTAATTTTTCTGTTTTTCATTTTTTCATTATGAAAAAATCAAAATTCACGGTGTTTACTAACTCACACAGTACAGCACAAACATATAATCACCAAACAAGAGTGTTTAGAGCAGCGTGTTACCAGCTCATTTGATGGCCTTATACCTCACACCATCCGCTCTGTATAAATTTCCCATGGGCCTTTGCTAACAGGCTCAATGTGACAGCTCCTGGCAAACACAGACACGAGCCACAGTGTGGAGAGGATGCAGCATGGCAACAAGCGCTGCAGCTGCCGTGGCGCCGTGATGAAGAAGAGATGTTCCAGAGGAGGGTCCTCTGCCTTCACCGCGTGAGGAAGAGGAGACAGGGAGGAAGAGCACCTGGATCTCATGCATATTCATGCCGCAGGAGAGACACAACCCTAAGTCTGTGCGAGGAGGACACCTCAGGGCCTCTCAGCATTCTTTTAACGCTAATTAAGAGCCAGTCTGAGCTGCTGGCATGTTTAATTGCCAATTACAGGTAAGGTGAGCTATAGATGAAAATGACAGGTATTTATATGCTACATCAGCCTCAATAATCAGCCTGTGTTTAAACCTTGAAAATGGGACTGAAATGAAAGGTTGGGAAGCATCCAGGATCTCTGCACAAGCCTCAGCATTGTAGGAATCCAAGTGCAATAATGAGCAATGTTCAATGGATATGCACTTAATTTTATGTGCATCACTAAATTATCTCCCTGCACAGCCATGTAATGGTTGCTCCTCTTTTGAAGCGTAAAATTTTTTTGACAGAGCTGTGTAATAGAGTCAATAGTTGATGTGCAGACTGCTGTGGATGGGGGGAGATGAGGCACTCAGGTGGCTGTTTCCTCGCAGACTGCAGGCCTAATGTAGCCTTTGGCATGGAAATTGACGTGACATTGATGGGCACTCTCCTGCCAGCAGAGAGGCATGCGCCTGCACAGCCTTCCAATTCACTAATAATTGCTGATTAAAAACTAGTTAAGAGTCCATGAAAACTCAAATGTGCATTAACCAAATGACCTTCTGGGAATGGCAAACAGGCGGAAGCCCAGAACGCAGACAGGGCCGTGCGTGGAAAAGAGTCCCTGGGCGGTTTTTGAGGAGGCGAGGAGGACGCAAACTGGAGGGTGCTTTGAGAGACTTTGAGCTTCTTTCAAGAAACAGTTTTGTTGTTTTAGACTTAATTCAATCGATATTTGGTTGTTGTTGAGCCCAGAACAACCTTTGCTTAGGCAAGAGGAGTGTGGTAATCAAAGAAGAGACACACAGAGAAAATCCTTAACGGACTGATGTGACTTAAAAATGGAACTTTGGTAACACTTTATTTGACGCCTATCTCTGTAACGTATTATGAATATATGTATAATGCGTTATAATCACGCTATAGCACTGTATAACTATAGTTATAAATACTCATAAATGATCTTAACGCTTCATAGCAATGATCATAATATTTTAAAGCATTTTATCATGACTTACAAGGTCAGGTATTATAATGAGTTATAACTGTTAACAACTTACTGACAATGCCCACATAGATAATGCAATGCAACAGTTGTTAACAGTAATAACACATTATAATACCTGACCTTGTAAGTCATGATAAAATGCTGTATAATATGTCGTGATTATTGCTAAAAAGCATATACATATATATAAATTTATAATGCGTTATAGAGATAGGCGTCAAATAAGCTTTTACCTGAGGTTTTAAAAACAAAAAAAACTTCTGCAGACAATAACTAGGACTGAATAAACTACAAAACGTTACATTTTGTCCCTTGCAGATTCAGTTTTTTGGCTGTAGATGAGTTTTGTGAGTAATGCATTACTGAGTAACCAATCACTGTAACTCCATCACTGTTTTCAGTCGTGTTTACTGTTCAAAGTCAATAACATTGTTAAAATTACAGATGTTCAAAAGATCTCATTACTTGTTACTATGCATCAAAAAGCTGTTTGGTTAATACTGATGCTAACTGCTAACATACAAACAATAGCATAGAAAAATCTAAATACAAAGATAGTTTGCATTATTGATTTGCTAACCTTAAGAGTGACAAACTAAAATCTTATTAACCAACATTGAAGATATTCAGGGCCTATGTTTAGAGGCAGATTTTCTGAGGTTGTATCCTGTCCAGCTCGAGTTTTACTACCTGATTCTTAGTTCTTAGGATCATGTCTTGTTTTTTGTTCATGTCCACGTCGCTTCCTTCGTGTCTCCTACTGATGCTTGTGTTCTCCATGAGTGGAGGTTGATAAAACTTTGCAGCCTGTGTGTGTCTGAAATAAAATGTAATTCATGGTCTGTGAGAAAAGATGTTAAGGGTTCTTCTTTCAGTTTGAGATGAATTCTAAATAATTATTGACTGTTTGTTTTATTTTCCTGTGTTTTTATTTAAAATCTGAACGTGTCCCAGTTCACCAATGAAAGGTGTCCCACTTAACCAACAGCGCCTTTAAAAGATTGTATTTGAGAAAGTCATCCATCCTGTGTTTAATATTCTTCTCTTTTTTCTTCTTGGTGTTATGTCTAGCTTTTCTGTTGTTTAGTATTGTATCATAAGACGGGCTATGGAATTAGAATCATGATTAAAACTAAGGGGGAGGTAAATCTATAAAATTATTATAATTTATTCATTATAATTTACCCAGATTACAACTATTTGAATGACTATGACAACTATGACGTAGGAGCAGCTCACTTCAGCCCCCGCAGAGTAAGAAGGAGACCCTCAAAAGATTGATGTCAAATCACCACCAGCTCCACAACCTGTAAGCCAAAAAGAATTGAACATACTGATCACAGGTGAGAATGACTTTAAGCTCATATGAAGTTTAAGATGTTTCCACTTACACTGCAGACACACTGGAGACTACCAAGATACTGAGGGACCCACCTCAAGCTTCTGCTCCTGCACACCATCATCTGCTTTAAATGCATGATATACTTTTCTTTTGATGATTTTTTTTTTATTAAAAGTTTTGAAAAATATGCTTATAAATAAAAAATCTTATAAGCAGATTCTGCTCACTCAGCAGCCTCGATCCTCAACTATGTAACGCTTACTATTAAAATCCTTGTATGAGCAAAAACTTCTAGTTACTTAGAAGACGTTCGGGGTGCTTATAAATATTTTTAAATGTTCATAAAAGCATTGTTAATGCAAGTCTAATCACTTGATCTGATTGGTGTTTATGAAAAGTAAACAAGCAGTTAACAAGCCTCTAATGAGAGCCTATAATAGCAAGGTATGACAAATGTGTCAATGACTTTTTTTTAACATTTATTAACACTTTTAATTATTTATAAGTCCTTTATGAGGTTCTTATAACTGGGTTATTTACTATCAATTAATGCTTATTACAAGGACCTTAATATAGTGTGCTACTGAAATTAAATAAAATACAATAAATAAATAAAGATTATAAATACGCTCATCCACTGAACCATTATTGGAAAAAGTAAAGATGGTTGTTGAGAAATTGGAAATGTTGAAATGTATTTAAGACACTTAGTTCCTTAGACCAGAAGATAAATACCAAAGGACGTTCCCAGAAGACATGGAGAAATGCATTTGCAGTGTGTGTATTACATTTGGCAAGTTTGATCTATCTATAAGCTTCGTTTTCAAGTGTCTGTATGATATTAATAAAATGTTTTTATCATGCAACAATTAACTGTTATCACATCATTCAAGAGTATGTATTATTCCTATGAAAGTAAGATAGTTGTTGTTAAATGTTAAGATTTTCACACGTTTTACTAAGACTGCTTTGAGTTTATTTAAGGTCATAATCCATATTTAACATCATGCCTGTCATAAAAATGAGTTTTAAAAATGATGAAGAATTAAGGCGAAAAACCTGACACACTATCTCCATCATCTGATGTCTAATTGCTTAAAGCAGACAGGTGACTGAGTCTCATGGAGAAAAGAAAGTCTTTTGTAGAAATCAAAGTAATCATGGCTTTAATATTTGAGCTGGTCGGCTGTCTATGGAAAGCAGAGAGGGCCACGAGCTAACTGACTCAGAAAATTCACATATTGTCTCCCTCTTTTTCTCCCATATCCACTAGATGAGGCTTTACAGGCTCACAAAGGCCGCCGCTTTTGGCCCCGATCACAGAGGATGCAGCTGTCTGTTCATTGTTCATCATCATTGTCTTCATGGATCTGATGCTGCACAATCAATAGCTGCCTCGGAGCAAACTAGTGAGCAGCAGACTGGACTGTAGAAGCAGGTGAGACTGTCGATTATTACCTGAAGACAGGGTGAAAATACAAAGTGAATGCCCAGGGTGGGGGAAGGTGTTGGTGTTGATGGCATGATTACTGATGGATTAATGATTACTTGGCTGTCTGCTGCAGATTTCTGGCTTCACTTTACAGCCTTTAGTCTTTACTTCTGAACATTTTTCCTCCACTCCAGAGAGATTTTCCATGCTCCCTCTCCTCAGGCGTGCCAAAACTATTATGACAGCAATTAAATGGATGAGAAATGAATGAACATGTAGGTGGAGAGACTGCCAACAGGTCAAGAGGCCTGCTACAGCTAATGATGTTTTTTCACAACAGTAAGTTTGTGTCTTTTGCACATATTGACATTTTACTGTACATCAAAATATTGTTATGTTTAAAACCTGCTCATGCTGATTATTTTTCATCTCATCACGGTAACCTTCTTGCCTCAATGACTCATGGGTAAACCAGAAAGACAGATCTGTAGACAGCAAATGAGTTTCTTAGCAGGATTTATGATCTATTTGGTTTAAAAGCAAGTCAAAGAATTTACCTGAAAAAGGGCTTGAATGTTCAGCTTGACTCCTGATATTTGATATTTCACAGCGAGGTGTGATATGACGGTGTAAAAAAATGCAGCTACAAAACCCTGCTGCTAAAATACAAACACCTCCATGCTTTTTAAAAAGAGATGAAAAGCTCAGAAAATCCGTTTTACTGCTTTCACAGTCCCTGCAGTTTACCATGCATGACAAGAAACAGATGCATCTCTACTGGTTAATATTGTCCTTTAAAGGATTTTATCAGACTTCAGGCGATAAGTGTGAAATTTCAACTCATTTGACACAAGATCCGTGAGAGACAAATGCACCAGAGATGTGAAGAACATGATCAAATTTAAGGTTATTATCATATCTAATCGAGGAAATTTGCTAAGTGGCCTGATAATGGAAGAATCTGTCAAATACAAGGCGCATCCATGTAAGAAAAAATTTAAAAACTGAAGCAGAAAGAAACTGTTATATAAGCTGTAGTTAAAGCTTAATAGTCACATTAGAATAAGGTGATAATAGTTGATATATCTTTAAGTGTTTTATTATTCCTTTTTGTTGTGGAGAGAGTGAGCCGTAATTCCAGGTCTTAGCAGCATGTTTATACTTTTAATGTTTTTTCATGTGTGTGTGTGTGTGTGTGTGTGTGTGTGTGTGTGTGTGTGTGTGTGTGTGTGTGTGTGTGTGTGTGTGTGTTCAGACAACACATACTCTTATCAATCTCTGCACAATAACAGAAAACAATTTGCTAATGTTTTGAAAATAGCTTTCCCTCGGCCTGCTCCAGCATTGAGAGATGTATGCACAATTTCATAAACACAATCAGCGCGCTGAATGGCGGCACTGATATTCTGGGAAAAAAAAATCTCATTATTGTTCCTGAGCTATGGAAAAGCAGTCAATGGGCCATATCACACAAAATGCCCCCCTACACACACACACACACACACACACACACACACACACACACACACACACTCCCCACCCCCTCTTCAACAGTGGCCCACCAGCACACAAAGCTTAATTCCACCTAGCAGCAAACAATATGCAGCAGTTTGCATGGAGAATATTACCGATGACCAAAAAGGAGTCATCAGCGGGGCCAGCTGCACTCTGCACAGCCTGCAGGCGACACTGGTGGCTCTGCTGCTCAGATCTTTGGACGCACCGCTGAGCACACAGTCTGATCATGTGTTTGTCTTATGTTTTTTTTTTTTTACTCACAGAAGCATCATTACAGCTGCACTGTGTCATGTCTGATCTCAGTTTTTAAAAAAATGAACCAGGTTCTCTTTTGTGACCCGTGTCTTGGTTTGAGTATGGATTTCTAGTCCTTTGTTACTCACTCCGTCTTCCCCCTTCACTCGTACACAATGGTGTTGAGGAGAGAGTGCAAGTAAACAGGAGATGAATGATGGGACCTGTGGGATTACATGCACAGAGACAGAGTGTAAGTGACTACACAGAGTGGAGAGGGACATACTGTATGTCTGTGAGTCTAAATATACAGTCTCAGTGATGGATGATGACAGTCCAGTGCATAATCAGAGGATTTCAATGAGCCATAATAAGAGCATATGAATCAAGCTGCCTCTACACTGTGCTGCATCTCACAGTAAGTGTCTTAGAGAGCTCCTTTGCATTACAAGCACAGTATGTCCTATTTGCTTCTCTTGTACTTCAGGGGTAAATTAAGAGTTTAATGTTTGTTCAAAGCCCACATTGTCATTTCTAATTCACTTTCTCCTCATTACCACACAGTCCTTGAATTTTTCAGCAGAATTAGTGCATTAAACTCTGTTTATAAGTGTACAAACTGTCAAAGTTTCATGTGTTTTAACAATTTTTTAGCTGCCTGTCTTTGTAAGTAATACAACATGACATCCAGAACAACCATTGGACGCTTAGCCATGAGCTTAGCTTGGGATTTTCAAAGTATGATCAGACTCAGTTCTTTTTATATGATTGTTTCCTGGGCTACATGAAGTCTGTAACTTTGGAGATGAGGATTGGCATGGATTCAAGGGTGTGGTCATAGTTGAGCCAGCACTGGAGATTACAGTCTCTGTGGGGTCTGGGATGTAACCAGTGGCGCAACTCCTGATTAAAGCGGACTCTGTTTATTCAGCACTTTCCATGGTCTTACATGTCACATTCACACACTGATGGCAGAGGCTGCTATGTATAGAGCTCATCAGGTTTTGACTAATTCCATTCACAGAATTGGGTGCAGCCAGGTGGGGTCAAGTGTCTCGCACAAGTCAGCATGTGGACAGCAGTATCCTGACTTTCCAACTGCAGAACAACCGACTCTACGACTGCGCCACAGCCGCCCCTTGAACTTTGACCCCTGAGAACTGAAGTTGCACACAGAATAAACATGTGAAATGAAAATATCTCTAACGATAATTCCTCTTTGTTTGAGCTTTATAATGCATCGCTTTTTGTCAGTGACCTCAAAGTACTTTACATTGGATACATCATTCATTCACTCACACCTTGGTGGTGGTAAACTACCTTAATAGTGACAGCTGACTACTAAGCTCGGGAGCTATGCCACTGGTTGTATCCTAGACCACACAGAGACTGTGATCTCCAATACTGGCTCAACTATGACCACACTCTTGGGACAGACTGACAGAAACATGGCTGCCAGTTTGCACCTACATCCTCTCCGACCACCACTACACAACATTCACAATCATACACCAGTGGAGGACACACACTGGCGGCAAGGTGGGTTAAGTGTCTTTCCCAAGAACACAACAGACAGACTGGGGATAGGATAGGGTGGGGTTCGAACCGCCAACCTACCAGTTATTAGACAACCGCTCTACCTCCCGAGCTACTGCCGCTCAGGTAGCTTTGCACAGTGTTTAGTGCTCATTTGGTCTTTTTGTTCTGTTAGCAGGTGGCAATGCCAGCACAATTAGGCTATTTAGCTCAAAGTACCACTTTTTATTCAATTTGAGTTGACTATCAGGAATTATACTGAGGATGTCCAAAAAAGCATTTCTCCTTGTCAAAACTGTACTTTCACTAGGAGGAGTTGTGCAAATATTCACAGTAATATTTCTGTCTCCATGCTTGTAGAGCATTTGAATAATTTCAGATAACCACACCATTAATATAATCATTATTATAATCATTATTATTATTATTCAAATTAACATTCTGGACTTCAACAGCTACAAAAAAACATCTTGATATCTTACATGCTTCCAAAATGTCTTCATACTCCACGTGACACTTTGGTTAACGTCACTGACTATGTACTTCGATGATTTCAGGCATGTCTCTCTGACTCCAGGTCAGCTAGAGGGACATGCCTTTGGTTCATATGAAACTCACTGCTACAAATTTACCTCCTCCAAAAATAGCCTCCTGTGTGAGTGTGTGTGTGTGTGTGTGTGTGTGTGTGTGTGTGTGTGTGTGTGTGTGTGTCCGTAGCTCCACCATACTGAATTAAAATGTAAGGTGGACACTAGAGTAGGTCATCCAAAGTCTTCTTCTTTGATTCAAATCTCTTCATGAAGCAGCTCTCTGTACCGTGATGTACGGCCTGAAAAGGCACCAGAATAATAACATAGAGAGAAAGTGTATCTCTTTGACAGAAATGGTCACGATTAACACAAATATTAGCCATGCATGTCATTCTGCTTTAAGAACATTGTGATTTCACAAATAGCTGTCCCATTTCTCTATTTCTGCATTCTCCCCTTCTTGCTCACAGCACAGCCTGTCTTTCTCAAAGTCTATCAGGGCTCATTGTATTAAGGCTTGGGGTGAACATTAGGACTGGGCCTGCCGTACTTTTCTCTGAACCATGATGCATTTTGGATCAGTCGCAAACTCTGGCAGCACTTGAGTGTGACATTTGATGATGTAAGGTTTATGGAGATCATCGCAGATCACTAAATGTCAGGGACTGTCTGCTCACAGCTGATATATTCCTCTCAGGAAGCGGGAGATGCACTTGGATGATACACTGCTGCTGCTTTCTGTCCCTGTTGAGGACGAGCAGCAGGTGAGGACTCATCAAACTGTGAGAGGCCTTTCAGAAAAACTGCTTTATGAAGCTGGTTTTGATGTGCACAGCTGAGAAATGTCATAAACTGTAAATCATTTATTCAACTGAGACTTTGATACCAGACTGGAAGTAACAGCAGAAAAAGCTGCACCACTTATTGAGTCACGTTGCAGTGAGAAATAAAGCTTGATCAACTGAGAAATAACTACACACAGCTTCAGAGGAAATGGACTTTCAGGGACGTATTTGACATCTAACACAGAACAGGTCAAGATAAAAAATGTAGGACACAAGTTTTTTTTTTTTTTTTTTAATCTGAAATACCAAATTCAAACAAAGAGCAAAAATAGACAAGGAAAGAAGGAATTGATGGACCTACAGTGATGAAAACAAAAGCATGATTTACAGTTTTTATTTTTGTCCATGTAGTGTGTTGAGTCAACATTTCTTGCACTTTTTTTGTTGACTGACCGCTATCAAATAGTTTTATTTATTTAGTTACACAGAAAAGTCTTTTTTGATGTTTTCTTGGTTGCCACAGTCTTTGTTGTTGTTGTGTTTGTAGTACCAGTACTACTATAACAAAACTTCAGTCCTGACAAAGTAATACTTTAACTTAATTTACAGGTAAATATTATGTTGAACTTTAGCATTTCACTCTCCATACTTCTACTCCATTTATCACATTTTCAAACTCAACTTTTTCCTGTTTTTATTACTATTTGTTGTTTTGACTATTGCCTTTTACTGTGTGCACTTTAAAGTCTGTTTGCTCAGATGTAAAGCGCATTATATATAAAATGTGTTATTAATCTTATTATTATAATGGTTATTATTATTATTATTATTATTATTATTATTATTATTATTATTATTATTGTTATTATTATTATTATTGTTGTTGTTGTTTTATTGTTGTTGTTGTTTTTGTTATATTATTATTATTATTATTATTGTTATTATCATTATAATTTTTATTATTATTATCATTTCTCATTGAAACAAGTTACTCTCCAGAATCAAAGCCCATATCAAAAGTGTAGAAAACACAGGTAGGACGATGTTTATGTTTAGGCGGAGGACTTTTAGGAGTGCCCTGAAAGTTTTGGCTTCACTCGATGAGTGATCATGCCATCCTTGTTTTATACACTCTCTGGCTTTAACAGTTTTACAAAGTTAGATTTTTTCCTCACAGGGTAAATTTTGCCTCTAAATTTTAATGTTGTTACTTAAACTACATAGTATAGCTCATTTCTCTGCCTTCAGTTAGCGTTAGTTTTTAAATGCAGGCCTTTCAGAAATTGAAAAGTGTTTTAACAATCTAGTATTGTTTCTTTTACAATGGACAGTGTTGCATTTGTAAATTTATGAATGAGATGTTATTTTCTTGACTGTTCAGTGTGAGTGTAAATATAGCTTTTATTAAGATATATCTGTTCAAACTAGATGTAACTTTTGATACTGGTGACAGGGAGAAGTCTGGCCCTGATCAAGTATACTTTTTAAGTTTTCACCAGTAGTTTACATTTGATTTCTAGCTCCATCTAAACCAGTCTTTATTTCTTCATATACCCCAATCTAATCCTGATTCCCTCTCCCCATCAGTGAGACGATTTGACCAACAGCTGGAAAATATTTCAAGTGACAGTGAAGGAACCCTTGATAGGTTCTAATCTCCTGACCTCTGAGTGAACACTTTCTCTGCCCAAAATGGTCACTGACACTGTGCTTGTCTTTTTCACAGCAGCCATCAAGTTCACAAACACTTCAATTGAAAGAAAATGTGGAAACAAAAATAAACCTTTTAGTGACCCTCCTGCACTGTCGGACAATCTATCCGAGCATCGGTGCACAGACCATCTCGCCCGGTGTGGCCTGTGTGAAGTATAGAGTAATCAAAGGGAAACTGAAGAAGTGGAGGTAATCACCAGTTCACTTCTACAGACAGAGAGAAACATGTGTGTGAGTTTGTGTTTGTGTGTTTGTGGGGAGAATATGCCACCTGCAGTGTCAACAAAAATCCTCACCACTCTCACACAACTTTGCAACTGTGGATGAGATTTGAGATTATTTGGATGGTTTGAAAACGGCTTGAAAAACATTCAGCATATTTTATGTCTGCTAAATTCAAGTACATGATGTATCCTGTTAAATATGACAGAGGATTATAAAATTTCCTGTCTTTAGATTAGCTGTTTAACACAAACAAAGATACTTTGATCTGGAAAGCTGTGACAATAATGAATAAAGCAGGAGTTTATACTGAATTTGTTTATGAAATATAAATACAAGACTTGATTCAAAATTTAAAAAAAAGGGGCTGATCAGTTTAAAATCATGTGTGAAATTTTATGTGTGGAAATATCTCATTTCTCTAGCATTGTCAAAAGTGCAATGATATTTAATTCAGTAGTTGATTTTAAGAATGATCATTTAAGGCCATTCTGTTATAAAAAAATATTGACAGAAACTTATTTAATTCAACTTTTTACAGTTTTATAGGTCATCGATTGAGTCGTTTGGTCCCTGATCTTAAGAAACACATCATCTGTATTTGTTCTCACAACTGGAACATGAACCTAGAATTTCTTTTTGCAGTGATTTAATGAAGGTGTTTACCCACAAGGGGGCGTCTTTGTACAACAATCAGTTCCTTTGCTCAGTGGTATTGCAGCATCACACATGTAGCTGATATGGGCAAAGTGTTGATGAAATGATCAGACACTGATGAGCAACATTTTTGTTTCATTTGTTTATGTCCTAACCTAGATGTCAGTGTCTGATATCTAATTTTTAATTTCTAAACAGCTAAGATTTTTTTTTCCTTTTATAAAAATCTGATTAAAAATTGCACCTAAAGCTCTTGTGTCGGCTGATATGTGCTAATGTACTCCACAAATACTTGATATGATTGATTATATTATACCGTTGAATTAACTGCCCCATGTAAAGAACTTACATTTAAAATCCCCTATTATAAATCAAAGTACTGTAAAACTGCTCGTTCTATATTGTTACTCTAACCTGGACCATTAATCCAGGAGGCAGCATTAATTTGCTGTAAGCAGTCCAGGTGCTGCCTGATGTAATTATTTAGACATTGTCAAGTAGTTTAATCCTATTAAGTACTATGGCTTGATACCAATAAACGTTTTTTTTTTCACCTCAAACAAAAAGTAGGAGAATCATGGTTTGCACACTTTTCTGAAGTTGTTAAAACTACTAATGGATTGTCTGAAAAAACAAATCATATCAGTAAACATAGAAGTTCATAAGACTCCTGAAAAAGCTTGCTATGCATCAAAAACAGGCTGAATTTCATTCCATCTCTGGTACATTCAAAATACATCATACTGTATGTTTTCTATCAAGATAATATAGAAAATGTAAACGTGGAAAAATGTGCCAGAAAATGGCTATAATTCAGGCAGTTTATGCTGCTCAATGTTTCAGGTTCTCTGTATTGAATTTCCCTTTGGGGATCAATGAAGTTCCTTCCTCTATAACCAATGTAAGTACTTACGATGTTAAACATGGTCATTGGTGAAGTGGATCACTCAGAAATATATGTGTGAAAGTTTAAAATCCTCTCGTTAAATGACCCACTGAGCAATAGACAGCTATTAGATGTTTTTTTTTTTTAGACCTTATTTCTAATTTCCACCTTCCAGATTCTGTATATTTTTAGACAGAATTTAGATGTTTAACCACTTTAACACATTACTCGATAACTATTTATTTCAAAAAGCAACTTTGAGTTGCATTACTGATCTCCAAGTACTTAACAGAAATAATTATGATACCCATTGAGCAATATACAGTGTATAGCCCAGATTTAGACTTGGTCTTAATTTAGACGTCTGAAAAAAATTCATTTTTAGACCTGTGGTAGCCTGATTTTAGACCAGTCATCTAGGCTACATTAAGACGTCTATTAGACCTCCTTTAGACCAAAAAATGCTCAGTGGGATGTGATATAGGCGGCAGGAATAACTTAACATAGAGTACCATGTCAAAATTTAAACCTCCATACTTAAACAATGACACACATTGTCATTGTAAAAGAGTGGACACCCAAACCTTGTCCTGAAAATTTTGAAGGTATTTCTGTATCAAGTAAGACAGCGTACTTTATCTGAACCAGAGTCAGGTCAGTCAGCATAAGAGAGCTGAGACAAAACCACACAGCACAAAGATTTCTTCATGAAAATTTGACATTTTAATGGAAACTAAAATTGTGAACACTGGAGGTTTTCTTTTTTTTAATTGATTCTATTACATTGTTTGGAATTTGAGGGTTATTATCATGCTTTAAAAAAAATGAACATCGTAATGTGACACTTTTGTTAAATTTGAAACAAAAAATTAAATAAACCAGGCTGCTCACTTAGAAACGTAAATGCCAACCTGTAAGACATTTGAGAAAAAAAATGCAATTGCCTCTTTTTTTTTCTCTCTCTCTCTCTAGAGGGGGCAAGAGATGCAGAAGTGATGAGAGGAGGAGCAAAACAAACAACAAAATAAAGTATCAACAAGCAGACAGACAGTCATTTGAGATGACACAGGGAAACAGAAAGATGACTCAGCACAACAGATCCCCTCTTTTCACGACTCATTCCTGTAAAGACATGTTGTCATTGCTTTCTTTACTCCCCATGTGAGGAATCATAAACACTGTACCTCTCAGGTGTCACCAGAAAAAAAAAAAGAATAAAAATAAACAAAAGCCCCCAAAATCAAGTCGTTTTCACGAGAGGCAGTTTGAAGGAGGGACAGTTTCTTTTTTTTAAGTCAAGCACAAACACCGAGTCCAGCATTTCCCATTACAGACGATTGATTACTGGATGAAGAAGCAGCACTTTCGGTATTTTGTTTCATCTTTTTAAGATTCTTCCTCCGTCACACCGTAAAATAACACCCTCAAAGTGACATTCAGCTGCTACAGTAGTGACTCTTCTTCAAACCCCCCGCCCTCCCCCCCTCCAGACCCCGAGCTCAGCATGATGTCAGGGAGCTGGTTATGACATCATCATCATCTACGTCTCCTCCCTTTGTCCGTCTGTGCGTTTGCCATTCAGTAGCTGAATATCTGAGTAGTGTACCTTTGGCGAAAAAAAAGCAGATCCAGAGATGTCGGACCGCACGCGAACACGTCACTCCCCTTCACAACAAGATCACTACAAATTAAAAATCTGTTAACATGAACTCCGGGAGGCTTGCAATTCCATCACAACTATCTGAAGACATTAAAGTAATCTGTATAAAATCTGTTGAAAAAGAGTAACTTTAAATAGAATAACATGGGCGTTAGTGGGGTCTACATCAGCCTTAATCAGAGACTAAAACGATCTAAAACTCTTCAAAAATGAGACATTTTGATTTTCTGTATCATTTATTCCTTTTAGTCTCATCCTACGTGTGCATCTATGGATAAATTAGGTTATAACTCAAAAATAAAACAAAAAAAAACACTTTTAAAACATGTTAAAACATCAATTTGTTAAATCAAATGAATTATGTGCTACTTCAGACATTAATTTGACAAAGGACTGCTCATGAGTATACACATCAGCAAGCGGCTTGACATCCATCCCATTCAAACTGATTTTGGCTTTAGGTCACACACATCTGAACACAAGCCATGAAATATTTCAAAGCCCACAAAACACTTAAAAACGCTTGTTGCTTTCAGCTGCATCCATGTCGCTTTAAAAGAAGAAATTAGGATTAGAACTTGAACAGCGTTGCAAATGTTACAAAAACAACGAAAAAAAAATGGCACGGATATATGCTAAAAGCAGATTTTAAACAATCAAAATTGCTGTAAATGTTTTGTTTGTTTTTTGTTTTTTCTTTTCTTTTCACACAGGCACCTGAACATGAAACAACAGGGGAATGGTGAGGGGGGAGAGGGGTTTGAAATATATGAGGAACTTGCATATAATAGGAAGAAACTCACTACACACGCGCACACGACGACGAGGCCAAACTCGCAAACCTGGAAGCCAGCACTAGCATCCTTGAGGTGATTGCACATCCTGAGGGGGTGGAAATCTCAAACTCCACGTGATCAGGCGTTTCTGTCTCAACACATCAACAGTCAGTCAGTCAGTCAGTCAGTCACTCAAACCCCCCACCCCCCATCACTGATTAACCATCTACTCAGCTTCAAGAACCTGTTTTTGGTATGCAGGCTACAATGCTAAGAATAGCTCTATCTTTTATAGATGCATATTTAACATAGCCTTTTTGCTGTAATAAGTGCTTGACATAAAGAGGAGCCTTGGGGCGGGAGGATGTGAGATTCTCTGATTTCCCTGTGCAGGACCACCCTCTTTATAACATGTCAAAGTTAAAGTATTTTTTTTTTCTGTTGTAAGACTACAGTAACATCACAAGCTACTCAATTTAATAACCCTGTTTACATTTAGAAACCTAAAGATGTGTCATTGTTGATTGGAAAATTTGGCATTCTTGTCATGACAACCTGATTATGTCATCGTCTATGGACTATGGGGAAATTCATGGACAGTTTCTGGAACCGACCCATTAAACGTAAATTTCTACAGATAAAGAAAAAAGATCAGAAAAAGTCCAAACGCTTAAAGGCGATATCTCCTTAAACACTCCTGCGTCCTCATCGTCCACATCCGACACAATTGTTCCTTTTCAGAGGGCAGCTTCTGATAACACACTCATCCATCACATGCTGTACAATGGAAGCCAAAACAAAGCATCTTTAAATACCAGAGAGCTGACTGAGATAAGACGTGGAAGTTAAATGTCGGAGCTGCAGTTACGACTTTTCTGCAGAGTTGTCTAATCAGGACACATTGGAGAGAAGTGTACTTGGAAAAACAAATTTCAACCAGACACAGATAAGAACAGCAGTAATAAAGCAAGAGGTGCTTCGAGATGAACAAGAGGGGAGAGAAATCAACCAATCAGAAACAGCGAGAAAATCACAGTCCAGTTTACAGAGGAGACGTGAAGCAATGTGCTTTTTGAAAAAAAAAAAAAGAAAGAGGAAATTGAAAAGTAAAAACTTAGATTTTTAGAGCTCAAAATGATGGATGACAGCACCGCGCACGCCACGACTGCGTCCCTCACATGCAAGTATTTGGTGTTTAGTCATAACATCATATGAGGCTCTATAGAATAGGACTCCAATCAATCAACATTTCCAATTTAACATTAAAGGAGAGGGGCCGTTTGGCAAAAAAAACAATATTTAACATAGTCATGGCTTTATCAACACTACCTGAGTTACATTTAATATTTCTGTATTTATTTTTTTCTGAAAAGTAACAGCCCAGAGCCATTCTTTCGAGGAGTATTTCTTGTCAGTACATATAGATCTCTCTCTAGCATTAAAAGATAAAAGCAATTAGTTTACATAAAGTGCTATTAATCCACACATTAACCAAATCAAATCTTCTAGAGTTAAGAAACCAGACGGTTCCTTCGTTGTGTTGAATAAACCGATCCTGATTTGGAGGTGGTAATGAAAAGTGATGTCACAGCTGGCCAGTTAGCAGTTCAGCTAATTTGGGCTCCCTAGACTTGATAAGATCTTTCAGTACGAGCTCCTTCGCAACAACAAACTGAAAATGCACCTTTAAACATTTAGTATGAAAAAAACAAACCAACTACAGGCCACACCAGCATCTGATGATCTCGTAGCTCTACATAACCCAGTTTTTCCACACGGCGTATGGATCACACGGCGTTATTGCACACTGCTTTGCAAAATGTTAAATGTTATCCACAGTTAAACAATAAAGTACAACTCATCTTCACATTTCCACACAGTTTTGACAAAGTGGCTAGTCGAGGGGGGAAGGTAGGGGTAAAACTAGATTAGTATAGCATTTTTTTTTTTTATCGTGTTACTGTTATCATTGTGTGGCGATGAAGAGAGACCTTTGACTCATTCATTTCCACCAGTAAACATGCAGGAAATACAATGCCATAAGACAAAAAAGTAAAGACCCAAAGATGAGTCCAAAAAACAAAACAAAACAAAAACAAAGTTGTTAAATGCAACACATGAACAGTTTGTACACGGACAGCTATGCAGGCAAAAGAATCTGTATGAACATCCTGAGTCTTGCTGCTGAACAATGACTGCAAAACGCACAAGACCTTGTTGGTTATCTTGCTTAGAAATGTCACTCGCATAGTTCCTAAGCTCAAGATTCATATACTAGAAAGGTGTCTGAATCTGAATTCAGGAATAGTCTCCACTGACCTCTCAGCGTGCATGAAATGTATGAAAAGCTTCAACATTAAAACGTTTTGCCTTTAGCAGAAACCTGATTTGAAAACCTTTAGCGTTCCTGTAATGAACGGTGAAATGAAGGGGCGTAGCTTTCCTTCAAATTGGGCACTTGAGTACCTGTGCTCTGGGGTCATACTGTAGTGCGGGTCAACACTCATCACGTTAGGTCAGACAAAATGGTACAAAAGAAAAGCGAGCGTTTCATTTTAGGGCTCTGATTTCCCCTAAAGGATTTAAGACAAGGTTCTCCCTTCCTGGATGGGGCCTCACCTATGAGCTTCCTCTGAACTTACAGTTAAACAGGACTCCAAAGATCTTTAGTCCACAACTTAATTCAAGGCATTCTTTGCAAAGTGTTTTCTCCTTTTCTCCACCATGAATTCAAGCTTGTACACACGTGTGTATGTTTAACGTCGAACGTATCTACAATGAACTCATTTGAACTCATGAAGGAAAAAAAAAAAAGAACAAAAAACGGAGGCATCCCATAGTCAGACCGATGGCTGCCGCAGTTCAACAGGATAAAGGCTTAGGGAGGTGCAATCCATGGCACCTTCCTTTGTTGAACTCAGAACATCATCCCAAAAGAGCCATGAGACAAGCGACCATCACAGCTCCAAAGTTTGCAAGTGTCCGTTTTATTACGTTGGAGAGGCACCAATCAGCTCCTTGAACGTCCCTCCAGAGTGTGCAATCGTTTGTCTAATGCCCCCCCGAGGAAGTCTGTTATTCCACCTGCGATTCCAAGGAAAATCTGCCATGCTAAACTATCAATGTTTTCACAGTCGTCACTTAAATCTGTCCAACAGGGTTTATGATTTCCAAGGTAGATAACCGCAGCACCCAGAGGAGAAGAAGGTAAGTACAGTAGACCATCTGCCTCACTGATCAGGTCCATCCTTGGTCTCATCATAAACCACTACTCTTTTTGGATCTGTAGCAGATGGAGAGAGGAATAAAAGGCGTCCATTATTCAACAGGTAATATCATACATGCATGTGGTAGTGCTGATTTGAATACACTAGTTTTCTAGAAATAGTACACTTAGATTACATGGGATGTTCCTTCAGTATATCTATTTAACAACTGAATTGATTTTGTGCTTATTTACCTCTATATTGGATTTTTTTAGTCCCCTACCTGATACACAACCATCACAAAGTTTCAGATAACCCTGACCTTGTTATAGCTCTGTATCTGATTTTAGCTGTTGGTTAACTTATATAGCTAACATATCCTCAAACATTTCTAAACAAACATCTATTGATAATCAAAGCCTGTCTGAAATCATCAGTTTTTCATGTCCCAGCTGGCACGGCTGCAGTAGCAAAGGATAGCACACCAGCAGTAGGTCACACACCTTGGGCTACTTATGTTTCCGCTAGTAAGTAATAAACAAACACAGCCTTTAGTTGGACAAAGATTTGTCGTTAGGTTTTATGTTGCTGGGTGAAGTATAGGGCAACATGTCCTCCAGAGACAAGTTTAGAGCAGTAATGAAGCCTTTGTGAGGATGCTGTATGTGTAACAACTACCGCAGAGTTTTACTCAGGCATTTTCTGGAGTGATTCATAACAAGGAGTTTACTACCTAAGATCTTCAGTGAACTACTGGTTATTTCTGAACTCAAAGTCAGCTGGTACATCCACGTTTATGGTTGCTTCAATGTGATTTTTAAAAAACATGCTCTGACTGTTAATCGTCTGAAGGATGAGTAATGGACCGAGTATAACTCAATAATCTGAAGACATTAAAATGTCAATCTCTGAATGGATTCAATTCATCACTTTGACTCAGTTCAGGTCCTTCCTGTTTTGTATTTGAGTATCTGGTGCAGCTGAGGTATACAAAGCCCAGTTTCAAAGGAATAAAAAAAGAGTACAGACAGTGTTTAGAATCAAAACTGAAACTGTAAGCCCTTCAAGTAAGATAAGGTGTTATGTAAATTAATGTGAACATGAATTAACTGCCTTTATATTTCTAGAAAAACAGAGCTCAGGTCAAATGAACGGGCTGGTTTACCTTGTTTTTGCAAGTTGAAAATAGATTCCATTTCTGTAAGAAAGGAAAAACACATCAATTCAACATCTGCGATAATTTTCACATTCTTCCTTTTCCAGAAAACACAATACTGAATTCAAAAACAGTACACAGTCATACTAACTACATCAAACTTCTAGAGACTTGATATTACAACAGTTTTTAATCTTGAGGATTTTCTTGAAGAAATCTGAACTTTGACAGATTGCATTTCCTTCTACATGCGGTTGTCTCACTGATTATGTATGAGGTCGTTTTCATTGTTATAACGGGGATTAGTCTGTGCTTCTACTGAGGTTTTTGTTTCCAGGAAATGATACAACAGATCATCCAGCATTACTTATTGCAGCCGTACCTCACCCTCTACATTAGCCCCACCATGTTTTTTTTTTTTTTAAATCAGCGCTGTAATAAGTCACTGCTATTGCAACACAAACATTCATCTGCTGACACACAAACCAAACACTCTTGAAAGTCTTTCCAACGTTCTTTTTTTTTTAAATTTTGCAAAGATGTCATGTAGGAATAATTAAACAAGCAGCAGTGATCTGTTGGGTTAAAAGTTATAGACAGTAGGCCGCATTTTAAGTCCACTTAACGTCACAGCAGCATGGTGTCATGTTAAAAAAAAAAAAGCTACTCATGCCTCCAGAGCATGAAGTCAGACTAAAGTCTTACTGACTGACTTGTTCGCAGATAGAGTGACTTTCCTTTGTTTGACTGTTAATAAACAGTTTGCTCCTCTGTTGCATTTATAATAAAGTATCTGTTCATGTTCAGCTAAATGGAGTTTAAACTAGGACAGCGAAATGTCATCACTGTCCCAGTTTGAGCACTAGCAAAAGACTTTTTTCAAAGGACTGAATTTAACGCAAAAAAAAGTTACACAAACAATACTGTCTAATTTAATTTGACAGCGTACTGTAACCAGATGACTCTTCAGTAATTAATGAGGTAACCTCAGATTGACGGTGCTTATTTTAGTGGGATTTGAGCATGGTATAGACCTGGGACCTATTCTACGAAGCAAGTTTGAGCTAGCGAGGTCGCCTTGGAGCTACCTCGCTCAACATAGCGCAGTAGCAAGCAGTCTCGCTAAACGGTCTTAAGACGCTGGTTATCAACCTCGTAAGTGGATCCAGCTTTGCTATGAGCGCGTGCACGCATGTAAGGCGGAGCCCGCCGCATCTGACCAATCGCGAACATGGACCAGTCTGGAGCGTCAGAGCAGGCCGGAGAGTGAAGAACCGCGTACTTTACAATCGAGGAGCAGCAGACGATCATGAGAAAGTATGAAGAATTCAAATCTATCATAAACCTCAAAAGCAACACCGTCACCGCTGCAAAAGCACGGAAGGAATGCTGGCAGAAAATTGCCAACAGTTTCAATGCGTAAATATAGTGCCATTATCCATTATGCCATTATCACCCTGAAATAGCTAACTGTTCAACATGCGCTTTTAACGTGCACCAGACATGTCTAATTCATTTCCAAGATGAATTCATTCATTTGTTCATTCCTATCGTGTTTACATTTTTGTGCGATATGTAGGCCATATGAGCCTTTCATAAAGATGGTCATCCAGAAAAGTAAGTGGGTCCGTGTGGTCCCTGAAAACTCTTGCGCGCCGGAGTGCTCCTCGGACAACGCGAGCACCGAGGTCTATAGTGAACCCGCGTCGTAGAATAGGCCCCTGCTCTTTTTTGGAAAGCGTCATGGGATAACAACTGTTGTGATTTGGCGCTATAGAAATAAAATCTGATTGATTTATTCTGGACTCGAGTTAGTAATTCAGTGAAAAAGAAACAGTCTTGACTTTTACTTCGCTTTATACTTAATACTGTTCGTACAAAACTGAATGACTTGATCCCACATTGCATTCGGTCTCATATTGTGCAAGTGTAGTTCAGTTAACACTTGCTGTTACCATAATTAACCACCAGTGTCACCAAAGCAACCTCAGAACCAAATCTCCAAGACACGACTCTGACGGTTACACAGGAAAAAGAAAAAGAAAAATCAAGAAGACAGTCAAAATTACCTTTAGTGTGATAAGTGACAGCAGCTTTGATGTCAAAGGATCCCCAGCTACACCTTTTGCCAATGTCTTTCGGGTGGGCCTGCTCTTTTGACGAGCCAAACAATAGAGTGGTTAGTTGGCCCTTTGCAGGCTTAGCACCGTTGTCCTTACTGGGAGCAGACATGGCAGAGCCTGCAGCCTTGCCCTCAACTTTTGTCTTTTCCTGGCCACATGTAGTCAGCTTGTTCTCCTCCTCACTCATCACACAAGCAGAAGAACAAACATTAGAAACGCTGCAAGGTGCACAAGTCCTTTTCTCTGGGTCCTGAGCCAAAGTGCCAGGTTCCAAGAATGACGGGCTTACATCAAAGCAGGGCTGGGCAACTTTGGCTGTATCAGCCTGACACTCGCTTTGAGGCATGACCACAGTAGTTTTGTCCTCTGCAGGCAACTGGCCACTTCCTCCCTCTGGGCCCAAGTTGGGCTCATTGATGAAGGAAAGCCCCCACTGATTCTGGAAGATATCTCCCAAGGCTTTCTGATTTGTCTGAGCAGCCGGCGGGTCAAGGTGACGAGCACTAGGGAGCACAGGTTGCATATTTAAAGGGTAAATTAAAAGAGTACACTTTCTAAGCTCATATGCTTCTCCATCTACGGGACTAGAGCTACAATTACTTTCTAAAGGAGATGCTACATTCTCGCCACTTAGGATAGATGGGGCTGGTGGAATACTACTAGCAGCAGGAGCAAAGAAGGTACCCACTGATGGGCAGCCGTTTCCATTTCCAGAAACAGGGCCATTAGTAAAGCTAGCTGAGGTGATAGTTTTCATAGCAGACATAGGGACCTGTGACAGTCTAACAGGAGGAGGCAGTGCCTCTCCTCCACCTTGAGCTACTTTGTTGAGGTTTTCTTTTACTTTACTTGCATAACTGATCTTGGGAACAATTTTAGCACTGCTATTGTCCACAGGAAATACTGGAGGGGGCTTGAACAAAGTCCACGAGTCCTCTTTTGAAGGTGAGGAAAGCTTGGCTTTGTGCCTGTCCTCAGTCTTTTTACCAAAGGTGCCAACAGTTTTGCCATCAGAGTTTTTCCTCTGAGATTCACCAACTGAAGCCTCAGAGGCAGCAGCCCGCCGTGCTGCAGACTGAGCCTCTACTTTATTGGTGGCTCTGAAGCCATCAAGTCTGGAAGTCACTCCCTTCTCGGTTGTCTCAAGATTAAAAGCCCCATGATCCTGCGTAGTGCTGCCCTGCTGCATGTCTCTCTCCTTTTCTCTTATCACATTATCAGAGTTCTTGGCATTGTTGCATCTGGCCTTGCGTTTCTTCGGAGTAGTGTATCCACCTTCGGAGCCGCTGCCATCATTGTCCTTGCTAGAATAACCATTTGTAATTAAGCCACAGTTTACAACACCATTTTGAAGCAACACAGAGTCTTTTTTATCCAAGGGTTGGCCCTCATGATGATTCAATTCCAAGGCCTTGTCCTTGTCATTTTTAAGGTCCATACTCTTCTTATGGTCCAGTCCTTTGCTGCTCACTTTTGGAACAGTCGTGTGCAGTTTTTGTGATGACTTCGGCTTCACATTTGGATTACTGGTGTGTCTGTTACCATTGCTGTTGGGGGTTTGGGACATACCAACAGACAGATCAGACAGATGTGGATTCTTGTCCCCCTCCTCCTCACTGATGTTTACTTTTTTATTGCCTAAAAGAGGAAACAGAATTAGATGATACAGATAGAACTGACAACTCTTTTCCAACAATGCAGAAGAAAACTACTTGTAATGCAAAGACATTTCCAATGAGGTCTGCCTCACAATGATATTTAAAATGTCTGGAGGTATGATAACAAATTACAAATCTAGATATACTTTCTGACTAACAATAAACTAAACAATTCTGACATCTACAGAGACAAAGTTATCTTTTCTAGCCACACAGGTTTCTACAAGAGTTTAAATTTTAACCAAAACTATACATCACGTAATAAACTAAAATCCATGGCCTGTGCTTATTGTTAACTCTGACGCAGCTATCATTGGTATCAAGAGAGACATGAACTGAAAGGGTGAAAGTGCAAGATTAATGTACTGCTCCCTGAGTGTAATCAGTTATGAATCAATACTGTATGTTCTTGAGAATGTATGGTCCAATGTCAGAGCAGTTGCTACAAGCTATTGATGGAAACCTCACAGCAGCATAAATGACACTCACTTGGACTGCCAGTGAACCACAAATAGGCCCTTGCATTGCACAGAAGCAAGGGGGCTGCTGTGTCAACGAAGGCTGGGCAACCAATCAAATTTTCATTTCAACTATGATCTTGGCTTCCCATAATCATAAAAACTAGATTGATATTAAACAATTACTGTAGGGCCTGCCATGTTGATCAATGTGTGACCAAATTGGGGGGTGGGGTACAAATAAACTGAGGATGCCACAAACTGTGTTCAGACAAGAATGCTGTATCACCAACATGTTGTGCTACAGTAGTACAATCTATCATGCAGCTTTGGTGGGAGGGGGTGAGAGGATATCGTAAGCAGGTGTGTCTGTGTGTTAGTTAAGCAGAGGGAAGGAGTGATGAAGGGAAGGAGCATGAAGAGAGGCTGTGAGCATTAACCAGCTAATGGCTGTAGCTTCCCAGTGACGCTGATCCGAATCATAACACACAAGTCTTAATCATGACTAGGGCTTGGCAATATGGGAAAAAAATGATCACAATATTTTTTTTATCATATCAGTCGATACAGATATATATATCACGGTATAAAAAATGAAATTTAGCTGTGCTTATTGGTAGTATGTCTTTTGCAGTACAATAAGCTACAGCATCTGTGAGGTCTTGGTGTCTCTTCGATGTTTTGTCATAAGGCTTCACGTGTTAAAGTGCTATGGTTAGGTGTAGCAGGCAGCCTGCTACTACGCAGTTGTTAGCTACTTGGTGATAACTCATTGCATGATTGGTTCAGCACAAAGTGGACCCGAAGAAACTCCCTATTTCATTGGCTACTCGTATAGTCTACCAAAACATGGCAGAATGCTGACTCTTGAAAAGCATATTGACCATATTGTTTTTCAGATAAATTAATTTTCGATATATATCGTTATCGTTTTATCGCCCAGCCCTAATCATGACACTGTTGGCATTTGACTCTATATTCATCTACTTACATTATCTATTCTTCATTTGTCAACTTGTTTAACAAAGTATTCAGAAGGGTTAAGAGTGTTTTAGTTCAATGATTGCATGTGATGTCAAATCAATGAGTAATCATATTTAATATTGGTGGTCTCAGTTTGAATCCTTATAACCAGGATTACGGTTTTTGTCAGAATTGAGCAGCCCTACGGTAAACGTGGGTTTCTCATTAAATGGGGGGTGCCCCTTTATGTCTGTGGGCTCAGCACACTGGGGCTTCTGCACACCGCCTTGCTTTTCCCATCTTTCCCGTTCATATTTATGTGCTGATAAACGTGATAATCAAGCTTCCAGCAAACATAAGGTCGATGGTAAACATGTACGATCGGTTGCAGCAATCATATTTTTAACAAGTGGCTCTGCCCGAGTCGCTGCGTGGCTTCACGTTGACTGGACAACATGCAACAGGCCTGTCAGAGGAGGCTAGCGGCAGCTAATGTCAACTCGTCCGCCACCAACACGCCCTGAATGAAAGCACTCGCTGTCTGAGCCCTAATACAGCCAACTAAGCAACGCGCCGCAAGCTTGAGGAAGCCAGGCAACGACTACCAGCTTGGCAAAGAGTCGTTTATACACCAAAAAACGTTACAAGCCTGATAAATGTAGCATTAGCTCGCAGGGATATTGTAACATGGCCGACAGGAAATGGCAGCTCAGAACATTCCAGTGGAGCCGGCTCGGTTTCCTAAACTAGACCTGAGCGTGCCCAAATGAATCAAGCTTTGTCTGCTGTCGACGGAGAAACCTCACGCACACCAACACGAATTAAGCAGCCACACATATTGTAGCGTCTAGGTTCAAGGGAGTGATTTAGGAAAGAAAAATGGGTGGTGAAACCGGCGCACAAGGTCAATCCCCGATATGTCAAAGCACCACCCGCGACAACTGTCACGCAACGTCAGCTAGCCGACCAGCTAGCTGGCTCCATGGCTGGTTTTCAGCTCCGACAGCAGCAACCTGCCGCTCAAAACAGCTAACTACTCACCAGCTGCTTTAATGTCAGTAATAATTCAAAGCTGCAGCATACAGTTTCATAAAATGACAAGCTTTCTGGGCTAAAACGGCAGAGTTAAGAGTGGTTAGCTGAAGCTAGGCGGCTCGTTGACATTAGCTGACTAAGGCTAGCAGGCGTTAGCTCACTTTCCCGGATGGCCCGACCTGTTTTCTTCGTCTGCGTTTCCTGATGCTGGCGCTGGAAGTGGCTCTGATCATTTTTTAGACAAGTAGTATGTTGAGTGGAGTTTCTGTCCTCTCCGTGGTGATGATATTGCCTGTCTTGTGCCCGATCTTTGGGCTGTTCCTCCATTGAAGTTGTAGGATGTGGGACTTGTTCAGTGTTGGCTCGCTGTGTAAGTACAGAGCAGTCCAATCACTACCAGAGTAAAACGGAAGCTATTTGAAGCCTCTGTAAACGTCAGCAGTAAACGTCTAAAAATGGCTCTGTTTTGGGTGGTCACCGACTCTTTAGTCCGTGTCTACTATTTGAGCTGACTAATGCGGGAAATATTTGCAGGACTGTGCACATTTTTTAAGTCTAATTACACACTGAAATAGCGGATAAGTGACATTAAAAGTCTTCTCACGGTGGGCAATACCGGGGTGGGGTTCGTGTATGGACCCAAATCATATGACTGGAGGCGCTGCCACGTCTCCAGACAGTGGACACTTTAGTGGAGGGTCCTGGGGAGATAAACCCCACTCCCAAAATGGAAGCTTATTGCAGATATATTTTGTCTGTATTTAGAGCTCACTAGTTTTCTAATTTTTGCAGTAATTATTTCACGTGTGTTAAAAAAAAAAAAAGCAAAGCAAAGTTCATTTCATCGTACTACTATTTACATCTTGTAAAAATAGGCTAGAAAAGTATAATGTAATACCAGGGTAATACTTAAAGTATTATGAAAATCTATGTAACGTCTCTTTACACCAAGGATAATCAGTTCTTTACATTGAATAATGATAACCATGTCATTATTTCTATTCTGTACACATGTAAATTTGACTTATTTAAATATCTTGTCTTTTTTTTCTCAACTCTAAGTTGCTTTATACGTTAATTTCTCTTTGTATGACTGTATGCTGCTGTAAATTTGAAATGTCCCCCTGTGGGACTACTAAAGGAACATCTTATCTTATCCTCTTTGGCATACTCACACTCTTCATACCAAACATCTGTTGAAATGTATTGTCATTATGTATATTTCCCATCATAAATACCTCCTCTCGGATTAAAACTAGTTCACTTCTTCACTAGCCCAACTGAATCAGCACATCCAAGAAAACATGTAATCACTTCCCTCGGACAACCAAGCATGGTCTTAGCATACAGTGAACTTATGTACAATAGTAGAACTGTCTTGAAGCCTTCAATGTATATTAATAATAATAATACATTTAATCTATAGCATACTTTACATTTAAAATCTCAAAGTCTTTGTGTATGCCCTCTTTTCATCTGTTCAGCGACATTTAAGCAAAATGCTGTGCAAAATTTTGGATTCCCACAAGAATTATGGCACTGTTTAAGACTCGTTTGTCTCTATAATGTAAGTGAAACCCCTTCCTTGGATAGTTAAAGGATCTTTCTGTGATGTTTTGGCAAATGTTTTGGCAAGTAAAAGCATCACTGCCCTCTAGACTGTTCCTTAGAGTAGAACTGCCTACTCACTTTAACTGGCAGCTATAGCTGAGGCTGATATTTTGTGGAGCCTGAAAATGATTACTTCAGAAACATATGTAGAAACATAATATGAAATATCATATAATTTTGCACATTAAACCGTTGTGTAATTAACATACCAGATCATTTGTGTACTGTGAGTCCTTCATCTTCTAGCACACATCAAATGAATTTGAATACCAATTAAACTTTAAATGAAGTCATCCTACATGCAGAAATCCTTTCAAACAACAGAATATCCCTTACTCACACAGAGTCCAAAGCAGAGTCTGTTATACTGAACTATGGATATAGAAGCAACCGGGCATGGTGCAGGATTGCTCAAATGAAGCATAAAATGGCACACAGTGCCCTCTTGTGGTTATAGAGACCCAGTATTAGATTTAGTACACAGTCAATTATGTGAGATGCAGTAAAAATTACAGTGATTTATTTTAGAGTGAAAGGAAAGATCTGTAACATTAATGAAGTAAATATTGTTAAGTGTCTTTTAGTCTATATAAGATTAAATTTTTAGACATGTGTACTGTTGTGAAAAGAGTTTTTCAAAATCAAGTATAATAGTATGATTATACCCCTTTAGTAAATACAGGCACCTCAGGCATGTTCATAAAAATGAGCATTGTTAAGTTTATTTTTTATCACTGTTCCCTCAATACTGATCATTTCACCCCACCTTTACTTTCTTCTTGAAAGAAAAAAAAAATCAACACCATCAATACTGTCATCGTGCTGATGTATGCAGCTGTGCACCTCCTAATGTATACATATATGACAGCCACCTTTTTCAAGTTAAATATTTATATCTCATTTCCATCTTATGGCAAGGTATATTTTTAAAATGAGATCAGGTTTCCAGAGATAGATCTCGTCCCTAGGCATGTGTGAACAGAAACGCTGCTCCAGCAGTTTGTTAAAAATCCCCACAGTGTGTGGAAATGAGTTTGCATGGGAACAATGTGAGACAGTGGTGGCAAGGATGTTGAGCACATTTCCCTTATTAAAACAGTGCAGGAATCTTGAGATGACAAATTTAGTTAAAAACTAGCCCAACTCTGGTGACATGTGCTTAGCTTAACAGGAAACCACAGTTCTAAATTTAAAACTTATTGATGAGTGTATAGATAGAGTGTATTACTAATTTTAGATAATAATGTACATTGCAGAAGAAAACCTGACACCATCATAGCAAGGTTAAAATGATCAAATCTTTAGATTCTATCTTGTATATGATAAAGGTTAATATTCACTGTTTTAATTAAGACTTTATTTTATATTTATTAATGTAGATTTTCATGGATAACTTGAAAGGCACACAGCACCATCATAAGTTTTGCCTTCATAAAGGTCTAGTACCAAACATTGCTTATGAATATATAGATTTTTAAGTCAGGTCCTGCAAGATTTTCCATTTTTTCAACATTTAGCAATGATGAAACTATTGAAATAATGATTGAAAAAAAAGAGAGAGGGGGATTGTGTGTCATGCCTTATTACCAATACCAGGTGACTACCAAAAGTCTGGACATTTTTGCCATCATTTATTTTGGCAAGATGATCCCAATTTGTTCTCTACAGACAGGCTTGAAAGCAAAGGATAGACAATACAGTTTAAGTTCTGCATATGATGTTAAATAAAATACTCTTTTAATTAAGAAAATATCAATAAATCTAATATTTCTTAAGCCTACAAAGAAAATAAACTCTAGATTACTCTATCACAGCTCTTTTTCTTTTGAGCATACAACTAAAATGACAAACACTACAGTTATAAAAGTGTGTTTTCTGACTCTACTGATACCAAACCTGTCGCTCTGAGGAACCCTTGAACATGGCTTCAGTAAAGTTGGTGCACAGCTAATCCCCAAGCCCAGTAAGAATGTGCTGCAGTCCTAAAACATGTGAAACTACAGTTTTAGCAAATGCAGAAATGTTCACAGAAAATATGAGTTGATGTATGTAAGTCGCCCGTTGTGCACACATAGACTGAGGTGTGATACTTAAAGCATCAGTGCTGAAAAGGAGTGCATTTCTCCAAAAGTATTAGAAATTAAAAGAAGCTGCTGGACATTTTCTGTCAATGAATTTCTCATTGACACCGGGCATGCAGTCAAAATCCATCTGTCATAGCTCAGCTGAGGACTCTTAGCCTATGAATGTTCAGTGAATGGAGCAGAATAAAAAAAATTCCAGCATCTTTATGTTCCTCCGGCATGTTGTCACGATGTGGCGTGAAGATCCTCATGTCGTAGAACTTTGTAGGTGAGCCAGTAGAGGACATTAAACATGAGGAAACTCATGGGGAAAACTGCCCGGGAGATGGTATCAATCCTTTTTGCTCTGTCCACAAAGCGTCTGCGTATGTCATAGAAGCCCAAACCTGGAGGTAGATCTGCAAACACTGGAGTTGCATCCATTTCCGGTGCAGTCGAAAGTCCAAAACTCTGGAAGAGTAAACCCTGCTGCGCCAGCTCCTCCTCCTATTAGAAAAAAGAAACATCACAGATCAAGGATTTGCTGCAACAGCTTAACCCGTGTCTGTTTTATGTCTGAGCAGCTGATTGGCTGGTATTTAACTGAACAAAGTGACAGTACTCACCCGTGCACAGACGCTGCACCGCCGGTTCCCTTGAGGAGCAGTGTTGCCTGACATATTTCCTTTTGCTTTACTGTCACCACTTGCCTGCTGACGGGGAAGAAAAGGCAGCACATGAATGTAATCATCAAACAGACTTCATTGACTAACACAGCCCGTCTGCGCCGCATGTGTGCTCCAAATCCCGAACATAAACAAGACATCATCTGTTTCAACGAAGTGGATGACATTAATCTGGAATAAGTTAGAGGGAGTTTAAATGGCACGGCATTATCTTAACAAAGTAGCACAAAGGACTATAGCAGATGTTTTGTGTGTCATATTTATAAATGTTACAAAGACAAAATGAATCTTGCAGCTGCTGTCACTCTGTTACATATAAGATGTATTTTCTTTAAAAGAGTTTTTTCTTCTGTCAGATGTACTTTTCTTCTCCTGAAGAGGCTTAAAGTGAAGGTGCTATATGCCCAGAACATCCCTCCAGAAGTGGGATGAGGTGATGGTTTGAATTAATTACAGGTCAACGCTGTCTGTGTTTCTCTGCTGGAAAGCAACATGCAGCTGAGTCTTGCAGCTCGTGCAGAGCCAGGCGCGGGGAATAGCAGGTGACAGCCGCCCAAGGGGCCTGAGTGGGAGGGGTTGTTGCACTCACAGTTCTCTGTCGCTGTTGCTCCTTCAGTTTCCTCCTCAGTCTGAAGAACTCCTTGTGCTGCCGTGAAACAAAATTAACAGCCGCATACTCCAGCAGTGCAGCAAACACGAAGAGGAGGCACACCGCCATCCAGATGTCGATGGCTTTCACATAAGACACCTGAGAAAACAAAGAAAAAAATCACTGGTGAAGTCATTCATGGAGATCAGGTTATGTTTGGAAGTGGCATAAAAGATTGATGGAAACTACAATCTATCAGGAGAGTTTCATGTTGGTTTACTTTGTGCAACTTTGTTTGAATTAGACATTGTTGAGAGACATTCCTAAACCTTGAAAAGGTGCAGAAAATTCTCCATTTGGAGCAAAAGTACAACATTTTTAGAAAAACACTAAAGTGCCAGTTGGCCTTGCGATTTAGGCACACGCCACTTGTATAGAGGTCTTAATCCTTGTTGCACAGGTCACCAGTTTCACTCCAGGCCACAACCTTTCACTGCATGTTCTTCCCCAGTCCCCACATTTCCTGTCTCGCTTTAGCTGTCAAAAATTCTTAAAAAATTAACATCAAGAATATAAAATACTCAACATGCTCAATGGTCTCCATCCAAGTTACACATTTGATTTCTCAATAATACAAAGGTTTGTATGACAAAAATGAAAAAAAAAAAAACACTCAAGCAACACCTTTTTTAAGATATCAACATCAAATATTCATGACAAATGATATTGTATATTTCACAGTGAAAAGAAAGCAGGATGGTATTTTTTTTCCTGTCAGAGGATACTGGCTTGGCATGTACAGAAGTGAGATACAAGGAGATACAACTTGCATCTTTATCAGCAGGGTGGACAAAAATGAGCTCAAGCCAAAAGTTTATGACAGGAGCTCTAAGCAGCAAATGCTTTTTTTAAAGTTAAAATCAATAAATGGAAAATGACAAAAAGCTATAGGTGTTAAATCAATGTAGTTGAACAAAGAATACAATTACTCCACCTGAAATGTGATGAGAGCACAAGTACCACAAAACAGAAACACTAAAAGAGGGTATGTCACTTAAGTGCAGCACTTCAGTAAATGTATCTGCCCTTATAGCAACATGAAAAATAAAAAGAGACCTTAGATTTACTCCAACAGTCATCAAAGAACCTGCCTGCATAATTGATGCTGTTACTTTGATATCTGTATCTCTACAAAGTTAAAAGCGGTTCTTCGATGTGGAGTTCTTTTTTGATGTTGGCATTTCTTATTTATTATTTACATGAGATTGTTGTACTTTTTCACTACTTAACTAAAAATAGTCGAGTTTATTTCAGTGTTTTGTCCATTTAAAGATTTATCAAGAATGAAATTTGGGATTTGATCTAATAGAATAAGTGAAAAAAAAAAGAATCAGACAGCTGGATCTGGTGATAATGTCATTGAGCTCCAGCCTGAACCTGGTGTTGGTTTCTCCAATAAAACAAGTTTTTTAGTATTCATTTTTTTTTTTTTTTTTGGTCGATACGATATGAAATGAAACAATATGATACTATATGATATGATAAAATACAATGGGATATAAAATGGTACACTACAGTGCAATAAGTTATGATATGATAGGTCCATCTCTCATCTTTACATGTTTTATTTATTAATGTCTTTATGGTATTTGACAAACTCTTTAAATTCAATAACCGTTTTCATGTCTAAAACTAGCCCAGCCTTTATGAGAAACCCTGACTAACTTTCATTTGCCACAAAGCAAACTGTCTGACCTTTGGCAGGGAAGCCCTGGAGCCAGAGCTCTGCGTTGTCATGGTAAGCACCGTCGTGATCCCCAGCCCCACTCTGGCCGGCGCCGCATCCATGTTGATCCAGAATGACACCCAGGACAGGATGACAGTGAGCAGGCTGGGTATGTACATCTGGATCAGGTAGTAACCCATCTGACGCTCCAGGAAGAAGTTGACCTCGATGCAGGTGAATTTACCTATCAGAGGAGGAGATACGGGTCCACACTGACACTCTCATTAGAGGTTAAATGACAAAACCCACACAGAATTTTGACTGACAGGCTGTTGTGCGTCATGTACCTGTGTTGTAATGTTTGGTGCAGTAGCCGAGGCCTTTCTCCTCCTTCAGCACAAACTGAGGGAGCGTGAGATCATCCGCCACCTGCACCGCTCCCACATCCAGCCACTCAAAAATAAGATCATTCATGGTGTAGCCAACTAGAAGACAGGCAAAGGAAGAGTAAATGATGTGTAAAAACCTGTCACACAATCTGTGGTTTACGTTTTCAAGCTGAACTCACAGCTCTCAAGCTGCATTGTGCATGTCTGGCTGTCCATGGGGAAGTTCTTCAGATCCATGGGACAGGAGAGGGTGAGGGTCAGCCTGCGAAATAGACAACACCATATTATTGTGTGAAAAATGCATACTGGGGTGGACAAAAGGCCGGTGCATTAGACCCACAGTGGCAGCCATCCCTCCTATCACAGAAACCCTTTTTTTGTACTAATGAAAGGTCAAATCCAGTAACTCTGATCTGTCCGCCTTTGGATTTAACTATTCTACATGCTAATTGACAGCATTTTAGCTCAAAGGAGGGCCTTAAGTAAAATGTGCTGTAGACAGAGAGAGAATACACAGTATACATGAAAAGGCTCCCCCTAATCCCAAGATGCAGAAGCAAAACGGACTAGAGTGTTGTTAACAAAGACCTCACTAATGTTTAATAGACAGTTTCTTTTTCTACCGCTGCTTTATTCATCGAGTCATGCTTTTTTTTTTGCTGCTCATTTAAAGCACTCCTCTTCTCTTTATTCCAGCAAGGACAAAGTGAAGTATTTCACACAAATGAGCAACATTTCAGGGAAAAACATGAGTGGTTGCAGTTCAATGTCACTCTGAGATGTGTGAGTAGCTGAGTATCAAGCAATTTAAAGTCTTTTTTTTTCCAACTGCTCAGGGTTAAACCTAAAGTCAGGGTTTAATTTAAAGTTCATGTTCACTAGAGAAACTAGAGCAGCGTTTCACATGGCTCTCTGTTTTATATTCTAATGGTGAGTCCTCAGCATTAGGCTACAGTTCATCTACTGTTTGCATATCACTGACCTGATTTTGTTTCAGCTTGAAGTCATTGTTTTACACAAACTCGTTCACAGTGGGTGCTGGACAATAAGAACGAACTGAACTGGAGTGAAACAAATACGCTGCTGAGTCATAAACTCATCCTCTCATAGAGATAGAAGTTCATATTCAGTCTGCATATTGGCAAAACAAAGAAGCGAGTTTGTTGTTTGTGTCGCATCCTGTTACATGATTCAGCCTCATTTAGGGTTTAAAAAATCGGGTCACCTGATGCTGTAGAGGACGTTTCCGTTTTGAAAAATCCGGAGCAGTTTGTTGTCTGTTGTGACCTCATGAAAGTTTGCTCCCTTCTCATTTGCAAAGAACAGGTCAGGTTTCCAAATCGAGTCCAGCATGGAGGGGTCCAGGTCCAGAGAGTCATCAGGGTACTCCTTATACGCCAGGCGAGGGTCATTCCACTGCTGTCTCAGAAATACATTGAGCCGGTAGTCCTAACAGTGAAGAATAAAGTCACAATCACCGCTCAGAAAATGACTTGAATCTAAAGAAAGATCATACTACACTGATTTTAAGGTCTCTGCATTGGCTACCCGTCTCTTTTAGAATAGATTTTAATGTTGATTTATTGGTTTTTAAAGCTCTGAATGGCTTTGGCCCTTCTTATCTATCTGATCTGCTTTTACCTTTTTAACTAATTTTATATCATTAACTTTGTTTAGGTGTTTTAGCACGTATCTCTTTCTAGTTTTAATGACAGGATCGTCTTTTATTGAACTATTTTGGTGCTCTTATATTAGTATCTTTTACTGTTGTTTTTATTTCATTTTATTTATTATTTATTACATTTCATTCTATCTTACTTTGTTTTTAGATTCTTACCTAAACCTCCAGTGTTTCCTCATCTTGAGTTTTAAAATGGCGTTTCCTCGGTGCACACATTCCTGTTTCCACAAAATCAAGCCCCTTTTAAATTTATGCATTTTAATACTGTTTCTGTTGTGTTTAGATTATTGGTTGGGAATGAGGCGTTGGGTTGGGGTAGATCTGGATATTCTTTGTTTCTTTTATTCCTTTTTTTGTGTAAAGCACTTTGTGTTACATGACTGTGTATGAAAGTGCTATAAAAATAAAGACTGATTATTGAGTAATAAAGCTTAAAGCAACGACTGTAGAGTTCACTCCATACAGGATTTGTATTCAGATTTAAGGGGTTTGTCAGGTTAAATTTGACTATGATCATTTCATTGTAATAAATCTTGTAAAAGAGCCAAGAACAGGGGTGACTAACAAATGAACCTGCAGTGTCTCTCAGCAGGTGAGGAGTCTGTGCCCACGTGAATTTAGTGTGAGTAAAAGAAAAGCGCATGAATACTGAGTGAAACCTAAGTGCTCATAACCTGAGCAACAGAAAACTCCACTTATAATATCATCCATTAAATTCTGATGGCTATCTCAAGAGGTTTTTAACAAAACGTTCTTCCAAACTCTGGACTTGCATAACTCCCGTGTCCCAACTCATCACAGGCCTCTTAAATAAAGGATAGGTGGTCCTTCAACTGAGAGACAAAAGTAAGAGAAACCACTGCTGCCGTTATGTAATGAGCTCGATGATGGTGTTTATAGTCATTAATTAGTCATGATGCAATGATTGTATTGTCCTAGCTACATGAAACTCTGCAAACAGCAGGAGGCAAGCCAAAAACACAAGAAATGGAGAAATGCGTAAAAGATAAAAGAGTGTGATGAAAACCAACACAAACCAGCTCTGTTTCCACATATAAACAGACAGAAAATTCCGCATTTGTATGAAATTAAACCAGCAGAGGCTCATGCACATCACAGTGATACTATACCAATTTATGGCATACTAAAGAGATCCATTCAGAGATGTTGATTACTGACACAGCATTCAGCAAATAAATTATGAACTAAAATAGTAATTAGATATATATCGTAATAGTCACTGTATTGCAGAATGTTAAAAATTGCAATAATATCGTGTCATGGTCCAAGTATTGTGATAATATCGTATCGTGGGGCCACTGGTGATTCCTACCCCTAATGCCTACAGCCATAATGCCCTCTTGTAGAAAGAGGTAGTACTGTCCTTAATATCGAAGGTTCAATCTGCCTCACATTTCACTGGTTTGATGGCAGAACCAGCCTTCACAGATCTACATAAACACTTTTAATCATTATTCTAACACCACCTATTGTAAACAGGTTGTATAAACTCTCATACAAAGCAAATATTTTCTTAAAATTTCACACATTTGGTTCATATACTGTCATATACAGATCAACATATACATACTTGGTCATATACAGTATTCATGGCACCATCTGCTGGTAATAAGCAGTTCTACCTCTCATTTACAGTGTACAGTTACTGTATGAAGTAAAACAGATCTCCATATAAATTTACACCATGATAGCACCATGTTCGGGTACATTATTGTCGTTGCAGTAAAAGCTGCTGCTATTACACACCTCCACGGCTCGAGCACATCCTGATGTGCACCTAAGTGCCCATCAACACTTGCACCTTGAATTACTGTCATTATCATACAGGTGTGGGGTTTAAATCAGCCATCTTTCATCATCTGTAGAATCTGTAGTGCACAGACTGTAATGTAAAATCAACATTTAACAGTAATAGGACTATAACAGTAACGCTGCAGTTTGCACATTACTTGTTTGTCATCTAAGGAGCATTACAACAACGACAGACAATCAACACAATTGTTGTAAAGCCTCAGATTCCCTTTCTAGCACCATCCTACACAATAGGTCAGATGTTTTAAGTGGGGCAAGCAGCTGTAATTGCTGTGAAATTACCACAGGTCTAATTCATCTAAAACCTGGTAGTGGAAGACAAATTTCAGTGATACAGATGTCAAGACAGCTGCTGCTAGGTGAAAACTCATCTCTGAAATTAAGTAAAAATCTTTTATTTGATGTCTTTTTATATCTGCACTTATTTTTGTACTTACCTGTACTGTATTTGTATTTGTGTATGTATCTGTACTTCGTTTTGCACCGTTTATGTTTATCTAATTGCACTTATTTTATGTACAGCACTTTGTGATTTTTATCTGTGAAAAGCGCTCTGTAAATGAACTTTACTAACTTACTTACTCTTCAGATAAATCAGTGCAGAATCATCTCATGTCCTTTAATTTGGTGCTAAAACTTTGATCAAAGGTCAATGTGTAAACAAATAGTCCAAATATCTACAGTCATTTTATAGCGTAACTTTAATATCCATTCAGTAGATGATAAACAGAGATATACACAGGCTGCTGCAACTTTTGTTGTGTCTAAAACAAAGTGTAACAGTAAGGATTATAAAGTAAAATCTCACCATGGTTGTTTCAGTGATGGACCCAAAGCTGTTGATGAAGATGTTACAGGTGACATTGACAGGGGGACCTGACAGATGCAAACCACACATTAGAGCTTTGTTAAATACCACAGATGATGTTTTCTGCATGAAATATTTAAACAGCAGAGCTCCCCTAAAACACCGTCTTCACAGTGTGCCATGCCGCGTCCTGGTAAATGACTTTTTTTTTAGATCGGGGGCATGAAATTGTGTTGTCATTTCCAGTATGCTCCCATTAGTGTAGTCCATCTGTCAACCACTGAAACTGTAAATATTTCAGTTACTAATTTCCTGAGGGGCAATAATTTATTGATTCTCCTTTGGTAGGTAACATTAGTTTATTTCTAGATAATCAGCTGGGAATTACCCACATCATGCACTGACACAGATGTAGAGCAAATATGAAATATATATGAAATGTGACCCCAGGGACGGAGGGGGGAAGTGTGTCAGGGAGAATCTGCTGGCTTCAATCTCAACCAGAGACCAAGATTAGACTGGAATAAGCCTGTGGGGTTAACACGGAAGGGAAACCACACATTTATGACACAAAAAGTTACGCTTGTGTAAAAATATTACAACCAGAGGCTGTGGGTCAGCATCAAAACAGTAACAGTACATGACCAGAAACATCACAGCCTGCAGCATGTTTGACTTCTGACGCATCTGCGAGTGATTTGTGCTACTTCACCGCCCAGATTGTGCTAGAATGAACCGCGTACTTTCTCACACCTGTCCTGACAGAGGAAGCCCTCCCCTAGCACGCCACAGTGTGCTCTTACCTTTGAAGTTGGGTCTGATACGGGCGTCGTAGCCAGATGTGCGTCCCATCAGTTTGTCCAGAAAGTCAGATGGAGAGGGGGGTTTGGCTGCTCTGCTTGGGAGTTTCATCTCCTTGCAGAGCACAGACCTGACAGATGACGGCAAAAACAGAGCTAAACACACATACATGTTCTTTCTTTCAGTCTTTTAATTCTAGACTTCATGCTGATGGATGAACATTTTATTTGAAGGTGCTTTCCTTCTCCACAACATGCATTTTATAGTTGACGGCAAAGGTGCCAAATGTTGTTTACTCAACAGTATTCACTTCAAATGTGTTGAAATTATATTAACATTTACTATACACTTTTTCTTGCCTTCAAAGTATAATAGTGCATTTTCCATTTGAACTTCTTCCTCTATTTTAGTCCTTCTTTGTGTATAATTGCAAAGTTTTTTCATGCAAAATTCAGGGAAAAGGATCATGTAGACAAATCACAGAGGGGTTAAATAATTGAAGCATCTAATGTCTGTTAGTAATTATTTACAGTTCGTATCAAAATACTAAAAATTAAATGTGCAGAGCCAAACAGCAAAAAAGTTCATATCCAACAAATGAAGATGTGCTCTTACCTTCCTGGCAGAAAAATTACAGATGACACCCACAGCATAAAAAGGATGTGTAACAGCATTTTCAGTCCGTAGGATCTGTGGAAGTAAATCCAGCGGAGGGAAAAGAACTGGAAAGAAAAAAGAAAAAAAGAGGAGATGCAACGATGCAGGGAACTTGTTGTGTCTCCTCCAGACAGGCGCTGCCTTCTGGACTCAGCTGAGCGTCCCTCCTTCTCTGCAGGTGTAAAATCCAGGAAGCTGCTGCTGTATAATTCAAAATCTTGTGCAGGTTTTTTTTTTTTTTTCCCTCCTTGTGTTTGTGAAGATGACTTCAAGGTTTATCTCTTTTTCATGGCCATATGCATGTTCAAAAAATTACAGCAAGAATATTTAAAGAGACAGGAGCATTTTCTAACCAAAGTGGCTGACATTGCCTCAAATGGCAGATGCAGGTTTGCAGAAATATTTATGGTCTGCAACATATTTAATTTACTGACATGAAGCTTTTGCAACAGAAATACAGAATTATAAAAATTATGTTCTTCAAACATCTGTTTTGTTTTGAGCAGATGTCAAAGTGCTCCTTAAAAAAGATAATTATGGTGAGTGGTAATTTTTGATTAAAATCTACAGATTCATAAAACATAAAATATTAGATATTGGTGAAATTCAGCTGCTCTCTTCAAAATACACAAAATACAATCACTTTCCTATCAGGAGAAAGATGAGCACAATACAAAAATCTCCAAAAAGACCTCGTGTTGGAGAAAAAAAAAGACAGTAAAAAAAGTCAGAAGCATCTCTTCCTTTGGTGCAAATGTCTCCAGAATTGATCAGATTGTTTCAATCAGGATAAAACTTTCAACAGCTACAGGAACATACGCAATCACGGTAAAAGAGAGACAGAGAAAAGGCATCTAGTTCTAATTAATTCAAGTGTAAGACATCCCTGTGAGCATCAGCACACATCCAGAGGTTATTTATCCACAGCAGAGCTGTCCAGAGTTTCTGGTCTAATTATTTCATCTTCAAATCGCCTGACAAAATCAAATATAAATGTGGAGGCTCATGTTTATTCCTCCATACAGAGGAGGGGGAGGCAGTTCAGCCATTTACTCATGTAAAATTAATGTCAAAGAAAGCGACGGGACGTTATGGCTGCACGTGTTTGCCTCACACTTGAAAGGCCGCACCACACTTCACTTGGGAGCGCACAGTGTCAAATAGGATAAGAAATGTGTGAGAACACAGACCATGAGTGCAGTCCTAATAACAAGAAGCCCAGAGTAGAAAACACACACACACACAATGTTTCTGCATGATGGAGCTTTTTTACCTCCGGACAAGATAAGTAGGCCAGGCTTCATTTTAGTGTTTTTGTTGGAGCGTACATTGACTCTATTTAATTAGAGGTACTACTTTTGACACACTGTAAAATTAATGTGTCAGGGATTTTTTTACCCTATCCTGGTTTTTCCATTTAAACTAAAAAACAGATGGATTTAAGCCGAGGTCAAATATTTAGCATCACCTCTCAAACTGAAGGGCTTCATCTGCATGGTTCACATGTGTGACCTGGGTTAATTCGCCAAGCATTACTCATTGATTAAAAATGCTTCAGGACACATGAGCTCACCCACACAAACATGAACAAACATCACATCTCACAATGCAAGCCAACTGATCTTTTGTCAGCGCTGTTATCAAGGAGGAAAGAATAATGGGATGACTCTGATTTAAAAATAGCTTTTATTGCAGCTTTTCTCATGGCAAGCTGCTTTGATCACACAGAGGGAAACAATAGTCTATGCTCGATATTTTCAGCCTGGAGGGGGGGAAAGCAGAGACCATCACATGTTGACTATGATTAAAAAAGAAAGCGAAAAGATTGGCAGAAGAGAAGCAATGCAATGAGTGGAAAAACAAATAAACAAAACAGGTGCAGTAGATACAAATTCCAAATACGAAAATATTTCAGCAACATGAAATAATTTACATGAGTTCCCCAGTTTTGTTTGTATGATCGGATTTGTCCTAAGTGCGTGGCGACAGCTGTCTGAGTTCAGTCTTTATATGACAGGTAACTACCCTCCCAAAACGAGTGTCAGCCTTCATGTTCTCAGTCCTCGTGGATGTTGAAAAGCTTGGCCACTTCATTCAGATCTGCATGTTCCTCTCCGTCCTTGATTATCTGTCAACAGACACACATGATCAGGAAACTTCACAACAGCTGCGTTTACATGGGCACAAATAATCGCAATAAATGCCCAATTGGATTAAAAATGCGTCATGTAACATGTTGATCAGAAGATTCAGATTTAATTTGGCTTAACCAGGCAGAAATTGTATTCCTATCTAGAGGGGTGGTTTATGCCGATTGTTATTCCGAACTGCATCCATGTAAACACTTATTTTGATTCTCGGTCTTCACTCCTTAGCCTTTGTCTTATTTATTGAGGTCAGTACAGGAGGTTTCATTATTAACACTCTGGCATAAAACACAACCACGGGTACCATGTCTGCTCCTCCGGTAACATAACAAGGCGTACATACAGCGTCATGATGTCACATCTGCACGCACAGTGCAACCTTTGACAAACCAGTAAAATAAGTACACAAGGGCGCCATCTGGTGACAACATTTAACAGGGGGAAAACTCCTGAATTGGATGGAGTGAGCCACTACCCCGTTTGTTGGTTTGTTGACAGCACAGGTGTAAATAACTCTTCTTCTGTGGTTGTTTTAGCGAAATCAGACAACTTTGCGCATTTCCATATCTGAATAATCTGAATTAAGCTTGGTGCATGTATACGCACATCATGATCTGATTTTGCACCTATAAAAACAGTGGTTTCATATTATCCGATCCCTTAAAATTTTAATCGTATGAAGCAATTTTGCACATGTAAACATGACTAGTGTCACAAAGCAGTTTTTTTAATTCTGCGTCAGTGCATACCTTTCTTGCAATAGGCATTCTGTTAAACACGTTCCACAGGATTATCCCCACCACCACTTTGTCCCTCAGGTAGAAGATGACTCCTTTTCCGTAGTCGTCTTTATGTGCCCCCATAGCTGGAGCTGGTGTGGAAGAGGCCACGGGACTGGTGGCTGTGTCTTCAGTTTCACTTTCTGAGCGGATCCCAGTTCCTGTGAAACATTCAAGATAAGTCATGAATGCCAAGTGTACTTTTGCTTTATGTGAGTAAGATTAACGTTTGTATATAGTGCCGCTCTTACCCGACTTCTCTGTAGCAGCTTTGGGTGTATCCTTCGCTGTGGCTTTTGCAAACACTCCCACTGTTGGCAGGCTGCTGTCAACAATCCCAATCGCCTCATAACCAACATCTGGTCCCAGGTCACTCCTGTGAATAACCGCATGAGGTTAGTAAACATATTGAGCTTAAACGATATTTCCTCTCTGTTTATTTTTAGCACCTCCAGAGAAATAAACTGTTGAAAAAATGAAAAATGTTATTGGAGTTTAACGAATAAATATAAGCTGGACACGCTGTAATCTGTGCAGTTTTGTATTCCTGTTCTTGGTACAGCAGCTTCTGGAGTTTAAAACTTCACATCTTAAAATCTTGTTAAACACTGTGCGGCTGCAAAACTCCTGCTAAAACACAAACAAGCAGAGCTAAAATTTAGCTGTACATTTTAGTGACAACCCCCCAAGGCTCTGGGTGAGTTTGTAGCCGGCTGATGACCTGAAGAAAAACCCAGCCAGATGTTGACAGATAACATGCTGTGGTCATTTTACCCTTAAGGTCGGAAATCTAACTGTGGTACCAGGCAGAAGCCAGCACATCTGGTGGGTCATCTCTTAGCACCTTTGTAAGAGCCATCTGCACCTGGATGAATTATGATTAAAGGATGAGTAAACTGACACTGACTCATCGTAACATTTGTTGGCGTTGGGCATGCTCTGTGTGCTTCTGCTCCAAGATATTGATCATGTATGACTACGGTACACTGCAGAGAAACAAAAGTCACTGAAGATGAGGAGTTAGGAAAATTCAACACTCAAGTGACAAAAAGGTTTTGGGTCTTTAGAAGATAAATTCCATCTGAAGTTTAATTTTTAGATAATTTTTTGGTATTCTGTTTAGGAATATGAAAGATTTAACATCAGCACAAGAATTTTACGTTTGCTAAAATACCTTCATTTCTATTGTAGGCCTAAAATGCTGGTCATATGTTGCATTGGAGTTGTAGCTCAGCCAGCCTCCATTAGCCAGAGCAGAAGACTCATTAATGTTTACTGATGCTCTACTGCACGGATATACACTCGCACAGATGACCGATTGCATCTTGTTGCTCAGTGCTGTACGACAGTATTTTAATCTAGCATATGGTGATGAAGCTGTACCATGGCTGCATCTGGTAAAACTGACATATAAAAAACCCAGCTAGTGCACTGAATGACCAGGACAGGAACGTAGATATTAGCCTACAAAGAGAACCCGAAGCTGGTTGTGCTAGCTCTGTTAACGTTAACCACGCTCCACACTCAGCAAACCAGTTTGACATCGTTACTCAGACTCGCTAAGACCTAGGGCTGGATGATTTGGCCTCAAATCAATATCACTATATATTGAGCATTTAACCTCGATAACGACACGATAACTACTCCACATGCAGCTCACCCCCTTCCATATTAACTTCGTCTACTTCAGCCGCTCCAACTTTTGAACCGTCCTCCATCTCCTCACCTGTCTTTCCCTCTTTGTTTTGAACTGGATGGGGTGGAGTCACGTCTCTGACGAAGGACAGCGTCTTAAAGTGACATGAGACCATAGCCTATCTACAAACATCCAAAACCAACTTTTATTTATTTTTTTGACACAGAATATACTATTGTCGTAAATTTCTGTATTGATAAATTTTCAGTTTATCGCCCAGCCCTACTAAGGCCCTGTGTTAAACTGCATTAAATAAATGATCCTAAATTTTACCTGTTTTGTGAGTGTTTTCTTACCTTTAGACTAGTCTAAGAAGTAGACTAGGAATTCATATGACTGTTTCAATGCTTAGGATACTGGTTGCTATGGAACATTCCTCAGTAGACAGAAACAAACTCTGGTGACCTCATTAGTAAACGATATATCTACAGTACGCAGGGATTAAAGCAGGAAAAAAATATGTAGACTTTAAAATGTTCAACATATAAATCAAATTGAATAGGGACTCTCAACATAAATGCTCCTAATTTTAAATGTGTTTTGATTTTATAGGATAAAACGTGTACATTTTATCAGGGGATCTTAAAAGAAGACACTGCTGATGACTATTCTTCAAGAGAGGATCAGGAGTAAGTAAAACCAGAACAATATAAAGAAATCCCTTTCTTCAATTTGGACCTGGTCCTTTTTATGCTCTTATAGTGATGAACACTGTGTTCGTCACCATAAGAGTCTATTCAAAGAGGACATTTAAAGCAAATCATGCCAGTGTAGGACTCAAGTAACATAGTTTGTTCCTACAAACAACTAAACAAAAATGTTTATGGATAACAAAGAAGACATGTTTTGAAGAGATGACTCAATGCTAAGCAGAGCATGTTCATGTGTGTCCTAATTTTCCAAATGAGTAACACTACAAAGCTCAGCTTAAGGCTATACTAAATAATGTTAGTGAGCTCTGCTTAGTGTCTGACTCATCTGTTAGCCTTAATATTAATCAAATGAGCCATCAGCTTCAGCCGGCAGAGTTTACAGTCATTACTGTAAACCGGTGTTACAGCTAGAGTGCTTCACAGCTGCTGATCTTCAAGAGGGTTTTCTATCATCCTGGGAGGTGCATGGGTTTAGCAGAATATATTCCATCTGCATGTCTCAGGGAAAATCATTGTCGAGGGTAATTTGCAGCGAAATGTTGTGTTGGAAAAGTTTAATGAGTTTCAATTTGCAACAGGAGAACACTTCATAACAAGTAAAGACCGTGCTTTCAGGAGTAAACCCTCAAAGTTGGAGGGTCAAATGTTGTTGGACTTTTGCTGATATTGTCAGTAACTTTAACCTATGTCAGTATTTTTTTATTTTCACAGTAGAGAACACCAAGTCTCTCCTGTACTTGAGTTTACCTGATACTCTGATTGTGACAATCCATTTGTTTTACTAACATAAAAAAACAACATTTGGTACGACCACATATGATTAAAAATATTCCTTGACAGGGCTTGACACTAACTTTTTTCACAAGGAACGCATGTGTTGAAATAGTAAGGAGCACACAAAGAACTTTAGGGGCACAATGAAAATTGATCAAATAATGTGTGTCTTATTGGTCGACATAAGTACTATTATTTGAAATCAATGTTAGGTATTTTGGTCACATGACATGGAAGCTATTGAAGTAAAACAGCCTTCTCTGAGAGCATCAACTGGTAATTTATTGATGGTTCCTTATTCAACACGTTGACAGCGAGGATGCAGAGTAGATTGAACTGCGCTGCTGTTGCTATTGCCGGTTATGTAGAGTGAGAAGACACCGATAGATACACAATGAATGTTCGTCGAATCTCCAACCTAAAACTAACTTCACCGCGGTATTTACAAGAAAAACATTTGTTGCCTCAGCTGATTTTTTTTTATGCGCACATGTGCCCCTAAAAACATTTTATAACTCTCACTCATCTATTTTTAGTCGCAAATGCGAGTGAAAGTGTCCCACTGTCGAGCCCTGCTTGACTAAAACTGGTTTAATACAGCACATTTATTTTGTGTTGTATTTAAGTCGAAAATGTCCAAGTAGACTAAAACGAGGCCTACTTAGGTCAATATAAAATAATGGTCTTGACAACTGCATGGGCACAATCTTGCCACTGCTGCTGAGTAACGGCAAAGGGGGTCGGATGTCACACCCAGTAGGAATCACACCGCTTTGACTCTGCAGCCACATTACACGAACGTTTGGAGCAAAACACACACATACAGTATCTAACAACATCAAGGAGCGTATGAACAGGACAGTTTAACTGACAGATGTATATATTTTTCTGGGCTGCACTCAACCCGTGTTGTCAGCATTGTGTCATGTTTCACCAGCTGCTGAAGCACGCAGACGTTGTATGACTGCTTTAAAGTAGGCCACGCGCCACACTGTGGACTCAGTTTTTGGCAGCCCCCTGAATATCTGTCACAGCCCCTCTGTGCTCATATTAGCTTTTCTTAAAAGAGACAGTAAATGCGTAAAAAATGTGAGTGATGAATGCTGCACTCTGCTGGGAACTCCAACCTAATGTCCTCTAAAGGCATTTTAAATATTTCACAACTTAATGGTATTCAAGAATTCAAAGCAATCATGCATGTTCATGTGGCTTCCAAAAGGATTAAATCTGCGTAATGTGCACGCATCAATGTACATCCTCGTGTACCCACTAATTTAGACAAATGCATTGAACATGGATCACTTCAATTCACAATTTAGACTGGACCTCACTCACTTTGGAGTTTTCTTTCATTTCCACCTTAAGCCGCTCTTATTGCTTGCACTCACAGCATTAGTTTCCAAAACGGTTTGACCATGAACCACAAAACCCTTTGTTTGAACACCACAAGCAGGGAGGAGTCAGTGCTTAAGACACTCACCAGAACATAGATTGATGCCAATAGGGCTTGTTGGCGCCTGTCATGTTCTCTCCTGCGAGTCTTCCGCTCACAACGGCGTGATCGTGATGCTCCACTCGTCTGCGGCCCAGTCGGATGTCATAGAAACACGCAGCATCTCCTGCCTGCACCGAAACAGACGGGGTTGAGGATACACGGCATGCATATACGAATACAAATCATGTTACAAGTGAATAACATATCACGAGATGCATTTTTCATGCGGATCATGACCTGAATTTGCCTGAGGAGGGCACTGTAACACAATATAATACAGGGCAGCAGAGGTTAAGGCGTTCATGTGGCTCGCCCTGACCTACTAAATAAACCTAGACCTAACCTTTTTTCTCTGTGCTTTTAGTGCTTTTGATCAAATGTGGTAATAGAGGTTTGCAATTGAAATTAATACCAAAACATGTAGTTCATTTCACTAAGAATTGTGCATTTATTTAAGGTCCTTTAACTACGAAGAAAATCAACAGAAGTCTCTATATTTCAAACAAAAATATAGATATCAATAATATGAATTTACTGAAAATAACTAACATTTAGACCCTAATATTGTGTTTTTTTATCTTCCCTATACAGCTCTACATCCAAAACACAGTTTGATTGCATTAATCTTGATACGTCTTATAAACATTAACTTACCACCCAAATATTGGATCTTGCTTGCAGCTCTGCATTAACCCGAAAGCCACCAAAGTCAGAGTCCACCTCCAGACCTGCTGACTTTGCAAGGTCAACATTGGGCTCCAGGCCAACAGCTGCAACTAAGTGATCTGTTTTCACCTATTAAAGGGCAACACGACACAATCAGTAACAAATAAATTATTTCCTAATTCAAACTGAACATGAGTCAAATCTTTGAACCTACAAGTCGGCCGTCCTTCAGTAGGATTTCTAACTTGTCGTCTTTGAGGTTCACAGATTTCACCAGAGCTTCTGAGATGATTTTTACACCCTCTACGACACCAAAAAGAAAGAAGCTGTCATCAAGGAAATAGAGGGCAGGAAAAGTATTTCTGTTGGCTTTTGCGAGTACTTTAGACAAGAAATGGACATGAACCTTGCTTGACTTTTTCTGTCGTCCAATTGCTCAGATACTCAGGCAACACTTTCCCCATGTTGCCCTTCTCCGGGTACATCTGGATCACCTCCAGGCCAGACTCATGCGCTAAATAAAAAAAAGAGAGAAAACAGATTTGTCCTTTAAAAAAAAAAAAACAGTATTTCAAATCTACTCTGTCATTTTCTCATTTTTATCCAACCGCCTTACATTTCCTGCCAAGAGCACAGGCCAGCTCGCTGCCCAAGAAGCCGCCTCCGATGATTGTGATGGACTGAATGTTTCTGGACACCTTGTCTAAAGATTTAAAGTCTTCAATCTGTGGAGGATAATTGCATTATTACAGTAATTCATTCTCTAAAATGTAAAAAGGTCACCTGTAACACAGCACATGACATACTGCATGTACATTCTAATATTAAGATTGGCCATAATAACTACATAAACTACTGCTGTGAATCTGCTTCCTGCCGTTTTAAGCTTCAATTATGTATTTATTTATTTTTTGACATGATATTAAGATATTTCAATCTATAATTGCAACGTTAGATTATATCATGTATTGACCTTTTCAAGAGCTGTTGGATTTACATTTTCAGAGTACTCCTCATCTCCTTCATGTGACCTATTTGGAGCCCTTAAAATTGCCACCTATATAGTTCATATTTGTCTTTCTTTGCTTTGTCCACAAAAAAAACAAGATTTAAAAAAAGAAAAAAAAACAGCTTGCTTGCTAAGAGACACTATTTACAGTCTGGAATTAAGCTATCGCCCCCTTGTGGGCAAATACTGACCTTGCGGAACAGAGTCGTCTTCTTCATCACCTCCTCTCCTGCTCTCTCTATCACCTGCAGGTTTCTTGGTACACCGCCTGAAGAGAAAAGCTCAGATTAGCTTCAGTCAGGCTGAAAACACATTCTGTAGTGAATGCAATCTGAAGTGTCTCACCTGTTGCAATCAGACATTTGTTGTAGGAGATCTCTGTGTCATCGTCAAGCTTTACTTTGTTCCCTCTGACATCCATGTGTACCACCTGGAAAAGATCGATCCACGTTATCATAGTCAAAATCAGTCATTGAAATAGTAGAGAAGTTTATTCAAATCTGACATGACATTCATCATAAATGTGATGAATAATTCATCTGAAAAACACTAAAATTTATATTTAACTGAGGAGTCCCTTCCTGCATTGGCTGATTGTTAGATAAAAACAAACCTTTTTCCCAGTGAGAACAGCAACACCTCCATTCTCTGCACTTTCCAATTCTTCTGGACTGATGTAGAATGATGCTGGCTGGAAGTAGATACTGGAAAAAACACAGAGAGAAAAAGAGGAAGTCTTTTGTTTAAATACATGAATCTATAAATAATAAAATCTATACATTATCTGCTACATCTTAAGTTTTAATTGGTATTGTGAGTGGTTCACCTGTGAGATTGTTTGCTGCTAAGGAAATGATGCAAGCTCAGTTCTCAACAATAGTTATTTTGTGTAAACACCGCTAAAAAGGGAAGTCAGTTGAGACAGAGTTTAGGGAACAGGGGAGTGTAATCAACATGAACAGCAGAGGCGCAAGAAAAAACTTTGATTCTCCACTAAAAGCAAAGGGATGTCACGGGACGGCATGCACGCAACTGCATCACTGATCACAACAGAGGGAAACAAATGTTAAAATGAAGCAGAGTGCAGACAGAGAGGTACAGAGCCAGCAGGGCTAGACCAAGACAACCTTTTCCTTGACTTGTGGTTGTTTACAGTCTCAATTACAACTCAAGAAGCAGGACTGGAGTTGGCAGAGGACACCCAAAACCAGATTTTATCAGACACTCGCATGGAGACGTCTGTTTTTGTACATTTTGTTAAGCTGCATTATTGCCAGATGTTGTCTACTTGGTTCAAAGATTAGATTACAGAGGACTATGTTGTAACCCTGCTGCTCTGACTGTTTTCTTTCATACAGCTAAAGGTCTGCTAAAACAGGCTTGGTCAAGATTTTTCTTACTGTAGAGAAGAAACGTCCCAAAGCAACTCATCTCCTCGATTTTAAAATGAAATTTTTCATTAGGAATAACAAACAGATCCAAGGTACTAAATGTGCACATCCTTACTGCTGAGACCAAAAACACCCTGTGCAGGTTTTAATCTTATATTCAGAAACGAGACGAACAGAAAACATTCAAGGCTATACAGCTGAATACACCAAAAGTCTAATACAAGAAATTTAAAATGATATCAGACCTTCTTTCTTTTCCATTCCACTGTTTGAATCGCAGCGTTTCTGTCACACTGGGGTCATCAGAGAACCAAAGCTCCTTAGAAAGGGGTGGTCTCATGTATGGAAGGTCTGGCTCATCAGTCACAATTAGTACCTGCAATCAAATATTCAAAACAGGCAAACCAGACTTTGAGCCTAAAACGATCCGAGAGGAAAAAGACAACCTTTAAAAATTCAGTACCCTGAGGTAGATAACAAAACTGACTCCAGGGGTAATCTTTTATTTTGGAAACAGAGGGTGTACTGACCTTGGCTCCAGGGTCTCTGGCTCGAATGGATCTGGCGGCGGCGAAAGAGGCGGTTCCTCCACCAATAAGGAGGTAGGGTGTGTGTGAAGGGACCTTGGGAGTGGCAGGTGTGGACTCTGCTACTGAAGTTAGAATAAAAAGAGCAGCAAGCATGGGAAAAAGGTGAGGTGGAAAGAAAGAAGGGATAGAAAGAATGGCAAAAGCAAGAGAGAGAGACAACAATTAGTGTGTGTGTTTAGATACCTATCAGTCAGCGAGACACACAGAAATACACCTGAGAGGAGTGAATGGGAAAAGAAGTCAAAATATTTCATGAGGGTGAGATTAACCTTTATCATTACAAATACCCAAACGATGTGAAAAAAGGAAAAATCAGGAACAGGCAGGGAGGAGAGCTGTAAAAATGGGGGAAAAAAACGGTTAAAATATAAAAAGGAGAGAAGGTGATGAAAAATTAACATTATCTTTATCAAAATGGGAAGAAGTGTCTGCCCGCTTCCCCCTCTCCAACCCAGGCTGGACTTTGGTCTTACCACTCTCTGCAACCACTTCAGGCTGAGGCTCAGGGGGCTCTGCTGCTGGGCTTTCTGTTGCTGCTGCTGCTGCTGCTTGGGGTTCTGTTAGTATGACCGGAGCATGAAGCGGTTAAGACAAAACACATCCATCCTGCGCTCGGGCAAACTTACACCAACAGGCCTGACTAAGCTTACCACTCTCCACAACAGGCTCAGTTTCAGCGGGAGCTGGCTCTGTAAGTTCAGCTGGGGACGGCTCAGAGGGGGGTGAGGGTTCTGCTAGTACGGGGGCAAAGTTACATAATAAGGTCTATTGTTATTGACCATCACAAACCAAGGTCATGTGTTAAACAAAGAAGCGTAAGCAGCACCTGAACATTAGGAAAAAATATATTGTCAAGTTCTATCAGCATTGGTTAATAAATCAGATTGAGGCATCCTTCTTCTTAGAGCTTACCCTCCTCTACAGCAGGAGCAGCAGGTGGTTCTGCTGCCTCTTCTGCAGGGGCTTCTACCACAGGAGCTTCTACCACAGGAGCTTCTACCACTGGAGTTTCTACCACTGGTTCTTCTACCACTGGTTCCTGTACCACTGGTTCTTCTACCACAGGAGCTTCTACCACTGGTTCTTCTACCACTGGTTCCTGTACCACTGGTTCTCCTACCACTGGTTCCTGTACCACTGGTTCTTCTACCACAGGAGCTTCTACCACTGGTTCTTCTACCGCTGGAGCTTCTACCACTGGTTCCTGTACCACTGGTTCTTCTGCTACTGAGGTAGTTAATAGCATGAGTTAGGATTGCAATTCAATACACGATTACTGAGGGGGAAAACCACCAGGTCCATGCATTGATCCAGTTTAACCCTGTAAACACTCAGCATGGCATGCACTGAAACACAACTACAACTGGAAGCTGACATCTTTTTAGTTGACTTTATATGAACAACTGTGAAACATAAATTAAATAAGGTAAATAAATATAAGTTGCATTTAAATCAAGTATTAAAAAGGAGTCTTGTGTGGTGGTTCACTCCAGCAATTATCCCCTAACTAACATACAAGCCCAGGTGAAGAGTTGGGATGCTGCGTAAGATGTCAATAAAAAAAAATAAAAAAAACAGCATGTGATGGTTTAAAGCTGAAAATCATCTGAAAATGGTGCAAAGACCACAAATTAAATTGTTGAATGGATACATTTTTTATTTAAAAAAATTAAAGTTTGATGCCAACAACACGTTTTTAAAACCGCTGGGAAAGAAACAACATAGCACTGAAAAAATGTGTAGTGCTAAAAATACACCTGGAAAAACATTTCCCAGCTAATCACATTGGTCTCCGATAAGTTAGTAGCATGAACGGGTATTAGCAGTGGGAGAAAGAATTAATACGGCATAGTATCGCAATATTTTGTCTGGTGATACATCGTATCGTCTCATCCACCAAATGCTACATCAACTAAGCAGTTGAAAAAAAATGTACAAATCGCAATAAATGGTATCGCAAAACTCAATGTATCTCAAAATGTTAAAAATCGCGATAATATCAAATCTAGGCCCAGGTATCGTGATAATATCGAATCATGGGGCCACTGCTGATTCCCACCTCTAATGGGTACCAAAAGAACTCCACAGAGGCATGGGCGCTGCACCCTCCCTTTAAGCAACCCTGTTTGTGCACAGTTCAAAAGCCAGCATCCCTGATTGTGTTGATAATATGCATAAGACTCCATGGTATGGCTGGTACAAACACCTGAGAAGGCACCACTAATGCTTAAGAATACATGTTTTAAAGCACATTTTGCAGTAGTAAAGGGGGTCCAGTGCTAAACTACACAGCCTGCAGTCACAACTTAGGGTCAGTAGGTCATCATGACACGGATTGTACGACAAATGAGACCTCGGACAGTTGAACAGCTGAAATCCTGTGACCGGCAAGCATGGGTCAATATTTCAATTTCAAACCCAGAAACTGATCTCCTTGGTTGCCAACGGTTTACACTGTGTTATGAGACAAGGTGATAGAACACGATGGTAAATACTTCCGTCTCAATCCTTTTGAAACATGATGCTGACATCGAATCTAAAATAAGCATAATTCTATTCATAAAACAATGAAATTTGTTTAGCCTCCTAGTTGGTTTGTTGTCTTTTTGCTATTTTCAGTTAAATTAATGCTTCAAATAAATTGGAAAACCATCAAATTCTATACTCATTAACATCAGACACAGTGTCCTAACTCCTTTAGAACTGGAATTAGAAATACATTTTTGAAGTTTTCAGACTTCATTTTCCAATCGAGCTTCAGACATGACATAAAAAATGTCTACGGGCAGCTTCCAGTTATAAACAGTATGGCTCCACATTAAGTTAGACAACAACCCTTTTGAATCCTAGCCAAAGATGATGTTTTTTTACAAACTATAACAAATTCAGAGAAGCACTGGACAGAGGGACTTCATCTGGCACCACAAAAATGACACAACAATCACAACTGGAGCAGACATTACACGAACTTAAACCATCGATGACAGTGGCTCACAGAAACAAACATTTTCACAAAAATATAACACGATGAAGGTTAGTATGTGACCATTAAATGTTGTACTGTAAAAGTAAAGAGTTAATTTACATGGTTAGAGGACATAGAGTGAATTAAACCAACATTAAACATAAACCATGACATGTTTGACTTAACACAAGATGGTGAATGAAAATGAAAAACTCATGCAACAAAAGGGAGAAGTAACAACTCATGCAGTTACTCTCTCAGTTAATGGATGTAGACAACAAATACGAGACAAAACATGTTTAAAATTCAGAGGTCCTTCAGGATAACACCTATCAATTCTGTTTTAACATATCTTTTAATGGAAAAGTTGGGCAGGGCATAAAAGATGCTATAAAGACATCTCATCTTTTCTTGCACTAACCCAGCTTAACCAGCTGGTGTCACCATTTCTACCCTGAAGTTCACTGTAAAGCACTGTCTGTCAGTACGTGTTGACAGAAAGGTGAAATGTAGTACACAGTTCCAGGTTAGGCAAGCAAACTTTTTTCTAGTATTTTTAGGTTCAAACAAAGTGTTAATAAAGAAGGCAGATGTTTAATGCATGTAGGGGTTTAAGAAAGAAAGCAAACTACCTGGGGATGGCTCTGTTGTGTCACTGGGGGCTGCCGCTGCTTCAGCATCTGGGGCCGGGGCACTAGGCTCCTCTGGTGAGAGTTCTGCTATTGGCTCTGGTGAAGGTTCTGCCGCAGGTTCTGCTTGTGGTTCTGTCTCAGGGACAACTAGGCGAGAAGAGTTTAAAGACTTACAAACCAAAAGAAAGGACATATTCAACACTGAACACCTTTTTTGTGTGTCATGTGACTTAGAGGAGGTTAATATGTCAGAAAGTTTAACACAATGTAAATCATTTCAGCACTTATTCAAACACAGTTTGCTTTGTGGTCAAAAACTGCTGACTTAAGGGCAATACAGAGGAAGCTAAACTGTGTGTCACGGCCAGCTCCAAGCAAAACTACACAATTAAATAACCTCCAACTTTGATTTTATACAAACAGGTTTTTTGTTTCTCATCACAGAGAGACACTCTAAACAACACAGGCCCTGTTCTCTTATGCTGTTTGTAGAGTATGTACGGACCCTTGATTCAGAGTAGGTAAGTTTTATGACCTATGAAGTTATTAACAGAGGTGGAGTTTGATCAAAGTGTCAAGATAATCATCTGAAAACGAGGGACAAATCACTCACCCTCTGCTTCAGTGGTTTCCACAGCTGAAACAAACAGCAAAATAACAATCAAAACAGTTCTGTTTTTATTTATCATCATGAAAAATGACTAAATTGTGTTCATAAAATTCACTCACCAGGGGGCTCAGACTCCGTGGGTGCAGCGATCTCTTCTGTGGCCACTTTTTGGTGTCTAGCTGCAATTTCATCAACACGTTCCTGGTATCGTGTTTGGTCTCCTCTTAAAGTACGGTACAACTGCGAAAACAAAAATGCCGAAAAACTCACAACTGGTTCAACTCTTTCCATCGGTCGCCATGTTTCGTGCATCATACCCATTATGTAATGAGGTATAAGCTGACTCACATAAACTCCACTACCAACACAGGCTGCTCCAACCAGAAGGATATACAGCTGGTTTTCACGACCTCCCCCTGTAGGCCCGGTGGACATGTGAGCCACAGGTGCTTGTGCAGGTAGTCTGCCATGGGTTAATCCTGAAATGATGAAGCATTGACAAATTATAAACTTTCAAGTGTTGACAAAACTGCTTGGAATATAGACCAACTAACAACCAAATGTGTCATAGTTGCAGTATATTCAATCTCTATAACTAGTAAAATGCCTTTCACTTCAGGTGTGTAATGTTTTAACCTCTCTGAAATGGTGAAATATGATGATATGTGATTTGATTAGATGGCACTGACACACTTAAGTACAATAAATGAAATTAGGTTATTTAAAGATGTGGTTTTCAACTGGTGGGTCCAAACCCAAAAGTGGGTCGTGGACACGTTCAGGATGGATCACCAACAGCTGGTCAAAAAAGTAAATATATAATGTGATATTTATTAGATTTTTTCTGTACAAGCAACTTCAGTAGTTGTCGTCCTCATATTGTCCCCTTCGTGTGCTCTTAAATGCACTTAAAACACATAATAAAGTGGATTTATGTTAAAGATTAGAGTCTTTCAAGGTTTTTTTTGGTTTGCTTGAATTCCATAAAAGTGGGTCGCGACTTCAGGACAATGGGAAAATGTGGGTCCCAGAGTGAGACCAGTCGAGAACCACTGAGTTGAGTTAGGTTAAGAGGTGATAATCAACCCCTCTCATTGACAATTTCCCTTTAATTACTACTTCTTGTTTCCTCCCTTCATCACCCCCCAAAGGTTTTACACTGGGGGGCTCATAACAACAGGATCCATGTCAAAATAGTCATGTGAAAGCAGCGTGATAAATTCTGTGGGGGTCACATATGTTATAAGTTACCACACTGCAAACCTTTACTGGCTTTAACAAACTGAGACTGAAAAGTTTATTTGTCATTCAAAAAGTGTCTGAGAGTCTTCAGGCAGTGCAACAGACAGACAGACACAGACATGCAGTGTGGTTGAAGTTTAATAGTTAGCATGAACTTGTGCAGGTTAACTTAAGATCTGCAGATTTACTAGGTCAATATTAGCTTAATTAAAACCACACTTGGCTCAGAATACTTAATGAAGCTATCAATCTGACTGAGCGTGCTGTCATCGTAGTGTAATGGCACGCTAAAGTGTGTTTGCATTGAATTATTGAGTCCAGTTCCTGTCACTGTGACTTACCTGCTCTCCTCACATTCTGCCGGCACACTGTAGATGAAGCTCTCGCCAGCGGTGCAAGCTTTCTCCATGCAATTCTGCATTTCAGCATCGTGGCTCAGCTCTGCTTCACAGCTAACCAGCCGACCTGTCGGACGTGTACTCCAGCTAGTTAAAGCTAAAACAAGTCCAACTGCCAGCACCGCACACTGACAACTAGCAGCACCGTGCTACACGCCAAGGCCAGAGACAGGTCATTGGTTTCAGGGGGATTATGGGTAATAACAGAGAGTGTTTGAGAACGGAGATGAGTCAACAACGGAAGCCGACGCGGTAGAGCGCCTTCTGATAAAAATGGCGTCGTCTGTTTCGTTAAGCGATAGTCCTTAAGAAGAGAAATCTTTCTCACCTTGATATTGTTGCGTTGTTTATTGTGTTATAATTCCTTATCCTCTTTTCAGAACTCTTCAGATAACAGTTTCCTGGATAAAATCCAAGTATACGGCATCTAAGCTACATATCGAGCACGGTTACGGTCACTGTTGGCTGTTGTACACTCTTATCTTTTAGACTCTTTGGTAAATGTGGCCACGCTCCTTACTCTTGACATTGTACAACTAAAAATGCAGCCAAAGTGGACTGCTGCCCTCATCAGTTTATTTAACCTGACATAGACATAAGAAATGTTTTTGCAGATAGCTTTATAGAGAGGACAACCGCTCAAATGGAGAGGCAGGTAGCTGAGTAAAGCAGTGAAAAATAACAGGACTTTTGGGACAGGTTACCAGTATAGTAAAACAGCACCCATTCAATGGGTTTAGGGCATCAAAAGCACATGGGGCGCTCAAATCCTATGCAAATATAACCAGGGGCTTATGATATGTGAGTTCTGAGTTAAGTGGGCCTGTATAATTAGTCTCTTGATTTCTACTGAGTCATGGTTGGAAATCTGCTGGTGATACTCTGGTTTACAACGTAGGTGTTTATGTCGCCCTCTGGTGGTCGCCTTAAAACTATGAGACTGTTTTTACTTCTAATGGTTACCATCTATTTTACAATGTACTTATTAACTAGATTTATTATAAGGCACTAGAAGCAATAATATAAAGTGAAATGAATAATTGAAGCATTTTATTGTGATGTACGATGTTGTTGATGATTATTTAAACCAGGAGGCCATGTGAGCTTAACAATAAGGGTTTACACTTCTCCTCAAAGCAGAAGTGTGTTATGGTCCTGTTGATATGTCAAAATTTGTTTGCGTATTTCTCTTTTTGGATTATGTCTTGTGTTGTGTCACCATCTCAACAAAAATAACTCTTACTACTGTAAATGATACTCCTCCTATTTTCGTGCCCCTGATAGACAAAGCACTGTCTTATGAGCGATTTCAAGAAGTTTTGTGAGAAAAGCACTATTCTTCTACTTACAGCTCCCAAATATTTCAAAACTGTGAGCCACTGAAAATAAAAAATGTGCCTCATAAATAACTCAATTACAACAGTTAACCTCCCCTAGTCCCTTTGATGATCTTGTTTGCTTTTTTAGCTCAGCATTCTTATTAATTCCAGTCCATCTTATTACCTGCTCACATTGCATCACAAAACCCAAATTAGGGCCAAGTGTGACTGTTTCATAATACCCCCAAAAAATGCTAAATGCCTATTTTTAAATAATTATGGATTAACATAATAATGATACATATGATTCATAGATGCACCCACAGGACCTAAAAAGACACCCTGAGAGCAACATCATATCTGAAATGGGCTCATAAGGCATTTAGGGACACAAGTGATACAGAAACATTCAACAAAATGATCACAAATATGGCAGTACTGGAGTTTTTCAGCTGCCTTTGCAAAATTTGATTGCACGGTTGTATATTTTCTAAAGAGACCTGATTGTTGTCGAGGCTGCTTGTGACTTCCATGTTACATAATGATCCAAATGTGAAAAGATCCTGGAATGCATAAAACTATCTGCAGCATGAAACTGTAAACAGTCTTTAAAAGTATGAACCTATGTGGGTTTGCTCATGTAAGTTTTTTAATCCATGTTAGGGAGAGTATTTTTACCACGTTAGTCAAAACTGTGAATTTGCAGAAGTGTTTTTCTGCAGTTTGAAAAAACTATGGAGTTGAATTTAAAACAGAAGTACTAATAGTACTCCTGATGATGCGTAAGTTAATTTAATACAAACAAAATATATCATATTCAGTATATAACCATATAGTTGTATATGTATATAATGTTTTAAAGTAAACACAAAAGAAAAATAATTACAGAAGTAAATATGTTCAAAGTATCTTTATAATCCTGCTTATGTTTTTGGAATAGTAAACATAAAAACAATCACAAATTTCAGAAAATATGCATAATTAACATTTTTCTTTAAAAAGGTTAAAAAAAAAAAAAGCTTAAATCTCAGAGTTTAATAAAAGGTCATTTAATCATTCAATTCTTGTTTATCTTAAAAAATGTACAACAAAATTGCAGTATAAGAGTTTTTTTACTTGACTTTTATGTTTTTCGGTGTACTAAAGTGAAATATAAACCTATAGAAAACTCCACAAAAGACAGTATTTGTAATTCACCTTCATTTAGTTAAAAAATAATAATAATAATTAAAAAATCTTAAAAATTAAAGACTCACATTTACAAAATAAAGACCATCTCGTGGAATCAGTTGAACGTTTTAAATGTGAACTTTAAGATAAGATCTTGTAGCAGCATGTGACTACGCTTCTCCCTGTTACTGGCCAGTACAACTCTATCCTCTAACCTGTCAAACTTCCTTATGTGTAGTCACCCCCCTCCTTCTTAAACGCCCCCACAGGCCAACTGCTCCATACACTTGCCCCGGGCACTTGTAAAAACAAACACATAATTCTGTCTTTCCATCTCTCTCTCTCTTGCTCTCGTTCTCTCTGTGTCTCCTTCTCACCCTCTCTCTCCCTCTCTCTCTCTCTCTCTCTCTCTCTCTCTCTCTCTCTCTCTCTCTCTCTCTCTCTCACTCTCTTTCTCTCTTGTCAGTGTGATCAATTTCTTTGACTTCCTCCTTTTGGAGCGGCTGGGCTGAATACCAGAACACAGGATATGCTTTGCGCTGCTCTCAGTTTCACAGCAGCAGCAGCAGAAGAGGCAGAGGCAGAGGCAGCACTAACAGCATTACTAGCAGCAGCAGCAGCTGAGAGAGAGGACAGCACACACTGCAGTCAAGATGAGTGCTGGGGATGTGGTCTGCTTCGGCTGGCTCATTAAATCCCCCCCAGAGAAGAAGCTGAAGAGATTTGTGAGTAGGAGTACACGCTGGACGCTTGTTTGTGTCCTCTGCCAGCTAGAAGGAAAGCCGGGTTGTGCTGTTGAGGCTTGTGTTTGCGTGCAGATGTGAGTGTATGTGTGTTTGTGTATGTGTGTGTGTGTGTTATGACGTGGAATGATGATTTACAAAGATAACGTGGGTTGTGTGTGCTGCTGTTAAACTGGGCTGCTATTCAGTCTCCTTGTTTTATCTTCCTCATTTCTCTAACAACACCTTACTTTGGTTTCCTGGCTTGTGGATACACTCTGATGTGTCTCATATTGGAACATTGTGTTGATAATAGTATATTAATAACTGCAGATGTACTTCACATAGAGATCGAAATATGTAGTTTCTTAACGTGAACAGCACACAAGCGTCAATATTTTGTGGTTGTTGGGATCATGTGATAACGCTGGGCCAGCCACTCACTCTGCTGTGTGTGTGTGTGTGTGTGTGTGTGTGTGTGTGTGTGTGTGTGTGTGTGTGTGTGTGTGTGTGTGTGTGTGTGTGTGTGTGTGTGTGTGTTTGTGTGCAAAATTGTGAAACATGGGAAGTAATGTCAGAGGCAGCCAGACACTCAAGACTTAAGTGACAAGCAGAAATAGTCTGGCTTTATGATGGCTGTTTCATGCACTTCCTCTGTACCAGTGGTGGTGGAGGTGGAGGAGTAGGAGAAGGAGAAGAAGGGGGAGGAGGACATGGGTCATTATTTGTCAACAGCAGTGCAGGGGAAAGGTGGGTGGAGGAGCGTATGTGTTTTGATGGGGTTTGGAGCGGGAAACAAACTTATTTTAAGATAATATGCAAATCCTGACTCCAGAGAGAAAAGTAAACAGATGTTGTTAAGACTGTTGTGCAGACCGAAACACTGTCAGGCTTAATAGTCAAATATCAAGTAACTGACACACAACCGTATGAAAATGTAGTGTCACTCACTCTAACTTATCTTGGGATGTTGTTTTGCAGCTGCAGGTCCTTGGCTTTACATTCAGTGGTATCCATATTGAATCTTGTACTACAGCACGGGAGTGTTTTATTTGGCACTTTACTGAAGAAAAGAGTTGACTACATACAGAGAGGGCAATCCTTCCTGATGTGGAACAAGTGCTGATGTTTAATCCTCCCTCAGCTTTGAATTTCTAGGACGCTGGTTTAACTCAGTTGAAAGAGCAGGTGCCCCTGGTACAGATGTTACATTCTTGGTCATACTGGTCATAGGATCGATTCTTGGTCCCGGCAGGAGTCAGTGTTCGCCACTTCCCCCTATCTCCCTGTATTTCTTGACTCTCTAAAGTTGTCCTTTAAAAATAAAAGTAAAAAGCCCTCAAAAATCACCCCTTGAAAAAAGTGTATTTAGTGTTTGTCTGCAGTGTCCAGCTTATAGACTACACATGGACAGAACAACAGCTATCCTGACTTTTAGAGCTCACTCTGGTGACTGGCTGCAGTAGCCTATCAGCTGTAAAACCTACTTTCTCCATTATAACAGATGGAACATGAGTCAAACTAGAAATTTCAAATACACAGCAAAAATATTTGCTCAAACATCCTCTTCTGTCATTATAATTAGTTCTTATCATAATGATATCAAAAAGATGATGTATCGATTGATTAACTGACAGCTCTGTCGTCAAATGCGAACTCCTGCCGAGAGAGGAACAGAGAGAAAAAAGGCATCAAACACGCACAAAAGAGTCACTGAACTCTCCACGGACATGAGTGTCCCCTTCAGAGGAACACAAGAATCTGTTCTGCTGTGGACTGTGATGACCTGATGGATCTTTGCTGTTTTATCGCTAAGTTTCCTGCATGTTTTGGTCAGTTGAAGGTGTGTGGCCTCAGATCCGCAGCTCAACCGGCGCAATATGTCAGCGCCCATAGAAGCAGTATGGTGGCTTCACTTCTCATAATAAGAGCAGATAGTGGTCCAGACACAACAATGTGCATGGGGGTTAACCTTCACTGAACTGCGCTTATTTCTTGTATTTAAATGGAACACAGTTACACCATACCTATATCTGTTATACAATCATATAAACATACCAAACCACAAGTTTTCATCATGTCACTCAGATATTGCAGCGATATGACAATCTGGGTCGTCACAGTGTTAAATAACAGTTTGACATGGTGGTTTCTACAGAATTTCACTAACCTCAAAAATATTTATATCTAAAAAACAGCCACATCCAGATCAATTGATAGACTGATTTATTGATGCAACGTTTCCTCATCCAGGCAGTTAAGACTCTAAAGTGGAGGACAGACACGTGTACTATGTGGTGTTACAGCTCTCTGCACTCAGACATCTGAAACTCAAACAAGGGTCAGTGTAAGCTTTTTACCCACACATGCATGGATTTGAGATGCACATATGTCAAATTAGGAATCCCACACGTGTAAGTATGAAAAAGAATCAAAGTTAAATTTTCTTTAGCTGCCTCAGTCTATACTCTTCATGCTGACTCACTGTCATGCTGTCCCGGCAGCTTTGGACACTTTCATGAAAACAAACCGTTGTTAAAGCAATTAGTAACACTTGGGCTTCTCCTTCAATGACAAGTCAGGGTGTGTGGAAAAAGACCTTTTATTGTCCTCCTGGGTTGAATAAGGTTTGCCAGTTGTCATCACTTCTGAGCTCCTGCTTTCATGTGACCAAAATTAGGTGACATAACAAACCATCAAACTCCTTCTTCTGGGAGGACCATGAGAAGTGGTTAAAAGATCGAAATGAGCTCATAAGTTAAGTTTTTTGTTTTTTTTCTCATCTGAATGCTGCTCTCTTGTTGGTTATGTATAATATTCAAAGAAAAGATAATCAGTGGACTTCCATTCAAACAGTAGACCCTTCTCATACTCTCTGGGTTGAATTGTTATTTTTGTCTGAAGAAAAGACAAAATACTTCAAACCACAAATCTGCCTCTACCTTCCTCTTCAGGATTCATCTGAATTTACTTAACAATGTGATTTTGGATCAATATTACGTATTCACTGACGTCTCTGGGAACAAAATGTCATTCTTTTAGTTATGGTTTCCTCTAAAATGTTGCACTGACATTGGCCGTAAATGTGGTGTTTCTATTTCCTGGTAAAGACAAGCTAGAAACAAACTGGAGCAAAAAAAAACCTCACAGGGTGGGACAGACTGTGTCTCCACCCTGATGATGCACAAAAAGCCACAAACCAAGTGTGAAACCTGCAGGAACATTTATGCATTGCTCCTGTAAAGAAGCTTATTTGATCTTAGCTATTTTTTGAATATGAAGTATGACACCCACACTAGCCAGCTGCCTTGCACCCTCTTTGTTGAAAGGCTGAGTTGTTACATATTATGAGTGGACTTTTAGAGCTATAAATATCTGTATAACAGTTTCAATGTGAAGTTTTCAGTAAACCCGCAGTAGAAAGAAGTGACCCAGAGCTGTTTAAATACCTCTTTTGTTGTTGTGTTAGACATTTTCTGTTAAATACAGTGAACTTCCTCTTTTCTGTACTTCTGGGAAACTTGGGTTAAAGTTCCGCTTTAGACCATATCAAAAGCTTAAAAAAAATAGGCTTAAAGTTGCAAAGTTGGCTGTTGTAAATAGCAGGAACTATGAGCTCATTCCCGTGACTATGATAACGATGATAACTGAGGAAAGATGTTAATGTTCCAATTTTTCAGGAAGAAAGCCTTAAATTTCGCTCCAAAATGAACTTTTTGTGACTATCTCCCGCAGGCCTGGAGGAAACGGTGGTTCGTGCTGCGAAGAGGTCGCATGAGTGGTGATCCTGATGTGCTGGAGTACTACCAGAGCAAGAACTCCAAAAAGCCGATCCGCACCATCGACCTGAAAGAGTGCGAGGTGGAGATGCTAAATGGGCAGCTACGGATTAAACGGGACTTTCATGGAAAGCACCTCTTCCTGGTGAAGACCTCATCTCGTGTTTTCTACCTGGTTGCAAAAACTGAAGAGGAGATGAACAGCTGGATCAGCAGCATCAGTCAGATCTGTCAGTTTGGAAATCTGGAGGAAGCAGGTACACACACAGAAAGATTTTTAATGTTGAATTCATAATTTGGTCCAAAGTTTATCTGCTATTGACAGCAATTTAGAATTAACTTCACATAAAAAAAAAGGCTTCAACTTGAAGGTGCAATGAAGAAAGTTCACACGTTGGTCCACATGAAATTGGTGTCACACGTCACCACACAGGAAGTGGTGAACTCAAAAGATCTCACTTGAGGAGAATGAGGACAAAACAAAGTGTTTATTTAGTGCTGCTTGGTTTCTGGTAAGAGCCAATGGTCCAGAGGTTAGTTTACGGATTTATGGTGTAACATTTCAGTCAATCCTTCAGATTTCTAACTCGTTTACCGATATATAGTCGTATCAGAAAATTGTGGTTAAAACGAATTTGATAAGAATCAGGTCTGGTTGTGGTTTGACAGCAGCAGCAAAAACAAGTTAACGCTCTGAATTGTTTTAATGGTGCAGCGACTCTCCAGGAATGGGATTAAATGTAGACCTAGTATATATAGACGTGACTTTTTAAAAAACAAAATGTGGCCTCTCATTTTATTGTGAGTCAGACCATGTCCAGAGGATGTTTCCGTCTGTTTTAATTGTTATTGTGTCTACTTGCTTGCCACACAGTGTACTGCTGCAGCTGTATTAAAGGAGATAACTAGAGGCATCCCCAGGAAGTCTGGGCCCATCCACCACGGCTAAGATACTTTAACCACACGTTCATTGCACTTATAAGTAGGCCAAAACAGTTATCACCATCATTGTTATCAATACTGAGATCAAGGTTATTAGTCATCATTATTCATCAATTTTACTGAGAGCTTTTCTCCTGTTTCAACATAAATGCATCTGTGGGTCAAACACAGCATTGGAGCTTTTCAGAAGGACTCAGTCGATAATATAGTTGAACAAAGTTGAGCATAAACATTGTGAATGCTGTACCTTTCATCCTCACTCCGTCCCTCTGAAGCTGGAGTCAATAATAGAAAGAGAAGATAAAGGGAAAATATGTCATATTTCTCAATAACATCTGATCTCATACTTATTTTTACACACGACAAACATTTCAAACTCAAAATACGCACAGGAAGGTACCGAGAAGTAATCTCTATTTCAGTCACAATAAGGAAAGAGACTGATTCATGGTCCCTGCTCAACTGGCCTCGAAGTCACAAAAGAAATGTGTTGTATCCAGAACATTTCATATCCACGTGGGGTGGCTCCTGCTGCGTTTGAGAACTTTCTTGCTCCACATGGAAAGGCCCATCATTTGAACACAAAACCTGCTTCCTGTGAAGCACCAGTGCAAGCCATCACAGCTCTGCGGGGCTTTTTCCTTAAGGTTTATCTGCTCTGTAAAACTTTATGTAAATTCAGAGACATTGTCCAGACTACAGTGTGTGGAATCCAGGATTTTTGACCTCCACACAGGAGGTGGGATTCAATCCTGGTACCACCAAGTTGCAAGGCATTGGTGCTGAACACTGCTCCAAAGTGCCACTCTGCAGGGCTTTCTATTTTAGAAAAGTCTTCCTCCAGGACAAAGAGTAAAAGCATGATCTGTATTACAGTGTGCAGAACCTTGAGCAACTTGTTTCCCAGATTATGCTCGCTTTGAAACATCACATCTAACCTCTACTAACACTAACACGCTGCTTTACAAGGCTTTCTTGTGTAGGTTCATCTACTCTCAGGAACATTTTGCTGATTTAAAATCTTTCTCCATTCTCCATCGGGACCAAGAACATTCACTGAAAGGCCGCTTCAGCAACTTAGAGCGATGACTTTAATACATGTCTTCTGTGTGACGGAGTTAGAGCAGCCACACAAGGTTGCCGAAATGCTTCCTGCACCTAACAGAAAGTCATTTAAGAAGAGACTGAAAGAACTTGGAAGAAGTGTCAGTGTTACCATGCACTGGTTTCTGAAAAGGTCCAAAGACGCTGGTCCCCGTACCAGGAAGGCTCTTTGGTTTACAGTATATCTGCCAACTGCATGAGACATGTTTGCCTTAACTAGCATTGTCTCCTTGCTTGTCACTTGTTGGCATAGATTGAAGGGTCATCCATCCCACTTTAACAGTTTGCCATTAGTGACTCTGACACAGTGGTGGAGAAAAGCATTCACTGAGGGATGCTGCCTGCCTAGTGAGTATTGCTAGTATCCCAGAATGCTTTGAGCAGTGAATGGGTAGGACTCTCTAACTGTGTCAGTTCGCTTACAGTAGGCACACACACCAAAAGAAATGTGCAGAGAGGTGGAGCAAAAATGCACTCACCGGTCAGCTGAATCATTTGTGGTTGTGCAAAGCATGTATATAAATGAAGGCACACATGTTTAATTATATTGCAAAGTCGTATTCAAAATACCAACACTGTGATGCAGATTATTGCTATAGTTTTAAAGTTGTGATGCTTCAATTGAGGTTTTTTTTTTTTTGGCAGCAAGAGGCCTGGAGGCAGATCTTTCAGGGATCTCAAAAGAGTTTTGTAAGATGGCACTTGGCAACTTTTGTAATGGATCATAAAATGTTGTTCAACACCCACAAGAGAAGACACAAGTCCTTTAGGGGTAACAAATGTTTTATGAGGACAAGTAAAGTCTTTTAGGTTTTCTCTCCCCGTACATGGTTCGGCAGGCAAAGCCTTGACTCTGTGGCCTTGAGAGAAATGGAATGATACAAATTTCTGAGCGAAGGCCAATCTGACTGACGGACTGAAGAATATGTTAAAAGAAAAAAAAAAGAGAGCTGAGTTCACACGCATTTTCTTTCCTTGCAAAAACATACACATTTTTTCTCATGGTTCACCTGCTCTTTCTACATTTGCTGTGAGAAATATATGTGTTTGTGTTCGTTGTCAGCAAGATGTGAGTTTTCTTCTGAAGTGGTTGTAACATTTCAGACATCGTAACTCTCTGTTCCCCTCTGCCTGTTCTGAACAGAGAGCTCAGAGGAAGGCTTCCCTCACACTCCCACCTCCCTCCAGCCATCCCCTGACAGCTCTGACCGAACGTCTGTATCCAGCCAGCTTGATTCCAGTCATCCACTCGACTATCTGTTTCTCTCTCAGTGTGAGACAGGGAGTGTAAGCACTAGTAGGTATGTACAATCTTTGAAACAATCTGGGGAATTTTTTTAACTAAAGCCAAAAAAAATGTAGAAACAGCCTGTGTGTAAGAATGATTTTTTTCATATTTCTTTCTCTTTTTGTAGGCTTGACAGCTTCTCAAACTCTGAGGTCTCTCTGGAGCAGAAATCATTAGATGATGTGGTCAAAGACATCCCTTCACCTCAGTTTACTGATTCGTCTTCATCCTCCATCTCTCATGCGCCAAGCCCCAGTTTATCCGTCTTCCCCAATGGCAGATTGACTAACCCTCCTTTCAGCGCTCCATGCACCTCTTTTGCTCTACCGTCTTCCTCCTCCTCTCCTCTCCCGCACTGTGCCACGAGTGTCTTCCAGTTTGACAAACTTTACTCCTCGGCATCATTCGAGGCAGCAAGCGACACACAAACACCTCCTCCACTGCCACCAAAACCCAACCACTTGTCAGAGCAGCTAAGTGATGAAGGAGCAAATAGGCTTAGGGCCATGACTACACGGCATTTCTCAAGTCACGGTGCTTTGTTCCCCAGGAGGACGTCTCTGTCAAGCCTGGACCATTTCAGAATAGGTAAGGCAGCAGTCTCACAGCAGACCTATGCACAATACAAAAAGGGAGAGATTGACCCCAAAATAATGAATCCTGGTGCTTCTACTGCATTTTAACAATAGATGACCACCAGAGAATATGAGCTGATACTGTGTTTCTGTTTCAGGAGATGGTGACATGAGAATGATGAGGAGACAGAGTCTTAATTTGGTAAGAGGATCATTTAGTAAGGTCTTGTTCAACCTTAACTTCTCTACTGCTTAGGTTTTTTTTTTAAAAAAGGGAACAAAATGATCAAAATAGCTACTGTACTGTAGGCCTCCTAAGACACCAGGAGGCCTTCTTTTTTCACTTAGCAAGTAAACAAAAGTTGAGAGCATGTATATAAACAAGAAACGTCCACACCAAGCCACAGTAAAATTTATTTTCATTGCATAGATTTTATTGATTTTCTTCATAACCATTAGGGGTGGGAGAAAAAAATCAATACAGCATAGTATTGCAATATTCTGTCTGGTGATGTATTGTATCGTCACATTTACCAAGTATCGATTTTTTCAAATTACTTGCTTGTAATAAGTATGATGATAATATCGTATCATGGGGCCACTGGTGAGTCACACCCCTAATAACCATAAACAAACAAACAAATGCTCTGCATTCACAGATATCAAAACACAGCAAATATATACATATACATATGAATACTTATAAGTGATATCATCAGTCATCAGATTTCATATCGCGCTTTATCAGTGACCCTCAAAGCACTTTACATTGGCTACATCATTCATTCACTCACAGACACACAGTCATACCCTGGTGGTGGTGAAATACCTTTGTAATCACAGCTTTCCTGGGACAGACTGACGAAAATGTGTCTGCCAATCTGCGCCTATGGCCTCTTTAACCACCACAGACAACACTTACAATCATACACTAGTGGAGGACACACACTAGGAGCATGGTGGGTTACGTTTCTTGCCTAAGGACACAACGGACAGACTAGGGATAGGGGGGAATTGAACCACCAACCTTCCAGTTGATGGACGACTGCTCTACCCCCTGAGCTACTGCCACCCCATATATGTATTTGTATACAAACACACACATATATTCACACACACATATATACATACACTCACCGGCCACTTTATTAGGTACACCATGCTAGTAACGGGTTGGACCCCCTTTTGCCTTCAGAACTGCCTCAATTCTTTGTGGCATAGATTCAACAAGGTGCTGGAAGCATTCCTCAGAGAGCTTGGTCCATATTGACATGATGGCATCACACAGTTGCCGCAGATTTGTCGGCTGCACATCCATGATGCGAATCTCCCGTTCCACCACATCCCAAAGATGCTCTATTGGATTGAGATCTGGTGACTGTGGAGGCCATTTGAGTACAGTGAACTCATTGTCATGTTCAAGAAACCAGTCTGAGATGATTCCAGCTTTATGACATGGCGCATTCTCCTGCTGAAAGTAGCCATCAGAAGTTGGGTACATTGTGGTCATAAAGGGATGGACATGGTCAGCAACAATACTCAGGTAGGCTGTGGCGTTGCAACGATGCTCAATTGGTACCAAGGGGCCCAAAGAGTGCCAAGAAAATATTCCCCACACCATGACACCACCACCACCAGCCTGAACCGTTGATACAAGGCAGGATGGATCCATGCTTTCATGTTGTTGACGCCAAATTCTGACCCTACCATCCGAATGTCGCAGCAGAAATCGAGACTCTTCAGACCAGGCAACATTTTTCCAATCTTCTATTGTCCAATTTCGATGAGCTTGTGCAAATTGTAGCCTCAGTTTCCTGTTCTTAGCTGAAAGGAGTGGCACCCGGCGTGGTCTTCTGCTGCTGTAGCCCATCTGCCTCAAAGTTCGACGTACTGTGCGTTCAGAGATGCTCTTCTGCATACCTTGGTTGTAACGGGTGGTTATTTGAGTCACTGTTGCATTTCTATCAGCTCGAACCAGTCTGGCCATTCTCCTCTGACCTCTGGCATCAACAAGGCATTTCTGCCCACAGAACTGCCGCTCACTGGATATTTTTTCTTTTTCGGACCATTCTCTGTAAACCCTAGAGATGGTTGTGCGTGAAAATCCCAGTAGATCAGCAGTTTCTGAAATACTCAGACCAGCCCTTCTGGCACCAACAACCATGCCACGTTCAAAGTCACTCAAATCACCTTTCTTCCCCATACTGATGCTCGGTTTGAACTGCAGGAGATTGTCTTGACCATGTCTACATGCCTAAATGCACTAAGTTGCCGCCATGTGATTGGCTGATTAGAAATTAAGTGTTAACGAGCAGTTGGACAGGTGTACCTAATAAAGTGGCCGGTGAGTGTACATGTACACATATCCAAGATATAATGGCTTCATGTAGCCCGGGACCATCACCCCCTTTCATTCCTGCAGTAAGTCTTTAAGGGGTAAAACTATATGTGTCCTGCTACCGTTCTGCAACAGTGGGAGGTTCATCACTCATCCAATGTTTTAAAATACATCTCCTAGCCAGAAACAGAAGTTTGTCACAAAGTCTGAAATGAGACTCTTAGATAATGTTTTTGAAGGCAAGCCTGATATGAGGAGACCTGAATCCTTTAAGTGAGAGGATTTTACAGTTCCTGGGCTACATTGCTCCAAACCCTTGAAATTGAAAGGCAATCCCAGAAACAGTGAATGTATATCCCAACAGTTATTTTACATTTACTGCACAAAGGAGAGGTCTAGTTATCCGTCTTATCAAGAATAGATGGTGTTATGTGGGATCTATGAAGTATCTTAGCCCCTGTGAATTCTTAACTTGAACTTCAATCACAGTTTGGTCTGATCTCACGATGCTTTATCTTTCAACAGCCTTGTTTAAACACCGTTCGAGTTCAAAGCTGTGAGGATGAGTCATATGTACCCATGGCTTCCCCTTCTCCCCCTGCTACCGCCACCGAATGTGATGGTTACATCCCCATGAGCCCCAGGGCATTCAGCTTCCTCAACGCAAACAGCAATATTGAATCCTCCACGCCTCCGAGCTCACTGATGTGTCAACCTGGAGACCTAGCTCCACCCCCAATTCACCGGCATCTTAAACCTCGTTTGAGGAGAGGTGAGGGTTAACCTTCTGGAATAAGATAAAACTTAGGTATTATCAACTTAAGGATCACACTTGACATGTGAGGAACTTTGATGTGTTTGGATATGTGGTCCCTTTCAAGTGGGTAAACAGACATGCAGACTTGAAAGCCTGCTAATACTGAGCCCTAATAGACATCCACTGCTGTGCTAATGACTCATAATTTAATACTCTGGGACAGACAGAGTGATCTTTACCATGCATCACTTATGAAAGCTGACCTTTCTCTTCCACATTAAAGCACTGAAACCAATCTAATAAGTGTGTCCTTTATCGGTTCACAGTTCGACCCCCACCTCTTGACTTGAGAGGCCTCTCCACAATCACAGAATGTCCCACTCACCTCCCTCTGAGCAGAGCCGTGACTGAATCGTGGTGAGAAGAAAAACTGTCTTTTCAAATATAATGTCTTACTTTAACAAATTTATGATAAAGAAAATCTTTCATAATTTTGAAAAAGGACTTTTTGATAACAGCAAGTAAGGCCCAATCCTTGTTTTTGACTATATCACTGTGAGCAAAGAGTTGTTTAATATTTTGACCTCATTTGCGACTGACATTTAAAACATGAATCCAAGTCAGAATAAAATGGAGCATACTTTATCTTAGCTTTGAGTTGTCTGTGCTTGAGCTGTTTGAGTTGTATTCCAGTTTTTGTGTTTGTAAAACTTGTATGTATGAGTGGATGACTTGAAATATTCTGTTCTTGTTTTTACATTTTTAGCTTTTCAATGAAGTCATTACCTCTTGACAGAAGACTTGAAAATGGGGATCTGAGAGATGAAAATACAAACTGCACTGAAATGGTAAAGCATCCTTTTATATGAACATGCACTTTTATGTAGAATATAGACGCCTATCATTCATTCTCTCAGTCAGAGCCTGAGAGATGCGTGTGCCTTTTTCAGAAATTTAGTGACCTAATTTCACAAGGAATGTTGTATAAATCTGACTTGACCAGCGTTACATGGCTTAAGAAGCTGCTAGACTGGATTCTTTCTCTCTGTTAAAGGTCTCTACATTATTGATTATCATCAATCTTCCTTATCTTGTGGCTTGGATCAAGAAAAGAACCATGTTTCACACCAGATAGAGAAAAAAAAAACATCTCTCAACACAGGGCTATCTGTGGGTGTAGAAATCATAAATGTTATCACGCAGCTAAAAAATGTGGGAGTGAAAAGAGTTTCCAGAATCTTCTGATCAGCAGATTGTTCTCAGGCGGGGGTCTTTCCAGTGAGTGTATACATCTGTAATCCTGTAATGTTGCTCAAGCTGATTCCTAGAGGGTGCATAAGTAATTAATTTCCCGGAATGAAGTTTAATAAAAGATGTTAGTCATATCCTGTCCTCCCTGCATGTTGACAGGCAGCGAGCAGATACATGTAGACAAAAGTAGCTTTTCATGTTTTCCTGGTGGCCACAGTCTTTTTGGATTCATGGAAAACTGCATGAATGAAACTGATAGTAAAAAACAGTCAAAGTTGACGTCCAAGGAATGACAAGAATTAAATCAGTTAAACTGTGAGCAATGATTTCTCAGTTCAGTTGTTTTTTATTTTCTGGTCCGACAGGAATCAAGGAACCAGTTCTGTCTCACTTTCGATGAAGCGGTTCAGCCATGGGCAAGAAGATCAAACCTTGACTATTTGTCACTGGATTTCAATTCTGCATCCCCCTCACCTGTGCAGAAGGTACGTTCAGATCAGATCAGATCAGATCAGTGACTTTGGCCTGTTTTGATGTTTTTCACACTTTTGACAGAATGTGTTTTACCGTTTTTTTTTTTTTTTACTCACACCACTTGGATGCTGCATTTCCCACGTTTCTAAGACCCTCTTTGGAGCAGCGATAGAGTAAAGCATTACACCTCTCTTTCTCTGTCTTGCAGAAGCCCTACCTGTCTGATGAGCACAAGGTGGATTATGTGAAGGTAGACGAGAAGAAGACACAAGCACTGCAAAACACCAAAATGGAGTGGACAGATAACCGGCAGTCCAAAACATGAATGGAAAAATACGCAATGAAAAAAAAAAATCAGGAACTTTTGGTTTGAGGTAGACCAATACCATGTACAGTATATGACACCAGCATGGAAGAAATATACAAAGAGGACCAAAACTATTTCAAAGCACTTTGAAAAACAGTTCAAAATAGAAGCACAGAGGAAGTAAGCAGTTTTATGTTTGTTTTCTGGGTGAAAACTCCTAATTGCACTGTAAAAACTTAATTTACTCTGAGGAGATATGATCTATACTGTAAATAACACCAGACTGTGCACTGTATCACAATGATTTTTACTGTAGCATAAAGTTTCACCAAATTTTGAAAAGGGCATCGTATTGTATTGCATTGCTTTGCTGTCTGTCTGACCTGCTATCAATGTATGTATGTATGTATGTATGTATGTACTGTATGTATGTATGTATGTATGTATGTTAAAGGAGCAAGGGAAAAAGATTAATTTTCTTTAGCATCCCCACATACACACTTAAACAGACGAATAAACAAACACATACACACACACACACACACACACAGACACACACACACACACACACACACACACACACACACAGTGTTTCATAAATGTAATCAATCATGTCTGAGCTCTCTTTCTCAACCTCTTCAATGTAACTACAAAGAAAGGATTCTTTGCGACTACTCCTTTACTGCCTTTAAGCCAAATATTTATGAGTCAAATTTTAATACAAGTACATTTTTATTCTCTGTTGTCGTGAATGATGGTTGGAATTACACTCAAGCAAATTTCCCTTTCCAAAACAAAACTGATTTTCCTATCATTGTTCTCAAATGCTTTATTTATTGTGTTTGTGTTATTTATTTTATAACAGTATGTCTTTTGAATGCATCTTCTCTGCTGGCATGCTCTCATGTTTCTGCTCCTAAGATTGCAAATAAAGTTTATATTTTAAAATTTTTTAAACCTGAACAGATGGTAAAGTAATTTGTAACACAGGACATAAAACACGCAACATTTAAAATACAACAATAGTTAATGTAATTGTAGTAGTTGGTAAGGTTTATAAAAGTGCTTATTTTTAAATGTAGGCTTAATTTTGATTTCTATTTATGAGAAGAAGTTAGTAGGGGAGAGTGGGGTAAGATGAGCCATTTTTCATATTTTCTCATCAGACTCCTTTACTTTCTCAGTTGAGCTACTGGCTGAACTTACCCCAGAACTACTATTATGACTTTATTAGTCCTCTAGGCTAAAATGGTGGACTTTTATGTTAGGTTTTTGACCCCATGTTGTAGCTCATAGGTACCACAATTGACGTTTAAAACAAATTTAAAATGATTTTTTTTTGGTCTGAACACAATTTTAAGAAAACTTATGACAGACTAAATTTACTTTCAAGAGTGAGAAACGTTTTTTGAGGGGAATAAATGTCTAACTCCTTCACCCATGTGCTTCTAACCTTCACAGACTCCATGAATTGATGCCCATCTCCTAAATATTTGGTCACGTTATCAATTTCTTTTACCATTTCCAAGCAACAGGGGGTGGCTCAACTTACCCTTTGGCTCAACTTACCCCACTCTCCCCTAATGTTACTCTGTTGTTGCACTTTTCACATCCTACTACGTAAAGTTAGATTTATATTTTTTTATATACGTATTTTCCGGTCTCAAGTCCTCAAAGAAGCTCTCAGTATCGTTGTATTTTCTTTTTCTTTTTAATAGAATAACACAATTATTCGAAACTGACCTGTCCGAGCATTAATATTACGTCATCAAACACGCGTTTCACACATGTCGCGTCACTAGTATGCGCCGGGCGGAGAGTCACAAAAGGAGGTTGTGGTGATAGTGGGAAGACTTACCTGAGAAGTCGGGAGAGGAAGTCATCATATATAACATTTTAACGCTGCCGTTTCTGTCAGTGTCTAATTTTCATTCGGAATGCTCGTCTCCCCTGCACGCGTTGATCAAAACCATGTGTAGCTGCTCTGCGTATTTATATCATGGTGTTGTTGCTATGCGGTGTAACGTTACCCGCCGTTAGCAACGGGGCACACTCACGTTACAGCCACAAACTGCAGGACACACTCTTGCAAACACCCCTGGCTGGTTTACGGTGGCTGTAGACAAGTCAAGCCGTGGGTGTTGATGCTTCTCCGGGGCCTGAGTCAGCTGCTGTCGTTTTAAGAGTGGAGTTAAAGCCCAGTCAGATACCAGACAACTCACAGTGAGGAGTAACCTCGTCTGCAGAGAAAATAAACAACACCTGCTCCGTAAGTTTGTTTACCTTCTGTCTCATTTTAGCTTCACTGTTTAAATGTGCTACAGTGTGTTTGATATGTCTTAAATCAGTGTTAGCTGGTCCTCTCTGAGGCACAGCTGGTGTACAGCGTAAGTGCTCATACACTTTAAGTCTGCTTTTTCATCTGCAGGACTATCACATTCAAATAAAAGTTACCTTTATTCTTGTTTATGCTAGAGCCATTTACGTATTCACTTGTGTAAAAAGATGAGATCTTGTCCACCCACCCGACAGCAGTGCAACAGAGAGACAACAAAATGCACTCACTACATTAGTAAAGCTGAGCGACCTAGCCCTGCTATACTCATACAAAGCTTCTACATGTCTATTTTTTGTTTATGTGGTCACACTATTGATAATTGTTCTTCAAAATAATATTGAAGTTGTGAGTGTTGGTGGTGTACTGAAGTACATCATTGAAGTGGACAAGTAAGGTGGCCGAGAACTGCCACTGCTGCAATTAATAAATAATAATAAATAATAAATTAAGAAAAAAAAAGAAGCCACACCGAAAGTTAACAATGCAAAAAAAAAAAGAAAGAAAAGAAACTGAAATGGGGCAGATAAAAAAACGTAAGTTAACGGCGCAAAAGAAAGTGGCTTACACTAATGCATCATCATTATTGATCCCCAGCAGCTCACTTCAGTTGTGGCCTTTTTTTTTTTGCATCCTTTTATTTTCGCAGTAAGTAACTTTTTTTTCCCATCGCCTCTTTTTTTTCGCGTCAGTAACTACCATTGTGGCTTGTTTTTTATCTGCACCATTTCTTTTTTTTTTTTTTTTTGCACTCTTTTTTATTTGCAGCAGTGGCAGTTCTCGGCCACCTTACACAAGATATTCCTTTTTTCAATAATGAATATAAAGTACAATAAGTGACTGTCTGATCATGTCAGCAAAAACTGAGAATGTAGTGTCTTCCTGGTGGAAGAATTTGTGGAAGAGCTCATGTATTGCGCTAGATTGCCCAGGTGTTCATATTGTTTAGGCAGGTCAGTATATATGGCCATTTTATTTAGTCCTCAATCGAAAACTTCAACATTCCTAGCATTGGGCCAGGGTATCGTAAACCTGAAAGCAGGTCAGCAGTATTAGACAACTCTTTTTGGAAAAAATGGACACTGCTTAGTCCGAAAAGGTCAACTTTGGTTCCAAGAAAAAAAAAAAAAAAAAAGATAAATGAAAAGGTAAAAACAAGGTTACAAGAATAAACATAGAAATATATTTATACTATAAATGGATAACATTAGAAAAATAATTGCATTGTGCAGTGAAAGCAAAAAACACAAGTCGGAATTGGTTTGGGAAATTTTTTGTTTCCTACAAAACAACACAAACATCCTCCCATAATTATGCAATTAAAAAATGATGAGCTAGTTATTAAGCCATTACAGAGCTTGATAACAAGCTGACCATTTAAATCAGGTGTGTTGGAGCAGGGAAACAACCAAAACATGCAGGACAGGGGGGGCTTGAGGACTGGACTTAAGAACCACTGCACTAGAGGATGAATATTTAATAGAAGTTCACTGTGAAATCTGCACTGTGTTTTCTTCATGTCAGTGACGTTTTTATTGATGGTTTATTTTCATGACTCTCTCAATACAGGGCTCAACTCAGATGGAAGACAAATTCACAGCGACTATGCCTTCGGTGGGACAGTGAATGTAAATTTGGTAGCCATGGCTTCCCGCAGGGTAGAAGAGCTACCAAATGACTCCAAGGATGTGGCCTCAGCTTCTGAACAGCTTCCCGGCTGTGGCCCCGATGACATCACAGAGGAGCTGCAGTTAGAAACAGTGAACGCTGCGGCGAAATCCCAGAAATCTGGAAAATTTCGAAGGACTGCCCTGACATTTTTCGGAGTTCGGAAAAGCATCTGTATTTTACCAAGTTTTTTTGGAGGGCGGAGTAAAAATCCGAGCAAGTGGTCTTCTAAGAAAGGGTTTCCCAAAAGCAAAACACACGATGGGTTGAGTAAAGTTAGTTACGATGACAATCTGCGAGGTGGCTATGCCTCAGTTGGAGATTTTGAGTATCACAGCCGGACGGAACCAGGTGGAGATCCCCGAAGTGGCTGCCACCATGAATGTAGTTTTCCTGCTGCTGAGCAGAAGTCACTGAGTCTCACCCGGCAGAAAAAGGGTTTGAGGGGTCTTTTTAACAGCTTCAGGCATCACAGAAACCACAGACATGCTGGCGTGGATAAAACTGAAATGATTGCCATGACCTCTCCTCAGTGCAAGAATGAGGTGCCTGTTGTCCCCGACAACGCAAACCAGTTTGTCAGAGAGTGCCTCGGATCTGAACCGGATGTGCCTGATTTAGCAGATGTTATATGCGATGTCTCTATTGATACTGAATCTATCCATAGTGCTGCTGTAATGGACTCAGAAAAGAGTGTGATGCAAGAAAGTCCCAAATCTGAACTGGATGATCAGTTGTGTGAAGAGCAAACGGTGGAGATGAATTTGGTGGCTGTAGTGTCTGGTGAATTTGACGAGAGTTTGAGAGTGAGCAGTGAGCCTTGCCTGAAAGTTAAGATGATGTCTGAGCCAACACTTAAGTCTGAAACTCCTGCGGGGTCATCAGATCAGCTGAACATGATGTTTGGAGATGTTGCATCACTGAAAAGCTTTGATTCTCTCACCGGATGTGGGGACATCATTGCAGATCAAGAAGATGACAGCATCACTGAGAGCACCGTTTCTGGAGAGAGGAGCAGAAACGGAGGAAAGCGGGCCTCTTGTTATCTGACGTACCAGGGAGGAGGAGAAGAAATGGCCTCACCAGAAGATTTAGGTGAGGAGTGTCTTCATGATTTCTGGGGGAATAATGCATCCGAAGAGGCGTGCTATACCTACAATCAAGACCACGCAGATCTGACTGCGGATCTGACAAGTTCTCACAATCTGGATTTACTAAACAGTAACAGTGTGCAGCAAGCTAGTGGCATGGACACTTCTTCAATGGCTGATGTGCTAACTCCTCAAGATGAGCATCAAGAATCAGTGCCAAATAGTGACGAGGGGTACTATGATTCAACCACCCCAGGGCATGATGAAGGACAAGAGAAGACAGACAGACTGAGGACAGATAGATTACCCAGAGACAGCTACAGCGGGGATGCCCTCTATGAACTTTTTGCGCCTGATGAGAGTCTCATCAGTCCACAGTATGAAGGCAAATCAAAGCTGCCCAGCTCACAACAGTGCGAGTATTTAAGCGAGCCAGTCGGTGTGAATGATGGTGCTTTTGTTTCAGAGATGAATCAGTTACAAATAGGTGCTGAGCTGTACAAAGTTGATGACTTTCTGGACATGCCAGGCACATGCAGTAAATCCCCTGAGCTGGCACAGGATGTGGTTGGTCGGCAGGAAATTGGCACAAATCTAAACTGTAATATGAATTCGATCCCACAAGCATCAGTCAACAAGAATGATACAGAGCCGGATACATTTAATGAAAAAGAAAATATGTCTGCTTCCACTGACAAAAAAACTAAATCCATAAATGCAGATAGTGAAAAAAGGCACAGTAGTATATCATTTGGAAGCACATCTGACCCAGATTTTGAAACCTTTTGTGAACCCAAAGAGCAGCATCTTGAGGAAAACAAGCCTGTGGCTTTACCATACAGAAATATCAATTCTCAGTCTCCAGATTGTAACAATGATCTGGATGATGAGCAAACTGTGAGTTTCTCTCAAGCACTTGTGGACTACACAAAACACTCTGAGATGCTGAGTAACTTGCACAGCAATGTGGATGATTTGGAGACAGAGTCTGCCTTCACTCCAAACATGGAGGCCTTACCCACTATAGTCACGTTTGATGTAGTAGACATGCATAATGAGGGGGAGTACGATGAGCAGATTCAAATGGAACTAGGGGAGGACATATCATCACCCTATCAGGAGTTTGAAGAAAGCTACTTACAAAAAGATGCATTTGCTGAATGTGACTATCAGATGTTGGATCTCTATGAGCAGAACCTGATCAGTAACACATGGGCGATCGCTAGTCTCCCCCGGCACCTTGGCCTTACAAGAGTCAGTCAGTCCATGCCTAATCCGTTGTCTCTTGACAGGAGAAGCCGGTCTCTGGACACAGAAAGCCTTGAGTTGAATACGCCTGAGAAGTACAGACAGAACAAAGCTGCTATCATTTCTTGTCCTGAGAAAGACTCTGAAAGAGATTCTTCAACGTATTACAAAAAGAATGTACTTGTGTCTGCATCCGAGTTGAGAGACAGTAGCAGCATTATGGCCTTATCATGGCAAACAAGGTCAGAAATGGCTTTAAGCTTTCCTCTGGCTGACGAGAAAATCACGGAAAAAGTACAGAGTCCCAGTCAAACACAAGTGAAACACAAGATACCTTCAAGTTCATCCTGCAGTAAATCACAGCATCCATGCTTTAATGTGTCTTGTGATGGAACTTCACTGAATGCAGAGCTTTACAACAGGCAGTGCCACCTTCCTCTACAATCAGAGTCTTGTTTACCTCATAGCACCTTTGTTTACTCTGGAATGATGGAGGATGTGTCATGTGATGTTGATGAAGATGTCTTTTGTACAGCTGCCACTAATTTGCAGTCATATAATCAGTGTGGTAAGAGCAGGCCGGTAGGCAGCAGGGAAGGAACATCTCATGCCGGGAGTCCTCTGAACAAGGGTGTGTTTAAAGATGAAATGGGCGTCCTTGGTGAAACAAAAGCACCCAGGGATGTGGCTTGCACCATTACGTGCAACAAGCTCCCCGAGGCTACCTATAATTAAAAGACTCTCAGTCATACAAGTGAAGTTCAAGATCACATGTGTATGTGCCAATCAGTGCTTATATGTCGCATCCACAAGATTAATTGTTGCTTAATTTTTACAAGAAAAATGGATATCCAAAACAAAACAAAAAAAATGTAATGTAGACTGAGATGGACAGGACTGGAAAAACTATTTTTAAATGTAGTCTGCGCCATCAATCTGCATTAGGAACAATGCTTTTATTGGGAGTTAAAATATATTTCCATTATTTGCACAGAAGCTATTGCTTACTTCATAAACAATCATGCTAGTCCACTAAAAGCACATAAGCAAGAAAATGGCTTCATATGCTTTCTAGTTACTGACAGATTCCTCTTTCTCATTAAGCAAATGAGTTTTACTAAGATGTTACAATACATGTGTAGCCTCTGAAGCTTTTGTTTGATACATATTTATAAGCCGTGTTTCCATAGAACAGCCAAACAGAGCTGGACCAGTCTTGTTTACCCCTGAACACATGCACGCTTGTGCTTTAAGAGCTGGCTTATGTTTGTGTTTACTGCTTATTTGTAGCCTCTATTTGCTCTAGTAATGTTTATACTGGCTTGTCATGATGCTCAGATTTAGTGTGTCTGTTAGTTTACATAATTTTGGGCCAGATTGGGTTCAGCTAACAATATGGGAATATCTCAGAAAGGCTGAGGGAAATGCTACATTCTCAGTACAAATGATGTCTCTTGAAGTTGATACCCTCATAGAGTGTATTTTATACAAATTAAGCTGTTGCATTTGACTTTATCTCTAAATATTGAGCTGCTCATGATCAGCTGTCACTTAATCTACACTCTGACAACTTCAACTGTACAGCGCATTTCACACAGAGATATTCTTAAGGTGCTCCACACTAAAAAGCAGCCAGTCAAACATCTATAAAATGAAAAAAAAGCTAGTGAAACCTTGTAGTGTCAGCCGGATCCTTTTGATCTGATGGGCAAATTTGGCCTTACTTCTTTGTCTTTTCTATGGCCCTGTTTGAAAAAGGTTGACCAACCATGGAGTGCAGAACAATTCTGCTGACATATTGCACTCAAACATTTATTTTCTGTAAGCTGTTAGAACAAAATGGTAGCTTTATTTTGTCTGAATTTCAAAAACATGTCAAAAGATGAACTGGAATTTTCAACTTCTATCATGTCATGTACATTTAATGTCTTATCAAACTGGTTCAACTGTCTGGTGTCTTTTTTTAAAGTGTAATGCTTAAAAATGTCAAGGAATTAGTATTTATAATCTCCTTTGTTTGTACACTTTGGCATTGTATTCAAAACTGTTTTTAAATTTGGCAATATCTTTGTCTTGATTTGTCTTTTTTTTACTGTCTCAAAGTAAACACCAATGCAACATTTCAGTATTTCTCTTGAAAATCTGTTACAGTTTTGTCAAAGTAGAACACTGCCTTACACTAAAATAAACATGACAAAACGAACAATTTCTGTTGTCATTTTCTTGCGTTCATTTTCAGGAAGGTACATTTTCTTCCTCTTATCCGGGTCCGGGTTGCGGGGGCAGCAGCTTCAGGAGGGAAGCCCAGACGGCCCTCACCCCAGCCACTTCCACCAGCTCCTCCGGGGGGATTCTCAGGCGCTCCTAGGCCAGGCGAGAGATATAATCCCTCCACCTGGGCCTGGGCTGGCCACGAGGTCTCCTTCCGTTGGGACATGTACGGAAAACCTCTAACGGGAGGCTTCCAGAAGGCATCATAACCAAATGCCTGAACCACCTCAGCTGACTCCTCTCGATGTGGAGGAGTAGCGGTTCTACTCTGAGTGCCTCCCGAGTGTCCGAGCTCCTTACCCTATCTCTAAAGCTGAGCCTGGCCACCCTGCGAAGTAAACCCATTTCAGCCGCTTGTATCTGCGATCTTGTGCTTTCGGTCATTACCCAAAGTCCATGACCATGGGTGAGGATCGGCACGTAGATCGACCGGTAAATCGAGAGTCTCATTTTACAGATTTCACAGATTACCAGTCGGTTTCACATTAATGTAAACTTTTATACATACAGTTTCAGATTCACAAGGTGAACATGACATGAAAATCACAATCCAGTGATCAAGTGAAGCTTTTTTGAGCAGGGGGAAAAGAAGGCAACGAATCACTCCCCCATTTTACAGGATTACAATCTGGTTGTACCTGAGAATTTTATCAATTTAGGGAATCTCTTGTGAAATGTGAAAGCTTCACACAGATTGTGTATTCACGAGTTTGTGATGGTAGGACTTGCGAAACTACCATAACAAGTCATGAAGCACCATGCAGGCGTCACTAAAGTCCTTCTAGAGAAAAACACATTATTCAGAAGTACATGTACAGACAAGCGTGTACCGTTTTTTGACCCCTGTGTCTTTTCAACGCTTACTTTACTTGTTTCTTTCCCCGTATCTGGCAACCCTGGCCAAACTGCGACAGCGCCAATGGCAGCAAAACATAACTGTTAGAGGCGAGGAGGATGACAGCGATAAGGTGAGATGAGCATCGTTTCAAGTCACGGATGACAATGATGTCCATGCAGACTATGTAGAGCTCTTTGTCGAGTTGCTGTGCTTTAGTCTCTTTTTGTAATATTAATTGAACGCCAACTTTATCTCAAGTTGCTGTAGTATTCCAGTAAAACGCTAGCACACGCTCAGCAGTGCGGCTAACTCTTTTAGCAACATTAGCCTGTGGAGCCACTGAGTTGGCTTTAATTACTGGAGGTTGGCTAACTACTTAGCACCGCTGCCGTTAAATAAATAGGGACATGGGTTGCCTGACAAGCTCGGCAGTCAGCCTCAGCCTGTAGTGTTATATATCTAACCGCGGACTAACCACATAAACCGGAATAGGCCGGTGAGTTCATGAAGCTGAAAGGATGAGTCTTCAGCTCGCTAAGTAACGGTAAACGTTAGCGTTGCTAATGTGAGCTAACCGTATCTCTGGGGCCTGGAGATGTCCAAGCTGTTATCTCTAAATAAATTCACCCTCAAAGGTGACATCCTCTTCTGTAGCAGTGTTGCGACGTCTCTCGAAAAAGTCTATTGTAAGTATTAATTTTCAGTCGTGTCACACTGTTTAACCTTCCTCAATTTCATGTCTCTTAACTCATGATGCTGTAGCTAATGATATCAAGCCCTTCATTAATGTCTTTAAACTGGAAAGATAATTTATGCTGAAATAGACAGAATTGAAGTTTTGATAGCAGTTCAGAGGGTTTCCTGTGAAGTGACTGTCATTGGGATCACTTTGGTGTCTGAATATTGGCACACAGTCATGCTGTGAAGTTATGACCAAACTGGCTGAATGTGAAAATGCAGTTCATTATCTACTCTTACCATTCCTGCTATCTAAATACACCAGCTTCATGTGTTTAAAGTAAATAAAATTCTGCTGTCAAAGGGAACATTTCAAGATAAAAACCATCCAACATATAAGTGGATATTTTTTTTAACTTTAATAGAAGAGGCAAACAAATAAAGATGCGTAGACCAAAGTATAGTGAACTAAAATTCTGGGAGCGTATTGACCAAATCTAAGATATTCCCATTTTTCCCACAGAAGAAACTGCTTATTTTCAGAAGTTTCCTCATGAGGCATTGTTTTTTGTGTCCAGGGTTATTGCCCTGTGCTTGACTCTACACTGTTACATTTGAAAGTTGTTATGATTTGTGTACCCGCCACTTTTTTGTGAATGATATTATTGAGCTCAGTGAGGCTTTCCTGGTTAAATAAAATTAAAAGATAAATAAAAATGGTTTGTATGGTTTATAAATGCCAAAAGAGGCAGAAGTAAAACCTTTATCTCAGTTTGAATATGAATATGATTGTGTTGTGCCTACTAAAAACCACTTTGGAAAACAACAATTTTAAAGTGTTTTTGTTGAACAACTTAACTTAATTTTGGTGTCATTTCTCACGATTTTCAAGTGTAAGATGACCCATCAACAAGTCATCCAAAGCACAGAGTTCATATTAACAGTCAGCAAACACTCCAATTGGCTTGTCTAATTATTGAAGATGCAGATCTTCTTGTGGGTTTCATGTTTTCCATTTGGTCTGTATTACGAGTTGACTAATTTGTATAGCAGATGCTGCTCTTCATCCAGCATTTGTCTGTCTTAACTTCAAGATGTCTGAATGGCTAAACGGGTGTATGCAACCAACACGGTCCATAGTACAGTTTATCCCTGGATTATAGTACTGGATACTATGCAGGGTCAGCAATGTAAAAGACGGCTTCAGGGCCTTGCTTCACTTGTTGCTATGAAACAGCAGTACACGAGCCTGTGCATGTGCAGATATAGTCTGGAGGCCTTGCTGAGTCTAAGCCTGTGAATCTGGAGGTGGAAGGGAGAGAATCTGCTGTGTTCCCTTAAACATGTAATGATGTGCTAATGAAATGTTTTAAATAGCAGAGGACTGTCTGTATGGGTTTACTGCACAGTTTAACAACATCTAATTTTTTAGTCAATTCTTTTAAATCTTCAAACTTTATTTTGTTTCCTGTTTTTATGTTAAATTGATCAGCATCGAGATAGTGTGCACCACTGATACTGTAGGCCAACATCCTCATCTATAGCCCATCTATGGTATAACCTTCAAGGTCCTCCATGAGGATCAGTCTTGTGTATTTTTTGATGAAGGAGTAGAAATGACATATTATTTGTGGGATGTGATGTGGTTTACTGTTTCAGTTCATATGTCATGTGTGAAGTAGAAACCCCAGACAAATTCTCTGGTCTTTTGATTTAACTGAAACATAAAACAACCTAATTCAGCCTTTGTTTTTTCTATAAACCTCACCGGTCAGCGCTGATAAAGGTCTAAGTAATGTCATCTTTTTGCAAATATGCTGCCTCAAGAGTTTTAGTGTAGAGTTGTAGTGTAGCTGTAAGTGTTCTGCATTTACCGACTGCCTGAAGAGAGATGATGAGCCCTGTTTGTGTTAGTCGTGACTGGTAAAAAGGAGTTAGCTGATGACAAGGCTGTGTTGCTAAGCAACACACATCATGGGCTGCGCCTCTTGAAGCTTGCTGTATTCTGCTCTGCAAGACTGAGGGAAAGTGCAGTGCAGGCGAGTGTATCTCTTCATTAATGCACAGTTATAAAGATTAAGTGATAACCAATGATCATATGTAAATGTGTACATTTTCAGCGTACACTGCAGGCTACCTGAGTCCTCCCCTGCTTTACCATAAAATCGCTTTGTTCCCTTAGGAATCCCGTACAATTTGGATAGTCTGTCAGAGTGCTGGAGGCGCAGGGATACTCTGTTCAGCCCACACTTTGTCTCAGGTTATGTTAACTCTTGCGTTCACCCTGTGTGTGTCTGCATTGGATGCTGCTTACGACATCACTGAAGCTTTTGTGCTCATAGTAGCAGATTGTTCTGCATTACACTGGAACATTTTGTGCAGGGTGATAGGACTTTTCGTTTCTAAATGAGGAAGAGGGATTGTGGTCTGTTGCTTGTTGCTATATCTATCTTTTTTATTTACCTTCACACACAGGGGAATCAGGGACACACTGTTTGGATTTGAAAGGTGTCATTCTCTGAGTTTATGTCATAGTTTTACTTCCATAATTTGACACAATTCAGTTTTCCATTTCTAAACCTGTTTTTTTTTTCCACATGACAACTGTGCAAACAAACAATTAACATACTCACTAATTTATCACTTTAATTCAACGTGTATCTATGAAAGTGTTCATTATTCTAAGGGGAAATACTAATAATTCTAGTAAAAATACTTCATACTTGTAATAACTTCAAAAATATGACAAAAAATGCCATAACTATATTTTACACAATGTTACTGATGCAAGATTGGACAAAAAGTTAAAAGCAATAACAAGAGCACTAAGTATGTCAATTACACCAAGCAGAACATAGACATGGACACCAGTAAAGCCCATACTATTGGGTTTTCACAAAAGCAACTGCAAGGCACCAGTAAGCTACACTGTGTCCTCTTTGAAGTTCTATTTTTAGACATGCACAAATCGAAGGAGAAAAACTACTGAGAACCATCAATGCTATCTTAAACTTCTATGGTCCAAACTGAGAGTTTTATTACATAAAATTTGGATTTTAAAATGGAAACTTTGACAGTCCAGGTAAAGGGGACATTCTTATTTATTTATGCTGTGTTTTTTAATCTATGTCTTACTGCAAACCAACAAAAACTAGATTTAAAAAAATCCAAAATTCTGAGTGGATGGTGTAAAACTGAATGTGAAGATAGTAACAGCTTACAGATTTGGTCAAGTGCTTGGCTTTGAATTAAAAGAAAAGTATTGGTCTGTGGGTGTGACATTTAACATTTTACTCAGAACAGGAGTGACAGAACAACAAGAACTCTGGTCTGCAGACATGCAAATGTAATAAAAGACGACAGCTTTGGAGTTTTCAAACCACAATCACTTAATCATAGACAGTCCGAGGGAACGTCATACCACATTCAGATGAGTACTTTCCCTGGACAGCTGTTTTTTGGTCATTTGTTTATTTGGTAGGTGACTAATATGTTCCATTTGTCTGATTAATCTCATCTCATCACCTCACCCAGACTGCAGTGTTTTATACGGGTGGAGAATTCACTGGTCAAGCAGGTTGTAGACTCTTCAGCAGTTAACTGTAATATTTTCAATGCCTGAATTTGTGATCCTTGTGTTCAGTTTTATGTGTTTATTTGAAATTTAAAAAATTGGCTCCTAAACTTAACATATTTACTACTCGTCATTTCTAAACTGCTGCACAGCAATAGTAAAAAAAAAAAATAAGTTTAGTGCTATTAAAAAAATAAAAAAAACAATGTCCAATGCACACTGGAACACCAAGCCTCAATTTAAAATGCACACCTTAGGTTTGTGCACACTCGATTATCTACACAGTTTAATGTTGTCGCTCTCACCTGTCCACATCAGAAGTACCAGATGGTTCACAATCTATTATTACCAAAGGTACAAAATGCTGGTCATATATTATGTAATAGCTATAATGCAGCCACCTGTCGAGAGCCAGAGCTGTAGCTTGGTAAAGGCCTTTGCCATAAAGCTACAGCTCTCTGCTACATACACAGAAAAAGGGGCATAAAGGTTGGCATGTTGTAGCTCAGTGTGGTATGTCAGTATTTTGATCTAGAAAATTGAGATACAGTTATATGTAGGGGTGGGAGAAAAAAACGATTCATATAAGTATCGCGATTCTTTGTTTTACAATTTTTTTTAATCAATTTTGATGTTCAAAAATCTTTTTTTTTTTTTTTCAATTTTAAGAGTAAACCTCAAAAAGCCACTTACATGTGATGTGTATTTTTTTGGGAAGTACGGTTAATAATCATTCAACTGTTTCACTGGTGTAAAAAATGCAGACTTAAGATTGAGGAAATTGACAATATCCTAGAATCGCAATTTAAATCGAATCGGCATCCAAAAAATCGGAGAAGAATTGAATCAGAAGAAAAGCATATCATCCTAGCCCTAGTTATATATTGGCTGTGTCTGGTCAAATGAGCATGGAAGCGACAGGAGCTAGTGGTGTTGCTAGTTCTACTAAATCAGCCACACCAGCAAATCAATTCAATATTGTTTATCTGCACCTTCTGTGATCCTGTATTTGGCTGCATTGAAAAGTTTGCTCAGTTCTGAATATAAAATTCAGTTCGAATGGCTTGAAAATTCATCACTTACAAACGTCTCCAGTAGAGGAGCTGGGGTCACTTTGGCTCCATGAGGGAGAAAAACAGAATATTAATGCATTTCCAAATTTAACAGGTTAAAAATTGACTTAAAATGATGACTGACTGTTCAGGCCATCAAACTGCTGTACTGGAATATTTCATATTTAACTTTGGAAGACTTATTTTCAAAGTATGCATCATTAACTGAAACCTTCTATTTTATTTGGCTGTCTTTCAGGATTTAATCGTTTGATCATTTCCTGCCCATAAAAGGGAGATTGTGTTACTTTAGCTCGACACGAAGAGCCTGTGGTGCTCAGGTCCAGCATTGAGTATGATTCCCTGGTGGCGGCAGAGGTGAGGAAGCATGGGGTGGAAATCTGAGGTGCCCAGACGAACGTGATGACAGTATGGTCAACGGTGGAGAAGCTCAAAATGGAAAAACGTCCATGGAGGGAGGAGAATATTGACTCAACCGAGGCGCAGTACGCCACTGACGATTCTGAGGATGGAAGCAGCTCAGAGAGTGAATCAGAAGAGCGGAAACAGAGGGCTCAGGTGAGCAGCAGCAGGTGTAAGAAGAGGGAGCCCTTAGCTGTCACCAAACCTCACAGACAGCTCTGCCGCTCCCCATGCCTTGACCGGCCCAGTTTTTCCCAGAGTAGCACTGCACAGGATTTCCGTGAGGATGAGGCCAGCACAGGATCGGGGATCAGGCCTGCCAGTGAGAAGGACTACCAGTCTAAAATGGACTTTGCCTTGAAGTTGGGCTATTCTGGGGAGCAGGTGGAGACAGTGCTCAACAAGTTAGGGGCTGCTGCACTCATCAATGATGTTCTAGCTGAGTTAGTGAGGCTCGGAAACAAAGTAGAGCCTGAAAACCAACCTTGCAGCAGTACAGCATCATTAATATCAAGGCCCCCCTGCGTGAAAGAGACTGTTAGTCCAGAGGTTTCAGTGGAAGAAGAATCTGTGGATACCTATGATAACCTCAGGCCTATCGTCATTGACGGCTCAAATGTGGCAATGAGGTAAGACTCCAGATCGAATGAAATCTCATCAAATGTGTCTGTCCCGAGCACAGGCTGTTCTGATGAAATTTATCTGTGTGGAGATTATACCTCTCTGTTTTGTTTTCTAGCCATGGGAACAAAGAGGTCTTCTCTTGCCGTGGTATCCAACTTGCTGTTGAGTGGTTCTTGGAGAAAGGACACAAAGACATCACAGTATTTGTCCCAGCCTGGAGGAAGGAACAGTCAAGGCCTGACGCCCTCATCACAGGTAGTGCAACATCTAATCAAGCGATTAGTATTTGATGTCTGTAAGAAGGTCGATGTCATGGCAGTGAGTTTGTGATTAATTTGAAGCATTGTGTTGTTATGCTGAGCAACACACACTGCCATGACATTATTAATAGAATGACATGTTGTACCCCGTTCCCCCCATTTCTCCTAAAACAAATACATAATGATATTAGTTTTGATTGTTGTCCTGTTACAGTTTGGATTATTTTACAATTACATCTTGGACAACATTAACACTTACTCAAAACTTCTCTTTCAGATCAGGAAATATTACGCAAACTGGAAAAAGAAAAGATCCTGGTTTTCACCCCATCCCGGAGAGTTCAAGGCAGGAGAGTGGTGTGCTATGACGATCGCTTCATAGTGAAGCTGGCCTATGATTCTGATGGAATTATTGTGTCTAATGACAACTACAGAGACTTGCAAAATGAAAAGCCAGAGTGGAAGAAGTTCATAGAAGAGCGTCTCCTCATGTACTCGTTTGTCAATGACAAGTAAGAAACTATTGTGCTTATTTTTGGCATGGAAATGATATATAAATTCACTCTGGGGTCCCCCATAAATCAAGCCATAAATTATCAGGATATGATCTTGGTTAAAAATAAATAAATAAAAATCAGAAACATATCTCCTTCACTTTTCTACAAAGTCTTATTTATATCAAGGATTCTCAGTGATTAAATTCTACTTTATTCATTGTAGTCAAAACTGTGTGTGACAATCTATATAGCTGTTATATTAAAGACGGGGTAGGCAGGATCTGAGGAAGTGCCAGTTTTTGGGAGAATCTTAAATGTAAAAACTACCCCTCCCAACCAGTTTTCACCTCAGCTCCTCCTCTACCCTCCCTCTCTGCTCCAGCAAGCCCCGCCCACAAACAGACGCTCGTCCTTGCTTGTATCAATTTAATTAAATTCAGATATAATGCAGATAAACACTTCAGATAATTACAAATGGAGCCCAGTCAATGTGAAAGTAAAAAGCACTGGTGCTACTGTAGATGCCAACAGACTGCCAGCAAACACAATGTTTGCAGGACTTCTACAACTAGGATAAAGTGACATAGTCCAGGACCCAAGGTAAACAGTTAAACGATGCTACAACACACAGCAGGACAAGAAACACTTCAGTTACACCTGGCTTACTTTGTTACTTCCGAAATGTCATCAACAGCTATTGACTGATATTAAAAATTTTTTGTATTTACACCACAAAATAAGACGGTTCTTTAACAGAATCCTGCCTACCCCACCTTTAATGACTTATACTGACCAGAAAAAAAAAGCATTTGTGTTCGTAGTAGGAATACTGTATGCTATGATTTGCAATCTAAGTAATCAAAACCTTTGAATGACTGTAACAGGTTTATGCCACCTGATGATCCTCTGGGAAGACATGGTCCAAGCCTAGAAAATTTCCTCCGCAAGCGTCCTGTTGTCCCAGAGCACAAAAAACAACCTTGCCCCTATGGTAAGTTACTTTAGTGTTTTTTTTTTATGCAGTCATCAAAATATGTTTTTTTTTTATATGTTGTCATTTGAATTGAATGATTTTTAATTTGATTCACTCTTTTTTTAAACAAGGGAAAAAGTGCACGTATGGACATAAGTGCAAGTACTATCACCCTGAACGTGTCAACCAGCCACAGCGGTCGGTGGCAGATGAACTTCGGGCTTTTGCCAAGTTGTCTGCGGTGAAGACAATGAGTGAGGGGGCTTTAGCTAAATGTGGTACTGGGCCTGCAACTATTAAAGGGGACATTGGCTCTGAGGCCAAACGTGTGGCACCCAAGCGCCAATCTGACCCCAGTATTCGCTCAGTGGCCTGTGAACCTCCTGAGGCACTTTCTGCTGTTAGGAAGTCTGAGACAAATTCAGTGCCTTCCCTCGTGTCTGCTCTCAGTGTGCCCACCATGCAGCCTGCCAAGAGCCACGCAGCTGGTGCCTTGAACACACGATCAGCCAGCAGCCCAGTGCCAGGTTCTCTGCAGTTTGCGCACAGTTCTCTGGAGCACATGTCTAGTGTACAGTACCCCCCTATTTTAGTTACAAACAGTCATGGCGCCTCTGTTACTTACAGTGAACAGTTCCCAAAGTATGACTCAGTTAGTGACCATGGCTATTATTCACTGCACAGTGATTTTTCAACTATGAGCATGAGCAGCATGCACAACGTCGACAGTTTCTGTAGCATGGAGCACGAGCATGGTGTGTTTCAGAGAAATCCCAGCCACTGTCCTGAATCCTGCCTCAGCCATTCGAACAGTGACTCGTTCTCCTCTTACGGGGACCTGTATCCAAGCTCTGTGGACAGCAGCTTAGAGGAGAGCATGAAAGGGCAGCAGCAGAGTACCGCACAAGCCAGGATGCAAGCTTTCTCCCATGGGTTTCGCCACGAGGCACTGACGAGAGTGCAAAGTTACGGACCGGAGGAACCCAAACAGGGCCCACGGAAGCAGCAGTCTGGATCTCATCTAGCACCCCACATCCAGCATGTGGCAGTGGGGGCCAGGTCTAGCTGTCCTGGAGACTACCCCCTAACTCAGAATATCCTCCCACCTCTGTCCTCACAGCCCACACGGTCTCTCGGTATGACTCGTATGGACAGTATATCGGACTCAAGGCTATATGATAGCAACCCAATGAGACAGAGGAGACCGCCACTGTGCCGTGAGCAGCATGCCAGCTGGGACCCTCTGCCGTGTGGTAATGAGTCCTACGAATATCATTCATATCCATTGAGTAACAGCCTGATGCCGTGTTGCGAGCGGGTGATGGTCCGCAGCATGCCAGACAAAATGGAACAAATCTGGAACTCGCCGTGGGAGACGCCATCTGCAGCTGAACACTTAGAGCGGTACATCATCCCCGACCACCAGTACCAAACATATCGGAACCTTTGTAACATCTTTCCTGCTTACGTAGTCCATTCGGTGATGGAGAAGAACCCTCATTTGACAGACCCACAACAACTTGCCGCTGTCATTGTTACAAAACTGAGGTCATGCCATTGAGCTTTTATTTACATTGATGGAATATGACAAAGGAAATGCAGATTTTTTTTGATTGAATAGAAAGGCACGTGTTTAATGTTGCTGCATGTGCAACATCTGCCCTCAGGAGTTTTTATTTCAATTGTGTCAGGAGGAAAATCTGGCCCTCAGATTTTGTATCACGTAGGTGACTAAGAAGTAATGTGCATAGAGGAAGTTTGTCTAACAAGTGGATCTCAAATTGTAAGATGTTTGACATGAGAAAGTGGCAACTTTCTATGGAGTTTGATTCTTTTAAAAATAAGATATTACAAATTTGATTTGTAGCACATTCACACCACCTGAATAGGAGCTGCATTGCAACTGGTAACCCTTTTTTGGTGATTGTCAAAGGCTTTGTTCAACGTCATTTACAGAACAGTAGTCAGAAAAAAATCAAACATAGATATCCCCAAAGAATGGTTTTGCACAAGGTAAATGAAATTCAATTAACTGCATAAACATAACAGTGGAGCCTTAAAGTACTAGTGTTCAAGTAAAAAAGATGCTTTTATTTCAAAATGATTGGGAAAAAAATCTGTTTGTTACAAAAGGGAAAAATAAAGTTTCCATCTGTAGTTGAGTTTGTTTTTTTTACTATGAGCTTCAAAGATTATAAAAGCTTGATTTGGAATCAATTTATCTGGAATTAGCTTAACTAATTGACAGGTAAATTAGTGTAAACAAGTAGATGTTGTGGCAACACAGGGCAGGAAGTAATTACACAGAGAGTTTGCAATAGGTTGACCTGAAGAGCAGGTCAACATTTGTCAATCATGTAGCTTTCATGAAGACCTTGTTCAGGAGCTGTGGATGTGCTATGAAAGGCATCTGAAGCGTTTCTGGTGCAGTGGAACTATAAATAACCTTGCTTGGGTCCGCCTCTAGTGTAAATACTTCTTGTGACTTTTTGTGCATTAATTTTTGAAGATAAGTCAAAGGGAGGCACAGACCCCGCAGCATGAACTCTTGACATTTAATGGCCTTATATCTGAATGACCTCACGCTTAAGTCATTGTCTGATGGGTTTCAGTGAAAGTCTTTGTCATTGAAACCTCCTATTTTCAAATGTAAAGCACTATCTCAGTATCTAAAGAGATATATTTTCTCAGCCTCACTTAACAAAGCTACTATTTTGGTAGAATTTGACGGTGCACAAAGCAAGCCAAAAGAGATTTGACTTGTATTCATGTGCACATTTCTATGTACATATAATCACACAAAAGCCATTATTTCAAAGTCATTTATAAGCTGCTAAATAATGCCAAAAAAAGAATTTATATAGTGTCAGTATTCTACATTACTTTGTTTTAGTTGTTAGAATTAATTGGATTATATTATAAATTAACATCTGTGTTTGAATAATTTCCTATGATGTACTGTATAGTTACCTATCTAATTTGATTGGATGCTACATCCAGAATTTTCCTACTAATATATTTGTCAAATATGTTGTGCTAATTCTTTTCAGTGTGAAAATATTCAAAGCATCTTTGTTACAAACAGTAGCTCAAATGGACGCCTTCAAGTTGTCAGTAGAGCAGTTTGTTTAAGGAGTAGGTCAGATTTATTTCAAAGTAACACGTAAACATGCACTTGTGGTAAGTTCCAGCTTTTGTCCCTTCTAAATCTAGTTTCCCTTATCTGAACCACTTTGCTGGTTCCATGACTTCACCTGGTTTTGAGAGCTGCATGTAAACTTGATGAAGCTTTGAGAACTGATTTCACAGGTGTGTTGTGACGGAGTTAAAATGTACTATTTAAGGTGGAAACAGTGTTTACAAACAAAGCTTTTAATCTTTCCACAACAGACTGAACGAGTACCCGGTGGTACATTTGTCAGATGAAGTGAAAGGATTCTAGCCTGTGACTGAGTTGAATAAGAAGAACTTTATTTATTCCCGAGGGGAAATTTGATAATACATATTTCGATTATAATGCATTCACATTTTGTGATGTTAGTAGATTATGGAGTTTGATTAATTGAATATTAAAGACAAGTTTTAATCTAGATGGCATTTTGAAGATGTAACCTTGCTTGATGGCTTTTTATGCTCGGCTGTATTGCACTAGTACAGACTTGGAGTAAGAATACATATAGCAAGTGTCATGGGTCATGAAGAGGTTTGGCTGTGCCTTGCAGCACATTGCTCTCAGGATGCTTTCGATTTTCTAATTTTCTGTCTTGCCCTGCCAAAAACAGGAAGTTACTGGCAAAGGTAGTCTGATTTAGTGATATATTTTGTGAAAATCCTACATGTAACATGTAGTGGGTTGTGTAAAGCTGAAACATTGAGATGGCATTGCAAAACTTTGTATTTTTTGTGTATATGCTTGTTATGCACCTTGAATTCTTTTGAAAGGAGCTAATAGGGGGGGCTTCATGTGATGCAGCTTTATTTAATTGGGTCAAAGTAATTGATGAATTGGTCCATAAAGGATGTTAACTAATTAAAGATGATCACTTTTTTGCATACTTTGGAGGCCAGTGCTTGGAGCTTAAAGATTTTATCCATGGGTGGGGGCCCTGAGATTTCCATCGTGATATGGTGTGCCCCCCAGGTCACAATATCCAATGTATCTTGTTTTCACCAAGGGGGCACATAAGTATTCATGAAAAGCACATGCATGCTACCTTTTCTCGACTCTCACCCTTGGTACAAAGTGGTAGACTTGACATTCAATCTACAATTTTGGAGCTGTTTAAAACATGTAAAGCCTACCCTAATAGCACAATCATACTTTGAGTGTGTTTAAAGGGAAATTCCACTTATTTTTAGGATTCAGACAAAAAATGGAACGGAGGAACATTAGTTATGTTTTTCGTTAACTGAAATAATGATCTAAAACATAGGTTGGTTGAGAAAGTTAGACAACGCTATGCTGTGAGTGGAGCAGGATTAAAGTTGTCATTATATCAAGGGAAATAAAGAGAGAAACTGAGTGGTATTCCTCTTTAACAGAGTTTATTCTGACTTTGTCTCATTGATGGTGCATCAAAAATATATATTTCTTTATAATGTTTAGGTGCAACCAGTATATGAACAGAAAAAAGAAAAAAAAAACATTTGAATGTGTTTTGCCCAAAAGACTTTTGGGCTTTGCTGACTTTGTTTTTTCATGAAAAAAGACAAGGCCACTAAAGGCCTGCTGTCTGTTCATGAGAAGGTGAAACAAACTGCCTAATGTTTCTACATGTGAAACAATCAGATTGCAAGGCTGCTGTCAAGGTTGTTTCTGGCATTTGGCTAAAAGTTTGCGTGCCATCCTTTTTCCTTGAGAGGGTTGAACTGTTGTAGTTAATAAGAAACAAACTTGGTCTCTCTAGGTACTTAATGTGAAAAAATAAATCCAAAACTAACCATGGCAACCAGGTTGCTGATTAGAGACCAAATTAAATTAACCAATAATCTGAACTCGGTCTGCTCAGACAGTATTGACATAATTTTGCCTTCAACTCTGGAATGGTTAATCACCTGGATGAACTCAGGATTTTAATGAAGTTAAGAACCAGGCATGAAATCAATGTCAGATCAGTTTAATCCCATTGACTTGAATAACATTTTCCTTTAAAAACTCGATTAGTTAAAATGCGCACACAATTTAATTTTAGCTGCTGATTTGGCTCACAAGTATGTGTGTTACTATTTTTGGCAAGGTGCCACATAGCAGCTACTTGTCTGTAATCAGATGAAATGATAAAATGCTCTCATGGACAATGTGGGCTTTACAAGTATCAGAGCACATTCACTCTGACAGCACACTGGTTTTTAAATGCAAATCCAAAATGTTCCAGTGCTATTGTTAGGTGTAGCTCTAATTATTAAGTTTGTATTTTCTGTCTTTTTGCATTTGGATGATTATTTATGAAAAAAACAAACAAAAAGAGAAATGATGGTTTCTGGGTGATTGACCACTTCCAGTACAAAATTCAAACACCAACATTCATGTAAAAAATAGTGAATAAAAATGTAAGTGTACCCCTGTAGTATGATACTCTGTTTCTGAAGATTAAACTGAAGGCCGGAGTGCACCTTCATGGCTCCAATCCTCCCTCTGATCGTGCCGCAAACAACTTAGCCACAAATGTCTAGAATTGACTTTTGCTTGTTGATACAAATTGTATCTATACCTTGAATGTAACAAAATATGAAATGTAAAATATGAAAATAGTTTTATTTAAATAACGGGGGGGAAAATCAATGCCGTAATGTTTGTGACACTGTGTGTCACGGGGAGTAGCCCATTGGTATGATCTAATTCTTACTGGGTACAGTAGTAAACTTACAGGGACATTTATGTGCTATGTCAAAGTGCACAGATACCCTGTGTACAGCAGTGAGCATCATGTCCTCTCTGTAAATAGTCACACAAGTGTGTGTATATATAGAAAGAGATCTGTAAATGTAACAGTAACAGTTACTTCAGTTGTTCAAATACTTAGATTATTTCTGTGTTGTAACCTGTGCACCTTGGTTCAGTGCATCTCTTTCCTCTGAATTTGACATGTCTGCTGTATGCTATTTTAATGGGAATTTCAATATTTTTGAATATATTTTGACTAATAAAACATGCCAAAGTTATTCTTGGGTGACTTTGTCAAACATATTTTCTGTGATATGACACACGGGTTGTTGTGCAATGAACTGAAGATTTTTTTCTCTGCACAGTGTAAACTAAAAGTTACTAAACATCAAACACGAATCTGACTGCCATACAACTAAAAATCATGACCCAGGAATCTTTCATGGCTGATCTCCGATCACCGCATGATGCTATCACATGCCCTATAAACCATCTAGAAGAAGCTAATGGCAGTATGAAAGGCTGTCACTGAACGGGAGATTTTGGTGACAGTGTTTTCACAGATTTGTGTTTGATGTGCAGATCCTGTTGTGTTTGATTTAAGGACTAACTAAAAGCAGCTGATTCAAGGACTAAAATTGTATGTTAAAAAGTGTGTTGAAATGTGATCTATACCACAACTATTTACCAGCTGTTCTGTCATATTTTTGGTATATGAGGCCAGTTCGCTTACTGTTTCAATGAACAGTCTGTAGGCTTTAGCTGGCCCTGTGAGAATTAGACTAGTGGTTTTTTAAAATAATGTAAATGCTGATGTTGTCAATAAGTATTTACTTCAGTTGAAAATCAGTTGTGAAAGGCTATGAGCAACACCAAAGTGATTTTTGATGTGCACACATTACCTATCTGTCATAATAATTGGTTCAAACACAAACATACAAGCCGTTGTGGTCAAACAATCGTGAACCCCTTGACGTCTCGCTGTTTCTACTAGCAAGTAGTTCATATCAAAGTTGACTTGTTGGTGTTAAAAATGCCACGACAAGAGGTACACATATTCGGGCACAGCTGTACATACAGAAAACACAGTGTAAAACTCAGGTCAAAACACTCCAACATTTTCAATCACACGTGTTTGTTTTCTCTTATTGAAAAATGCAGTGGTCACATTTCTGAAGTAGTGAAGGTGTCCTGTTTGAGCTGACCAATGTGTCTTCAATGTACAAAGGGAAATATAAAGCAAGTTTTTATTTGTGCTGTGATGATCTGCAGTATTGTAATCCACGCTGAATGGAAAGCATTGCTTTTATAGACCAAAATGCACAAAAATAATCTATTTTGGGTCTGTGGGCTCAAACAAAATGTAAGTCTTAATGACAAACTGTGTTTCTCTCCATAAATAAAGCAAAATTATGTTCAAACTGTGTTTCTTTGTATTGACTTCTGTGAGAGCTGACATGATTAAAATAGTTTTGTGTGGGGTCTCTATTTACACGCAATAAGTATCCTTTCAAACTTTGGATCTTTTGTCAAGTAAAAAAAATAATTAATTAGTTCCCTTTGTCGGATATCTTAGTATACTTAATGTTTAAAAGTTTGTGTTATTCATCCTGAAATTGTATGCACTATCATGAAGCCTAAGCCTTTTCCATCTTTAATATTCAGTTAATGTTACAAATGCAGAAGTGCAAAACGTGCTTATTTGTATCTGTGTTAATTGTTTGTTTGAGGAAGTCATATACAGTATATGAGGAACAATGCAGATGAATACTCTATCAGTTTTAAAGGTTTGCAGAAGAATGACGAAAGCCCTTTGGATTTAGAGATACTGTACAGCCAACTGGACACATGTATGCATAAATAACATACAGTCAAACATCACTAAAACAGGAAAATATTAGCTGAAATAAGCTAAATTTTTGCTATTTAGTGCTCCATTTAAGTGGCAATAAAACCAAATGTTTGAGTGTCTTTGAAATCATTATTTAATAAACATCAGCCTTGAACTTTGTAAGTAGTTAAGTTGTTTCTTTTATGTTGGATAAAGAAAGGTCGTGTCTGTATTTCCTTTTTTTTATCATCTAATGCAGTCAAACCCTCCTCTGAATGTACAGCGCCTGAGGCTGTTCAACAGGATACACAGCACATGAACACTATCTGCTGGCTGAAGGGAGTAATAGCACAGGACCTGTGTCATTGACACACCTTGACAGACGTTGCTGATTTGTACATGTAGTCCTTTCATTATCGGATTATTTGTTGTCTTTGCGATTTACATGTTAAATTCTTCTGAGATCCCGGACCCCTGAAAAACAGGCAAAAATCTTTTTGAAGTAGATTCTGCAGTATAAATCTAACCAGTTATTACAGTACACTGAATTATGAACAACTTCATGTAAGTTAAAATAGTATGGTTCTTTCTTTTATCTTTTATCCGTTCATACGACAAAAAGCCCTCGTAGATTATCTAACCCCAAATAAACTCTTTAGATGAATACAACTGGTAGCTGGTCAGATTATTCGAAAACACTACAACTTATAGTTCCAACTGCATCAATAGTGTACTTAAGATGAGTTCCTTATGCCAGCTGTAGCTCAACATCTGTTTTATTTCAATTGAAAAGAAATCAGTTTGCATTGACAATAAATCAGCCATTTTTTTTGTTTTCAGTGAAGGGTGAGCTGAAGTCTTTCCAGACAAAGTCTGTTCCCTGACCACTTTTTAATTTCAACACTTACCACAGGGGTGACTTGCACCGGCCTGTACGTCACACCGTCTTGTCTGTAATTTGTCTGCACTGAGCAGCTCATTGAGCAAGGAGTAAAAGTGAGGACTGTGGGAGATCAGCCTGCCCTGGGAGTGAGGGGATGAGTCAACACAGTGACTCGTGACGTCTCTTTTCTTTCTCTTAAAGTGTCTCCACACCCGCTAGTTTTCAGGGGTTTCTTTAAGGAGAATGTAGACTCTACTTTAGTGTACATTTAGCTCTATATTCTATTTTTAAATACACTTTAAAGCTATTACTCGAATATATAACCACAGTATTTGTTCAAGGCCATTGTCAACAAATAAAAATAAACTTATATTAGGTAAACAAACTAAGGATAAGCTAAGGTAAAATCAGGTCAAGACATGATCGGCTGAAGGCCGCTGTGAGAGGATGTGTGATTGTGCAATGATTCAAGGTGAATCACTGTGCAAGGTACATATTTTCAGTCTGATATGGGCATGAAGTGAGTCTCATCCAGTGCAGCAGGAAGCTGATACTTTGACTTGAAATGGAGCTTTCAACATTCATTACACCCAAGCACAAAGACAGACTGTAGATTAGGTCCTACAGAGGAGACTCAGGTTGGTTCACTGGTAGTCAGACAGTGAAAGTAAGGTTTGAGTGCGATATGCAATGCTAAACTGAAAAATGTACAAATAATATGAACTGTAATGGCATTATTATTTCAGCTTTAACTACTTTAATACTACCTGAATGTGTGGCTAAACGTTACCCTTGCAGGATAAGATAGATCCTTAATTAATCCATTGAGCAAAATTTCATTGTTACAGCAGCTAAAATCACAGTCAGTCAGACTAAAAACATCAAGCAACGAATTTGACATACATTCAGACACATGAAAGCATTCAGATAGACGTAAAAGTTTACTAAGAGTAAAAAATAGTTCAACATAGATGTAAACATACATATAGTAGAAATATTTGACATGTACAATGTGCAAAATTTGCACTGAAGTGTGTTGTAGAAATTTTATTAAACAAAATCTGAATAAAATGGAAAGTATGGACAATCAATCATTTATACAAACATGTGGATACAAAAAAGCACATAAAACAGCTTCTGGGCATGAGTGCGTTTTTTTTCCACCCTGATCACTGAACAGTCTGATGGATGCAAACAGAAAATTCCATCTGTGACTTACTGTAACAAAAACATCTTTTAAAAGGCAGTTTTCCTTTTCTTGTACATAATTTGGCCTCCGCAGACCTCACTGTGTCTTCTTTGAAATGCATAATATCGCCTTTATTTTTTAAAAACAGAATAAATGATGTGAAGTGATGTTGTAGTTGTGTAATCTGTGCAATAAGTTTGTCTTTGATCTGTTTACTAGACATGAGGCACTCCAAAATGGATTACAGAAATTCATACACTGGTTAGAACTGGCCTCTAAGCTGGTGTGATGCCACAAAATAAGAGTATTGGCTGATGTTTACAATATTCATTCCCAAAGATACCTCGTCTATCTCACAGGATTTGATCATTGCTTCTTGATGTAGTTTGTGGTTTCTGTACGGTGGCCGAGAACCGCCACTGCTGCAAATAAAAAAGAATGCAAAAAAAAAAAAGGAGTCACAACGGAAGTCACTGATGCAAAAAAAAAAAGAAACAGAAGCCCACTGCAAATAAAAAAAGAAATGGTGCAGATAAAAAAAAACGCAACGGAAGTTAACGACACAAAAAAGTGATATGCAAAAAAAAAAAAAAACTTACTGCGAAGCAAAGAAGTAAGTGGAAATTGATTAACTCACTTCATGTGCTTTTCAATGTGGTTAGGCCATGTAGCGCCTGAGTCGATATGAAGTTGAACTGGAGGATACCGGTGTAGTATTAGCTTCGGTTCAACTTCATATCGGCTCAGGCGCTACATGGCCTAACCACACTGAAAAGCATGTGATTCAAAACTGAACAATAACCTTTCCACTTACAGCCTTGCTCGTCTACTCGCCGTCGCCTTCTATGCCTAGATCGTAAAACTCCTCACTTCCATAGCAGCTTTTTCTATTTGAATCCTTTTATTTTCGCAGTAAGTAACTTTTTTTTTGGCATCCCCACTTTTTTGTGTGTGTCAGTAATTTCTGTTATGACTTTAACCTTTTTTTTAATCTGCACTGCTTCTTTTTTTTATTTGCAGTGGGCTTCTTTTTTTTGCATCGTAACTTCTGTTGTGACTTTTTTTTTTCATTCTTTTCTTATTTGCAACAGTGGCAGTTCTCGACCACCGTTTTTCTGCACTTTGCAAAAATCCATCTAAAGCCACTGAAGTGTTTCTGTGTTTGAAATAGGCCACAGACCGGCTAATTCAGCCCCTGTCAGGCCTGCTATTTGACCACTAATGAAGCACACTTGTTCACTTTCTACTATCAGTCTGAAACGTTCAAAGTATCCTGACACTCGAGCGTTTTTAGCACAGACCACTTACTGTGATTGACCAGTCAGCAGCAGCAGCAGGTAGTGGTGAAAGTGCTGGTGAACTTTTTGGCAGGCAGACAGACAGCAGTGAGGCTGCAGCTCTCCCTCCGCAGCCATGATGATGCGGCTGCTGCTGCAGGCGGAGTCTGCCGCTCTGAGCACTCTCTTTCAGTCTGGCTGGCTGCTGTCCTGTCATCGGCCTGGGTGTGGTTTTTTTTTTTGCAGTCAGAGGTACCGTTAGCAGGAAATTAAGCTCCAGTCCATTGCTGTACAGGCGAAACAAAGAAAAAACATCCAGACGACCGTAAGGGAGAGAATAGTAAATCGCAGTGAAGCTATCGGGAACGTTTGTTTCCTCGAGACGGTGACGCGTTGGTTGGCGCCGTTGTTCTGATGGGAAAAAGTTTCCTCTGCTCTGGTTAACTCATCGTCTTATTTAGGAACTTTCATACGACAAAATCTGAAGCGGACTCCAAAAGAGGAAAGATGCCGAAAACGGTGAGAATGAAAACTTCACTCTCTTTATCGTGTAGAAACTACTCTCTTTTGTCTGTTTTCTCTCTCCATTATCCCCTCAAAAACTCCGCTTGGGGTTTTCGTGTGACTTGGGTACTTAATAGTAACCTTTAGATGACCATAATCGCATCTACGGCACGTATTATGGTGTTTTAATATGTTTTTCATCCCCTAAATCTCATCCGAGGAGGATTAGGGATTACTAGGGTACTTTCCGTTAGGTGTGTGCGCGTGCGCGCTCCCGCCTGTTTGTTCATTAAAATTAGCGCCTTAAATCAAATCATCCATCCAGACACTCCCGCTCACTACTATGTGCTGTAAGGTCACTGCTAACTTTTCTCCTCTGCTGAAGAGCTTAAAATCACGTTTAGCGAATCGGCTACAGGCAGAAGAGGCTGTGTGGCCTGCTGCTGCAGTAGCCAGCAAGCTAGTCCTCCTACAGGCCTCCTCTTTAGACAGTCCAACAAGGAGGGATTTGAACTGTCATTCAGACCAGCTGTGCTGCCTTTATGTGGACCAAATGGACACTAACCTAAAATGGGGAGGTAGTACAAGAGGTGACACTGACTACTGTAAGGGTATCATGAGTATGAGGGCCGAAATGTTGCTCTGTGCTGTGATTTTAGAGGAAAAAACCCTAAAGGCTGGGTTTTTTTTGTCTTGTGCTGGTGCTGGTGTGGCACAGAACAAAGAGAAAGAGGGCCACACGCAGACTGGACTCTCTTTTATTTTAGCAGAATAAAGAGGCAGAGCTCAGTGTTCAGTAAAGGCAAACAGAAGTGAAAGTAGCATCCAGCCCATCTGTCTGTCCGCCTCTTGGCAAAAGCAGGTTTGACTAAGCGAAATACTTTTAAAACCCTAACAGATAACGAAATAGTTGTGTAATGTGCGCAGTCCTTTTTGTCCACTTTTCGTGGAGCTATGATACCCACATGCAATCTGAGATAATGAAAGAACACTGTGCCACAAAAAGAGTCACACATGACCTCTGAGATAGGCGGTGCTGTGACCTCGCCCACTGTTTCAGAGGAGAAACTTCATAATTCCTTTGAGTGTGTCTGTGTGTAACCAGGGTACATGCAAAAACCTACAGATGACGATCACTATAACACATGAAATGAAAACTGACATGTGAACTCCTGCACTTCCCAATTACTAACAGAAATACAAATGGTAGCAAAGGTTACAGCTACCCTCTTCCTGTAGTATTGTTTCTGCTCGTATACTTCCTCGATATTTTTTCCATCTTGCAACCAGAAAAAAATGTCACAGCATCCTGGCATTTAAAATGGGTGTAGAAACGCCTTCACTGCTCTACTTTTCCGAAAAAGGAATTCCTCTAACCATATCAGCATTTTCAAACAGAATTCAAAGGATGGAGTCATTTGTTGAAAAAGCCAAAGTCTGAATATTTAATTTTGTCAGTAAATTAGTCGCACCAGTAAAACTTTTCATTTTGCTTCATTGGGAGTCTGTTTTTTCCTCCCATAAAATGTCAAAAATCCCCCATTTTCCATCAGTTCTGCATTTTTAATCAAAGTTCACTCCACAAATACTTTTGCTGCAGACAGGCTTTTAGATGTTGTATATCACATAGAAGCTCATGACTAACTACATCAACTATGTGACTCCAAATACTGTCTTTGCTCTACACGTACATGTACTTTAACTCCTTCACTTGGTGTCTGTCTTTGTGCCAAATCCACGCAGACTGCAGCTGGAGTACTATTCTCTTCAACAGCACTAGATTAGTGGCCCATAGAATGTGTGGCAGCTACTGAAGTAACAGCTGGAGACCTCAAAGACCTCATAAGAGGGAGTCTGGCACTCAGGATAAGAACACAAGTATAGGGACACTGCAGAGACAGCTGTGTTGCAGAAACGTTAGCCTGGACACAATATAGAGCTAGAGAAGAGGAAATGAGAAGTGAATGGAATAAACGATTGAGAGGAAGCAGAGAGATTTACTCAAAATAATCAGGGATGGCGACTGATGACCAGAAAAGGTTGTGGAACATTTTAGAAAGTATGCTTTATATCCATTTATGTGCCGCTTAGGTGTTAAACCAACATCTAGGGCAGTGGGGACCAAAAATAGATGTTAATTTGTAGTCCATGAACCAAAAGCAAACACAAAAGAATATCTGCGTGTAGAAAGATGTTTTTCCTTCTCATGATCATTGTTGAACCTGGTGAGCTGCCTTGTTATATACAGGAATGATGAGCTCAAGAGATTTCCAGACAAGGGGTTTGAGTTATTTCATGTATCAGATTTATCCTATGAAAAACACTAAAATAGGACGGTTTATGCTGCATTTTCAATACTGATGAACAAACCATGGATTATTTTTTGATACAAATTAAAAAATCAGTAATGATTTTTATATTTTTGGTTAAGGTGCCTATATGAGAGTATGCATATGGATTAAGATAAGTATTTTGTTGTGAAGTGTTGTGTAGTTGTCAAAGATAATAGGTAACAAATATATTAAAGGAAGTCTTAGTGGAACTGATAAATGTACTGGCAAGTATCAAGAGGAAGTTATTTGATAATTTAACCTTTATTAGTTTATGGAGAATAGGGGGATTAAATAAACTGTTCCTCTTCCTATTCTTTCTGAATATGAAAACAAAATAATTTTGTGTTCCTGTCTTCTCATGTATTTTTTCTGTCTGTCTTCAATTGGATGTTAACTTTGCTTTTTTCTTCCTTACATCTTCTAAATCAAGATTTTAATTCAAATCATAGGGTTAAACGTACTTTTTCCAAGGCTCTCAGGCTAGTTTTCTTTAGTAAAATTCATACAATGCTCTGCCAGAGAGAGGGTATTAATAAGAGAAGCCAGACACTGATTCAGCAAATGCTCAAATGCTTGCTCTGTGCTCTGTCTGTCTGACAAAAATTTCAAGTCCTGTCCCTCGTCAGGCTAGCCCAGAGTGGAGACGATTCATAGCTTTGAAAAGATAGTTTTACCAATAACTATTTTAGAGGCCCAGTATTTATTTAGTGTTTTAGTGAGCTGTAACAACATTTGGTGTTTTACAAAAGCAATAATTATTGAGAAACTCTGTCTCTGCTTGACGTCTCTTGGCTGGCAGTGCTTCAGTTTCCCAAGGAAGTCGTGTTGTGACTCAAGGTTTCTGCACTTACATCAGTTCCTCTCTGCTTATTTCCTTGCTTGCAGCCTTATATGGACTTTGATGTTACAGCCGGTCTGCTCTCCTCCCAGCTTTCCCCCTCGTGTGGTCCTCAGATGCCACACTCCACTTTAGATTGTGTTAAAGCGGTGTGTTTGGCCTTGTGAGGCCACAAAGTTTTTCCAACATTTATTTAAACAGGTTTTCATTAAGATGTTTTGATAACTTCTCTGATTTTTAATGAATCACTTCCAATGAACATGAGGTAACATTTAAAGTAATGAAAAACAGAGTCAAAATTATTCATGAAGTGTTAAAATTTTGTTTTATTTCACCATTTATGAGCTCAAAATTAGTGAGTGATGCCTGCTCTTTTTGTTTTTCTACTTTTTAAAACCTGTTAAGTTTTAACACAGCAGTTAACAAGCCAGCTTCTGAATATGTTGTTTTTACAGCTGGTAAATTACAATAGTCTTATAAAACTTCAAATCTTTTTAAACCGAAATTCAGACATTTTTCCCCTGTGATCACAACAAACCTGAGAAAAACTTACCATGGTGTCCATGATGCTAGAAACGTGATAGATGCAGATGTTTTGTTAGAAGAACCCCAAGCTGTTAACAAGTGTTGCCATGGAGAAATGGTAAGTGGAAAGACTCAGAGTTATGCAAACAAGGGATTAATGACTCTGTAGTGCACATAGCAGAGCAGATTAACTATGTGTAGAGGTAGGGTTGGCGCACATACTACAATCAAATCTTCTGAGGCTTTTACTCTGACAGCAAGCTCAATGTTTTCAGTTTGGAGAGGATCGAACCTCTAAATGTGAGTGCTTTTTTCATTCAGTTATTTAATGCCTCTCTTCTATGTCTCTTTATAGAATTAAAGTAATATTTATACACTGATCCTTGTTTAAATCATCTGCTGTTTGCACCATGTTTAGTCTACTGTTTCTAGCAGTTAAGAGATAAGTGATGATGACATGACGATGGATAAATAAGACATTACTATTTGGCTTTTCTAACAATTACAGTGCATTGTGCCATATTGACGCCCAAATAAATCAAACTGTAAATAATTAAAGAGCACGAGTCAAGTGCTGCGGTGAGGATTAGACATCATAATATTAGACTACCATGGCAAGGAGAGAAGGGTTATGTATATAAAGTATGTTTTAAATACCAGTATGACACGTCACATTGATTAATTCAACGAAGTTTTAAATGCAGATTTTTTCTGTTGGTTCCAGCAGGGATAAAAAAGTCTTTACTTAGGAAGTAAGAGGCTAATGGTTGGCAAAGTAATATGTCCAGGGTGGGAAAAACTGTGTTATAGCCCCTGTGACATTAAGGCATGGGTTTGGCATGAAAAGGTGGATAGTATGACTTTGCATGAACAGTCCACCCAAGAATACTGAACTTGTTTGTTTTCTTTTTTTAACCAAAAGAGACCAAATAATCTTCTTACAGTACAAAAATTAACAAGAAATGTTTACAGCAGTTAGAAATCAGTTCAGACAGCAACACTTGTTTCTCCAGCTACTGTTGACATGCTAACATCGAGCCTCTTCTTAGCTCATATTACATGTTGATATTGTTATACTTAAAAAATTCATCAGCTATAATGATACAAATTTGAGATGGTTGGTTGTGTTTGGTTGTTTAGCTGTGGTATTAAGCTGATCAAATATGTCTTTTTGTGTCAGACAGATGTTGAGTGAGCATCCGGAGTAAAGTTCAGATGATAAGTGGTGACGATGAAGGGCGAGGAAGACTATTTGACTATGCTTGTACATTTAGTTACATTTGCTGAATTTATAAAGGTCATGGGAAACAGCTGGAAACGACCCATTGCCCTCGTGTGTGAAGTCCCCTGCAGAGAAAATAAACCTCATCCTCTTCTCCATCCTCCCTCTCAGTTATTGAGTTGATGTCAGGCTGTGAGGACAGTTATCACAAAAGCACAGGCTAAACTAAAAAACAGACAAAAAGGTTATCAAGGATGTCTTCTTTTTTTAGGTGTCCAATCTTAGTCACTTGGTAGAGAATAAATATGATTTTCTTTAACTATGGCTACTTTCCTGCTCGCACCCTTTGCAATACTAGTATGTTGGCTTTAGAGGATCTTAACATGCTTATCGACTCGCTAACAAGTCTTTGCACATGATTCCTCTTTTAATCTTGCCTTCAAGCTCCGATATAACATGGTTACTGTGCTGTACTTCTCACAGGACATATAATTACTGCTGCATTTTTTTCACTATTTCACACCTCATTGATATCTCTCCGTTACATGCCTCTGAATTCATGGCCTATTATCCCATGTGCTGCTATGCCCAGTGGAGCACTACCATAAAGTTGGTTGGCCTATTATTGTTAGGTTTGACATTTTGAAAACAAGGCATGACTGTATGAATGTATCCTGGTATTTTAAACTGTGAATAGGACTGCCCTGCCCACATCAACCATTTCTCTCTCACTTGCAGAAGAATAGACTATCATCTACATACATGTTGATGCTGTGGTGAACGTTTGTGTTCTCTCTGCCTTTAAAAACCACTTGACAGTATCTCCTCTGTTGTCAAGGCTTTGTTTGGAGGTTGATGATAGTGAACAGGACGCAAAGATAACTTTGGTCTGAGAATGTCTCGGGTGGTGACTAAATAAATACTTGGACGGCTGTGGTTCCCAGTTCAACTATCCATCTCCTTTCTGATGTGTATGGGAAGCATTGCAGCTAGAGAGGAAGTTCCCACAGTGTAAAATGTTTCACCAAAATGCATCTCAGCCAAACACCATTTGCAGATCAGCGGTTTTGTTCTGGGGTCAACGCCATTTCAATCAGAAGTTTACTGAGTTTCAGTGGTTTTGCTTCCCTTTCCTGACAAGCTAACCTGAGGTGTTTCTCAGGGTTCACTCTAAGACTATGGCCCCACTGGTTACAGTACAGTATTTGTATTAGTTGTATATTCAGAAAACAAAGTTGTCCATTTCTTACAAAGGTGTTTTTAATCACTCAGTTTTCAAAACTTCTTTAGTTTTCTATTTCAGCTTTAGTTCATTAGTTAATGTTTTAGGCCCTACAACTCAAATGAGAATTTTATGGTCTGATTTTCACTTATTAGAGCTCTATGGATGTACATGGCTACCATAAAAATGTATTTCCTACATTAAAGCTACTCTCGCTGTCTACAAACCTTAAAGCTTATGATAGATAAATTTTGGTAATTAAAAAAAAAAAAAAAGAAATATTACACATTTTATGTTTGTGAAAGCCGGTCTGGAAATCACTCTCTTTTCATACCAATTTGACCTTGTGTGCTCACTCTGTCCCTCTGCTTCACTAACGCACACCTGCTCCTCTCTTTGGCAGTGCGTCACATCACTACCTCCACTAAAAACATTATTTGACAGAGTTTGTTGATCTGAGCTTTTGACAGTGACCCATTTAAAACCTACATGCTGTGGTGTGATAGAAGGCAGGATGTAACAAAAAGGACAAAACAACCATAACATGACAAGCAGCAAAAAAAGAAAAAAAAATCATCTCATTTGGATTATCTTGTTTTTTAAATTGAAATGAGACCAATTTCCCCAACCCTACAGCAATTACACTATGTACTTAAGTAAATGAGGTGAGCTCCTACCGATGAAGAGATTATTGCCCTGACTAATTAAAGTGTTTTATGTGAGAACCTCAGTAAGAGATGGTCTGAATAATTAGCTCTAAACTAGGTGTGAAATTGACTGGAACATTCAAATGATATAAAAAAGATATCTGATGATATTGTAATCTAAAAACCAAATGATTAAAAAACACCTAAGCCTTGAACTTTTACTTGAATACACAGCGCTTCTAAAAGTATCATCAGATGTCACAGTTTTACTTCTGCACTGTAGTTTTTTGGTGTCAAAACTGTGAAGAGTAAGTCATGGAAACTGAACACGTGGGCCAGAGAGAGGGTGTTTTACAGCATGTGCTAATAATAGTGTGCTAAGTGTTTTTGAATTCTAGCCATGGGAGACACACCCTGACCAGGCTGAAAATGTATGAGTGTAGTTCCTTTTTCATGCAGCATTAGCCATTCTGACTCAGGAAATGAAACCGCTTCAACCCCGGCAGGACCTGCATGAACCGAAGTCGTATCTGCAGTTCTGCACTGTCAGAAAACACAAATGTTTGTCAGTTCAGAGAGGGCTGCGTTTAGATGACTTTACATGTGTGGGTTGGAGTTCAGTGTAGGCTCAGATTGTAGGTTTCACTCGTATTCAACTGCTGCTGACGACAGGAAGTAACAAGAGGGCAAGTGTCCTGTGCAGTAAATGGGGTCTTGCTGACATGAATGGGAAAGAACGCAACTCTAATCAGCCCCGCAACTGGGAAATAATGCATACCATTGTTGTCCGGGGTAGGCGTGGGCCTCTGCCTGCACAGTTATTCCCTAACAGACATGCATGCTGCCCCTTTTTCGGTCATCTCTAAGAGGCCAGACTGAATGAGAAATGCCTACATAGTGAGTTTACTAAGTTTAGACTTAGTTTATTTTCTCAGGAGCACAGTGGGGGGGCTTTCAGGTTAAAAAAAAACACCATCAAATCTTTAACATATCATTTCGAACACAGTGCTACCTGAGGGAGACAAACCCACATGACAGAGTGTGTTCTTGTAAAGGCGGAGAGTTTAGCAGACAGCTGACGGCGTGCTTGATACATGACAGGAAGTAGGCGACTCTCATGAGAGCTCAGTGTTCAGCAGTCGTGCCTCACAGGGCTCAGCCACCAGAGGATGTGGTAACTTCCTGTAGATAAGTTCTTTACTGAGACGGAGCCAGATTGGCAGGCCTGTTGTTCACAACGTGAAGCCATGAGACCTGACTTTTTACCTATTCTACAGACAAAATGAAAAAGTGTGTGTTTATTTTAATGTTAGGATCATAGTGGGGTTACTAATGGTTCACAGCAGGCCTGAATCCACAGTGTAGGATCTTGTTTCTCTAAACACTGTTGAGTCTGTACACTGTGGGGTGGTGGGTGCAGCTTTCTGCTCGTGTACAGTCAGGATTACTCAAAACCTTTCTGAGATCATGGTTCAGAAGTGGCAGATTAACCACTTTGTGTGGATTTATGTTTCATTAGTCTGATTATTGTTTACTCTCTTTTTGACACAACCACTGGGGGCACCAGCAGGTTCTTATTTTTCATGTGACTGTGGTAAAGACACTGTGTTATTTTAGCAGTCTTCCCACTGAAGATTTTCTGTAGACTGAAGCGAATTTACTTCAAGATATTAGTAATCTGATTTGTCTTCATTAGGGTTAAGAAAAAGGAGAGGATTACTTTTATGATGTGTCCAGTTGCCCCTTTTATGCTTTAAGTATTTATGGAGAATCATATGAAAATTGGTTTAATGCTCATGCAGACAGCCACAAGACAGAAATGAAGTCTATAGATTGATCAGTATGTTCACACCGCCCACAAAAGTCAACAAATATATGTCTTATAGACCTGTGTGAGCCAGTATTATCTTCCGATCATACAAAGACTAATAAAGAGCAGCACTTAATCTACTTCTGCAAAGAAACAAAATGTTGATTTAAGCCGTTTTTCCCTCATCCAGAGGAATGTCATTGTAGATGTTCATTGTGAAAAGTCTCATACTTCTAATTTTTTCCCTCCCTCAGATAAGTGTAAGAGTCACCACAATGGATGCTGAACTGGAGTTCGCCATTCAGCCCAACACAACAGGAAAGCAGCTCTTTGACCAGGTATGAGACACTTCAACTTCTGACCCCAAATATGTGTTGAAACGCATTTGTCTGATGTTGGATCTGATATTTTTGTCCGTATTTTTAAACCTCTTTCAGTTAAAAACACGAGTAACCTTCTGTTTAAACTCTCACAAAAAGAAAAATAGGAACTTTCTGGAGATGCTGACATTTATTTCCGTATTTATTATGTTTTTATTTCAATCATATGCAGTAAAACAAGATTCTTGTGTGCAAATAAGCGCCTCTTAGGTATCAAATGCCAGCTTTATTCGATCCGTGTGTGTATTAAATGTTTGTAAGGGTGCATTTATTCAGCCCATCTTGAACAGAGTGTTCTTTCATGCTGATAAGGTAGCCTCTTGAACTTCTTTTTTTCTTGTTCAAAGGTTGTGAAGACCATTGGCCTGCGAGAGGTTTGGTACTTTGGGCTCCAGTATCAGGACACAAAGGGTTTCTCCACATGGCTCAAGCTCAATAAGAAGGTAAGATCTAACACAGAGAAATGTCAAATACGCAGTTTTTCTTTTCTTTGTCTAGATCGAACCACTCAGTTGAGTCAGGTCTGTTTATAGACGTTCAACCTTCACCCCTCACCCGTGGCTCATCTTATTTTAGGTGACAGCCCAGGATGTGAGGAAGGAAAGCCCGCTGCTGTTTAAGTTTCGTGCCAAGTTCTTCCCTGAGGATGTGTCGGAGGAGTTAATCCAGGATGCCACACAGCGCCTGTTCTTCCTGCAGGTGAAGGAGGGGATCTTAAATGACGACATCTACTGCCCACCGGAGACCGCTGTCCTCCTGGCCTCTTACGCCGTGCAGGCCAAATATGCCGACTACAACAAGGAAGTCCACACTAAGGGCTACTTATCCAGCGAGCAGCTGCTGCCTCAGAGGTAACAGTTAAAGATGGATGTCACCTTTCAGTGGGCGTGTTTTTGTACGAGATGTTTCTCTCTCTGTGTGACTCCTCACACTTGAGTGTTGTCTTGTGTTGTCAGAGTGCTGGACCAGCACAAACTCAATAAGGAGCAGTGGGAGGAGAGGATTCAAGTGTGGCATGAGGAACACAAAGGCATGATTAGGTAAACACTCACACACATAAAGTACATTTGGATATGTCCTTTTAGAAGGGTATCTTTCACCTTTCCTTCTCTGTAATGTTTGGAATCAGCATTATTTGAAGAACATTTTCATGCAGATTGAATACTATCACGTGCTTCAGTCAGCTACAACATGTAAGGCTTTGTCAATAAACACTACTGATGAGTGTCTTTTATTTGAACACAGAGAGGAATCCATGATGGAGTATCTGAAGATCGCTCAAGATCTGGAGATGTACGGAGTCAACTACTTCAACATCAAGAATAAGAAAGGAACAGAGCTGTTTTTGGGAGTGGATGCTTTGGGCCTCAACATTTACGAGCAGAACGACAAGTAAAGGATGCCATCACAGTTAAACTGGCAAACCCATGTATTCGGGTTTTACTGTCATTGCTAATGCTAGTATCCAATCAAACATTGATCAAAGGTTTTTGGTTTTATTTTGCTTTTTTTAGAATGACACCAAAAATTGGATTCCCTTGGAGTGAAATCAGGAACATTTCCTTCAACGACAAGAAGTTTGTCATCAAACCAATCGACAAGAAAGCACCTGTAAGTCAAAACAACAACTTTAGAGCAAATGAGCAATTTTCAGGATTTTAAAGAGATCAAAAGAGCTCTAGTAACGCTTGTAGTTCAGGAAAACAGCTTTATTCGAACAAGGGTGTTTTTCTGAACTACAAGGTTGCTGGAGCTCTTTTGACCTCTTTAAGACCCTTTTTCTCCAAGCACCGTGGAAGTTGGTGAAATTTTCAGGATTTACCTGTATAAACATCTCCCATGTTTCTCTTTTAGGACTTTGTATTTTATGCTCCGAGACTGCGCATCAACAAGCGCATCCTGGCTTTGTGCATGGGCAACCATGAGCTGTACATGCGCCGCCGTAAACCAGACACCATTGAAGTGCAACAGATGAAGGCTCAGGCTCGGGAGGAGAAAAACCACAAGAAGATGGAGAGGTAAGAGTCACGAGCTGCTGCGCTGGAAATGAACAAACATTTCATCCACAGGTTTGATCATATGACCTCGAATGTTTAAAGTGATTTAGTAACCTCTAAAACAAAGAAAACTGCTAACTCATTACAGTGAAAATATGATGTAATCACTGTCTTAAGTTTGTTTATTTTGTATATGACAGTTATACACTGGAAGGTAAACACCAGAATAATTTCAGACCGCAAATAAATGAATTACATGGTGATCATCTACTCTGCCTGAAATAGATCCCTCACACATTTTGTATCTGTCATTTCAATCAGAGCTCTGCTGGAAAATGAAAAGAGGAAAAGAGAAGTTGCCGAAAAGGAGAAAGAAAAGATTGAGAGGGAAAAGGAGGAGTTAATGGAGAGACTAAAGCAGATTGAAGAGCAGACGAAAAAAGCCCAACAAGGTAGGTAACGTATCTGTACTCAACATCAGCTTTCTGACCGAGAGACTGTCTTACCTGAGGCTTGTTTGTTTGTTTGTTTGTGTGTGTTTGTGCAGAGCTGGAGGAGCAAACACATCGGGCTCTGGAGCTGGAGCAGGAGAGGAAACGTGCTCAAGAGGAGGCTGAGCGCCTCGAGGCTGACCTGAAGGGTGCTGAGGATGCCAAAATGGCACTGCTGCAGCAGTCCGAGAACCAGATGAAGAACCAAGAACACCTGGTCAGTCATAGAAACTGTATTTTACATGTCAACATTACAATGAGAAAAGAAAAGCCTGACGGCTGGAAATTAGTCTAAAATAAAAATGTTTTCTGTTAGGCCACAGAGCTGGCTGACCTGACTTCCAAGATTTCCCTCCTGGAGGATGCCAAGAAGAAGAAAGAGGACGAGGCGGTGCAGTGGCAACAAAAGGTATCACCCTGTCACCTTCTACTTTTGTTCAAATCTTTACCTTAAAGTGGAGCAACAGTTTGAGTCTATGAAAACTGTATCATGTTCAGCCAATAGAATGAAAATATGCATGAAATGACTTTGTTACACGGCGGCAAAGTTAATATTATCTTTTCGCCCCTTTTAGAATAAAGAAACGATGCCTTTTAGCTTTCAGATTTGTGAGCCTCACATGGACATGCAGGTTGCTGTGATTGAAGTTAAATCAAGTGAAACACCTTTGACAGTAACTCGTATTAGGTTTCAGTTGTGGCACATTTATCACAGCAAGCGTTCAGTGGCGAATAAATTGAGGATCTTGAATTACATGTGTGAACAAAAGGGTTCAGTTAAGTCTGCGCTCAGAGTCATGTGACCATCTATACCGGCGTTCACAATAAGCCAAATTTGGACCTGGTATCAAAGACTTAGTCATCAAACATCATGTCTGGTGCCGAGCACACAGCCCCGCCTGTGTGACACAGTGAGGACAGACATTCCTGAGGTCCTGTTGTTGTGTGTTTTTGGGGGGGAGGGGTGAGCGCTCACAGCTTGCCTCATGTCTTTTTTGGTAAAAAACAATGTGTGCCAGCCCGGCCCCTTCATTTCTTTGGGGGGAGCGTGACTCATGCTGTTTGTGGAGGGGGACGGCTTTCTTTGTGGGAGGGAAATCCTGTTTAGCTCTTGTGCTAAGTAATGGTTTCCATGCCCGACATTTTTGGCAAGCGTTCAGATGAAATTCCAGTCCTTGGTCATAATTGGCTCTTTTTCCTGGAGCCTCATAGTACAGAAACTCTGGTTCATAAAGTGCAAATTTAGATATAAAATAGTCCATTTGAAGTGCTTTAGTAGTACTGAAATAGTTTATGTATTGTTGTGTTTACAGTCGTCCAGTTTCCCTGGAGAGTTCACTGCGAATGTGACGATTCCGGTGGTTTGTCATCAGGCACCATAACAAGCTCACACCTTTAATGACTAAGATGTGCTTTTTTATTGCTCAATATAAATAAAAAAATGAAATCTAATTTGACAAAACTTGACCTCCAGTACTAAACAGCGCCACTGTGCACGGCTTTAGAGTCATGGGTGGCAAGAAATGGCATTGAACCACTTTTCTACAAGTTTAAATACTCTAAAACAAGGATGTTGTAGGAACCGAAGTGTTGATATGCGTTCACCTCATCGTACATTCTCTGTTCCCTCAGGCTACCATGGTGCAAGAGGACCTGGAGAAGACCAAAGAAGAGCTCAAAAACAAAGTGATGTCAGCTCACATTCAGGAGCCCCTCAATGCTGAGAACGAGCACGATGAGAACGACGAGAGCAGCGCTGAGGCCAGCGCCGAGTTCACGGCTGCTGCCACATACAAGGACCGCAGCGAGGAGGAGCGCATGACCGAGGCGGAAAAGAACGAACGTCTGCAGAAACATTTACTCGTAAGCCTGATAGTTATTAAATCTGTTCAAAAATTATTGCCTTTCACGAGAAAAAGCTAAAGTCACGACAAGATTGCACAGTTTTTGATCAAAGCCACGATAAGGATAGGAAAAAAACAGATTTTGAGAACAAATTTATGAGTCATAAGAGAAGAAAGGACAAACAGCGGGTGCAGAAGCTTGCACAGGCTGCTTATCCCTTCTTCAGAGGAGACTCAGTATGCTGCAGAGTCTACACAGAGTCCTGATATAGTGATTATGTTTACATTTCCTGTATGAAACCTATACCCAAAATATAACTACAGGCTCCATGTTCCTTATCCTAGTGCGGGCTCCTAGGTGCTTCCCTAACTTTCCACTTTAAACTAAAACAAAGCTGACCAAATCCTGTGGTTATAATTGTCTTCTCTTAAATTTACAACTTTACTGTGTAATTTCTTATTCTATTTTTATTTTTTTACTTAAACAATGTGGGCTCATGATTCGTTGTAGAAATGCATCTTAAACTCTGTTCATACACAAAGAGCTAACGTAGCTATGATCCTAATACAGTTAAATGTAGACACCGTTAATGTATCGGCAGCAAAAATTTCCACTTCCTGTTCAGGAGATATTTTTTTTTTAAAGAAAAAAGGAAATGAAAGAAAATTCTGTTTAAAAACAGAACTAAAACCAAATTAGAGTTTAATTGCTGGCGTCTCTAGGGAGTCGGTAACTGGAGTGCAGTGTTGCTAAGTGGCTCAGTAAATAAGTGCATGTAATTAAGGGAAACGGTTATCTCAGTTTTACATTTGAGGCTGATCTGATAGTTGATTTGATAACCAGTATGTGATCTGTAATTTATGTACATGACTTGTGAATTTATTTTTAGGCTCTGAGCTCAGAGTTGGCTAATGCTCGGGACGAGACCAAGAAGACGGTGAATGACATGATCCACGCAGAGAACATGAAAGCAGGGCGAGACAAGTACAAGACCCTCAGACAGATCCGGTCAGGAAACACCAAACAGCGCATCGATGAGTTTGAGTGCATGTGATGTCTACCTAAAGGCCTCACTGATGCTAGAGCTCACAATGATGGGCCACTCTGCCTGGACTGCAGTCCTGCCTCACTCCAGCTGTTTCCTTTCTACCCAAATAAATCAGATCCAATGACGTGGTTACAAAAGCACAGCACAATGTACAAATATGGATCTGGAAATCTCCATTTGTTATCATTCCTAACTTTGAATTTTGGCAAGTCACTGGTCGAAAAGGGACATACTGTATTTTAATAGTACATTCCTCACAAGGGGTTTATGTAGCATCTTAGCAGTGAGTTCCTGCTTCACTTCATGACACATTGAGTGAGCATTTTTCATTTCTTTATATATTTTTTGTCACTTTTTTATTGTGATTTTAAAATAAAAGATCAAATCTAAATTTCAGCTTGCCTGTAGACATACTGTATCTCTGCTGTAAACATTCAACGGTTCCTTATAGCAAGCTGATTTTTTGAAGATTAATATTCCTCTTATGATCCATTGCCTGTAGTTTCAAATGCACTGTAGTCGACATGAAAAATGCATATCAAATGATTTTGAAGTGCCTGTGTGGAGCATTGATAGAGCAGTATTATTTTTGTAAATTTACTCTTTTATATTTTTCATCTGAGCGTATTCAGAATCAGCAAACTGTAACAAATACAGTATTAAAACCGCAATTACAAAATCACAAGGACTTAATGTAAATTTTTGATTGTAGGCAGATGCTGAATTGTAAACGGGACTAACATGACATGGCACAATCCTGAATCTGAGAACCCTCTGTGGTTTTCATTGATCATATCTGAGACCCTTTCGAGTAAAACATACTTTTCGCTCACCGTTGGGCTCTCTGTGATTCTTATAAGAAAAAAAGAGAGAGCTGCGTCTACATTATGATGAAACTGAAGCAAATCTGCAGCTGTCTAAAAAGTTTCTGTCTCTAGTTTCTCTCTTGAAGAAAACTTGATCATGAAGTCTTGTAGAACTGACAAGATTTGACTTTTTTGACAGAATTGAAATCAGTATTGTTAATTTGGTCAAACATTCAACTTAAAAGGACATTCAAAGTTAATTTTACCTTCTTTTTGCATTCCAATAACCAGTACTGCATTTGGAATTACACTGTAGTTGAAACTTGTCATGTTGGTTGTCGTCTGAGGACAAATATTCCTCATGAAATCATCTAAGACTTGATTTAAAAAAATAGATAGGTTCATTGAAGAGGAGCTTGAAAACTAGTTAATCTATACAAAATGAGTTTAAAAAAGTTGCTGTCCAATTGGACACCATTTCCATTCCATCATTCAATTTTTGATATACTGTATGTATTGAACAACATTTGTGTATTTTGTAATTTGGATCTTCAGTTTTCATAAAATTCTTGAAGGTGAAAGACTGTCACTGCTGAGGCTATTTTTGTACTTAAAAATGTAGGAAACTTGTCAAAGATAAAAAACGGAATAAATAGATGTTAGGAAGCACAGTTTTTTGTTTTTAAGTCACCGAACAGCTCGGTGCTGCGATTCTGAGTGTCCAAAAAAATAACAATTTTCAGCCACGCCAAGACATTCAAAATACAGTTAAACATCACATACCGGGTTACATTCAGCGCTCAGCTGTGGGATAGGCTGTACCCATTCTTGGATGCTTAGAAATCTGTAAAAAAGACCCAGCAATATTGAAGTTCAAAAGGACTTTCATTGAGTGATGACTATTTTTGAATTTGATTGTGATTTGTCGTGTGAAAGCGTCCTTAGTGGTTCATACAGACACATTTATGCTCCTCAGTATTCTTGCCCATTGCTGCACATCGCTCTGCGCCTGCCACAAAAAATACAAACGCCGTTATTGTGATACTCGATACCTTTTCACCCCTTTCACAGTGACTTTGTTCTGCCTGAAGTGTCATGTATTGACAGCCTTTAAATAAAAATCTAGTGCCAGTGGAGCTCAAGTTTTCATGTATTTAAAAGAACTGTATTAAAGATGCTTCTCAGTATTTTGTCTTGAATCAAAAAGGGCTGAAACATAATTGATACTTACTGTAACTCCACAGACAGTGCCTTTGCCAGATTTTCATCAGATGTTGCTGCTTCAAGTCTTCTTTGAATGAATAAAAATACATTTTAAAACAGATTTTCTTTCCTGAACTCTTAATTAAGTAACCTCATTTCCAAATCTAACTGATGTGCAATTTTATGAATAAAGCTCTATAAACTCTTTTTACAGTAAATATGCTTCATTTTGGCCCCAGAGTGGAAAAACGTTTTTACTCTAGTCAGGCCTACTTTTATTCTGCTGGTTGCAGTTTTAAAAGAAGCCACATGATGGCAGTATTGTCCCATTTTGCAACGACAACACTGACCTACACATCAGTGAACATTTAGTCAATGATTTCATCAGTGGAGGAAGTTATGTGAACACAAAACATCTTCATTCTGAGTATACAGATTTAATTAGTACCACAGTTTCATTCACCACGTAAGGCAGCGTGGCTATACAGAATTTTGGTAGTAGTGGTAGTAGTAGTCGTTTATTCAGTCAGGACAACACCAAATATTCAACACAATATTGGCATTTCACACTAAATCCAGAATCATGTGTTGAATATTGACTGAAAAGGCGTAGGCAGAAGCAGACTGCTTATAAACTTTTCAACTTTTTAGGCTACCGACCTCCAGAAAAGCAAAGAAACCACAACAACAGAAAATTAATCGCACTTATAAGCTTCAAAAATAGCTTTACAAACCATTTCCTTAAAAACCAAAAAAGAATGACATGTTTTAAATTTTTTCAAAAACATTTCTCAGCAAGAGTTTTCTTTTTGACTCATTTTCTCAGTTCAAGTTGGTACGCAGGATTCGTAGACACATATTCACGAGTGATGCTTTTTTGTATATTGGAAAAAAAAACAGAAATGCTCCATATTTGTTTCTTTTCTGACATTCAACCTGAAGCATGCAGAGTTTCACTAAAAACTTCTGTGAATAAACCCAGTGATTGGCTGGTAAGCTGGCAATTCACTGGTAAGTTTGTTGTCAAAAAGCTTTGAGGACAGGAACAGATGCATATATCTGCCATGTCTAAAAACGAGAGTTGAATTGCCACAAGTTCATGCTACTTGTGTACAACAACATTAATCGTATGACTTTTTTTGTAATGCTAAATGAGTCTGAGAAAAAAACTCTCTTTAGTTTGTAAGTTAGTCTTTTGAAAGAAGGTAACAAGGCAGTTTCAGAACATATGGCTATTTATGCAATAGGAAATTCAGTTAATTCTTGTTTAACAACTTGATAGAAATCAACCATTTCTTTCTCAACACCAAAGGGAGGAGGTGTTTTTTTAATCCCCCACTTCCCCTACACTTGTGGTGTTAGTGGCATGAACATAGTGTTGAAATAGTTCACACTTGGGCCTGCCACTGAGAGATAAGCGGCCATGAGTTAGTTTACCATCAACAAAAACTAATGTATAAACTTTGTTTCCCACACAAAGAGTCAGGATATCTGTTAATAACTTGCTTCTTCTTTGGGTTGTCAGATAGAAGCTCAATCTGGATCCCACTGCCTCGTGAGGTGTGCACACACATCAGATGAAGAGAGAAAATACTGTTCACCATGAGTTGATGTGAAACAGCAAAAGCGAAACAGCGTCACATTAACACATTGTTAAATTGGAGGAGGCCTCAGAGCACTTTTCACTTCGACAAACAACATGCGGTTCACATCATAGACTGTATAGACTGCATGATATACGGATGTAGTTTCAGTGGCATCACTCGTTTACTTCTGAACCAAACTTTGACATCTAATGGTGTCAGCAGCCATGTTGGAAATGCTGGCTTGACCTAACTCGTAGTTTGCCCCATGGCAGCTGTGACTACTACAGTAGTTTACCACCACCAGGGTGTGAGCGATTGAATGATGTATCCAATGTAAAACGCTTTAAGGTCACTGATAGAAAGCTCTATAAAAATTGATGCATAATTATTGTTATTATTGTTATCATTGTTGTTATTATTATTATTGTAATTATTAACCCTATTGCCGGGTGATTTTCACCCAAACAAACATGTTTACATGATTTTCATTAGCCTATGTTGCGTTTGTCTGAGGATCATGGGTCCCTGGTAGCTTCAGCTTTGACATCTTTGAAGGCAAATTTGTTTCCCTGATCTAAAACCTGCTTTTTCCTACAGGCATGTGTTGGGTCGATTTTCACCCAGCAATAGTGTTAGTGTATAAATGTAGGTGATCTTGCTGCATTTCAAGGCTGAAAACATTCAGGACTGCCATATTTACCCTCCCTTCCTCGACTACAGCTGTGATCCTGTTGCAGGGTTGATGTTTCTGGCATTCCAGCTATCGAGTAACACATAGTTAAGGTTTGTTTAACTTAGTAATTGTATAGAGATGATTTCGTTTTTTAGCTAGCTAGCTAATCAGCTTCTTGCATTCTTCCTTTCAGCCAAGTGCTACATTATCAAGCCGGCAGGTGAGGTTCAAGTGTGGATGGATTCCTTTAGTGCAGTATAAAGTATTTTGAATACTGTTGTCTGTAATGAAATTATTATGTTGTGATTGGATTAAATACTGTGTCTGAAGAGTACATTTCAATGGTTCAACTTAAAGAAAGTCAAAGTGACCCTAGAGTATGTACATTATAAGATATTTCATATTTATTTGTGTATTTTTTTATTTTTGGACATACAGTCATATCCTCTTCAGATATTAAAAATCTATTTTGTAGATGTACAAAAATATGATGTTTATAAGCCAAAGAAATGCACTGATAACAAACTTACAGACTTTACAACGTACAGGATAAAAATATATATCAAGAAAGCAAGCTGAATTGGAAAACCTCGAAGACATAAGATCTTAAGTTTTTTTCTGTACTTTTGCCAGAGACGTCTTTTTAATGACTTTTTTAATGACTCTGGTTTGTCTGAAACCCCTCAGTAATGGTTACAGACAACCTCACCACTCACATAAATGAGTCTGTGGAAAGAAGTTACGGCACATCTAGAACACCGTTTATGAAATCTTCTCTTCCTGTTGACAGTGTGACAAAATAGTTACTATCCTATGGCATGGGTGGACCACTGCCATTAGTGGAAGAACCGACTAAGAGGAAGAGAGTGCTTGTTGTGGGCAAATGAATTTATATGGATGGCTGTTTTTAATCATAAAAAGGTCGTACTTTTAACTCATAACAGGAGCTTCTTGTCCTTGAATCCACCATCACTACATTGACAGGAGGGGACAAGGGAGCAATCCGGTCAAGACATTCAATTCTATCACTAAAAATGCACCTTAAGTGTTTACATCATGCTTAGATTTCAAATATGTTTGTGCTGTAGTTTGAAGTTTGCCTCAAGTTTTTGTGTCTTTATCCCATCTGCTGAAATCTTTTTCTGTCTTTTCCCCCCACAGTAAACAGACCAGAGTCTAATTAACCAGACCCTTTTCTGTGGATTGATATAATCCAATCCAATCCAATCCAAGTTAATTTATGAAGCAAATTTTAAAAAACAAAACAAATATAATATAAATTAATATAATCAGAATTAGTCTGCAAGATTATGTGGTCATAGCTGTATCAAGAGCAATGATTTATACTTCACAACAGTGGCCTGCTCTGGAGAAATGGCGAATCATAGCTTTGGAGTATTGATCAATCAGCATCCAGAAAAGAATCAGGGTATCATAGGGGTCTCTAAAGTGCATGATGTTTACCGTGTTGTTTACCATGTTATCAGATCCATGCGGGCCTCTCCAAACTATTGCCGTTTTCCTGAGGCCTTAATGTTTCCTCCCTGGCAAGCTGCTGCATGGAGATGAATTAGTCTACTCAGAAACCTGTTTTGAACAGTAAATACATACTTCATACATATGAAAGGTTCAGTTATCATGTCAATTAAGGAAGCTCAACCACATTACAGTTGTTGCAATACAATAGGAAGTCTGAATTGTACTGAGTAACATGAGGAAGTTACACAGCAATGTGCTGGGTACAGTGTGGTTGTTACAAAAAAAGAGAATAATGTTTATGAGTAAGGAAATGGAAAACAATGTTAATTACATGTTTTTTAAGATTGGTTCAAAAGTCCATATATTTAAAAAATTATAGGAGTTGAGTTACGTCTGGGCTGGATGAATAGGATAACAGGGAGCGGTCAGTGTCTTTATGGTTGATTTTTTCCTGATCCCTTTGAACATGGATGTTATAGTTTTAACACCATACTTTAGTTTCACCTCAGCTATAATACACCATCTTTTCTCACTTTTCCTAATTGGCAGAAAATTCATCACTCCTTCTCTAACTCTTTTTTTTGTAGTATAAACTGGATACATATAGTTTGAGAGGTATGAACACAATAGTGAGAGTGCACAAATGCAGTAAAGAGGAAAACTGTTGAATATGTCTCAGCAAACCGTTATCTCCAAAGCTGTTAGCCACTGATGCCTTCAGCAGCATTTCACAACCATGACATGTTGACACTCTATTTCCACACATTTCCTGAGAGCTAGCTTTGCAGTTATCTTCCTTGTTTTGACTTCCTCTTCTCAGGGTTAAAGCTTAATGGTCAAACCAACTGTCTTGTTCAAAGTGTCATCATTGCGAACTCCCGTGACAGCCAGACAGGCGATGCCTTTCGACTCATCTGTGTCAAAATCAAAAGATCCAAACGCTCAGGTAAAGTCTCCTTTTTCAAATGTTGACAGAGCTCTGAGTGCATGTTGGTTGGTGTGTGGTCATATATATCTATATTTGAATTGTTAAAGATGTTTTGTCACTTAAATTGACAGGGACATCTTTGACTTGCTGAGATCAGGCCCCCCACTTAGTGTATTTGACAAGCTGAGTTTGACACTCTGTATCCGCGAGTGTCAGTTTGTCAAATACCCCAAGTGAGGTGTCACTTGTCTACAAACTGAACCAATCCTGGTTCACTCCACAGACTGAGCACCCAACTCTGCAGGGTGATCAACCAGATGAAGGCTAAAGGAAACACCAGCAGGCGAGGGGTGCTAGTGAAAGTTAAGGATATAAGCCAGGTTTTACTGAGGTTAAAGTAACAGTGAAGACCAACGAATACTCAGTATTCTACTGTTTTAATGTTGTCTGTGCTGTGGAAACCATGCATTATCTTGTTTTCCTGTGATAAGCAAATTTTGGTATTTTTCTTGAGATCTCAGCTTTACATCGGGTGATCATGACTCATATCCCAAGAGTTGCAAAAGGTGCATAACAAACACAGAAATAGTCTTAACTTACCTGATTAATGTGGGCAATGAAAGCATGGTATAAAGTGGATTAACTCATCACAGCAGCCAGCCTGTTGTTTTCTTTTCTAGTTGCAAGGAAATCACCCTTTTATCAAGGAAGGACGAGCGCTGATTTCTACAGAAAAAGAGAAAAATAATTTGTTGTAATGAGAAACCAGCCTTTTTTTATTCCATGTTAACAACAAAAATAAGTAAAGAGCTTGAGGAAACAATCAAGAGTAACTCACATGGAAATTGAGCATGTAAATGTATGGATGCATGTCCACTAAGGGCTTCCATAGTATGCAAATGACGTCCATAAGCCAGGGGTCAGGGCGCTTTTGGGGGGAAATGCCGTTATTCATGAATAAATAAATAAATAAAAATAAATGAATAAAAATGACGATTGTTTTAAAATGCCTGTTTTACTCATAATTTTTTAAAATATAAACCAAAATAATGATTGTAACCTTATGGACAGTTCTGTAACTACTTCGGCCCAAACATGGAGAGAAGTTACTTTAAAGTTTTTCAGTACTATTAAGATGACTTTATCATGTTTTTAGACTGTTGTATTCTTCTGTGTTGTTCTTATCTTCATTTCTGAAACTGCCTGGTGGTGTTTGTGCAGAGCTGTGAGCAACATCTAACCACCTTGAAGGACAGCAGAGGGCACTGGTCTCTGGCTCTGTTATTGTAGGAGTCATTGGCTGAAAAGTTTAGAAACTTCTGTCATACATATTTTTCAGTAAACATAGTTCTTGTTAAGTCCAGATAGATATTACTAAAGCCTAAATTAAAGAAAAAGAGAGTATATATAGAGTTTAGCCAGAGGGTTTATTAGCTGAATGAAACTTACTCTCATAAACCAAATCGGTTTTCCTTTCAAGATGTCAAAAGGAAAATCACTCGAGATCTCAAACACCATATACTGTTATTGTCTGTCACAATATAGCCATAACAATAAAAATGCTAACAATGAAAGTAAAAAATATCATAATAAAAAATTCTGCTATTGACTGATGACCATCGAATTTGAGTGGAATTTTCTATCTTGAAATGATCTCTTCTTGAATTTGAACTCTTTTTTGAATCAATCACTTTGGTTTTACATCTTCAGTTTCAAAATACACAACTTATTTGAAGGAACTTGAAGACCAAACTTGGTAGCTTTCTTACCCCTCACAAACTATTAAACTCTTGTATTTTGCTTTAAATGTCTTTATTTTGGATGTCATATCTGGATTTATCAGATAAATGTGGCTTACAGGAAATGTAGGGAGATGAAAATTTAAACGGACTCACTTAATCAGATATAAGATTTTGCAGTGCTAGCTTACATGCTGAGAGTGGCCAAGTAAAAGATAAAGTCAACTGTAACCCGGGACCTCACATGCCCTCAAGAATGAGCTTCATCTGTGCCACCTGATCTCTGTTTCTAACAGGCTAAGCTGCTGTAGGCAGAAGCTTTTTATCCAACTGACTTACTAAAGACAACACTTATCATCCTGCTTAACATTTCCTGTCCACATGGAGTTATTCTGCAACGCCGTAATGTGTAAGAACAAATGTGTTTGACATTCAAATACAATTAATGTCTGCATCCTCACTCATGGCCTGTAACTTCAGTTTGATCATTACATGCCAAATAATGCTTGTAATGAAATGTCACTGTGGAAAAAGTCTTTAAAAGTTGTAAATTGCTTGGTGTTGGTGGACTGCAAATACATCTATAAGTACTGTGTATCCTTTTTGTGTCTACTGTGCATCGTTGCAGGGGGAGGGTGGAAACACGTGATGATCTCAACTGTGTCTTGACTGCAGAAATAAAGCTTTCGATACTTTTGTGGTTCACATGTGACATCTGTCACTTTTGTTTGCCGTGCCTTAAAGTCATATGAACGGTGTGCTTTTGTGTTTCATTTAGTGTTTAAAAATGACTTTCTGACATGTTTTATTGTGTGAGGCTCTGCAGCTAAAAATGTTTCAAGTTTCTGTTACTGCTTCCCAGATAGCTTATTTTGAAGGTCATCCAAATGTCAAGTTGTTCTGCGGACTCACTGTAAGTAAGTCTCACCTTCAATGCTGTTGGAAATGTTCTAAAATGATCAGGAACAGGACTTCAAGAAACATCTCAAAGCTCTCTAAATCACTTGTGGTCTGTAAAAGGATACTTGACATTTTTATCAGATCAGTTTCAAATTAAACACACCACACAGATCAACTATGGATGAAGCCATGATAAACTCTCAGCTTGCTCAGACATTGAAAAATAAAGTTTTTGCTTTTAAAGTTTTCCCACTAAAAAAGAGCAATGGCCATCACTGCCAAATCACATATTACAGTACTTACTGTTAGACTGCATCTGTTTTTTTTAAGATGCAGTCAAAACTCTACCTGTGATAGGACTTGTTGTCAGTGGGGACTGCAGTAAAAAAGTTAACATGCCCTCAGACACTTCTCATCAAAAGTTTAAAAACGCAGACTCTAAACTAGCTTGTATATCTACTGTTTTAATCTGCACCCGCAATTCAGTAGTCATCAATTTGAGTTAAATGCACCTGTTTGGACAGCTCAGAATAATTTACAATGGGAAATTTCACCAATAGATGTGTCTGCTATGCTCATGTTTTTTTGCACGTGTTTCCACAGTTGCAGCACACACACTGTTTGCCCAGTATGTGGTAGTAGAGCTCTGTTATCTGTTTGGGTCCATACATGACATCAGTTCAGCATTTGGAAATGAACACTCAACATTTATTGGTGTATTTCCATCCTGACAAGTTCAGCTGATGAGACATATGTTGTTTGATATTATTAATGCATGCTTCAAGATTTTCTTATTAAAAAAACAAACAAACAAACAAAAAAAAAAACTCTCATTATGGGGTGCTCAAACTTGAAACCTGACTGAGCAAATTTTGAAGTTCCTCTGCCTGTACCATACTGATCAGCTTTCAAAGTCTGACAGCTTTGACATGGACAAAAATACAACCACACCAAAAAATATATTCATCATTTAGACACAGCTCAGGTGTTTCATCTCTACATTTTCAGAGCTCAGGGGTAGTGCAATTTGCTACTGAAAAAAATAACAAAAATACTGAGTGTTGTGCAATAATAGCCGACACCATCATTGTACCACAAGACAACTTCTCAGTCCTTTCTGTTTTGTCATATTGGTTAAAATTTACTGCGAAGGAGACGCACCCTGAACAAACCCATGATAAGGTGCCATGCACATACACAATAAGGATTTCTATCTCAACCATAGGTCGTGGGTGGAAATCTATTTAATCTCTTAGGCACACATCACTGTGTCACATTCACTCCACAAAAAATATCACCGCCACTCTGCAACAGCCTGAACTGTAGAAGAAAGTGAAGGAGGTGTTGTGGTGTCTGTGTCATGATCACCTTTATCTCTTGCTAAAGGAAGCGCCTTCGAGGCCTGTCTCAACATTATCACACCACCCAAACACAGGACAGTGTGAGTGTGAGGGATTTCCTGCAATGCTCCTTGCAATTACAATCAACGATGGTATCTATTTTACAGCATTGATACAAATACAAATATTTGATGTACATGTTGAAGCAACTTGATTTGGAGACTTGGAGAACACTCTAAATGAAGAGTCAGAAGTTTAGCATCATATCCAAATACAACTTCACTAACTGGAAATGTTATCCTTCAAAAGAAAGACATGTACACTTACCAGCAACTTTATTAGGTACACCTTGCTAGTACCAGGTTGGACCCCCTTTGCCTTCATAACTACCTTAATTCTTTGTGGCATACGTTCAACAAAGTGTTGGAAACTGAGATTTTTGTCCATATTAACATGACAGCATCACACAGGTGCCGCACATCCATGATCAGAGTCTCCCATTCCACCACATCCCAAAAGAGCTCTATTGGATTGAGATCTGGTGACTATAGAGGATTCTGGAGTACAGGGAAATCACTGTAGTGTTTTAAGAAACCAGTTTGAGATGATTTGAACTTGGTGCATTATCTGCTGGAAGTAGTCATCAGAAGATGGTATACTGTGGTCATAAAGGGATGAAAACGGTCAGCAATAATGCCCAGGTTGGTTATGGCATTTAAATGACTCAGTCCCCCACGTCGATATACCACCCCTGCCAGCCTGAACCACTGATACAAGGCAGGTTCGATGTTTTCATGTTGTTTACCCCAAATTCTGACCCTGCTATCTGAAAGGTTACAGCTGAAATTCATACTCATCAGACCAGGCAACATTTTTTCCAATAACATGTTGCGCACTTTTGGTGAGTCCGTGAGAATTTTAGCCTAGTTTTCTGGTCTTCTGCTGCTTTAGCCCACCTGCTTTAAGGTTATATGTGTTGTGTCTTCAGAGATGATATTCTACATTCCTTGGTCGTAACAAGTTATTTGACTTACTATTGCCTCTCTATTATCTCGTCTGCCCATTCTCCTCTGACTTCTGACATGAACTAAGGATTTTCATCCACACAACAGCCACACCCTGGCTGTTTCTCTTTTTCAGACTAATCTCTGTAAACCCAAAAGGTGGTCGTGCGTGAAAATCCTAGTAGATCAGCAGTTTCTGAAATATGAAGATCAACAACTACGCCACATTCAAAGTCACTTAAATCCCCTCTCTTCCCCATTCTGATCCTTGGTTCAGCAAGTCGTCTTGATCTTGTCTACACGCCTAAATGCACCAAGTTGCTGCTGTGTATTTGGCTGATTAGCTTTTTGTGTAAACAAGTAACTGAACAGGGGCCTATTCTATGAAGCAAGTTCAACCTAGTGAGGTAGCCTTGGAGCTACCTCGCTCAACTTAGCGCAGGAGCCAGCGGTCTCGCTAAACAGTCTTGGGTGATAATGGCATCAAAGATTTTTTGCGCATTATATTATGCATTGAGACTGTCGGCAATTTTCTGCCAGCAATTCTTCCGTGCTTTTGCAGCTGCGAAAATGTTGCTTTTGAGGTTTATGATAGATTTGAATTCTTCATACTTTCTCATGATCGTCTCCTGCTCCTCGTTTGTAAAGTCCGCGGTCCTTCGCTCTCCGGCCTGCTCTGACGCTCCAGACTGGTTCATGTTCGCGATTGGTCAGATGCGGCGGGCTCCGCTTTACATGCTTGCACGCGCTCATAGCAAAGCTGGATCCACTTACGAGGTTGATTACCAGCGTCGTAAGACTGTTTAGCGAGACCAATGGCTACCTTGCTAGGTTGAATTGCTTCGTAGAATAGGCCCCAGATTAGCCGTTCAGCGTACGTTGCCATGGAGACTCGCCTCGCTAAGAAGTGAACCCACATCGTGGAACAGGAAACCCCGAACTTTCCCTCGGAGTTACCTCGCTAAGCAGTAATCCTGCTTCGTAGAACAGGCCCCAGGTGTGCTTAAGTTGGCAGTGAGTGTATGTTGTGTATGCATGATCATATTTTGATTACCAAAAACTTGCTCGGCAATGAGATACACTTTACCTTTAGTTTTTCTCTTCATCTTAGTGGTCCACTTAGAGACAATGAACATTAGGACGTTTTCATCCCTTTATATAAAAAAAACAACAACCAGGACAGGGTGTGAAAAATAGGACGATTGGTCACTCTATGTCTATGAAATCACTAAAAAAGATAAAATATGGCAACTATCTTCAAATAAGGATGTAACTTTAATTAGTTCAGTTAAGAATATCTGCTTAGTGTCATTGCAACATTGCAAATGACATTACACAAATTTTTTTTTACCTTGGTCAACCACTGCTGAGACCCAAAACACAAAAGGTTCATGAAATGATACAACACGACATGACATCCTCTCTGTGGTTTTGAAATGACAGTTTAGTGTGTTTATTCTGTGTGACAGTAGATATTTATTGATGAAGTGAACCATGTAATGTGAGCTATAATTAAAGGATCCTGTTGGCTCTTTGAAATATGTCAGACAGCATACCTGGTGTATCACTATTCAGCAGAATCAGTGACTGTGGATCAGAGGTGTCTATTGTGTTTCCTGTAACTCTGTGTTTCACATGCTACAAAACAACAAGGATGCTCATCATGCTGCAGAGCTTTATGTCATTTCAATTTAAACACTCATGAACAAGTGACCCAGGTAGAGGGCGAAATGATAAAAGTACAATGATAAGATTTTGCAGGATCAAAGAGTTGATTTCTGTTGGTCATGAACTCCATGTAAAGAGGCTGTAGCCCTCTTTGTGCTTGTTGAAAGATCTTTTCCCTCTTCAAATAGAAATCAAAAATGAACTGGTTATAACTATATATTATAATTATTCAAATTCTGAAAAGGCTTGTTATAAAAAAAATTACACTAAATTATCCTGTCTCCAAAGAAGCAGCTCTTAGGCTGAACAGCTGACTTTGACAGTGAAGCAAAAGGGAGGCAAAAAAAAATACCTCAATCAGGTACCCTACAGAGTGATGTTGTGCCAGTTATATTCAATGATACAGTGGTCAGTGTTAGACTGGATTGGACATGTACCAAACAAAGCAGGTATCTTGGCCCTAAAAAGCTTGGTCATCTCCTGTTAGTCACTTTTTGTCATTACCAAAGCATTTGAGGTTGGGATCATTTACACTGTGCCACATAAAATATATTTTCTCTGAAAGAAATCTGTGGACCAGTAAAAGCTCTTTATAAAAACAAGGGTCATAATCGTCCACATGTTCAGAGCGAAAGTGCACTCCAAATGTTTTCACCCCGCCATGTAAACTGGGACTAAGTCCTGCTTTGTTTAGACACATTCCCATGTAAGCATCATCAATAGGAATAAGAGGGATGGACTTGGACATGTTGTATATGACTGAAGCAGTGTAACCAGACATTATGAAGCCCCCACCACTACAATAGGGGGGGTACTCATTTGACTCATACAACTGAACTGGAACAAAATACTTGTTCCCTGAGTCTCTAACAGGCCCAGTCCATACCTGACAGCCAGCAAAGAGGTGCTTGCTTCCATCGTTGTCCTTAAGGCTTTGGAGATACTTGACCACATTATTTGTGTTCACAAATACATCATCGTCACCATCTAACAGGAAGCGTGCCTTTGGACAGTTTCTTTCAAACCACTCCAGGAAGATTACCTGCTTCAAGGTGAGGTTGCAGAATGTGTCGGTAAAGTCCCATTGAAGTATGTCTTTGTACTGACTGTGTTCCAGCTCAACAACTTTGTTCAGTCTTTTCCTCTCAAAACCAGAGCCTGTCGTTCCTATGAGGAAAATCAGTCTGATCCACACTCCACTCTGTATCCTCTCTTTGGCCCAGGTCTTACGAAGCATTTCTCGGCGTTCGTGGTTTTCTGGGCCACTTTTGATGACCAGCAGAAGGAAGACTTCAGAGGATTGATCAGCTCCTCCACATTTGTTTGGAAGGTCCAGGAGCAAGGGAAAATGTCGACAGTGTTGATAGTACAGGAAGTCTTGCATATGTTCAGGAAGTGAGCTGAAGCTTTGGATGCTGGCAGCAGACATGTTTCGTTCACAACTTGACAAGGAGACCTTTTGAGGGGTATTTTGGGCAAGTGTTGATGCTCCACTGTTACTTAGTCCTTTATATGGATGAACTATTTCATGGTCAATGAGCTCTAAGTAGACGTAAAAACCCATGAGAAAAACTGCCACCAGCAGCAGAGTCCCAATACTGACTCCTTTCTCTAGTAACCTGTGGTGACAAAACAGAAAAGTTTAACTACCAACTTACCTCAATTGAACAATTGGAATTCCAAACATCTCAATCACTCATTGGACCCACACAGTTTGAGCACATAAATAGCAAGCTTTGGTCATGCATCTCACATGATTATTAGAGTGTGACTTACATTTGCACCACAACGTTTTAAAGTTTGTAGTGTTTGACTGCACGCTGCACTTACCCCTAATACTTCATTTTAAAAAGCAGGTGAGAGGACAAAGGCAAGAACTTGTCAAGAGGTGTTACAAAGAGTACAGGGAGGGCTAAGCCAGGCCAAGACCCTGTTAAGGCTGGAGCCCACTAATGTCCAGTTCTGGGTTGTAGGGTTTGGCTGTGCACACCACCCTGCCCCCCTTTCCCTATTCAAATGACAAGTTTGAGCTTCTACTTCTCCCCTGTGAATTTTAGTTTAAAAATCATGTTTGATTAATCAATATTATTCCAAAGTAATTGATAAGATGTTACGCTTCACTGACCTAATTAAAAACATTTTTGTTAACATCCAGTTGGTCAATACTCTAATAATCATAATAATATAATACTAATCATGATAATAATTATAATAATAAGAACTTCCCCGAGGGAAAATTCAATGATAATGATTATCAATAATAGTAATTATCAGTAACAATAACAATCAATAATAATGATTATTATTACCTGGCCATATTAGCAGATCATTTCAAGCTCTTGATGAATCCCTTTGGTAGTCAGCAGTCTATGCATGCACATTGCAGCAGGACACAGGATGCCTCTGTGTGAGCCAAAAACTCACACAGGAACTTATCTAAACAGACTGACATTATACCTTCCACTGCAACATCAGACTATTTAACTGTCATGTGACTATCATAATTATAGCCTTTGTATTTAGTCTGCGTCAACCCTAGACTTAACTGGATAACCATAAATGTGAACAAACTCAAAAATTCAAATGCCTCTGAATTCTGCTCTGAATGTTCAAACACTTTTCAACACACAGCTCACGTATGTTTTTTAACTGTTAGTGTATGACACCAGTTGTCATAATCTGAACCTAAAAGCAGAACTGGAAGCAGATGAAGCATCAAAGTGAATTTATTGATCAGGGGAAGAAGGGGGGAAGGGATCCAGTGTTGGTGGCAGAAGTAGGTGAGTGAATCCGGAGAGAGTGTGGCAGCATGGCAGAGATTGGGCAAGTGCACTGGGGCTAGCAGAGGCACTGGAAAAGAAGAGGAACAAATAGTGAGTCACAGGTAAAACACAGAAGCTTGCAATGTTCAACTTGTGGCAAAAGTCAAGAAAAATACAGCAGAGCTGGCCAATGTACCACATGAGGTGCAGGGATAATTTGGCACTGGAGAGGCATCAGGGCAAAGCTAAAGAGCTGCTGGTGATTGTAGAGATTTGGCGCAGAAGAAGCCATTGCTGGAGGGAACCGCCCAATCTCAGTGAAGAGAAAACACACAGGCTCCACACTTGTAACAAATCCAGAGTTTCACCGAAATGGAAACCACATATGTTACAATCACCACATTAATGTCAGTTACAGGTGTTATTTGTCAGTTTTTAGTGACTGTGAAGCAAATAAAACTACATATTAAACATGTAAGCAGGCTGAAGTTAACAAAGGCTAAACGTGAAGAATCATTCCTTCAATTTTGGTCGTTTTAGGAATATAATGCTTATCCTGCATTCATTGGTCTTACAATGTGACATGTTTATTATCAAATTGTACTTTGATCAAAGTTAAGGTGAAACAGTTGCGCTTGTCAATACAACTTGATGGCAGTTGACATGACCAGAGATAAATAAGACCTCAAATACAATACATACATTCTCATAAATATATACTTTTGGTCCAACTTTGAGACTTTAATGGGAAAATTTAATATTTTTTGTTAAGAAACATATTTAGTCAACAAAACTTGGTATAATTGTCAGAGAAACTTTTTATTTTTTTGCTTGGTAGTCATTGGAGGGACTAGTGAGCTTTGTATCCTGAACTAGTAGCTTTGACATTACTAAACTACAATAATGGTCATAACTCAAAATATTCCAGGAAACTACTTTCTATTTAAAGTTTAAGTTTATCATTTTTGCCAGTGATATTTATGAAAATAAACAACAGAATCGTGTACATGCTGACCAGATTTGAGTTGGACTATTTTTTTGTGTTTGTTGGAGATCAGAAAGGGTCAGAATTTTGGCAACACATTCAAACAAAACATCACTCATTGTAAATATCATCCTCTCAAAGCAGGTTTATTGATATGAAAACACAAATAAACACAAATCACATTAACGTTTAGAAATTAAAAACAGGTGTGATATAGTCCCCATCCTCATATAAGGTTGTAAGTTTAATTGATTCAATTGAAAAAATAAGAAAATAAAATTATAACACATTAACTAGACTTCTTTTAGCACACTAATCACCAAGGTGTCAGTACTCTTGTTTGATGTAACAAGAGTTCTTAGTAATGGTAATTTACTCATATCAGCAATCCTAGAATGGCTAAAGTGATTTTTCAGTCTTGTATTTTACACAGCAGCTAGATGATGCTAGTAATTAATTAAATGGCTATAATGAATACTTAATTCTGATTGGTTACAGGACATGGCTGTTAGTGACAATGAGGACGCAGAAACCCTCAATCAGGTACCCTGCAGAGTGATGTTATGTTATGTGAGTTATATTCAATGATACAGTGGTCAATGTTAGATTGGATTGGACATGTAACAAACAAAGCAGGTATCTTGGCCCTAAAAAGCTTGGTCATCTCCTGTTAGTCACTTTTTGTCATTACCAAAGCATTTGAGGTTGGGATCATTTACACTGTGCCACATAAAATATGTTTTCTCTGAAAGAAATCTGTGGACCAGTAAAAGCTCTTTATAAAAACAAGGGTCATAATCGTCCACACGTTCAGAGGGAAAGTGCAGTCCAAATGTTTTCACCCCGCCATGTAAACTGGTAGTAAGTCCTGCTTTTTTTAGACACATTCCCATGTAAACATCATCAATAGGAATCAGAGGGATGGACTTGGACATGTTGTATATGACCGAAGCAGTGTAACCAGACATTATGAAGCCCCCACCACTACAATAGGGGGGGTACACGTTTGACTCATACAACTGAACTGGAACAAAATACTTGCTCCATGAGTCTCTAGAAGGCCCACCCCCTGTCTGACAGCCAGCAAAAAGGTGCTTGCTTCCATCGTTGTCCTTCAGGCTTTGGAGATACTTGACCACATTATTTGTGTTCACAAAAACATCATCGTCACCATCTAACAGGAAGCGTGCCTTTGGACAGTTTCTTTCAAACCACTCCAGGAAGATTACCTGCTTCAAGGTGAGGTTGCAGAATGTGTCGGTAAAGTCCCATTGAAGTATGTCCTTGTACTGACTGTGTTCCAGCTCAACAACTTTGTTCAGTCTTTTCCTCTCAAAACCAGAGCCTGTCGTTCCTATGAGGAAAATCAGTCTGATCCACACTCCACTCTGTATCCTCTCTTTGGCCCAGGTCTTACGAAGCATTTCTCGGCGTTCGTGGTTTTCTGGGCCACTTTTGATGACCAGCAGAAGGAAGACTTCAGAGGATTGATCAGCTCCTCCACATTTGTTTGGAAGGTCCAGGAGCAAGGGAAAATGTCGACAGTGTTGATAGTACAGGTAGTCTTGCATATGTTCAGGAAGTGAGCTGAAGCTTTGGATGCTGGCAGCAGACATGTTTCGTTCACAACTTGACAAGGAGACCTTTTGAGGGGTATTTTGGGCAAGTGTTGATGCTCCACTGTCACTTAGTCCTTTATATGGATGAACTATTTCATGGTCAATGAGCTCTAAGTAGACGTAAGAACCCATGAGAAAAACTGCCACCAGCAGCAGAGTCCCAATACTGACTCCTTTCTCTAATAACCTGTGGTGACAAAACAGAAAAGTTTAACTACCAACTTACCTCAATTGAACAATTGGAATTCCAAACATCTCAATCACTCATTGGACCCACACAGTTTGAGCACATAAATAGCAAGCTTTGGTCATGCATCTCACATGATTATTAGAGTGTGACTTACATTTGCACCACAACGTTTTAAAATCTGTACAGTGTTTGACTGCACGCTGCACTTTCCCGTAATACTTCATTTTAAGAAGCAGGAGAGTGGACAAAGGCAAGAATTTGTCAAGAGGTGTTACAAAGAGTACAGGGAGGGCTGAGCCAGGCCAAGACCCTGTTAAGGCTGGAGCCCACTAATGTCCAGTTCTGGGTTGTAGGGTTTGGCAGTGCACACTACCCTGCCCCCCTTCCCTATTCAAATGACAAGCTTGGTTCCTCTTGAGGAGACAAATCCTTCAGATGTCTTGGTGCGCCTAGGTTACCACTACCATTTCTTCCCACCCCTCCACCAGTGACAACAGAGTCAAAGATTGCAATAGCATACTCATGCTGGTAAAGACTCTGGTTCCTGCTCCAGACAGACTTCTTAGGTCATTTTCATTCAATCAGTGATTCAAAAAGTGAGCTCCTACTGCTTCCCTTTCAATTTTAGTTAAGATATAATGTTTGATTAAGCATTATTATTTCAGAGTAATTTATAAAATATTAAGCTCCATTGACTTAATAAAAACGTTTTTTTAACATCCAGTTGATCAGTACTATAATCCTAATAATAATACTGATCACGAAAATAATGAGAATAATGATTATTATTACCTGGCCATAGTAGCAGATCAATTCAAGCTCTTGATGAATCCCTTTGGTAGTCAGCAGTCAATGTATGCACACTGCAGCAGCACACAGGATGCCTCTGTGTGAGCCAAAAACTCACATAGGAACTTATCTAAACAGACTGACATTATATCTTCCACGGCAACATCAGACTATTTAACAGTCATGTGACTATCATAATTATAGCCTTTGTATTGCATCAACCCTAGACTTAACCGGATAACCATAAATGTGAACAAACTCAGTTATATTTATATATATTTATATATATATATATAGTTTATTAAAAATTCAAATGCCTGTGAGTTCTGCTCTAAATGTTTTGTATTTAGTGGTAATAATGTGGTGCTGTGTCAGTGTCCCACAAACCCATATTCCAATGAAATTAAGACATTGTGTACAATGTGAATACAAACAGAACACAAGGCTTTTTAGATTCCCCTTTCCCTCATACAGTTGAATACACTACGAAGTCAAAATATTTAACGTTCAAACTTATAAACTTTTTTATTTTTTTTAAATATTTGCTCATTCCCAGTTGTTATCCAGATATTCAATGAATTTGGGAGGTTCTCTGGAAATGAAATTATTATAATTACTTATTGACCCGCTCAGAGGTTGGGTTTGATGTAATGACATTAGCAATTTTAAAATTTGAGATCTCTTTGCAGGTGGCTGTAGATATCCGGTTACACCTCCACCATTACCTCTAAAATTCCTTGGAGGAAAGATTTAGGGTCTCACCCTAAAGACAAGACTTGGAGAAAGATCTTTTTTAATGCAAAAAAACAAAACAAAAAAACATGTTCTAATAAATCCTGTGATTTCTTCTCACTATAAGATCATTTATCGGCTGCATGTGACTCCGCCACTAGATGTAAATATGATCCTTTGTGCTCACTGTTACGTCAAAAATGTAGAAATATTTGTGGCTCGTATGCCCATCTTTTAAGGATATGTCCTAAAAATAATATTTTCTGGGGATCAGTCCAAAGTAAGTGAAAGAAAGTTTTTGGCTTTGATATACCTCTAACTCCTTACCACTTTGTTTTAGGACTGAATATAAATTGTGAACTTAAGTGCAAGTACATTTTCCATTATATGCTGGACGCCTTGTAATATTACATAAATGGTTAGAAGAAGAGCCCCCAGGTATTTCTTTATGGTACGATTAACTTATGTCTGTCTTGCCATTGGAAAGATTATAACATAAAAAGAGAAAAACATGGACACAACCCATGGTGTGGGAAAACTTTACCAAGACTGAAAAGGAAGGCGTTCAGTGCAACATTTGCAAAGACCGTTTTGCATGGCACGGGAATAAATCGATGATGCGTGAGCACAGGGCTCTCAAGTCTCACGCATTCAGCGTATGACACACGCATTCCCACTCGTTCACACGCTCACACACCACACATTGTATTTCTCACGCATTTAAATGAACATGGTGATGTCCACCAAGTTGCACTTCTTTAACTATGGAACAGGGGGAAATCAACTGAGTTTCTCTGAGAGTTCAGAAGCTGCGTGCCACGCGCAAGCCAATCAAATAAAGTATATCTACTGAACAGCCAATCAAAAAGCAGCATTGCTGTATCCGGGTAGATTTTGACATCTTGCGGTTTGACTACAGAAGAAGACAGACACTCGCCGAAATAGAGCAGGTTTTTATAAGGACGAGATAGACCCAATGATTACAGCAAGTCAGTAACCTACACACGCAGAGACCTCTACACCTCATGGCAGATAAACTCATATGAAAAACTAAAGCCCTATGCTATTGCTATTAACAGCTGCATTGATGAATTTAGCCTGTTTATCCGATTAATCGATTAGTTATTAAAATAGTCGACAGATTAATCGATTATCAAAATAATCGTTAGTTGCAGCCCTACTGTATAGTGTAGGAGATTACAGAACATTCTAACAAAACATTAACTAATTACTTAAAACACTAACAGCAGAGACGCTACACTGCCCCCCCCCCCCCCCTTTACTGAATCCCTCACCTTGAGGGATTACACAAAAAGTCTCTGAGGTAACGGGGGGGGTCTTTTCTGTCTCTGGGGCCTCCTTATAGTGGACACAACGGGCTGTGTCTGCAGTCCTGCAGTACCTTGTGGCTGAGCAGGGGATGGGTTTAGGGGTGAGGGGGAATGTGGGGAGTTAGAAGGGGAAACAGTCCATGGGTCTGGGGGTGTGGCTGCTCTGTTTCTCTGGGGGGATTCCAGGGGTCCAGGGTGTTGAAATGGGTGTGCATCGCCTCTGTATGGAGCAAGCCTATTTCTGTGAAGGGCCAGCTGTCTTCCCCGAGGTGGTAGCTGGCCCTGTACACCACTTACCCCAGCTTTTCCAACACTTCACACGGCCCCACCCAGTTGCAATCCAGCTTAGGGCACTGACCCTTCTTCTTCTTTGGGCTGTACACCCAAACTAGGTGACCAGCCCCAAAGTCTTTCCCTTTGGCCCTCATGTCATAGTTCTGCCTCTGTCTTATCCCTGCTTTTTTTAGCTGATCATGGGCAAATGCATGGGCTGACTCCATCCTGTCTTGAAGCTGCCTGGCATATTCTGGTCCTGGCAGAATCGTCTGTGCATCGGGGGTTTCCCAAAGGCCATTTCTGCCAGGGTCCGCAGTTCTCGTCCAAACATAAGCAGGGCAGGTGTACGTGATATGAGGTCCTGTACAGCAGACCTGTAGGCCAACAAGACAAGTGGGAGGTGCATGTCCCAGTCCTGCTGGTGCTCTGCAGTGAGGATGGCAAGTTGTTTTGCTAGGGTTCAACTCATTGAACTGCTCAATGAGTCCATCACTCTGAGGATGTAAAGGTGTAGTCCATGTTTTTGCATTCCTAGGCGCTCACACATGGCAGCAAAAACAGCTGACTCAAAGTTCCTTCCCTGATCACTATGAATCATCTCAGCTGCCCCAAATCTAGAAAACATGCCCTCGACCAGCATATCAGCAACAGTCTCTGCCTCCTGGTCTTGTGTCGTGTACACCTCAGGCCATTTTGTATAGTAGTCCATAGCAACCAGAACATTGTGGTCCATTTGTCTGTGCAAGGGATTGAACCCATAATGTCGACTGCTACTCTCTCCATCAGGGCCCCTACTGCCATCTGCTGGAGCTGGGCATGATCTGGAGGACCTTTGTGCACTATGCAGGGGTCACAACAGTAGCAAAAGTCCTCATCATCTCTCCTGAGCGGACCTCAGTAAAAGCTCTGTCTGAGGGTCTTGGAGACTCCAAAATGCCCCACTCCTGGGGCCTCATGTATCAACACTTGCGTGGAACTCATACCAGAAACGAGCGCCGAAATTCACGTGTGTTTCCTTGATAAATCCCAATCAGCGTGGAATTGAGCGCAGATGTCGGAGTGACTGGGCCTGTCCCCGTTACGCCCTCCTATAAATATGCAGATTTATTTAAATAGGGTCTCCCTGTCCTCGCACGCAGACAAAATGACAAGAAAAACTAAATTTACGGCGTGCGAGGTGGAGGTGCTGGTGGCGGAGGTGGAGGAGCGACAGCGTGTTTTGTTTGGCAGCCTGTCCAGTGGCGTCAGTGCAAAACAAAAACGCTTGGAGTGGGAGAAAGTTTGCGAGAGGGTGAATGCGGTGGGTTCCGAGACACGCACCCCCGCGGAGATTAAAAAAGGGGTCGGACCTCAAGGTGGAGGTCAAGCGGCGTACAGCTGCCCTCCGGAGGAGTACTGGACAGACAGGTGGGGGTCCGGGGGAGGAGACCCTCACGCCGTTTGAGCAGCGGGTGGTGGTGATTATTATTATAGGGTAAGTGGCGTGTCACACAAATGTCCACATGCTTTGCCATCCCACTGAGCAAAAGACGTATATTAGACGTCTAGTCTAAGTTTATACTTCATTTTAACGTCGGGATTCAGTCTATTTTTAGACGTGATTTATACTTCGCCCTTAACTTCATTTTTCGATAACTTTTTATGCAATAAACAACTGTAATGTGCATAACTGACCTCGAAATACTGGATTACATTACCTATGATACCGTGGAGAGAGATGTAAACGCAACAGATACACAGAAGCAGGAATTGAAATGAACAAATATTTTTATTGTGTCACAGAAATCAGTATGTCGGCCGTGTCGCCGGCTTGCGGAACCCCGGCCCGCGGCAGCCCGTCCGCCGGCTCGGAGTCGTCGGCCAGGACCAGCGGCATTCGGGCCACCCCGGCCCCCGGCCCCAGCACCAGCACCAGCATCAGCACCAGCACGCCGACAAGCGGTGGAGCGTCCACCAGCCGCGGCGTTTCCGCTGGACCACCCGGACGCAGTGGAAGGGTCCTCGCGGAGGGGGTCCTGCAATCGCAGGAAGAAATCATCAGGGGGATCGCGGGGATCAACGAGCGGCTGGACCGGCTCGTCAATGTCCTCGAGCGTCTGGTGGCGAAAATAAATTCATTTGGCTCATTGAACTGTGTATTCACTTCTTACCCATTCACACTGTGGCGATGAGATTCTCCCGCGCGAGGACGGCGGCCCGGCAGGGATCAGCTGGCATCCCTCCGTCTGCTGCTGGTTCGTCATGTGGGGCGACGTGCTGCTCGGCCACGGGGATGTGGTGCACGCTTGTCACATAGTGAGTCACCAAACACCGCCACACAGCGTCGCCAAAGTGCGAATCACAGTCAACGCAAGTATCAGCTCAACGCCAATTTCTACACCACCTCCTGACTTTGCGTTGATTAGCGCTGGAACCGACGGTTGTTTCGCGATGATAAATCTGGACGTGTGCGCCGATTTTGGGGTACGCAAGGTTTTCTTGCGCCGCAAGCGTTGATACATGAGGCCCCTGGTGTTCTGTTACAGGCTTTCAACACTCTCTCTCAGGGCTCTGGGGACCACCACTTGCCACTTATCCTCACTTACCCGTAGCTTGCTCTTTCCAGGTTCTCTGAAGCACCCCACCCTTCACTCTGAGTGCATTAAACTTTTCGAACAGTCTTTTAGTGGCATGTAAGAACCTAGAGACCTTGTACCATTGAGGTTTTCACCCAGACTCCACCCACTATAGCACTGATTGGAGGTCGGCGTCCTGCTCCTGTTGCACTCTCCATTCATCTGCATTGACAACCTGCGCTACTTTGCAGACTGGCCGCTCTCGGTTCTACATGGGGTCCAGCCCCTCGTTGGTGCAAAGTTCCTCCTCCCGAACCTCCCTTTTCTCACAGCACTGACAGCCGCCAGGAGCACAGGGGTGCGGGGGTATGGTGCCAGTTCTTCCAGCCAGTGTGCGATCTGCCCCTCCGGCTCCTTAAAAGATAATTACCACTGGAGGGTGGTATGGTCAGTTCAGACAGTGAAGGGCAGGCCACACAAGTAGTACTTGAAATGGCTTATTGCTCTCACTATACACAGTATCGCTGTTCAGCCTTGTTGAACGTTCTACTGAAGTAAGCCACCACCTTCTCCCCCTCCAACTGGCTTAACACTGCTCCCATCCCAACATTGCTGGCATCTGTGTCCTGGGGGAACAGCAGGTTGGGGTCTGGCGGTGTGAGGATGGGAGATTCTGTCGAGGCTTTCTTAAGACTGTTGAAAGCTTGCTCACAGTCAGGGGTCCAGGCAAAGTCTCTGTCTCTGTGCTGCAGGCGAAACAGGGGTGCAGCAATAGAGAAGTTGTGCACAAACCGCCTGTAATAGGATGCCAGTCCAATTAAGCTCTACAGTTCTACAGGTTGGAGGGGGGTTGGCCAGTCCTTCACTGCCTGCACTTTTTCAACCAGTGTGCTGATACCTTCACCCCTGATCTTGTGCCCCAAGCACTCCAGCTCCCTTCTCATGAAGTAGCACTTCTCCGGTTGGAATTTCAGCCCTGCCGCCGCTATCCATTGTAGAGTCCTGTTCAGGGACACCAAAGCTGCCACAAAGGAGCTTGCGTGGACCAGGAGATCATCCAAATAGACCAAAAATTCCTGTCGGGAATGCAGTGATTTGGCACAGAAGAAGCCATTGCAGAAGGGGACCACCCAATCTCAATGAAGGGAAAACACACAGGCTGCACACAAGTAACAAATCCAGAGTTTCACCGAAATAGAAACCACATATGTCACAATCACCAGATTAATGTCAGTTACAGGTGTTATTTGTCAGTTTTTAGTGACTGTGAAGCAAATATAACTACATATTAAAACATGTAAGCAGTTAACAAAGGCTAAATGTGAAGAATGATTCCTTCAATTTTGTTTTTTGATAATGCTTATCCTGAATTCATTGGTCTTACAATGTGACATGTTTATTATCAAATTGTACTTTGATCAAAGTTAAGGTGAAACAGTTGCGCTTCTCAATACAACTTGATGGCAGTTGACATGACCAGAGATAAATAAGAGCTCAAATACAGTATATACATTCTCATAAATGCATACTTTTGGTCCAACTTTGAGACTTTGTTGGGAAAATATAATATTTTTTGTCAAGAAACATATTTAGTCAACAAAACTTTGTATAATTGTCAGAGAAACTTTTTCTTTTTTTGCTTGGTAGTCATTGGAGGGACTAGTGAGCTTTGTATCCTGAACTAGTATCTTTGACACTACTAAACTACAATAGTGGTCATAACTCAAAATATTCCAGAAAACTACTTTCTATTTAAAGTTTAAGTTTATCACTTTTGCCAGTGATATTTATGAAAATAAACAAAAGGAATCGTGTACATGCTCACCAAATTTGAGTCAGACTATTTTTGTGTGTGTTGGAGATCAGAAAGGGTCAGAATTTTTGCAACACATTCAAACAAAACATCACTCATTGTAAATATCATCCTCTCAAAGCAGGTTTATTGATATGAAAACACAAATAAACACAAATGACAATAACGTTTAGAAACTTAAAACAGGTGTGCTATAGTCCCCATCCTCATATAAAGGTTTTAAGTTTTTATTGATATGAAAACACAAATAAACACACATCACATTAACGTTTAGATCCTCATATAAGGTTGTAAGTTTAATTGATTCAATTGAAAAAATAAAGATTTTTTTTTTATCCTGATCAACTACTGCTGAGAACCAAAACAGAAAAAAAAATAGTAAAATGATGCAACACAAAACAGTATTTAATAGTTTATAGTGTTCAAAGACTTCAAGAAATGAACCGAAACATGACATCAACTTTGTGGTTTTGAAATGAAAGTTTTTTGTGTTTATTCTGTGTGACAGTAGATATTTATTGATGAAGTGAACCATGTAATATGAGCTATAATTAAAGGATCCTGTTGGCTCTTTGAAATATGTCAGACAGCATACCTGGTGTATCATTACTCAGCAGTATCTCTGACTCCACTGTGTTTCCAATGTTACTACGCAACAAGCACTGAACTAAGGATTTTAGTTTAATCCAAACTGCTGGCTCAAACAGTTGTATCTGTATCTCCTTAAACAATCAAGATAAGGACAGATGATGACGGATACACCTGTTTTTAATCTGCAAACATTGGTAGTTGACAGTACAAGAGGAAACATAAGTAAAGAACACTCAGGAATGTTACACCTAGGCCACGCCATCAAACTGGTATACTTGGCTGCTGTATTTAAGATTTAACAGGTGATAATGAAAAAGCCCAAAGTGACATGTTCTCCAGAATCAAGCAACAAAACTGAGTTTTATTTTTGTGTCACTGTGGAAATGGGAAAGTTTTTTTGTTATGTTATTTTTATTTTTTTGTATTTTAACAAATTTTAAAAATGCTTTTTATCATTGCTTTGATCTCTTGTTGTTTTATTTTCATAAAGAAAAGAAAATTATAACACATTAACCAGACTTCTTTTAGCAGACTAATCACCAAGGTGTCAGTACTCTTGTTTGATGAAACAAGAGTTCTTAGTAATGGTTATTTACTCATATCAGCAATCCAAAGAATGGCTAAAGTGATCGTTCAGTCTTGTATTTTACACAGCAGTTTGATTATGCTAGTAATTAAGTGAATGGCTATAATGAATACTTGATTCTGATTGGTTACAGGACATGGCTGTTAGTGAAAATGAGGATGCAGAAACCCTCAATCAGGTACCCTGTAGAGTGATGTTACGCGAGTTATATTCAATCATACAGTGGTCAATGTTAGACTGGATTGGACATGTACCAAACGAATCAGGTATCTTGGCCCCAAAAAGCTTGGTCATCTCCTGTTAGTCACTTTTTGTCATTACCAAAGCATTTGAGGTTGGGATCATTTACACTGTGCCACATAAAATATATTTTCTCTGAAAGAAATCTGTGGACCAGTAAAAGCTCTTTATAAAAACAAGGGTCATATTCATCCACATGTTCAGAGCGAAAGTGCACTCCAAATGTTTTCACCCCTCGATGAAAACTGGGACTAAGTCCTGCTTTGTTTAGACACATTCCCATGTAAGCATCATCAATAGGAATAAGAGGGATGGACTTGGACATGTTGTATATGACCGAAGCAGTGTAACCAGACAGTATGTAGCCCCCACCACTACAATAGGGGGGGTACTCATTTGACTCAAACAACTGAACTGGAACAAAATACTTGCTCCATGAGTCTCTAACAGGCCCACCCCCTGTCTCACAGCCAGCAAAAAGGTGCTTGCTTCCATCGTTGTCCTTAAGGCTTTGGAGATACTTGACCACATTATTTGTGTTCACAAAAACATCATCGTCACCATCTAACAGGAAGCGTGCCTTTGGACAGTTTCTTTTAAACCACTCCAGAAAGATTACCTGCTTCAAGGTGAGGTTGTAGAATGTGTCGGTAAAGTCCCATTGAAGTATGTCTTTGTACTGACTGTGCTCCAGCTCAACAACTTTGTTCAGTCTTTTCCTCTCAAAACCAGAGCCTGTTGTTCCAACAAGGAAAATCAGTCTGATCCACACTCCACTCTGTAACCTCTCTTTGGCCCAGGTCTTACGAAGCATTTCTCGGCGTTCGTGGTTTTCTGGGCCGCTTTTGATGACCAGCAGCAGGAAGACTTCAGAAGATCGATCAGCTCCTCCACATTTGTTTGGAAGGTCAAGGAGCAAGGGAAAATGTCGACAGTGTTGATAGTACAGGAAGTCTTGCATATGTTCAGGAAGTGAGCTGAAGCTTTGGATGCTGGCAGCAGACATGTTTTGTTTACAACCGTGTAGGGCAATCAACGGAGAGGTATTTTGGGCAGGTGTTGATACTCCACTGTCACCCAGTTTTACAAATAGGTGAAGGATTTCATGGTCAACAAAGTCCAAGTAGACGTAAAAACCCATGAGAAAAACTGCCACCAGCAGAAGAGTCCCAACAATGACTTCTTTTTTTCTGTAGTGACAAAACAGAAAAATTCCTAGCTTATCACAGTTCAACAATTGAATTTTCAAAAACCTCTATTAAGGGTTAAGGGTAATTAAACCTTTCTTTCTGCCACTGCTATGGGACAGATTTGCCCTTACAGATTTTTTTCTGTAAAGGGCAGACTCCAAAATTAAACAGTCTATAAATATGAGATAATTCTGTTTTCAGATGAAATGCTTTTTATTACTATAGTGCCCAGCAACAGGTTCAATCACTGCTCATTTATTTTGACTCTTCCCTCTATTACATTTCCCATGAACCTCAGCTTTTAGTTGCACAGACAGTCGCACCTGCTCACACTTAAGAAAACACTTTAGAAAAGAAAACAGAACACTCCTGTTCACCTTTATATGCTGAAGTTTAGATATAATGATCAATAAATTAAACAGCAATTTAAATTAATAACTTTACAAGCCTGAATCAGGCTAATTAAATTTACTTTAGACCCCGTAGATCAATACTCCTTTTCGCTACTATATACTTGTTTAAAGGTAAAATAGTTACAAGATTTGAACATGAATTTATCATAAACATTTCAAAATTAAATTACATGGATCATTTTTTCTGTCATTGAAATCCAGTTAATCTGACCAAATTATAATTACTGAATTGAAAAGAAAAGTATGTAACAAACAGTATCTTAAATCATGAGATCTTACGCTAACTGTAAAGCATTACCTTTACATAAACATCTGGCATGCAACAAATTTACCTTTATCCCACGGATTTTACCTGGTCATGTTAGCAGATCAGCTTGAGCTCGGTCTTTGCGCACTAGAGCAGGTACAGATGAAATACAGGATGCCTCTGAGTGAGCCTAAAACCCTTCCTTAATTTAATAGCCTGATGTAGTTAACTTTAATATTCATGTGGCCACCACAATGATAGCCTTTGTATTTAGTCTTCATCAATATTGGACTCAACTGGATACCCTTAATTGTGAGCAAACCCAGTTTTAACCACACCCTGAGCCTTGTCCTGAGCTATGGTTTGGAAATTGAACATTAATAGGCCTTTGGTAGAATGATCAGTACCCTGTCAGCAGGGCAGCAAGTATGATCAAAATGTTATGTTTCCAAATGACTTGCTTTTATTCCACAGTCAGTATGTTGACATGCATGGATAAGTTGTGTTACGGCAGTGGCTTGATTAGGAAATTTACCTGAACCACAGTCCTTGTACCAGTTTAGGTGCATAGGGACAAGGACAGAGACAGAGGACAAGACACAGTTATTGACAGAGGCAGCTACAGTAGATGGCAATATACTCAGCCCGTTTATCCAGAAATCTGGCCGATTTTATTAGTTCAAACCACTGACAATTCAGAACAGAGATCAGGGAGCAGAGCTGCAGTCCTACATGCCCCTCTGCGCCTCCTTTAGAGAAGCTTCCCAGCCACTATCACTTATATACACAGACAAGGGAGCAGAGCTGTAGTCTTACACACACCTCTGCACTCCCTTCAGAGCAGCTTCCTAGCTACAATCAGTTTGATATAGAGATCAGGGAGCATAGCCGCAGTTCTACACGTTCCTCTGCACTTTTGTTAGAGCAGCCTCCTAGCTACTGTCACTTTAATATAGAGACTGTGTCTGTCCCTCGTCCTCGGCTCTTTTATTCTAACCGATCGATTTACAAAGGAATAAATAACAAGAAACTTACTAGAATTAAAACTGCTAAAATAGCTAAACCGAGTAGTAGTAAGATAAAATGTGGTCTACTGAACATAAAATCTCTAGATTCCAAAAGACCAAAAGTGGATTATAACCCTTTTGAAAGTCTTGTTCTCAGTCTTCCACATCCAGCCTCAAAGACCATGAGACCACTGGTATTTGCTATAGTTTATCGCCCTCCCAGCCCATACTCTGAGTTTTTGTCAGAATTCTCAGAGTTTTTATCTGACCTAGTCCTTAGTACAGACAAAGTCATTGTCATTGGTGACTTTCATACTCATGTGGATGTGGAAAATGATAGCCTAAGCATTTCTTTCTTGTCCTTGCTAGACCCAATTGGGTTTGCACAGTGTGTACATGGACCTAAGCACTGCTTTAACCACACCCACGATTTTGTCCTGGCTTATGGCCTTGAAGCTGAAGCCTTGTCAGTCAGCTCATTAAATCCTCTTTTATCAGATCACTTTCTAGTAACTTTTGAGTTTGTGCTCTCAGGCTACTCTCCTCATAACAAAACCGTGCTAACTAGAAGGTTGTCTGAAAATGCTGTGACTAAGTTCAAGGAGGCAATTCCGTCTGCTCTTAATTCTGTGCTTGAGAAAAACTTCATTGATAGCTCACACTTGAACATCAGTCCTTTGCAACTTGATCAGTTCATCCATGATACCTCAGGCACATTGCGATCAATTCTTGACTCAGTTGCTCCTCTTCAACAGAAAACTCTTACACGCGAGAGGCTGGCTCCGTGGTATAATGCTGAAACCCGTGAGCTGAAACAGTTATTAAGAAGACTAGAAAGGATATGGGGATATCTGCCAGCACCTTTTCCATCAGCCATTCAAATGTGGCAGGGGCGTTGCACAGGCCGAAGGAGAAGACCTGAAACTGCCACAACCCCCTGCCAGTGCAGAAAGCAGTCTTAGGTCTGGCCTCTGGGCTGAGGGGCACCTGCCAGTACCCACTGTGCAGTTCCAGGGAGGATAACCAGGATGAGCTAGAGACCAAGCCCAGGCAACACAACCTGTTGTGAGCATGTTGTTTTCTCTATACTTCGCCTAGCTGACCGGGGCTGCACTACGCTGCTGCCACACTCCAAATACACATCCTGTATGCGATACACATTGATGAGCAAATACGGAACGCGTTCATTACGGATCCTGTATGTTTTCTGCTTCATGCCTATGTTTTTTAATTGTTAGTGTATGACACCAGTTGTCATAATCTGAACCTAAAAGCAGAACTGAAGGCAGATGAAGCATCAAAGTGAATTTATTGATAAGGGGAAGAAGGGGGGAAGGGATCCAGTGTTGGTGGCAGAAGTAGGTGAGTGAATCCGGAGAGAGTGTGGCAGCATGGCAGAGACTGGGCAAGTGCACTGGGGCTAGAAGAGGCACTGGAAAAGAACAACAACAAATAGTGAGTCACAGGTAAAACACAGAAGCTGGCAATGTTCAACTTGTGGCAAAAGTCAAGAAAAATACAGCAGAGCTGGCCAATGTACCACATGAGGTGCAGGGATAATTTGGCACTGTAGAGACATCAGGGCAAAGCTAAAGAGCTGCTGGTGATTGTAGAGATTTGGCGCAGAAGAAGCCATTGCTTGAGGGAACCGCCCAATCTCAGTGAAGAGAAAACACACAGGCTCCACACAAGTAACAAATCCAGAGTTTCACCGAAATGGAAACCACATATGTTACAATCACCACATTAATGTCAGTTACAGGTGTTATTTGTCAGTTTTTAGTGACTGTGAAGCAAATATAACTACATATTAAAACATGTAAGCAGGCTGAAGTTAACAAAGGCTAAACGTGAAGAATGATTCCTTCAATTTTGGTCATTTTAGGAATATAATGCTTATCCTGCATTCATTGGTCTTTCAATGTGACATGTTTATTATTAAATTGTACTTTGATCAAAGTTAAGGTGAAACAGTTGCGCTTGTCAATACAACTTGATGGCAGTTGACATGACCAGAGATAAATAAGACCTCAAATACAGTACATACATTCTCATAAATATATGCTTTTGGTCCAACTTTGACACTTTGTTGGAAAAACATATTCTTTGTTAAGAAACATATTTAGTCAACAAAACTTGGTATAATTGTCAGAGAAACTTTTTCTTTTTTTGCTTGGTAGTCATTGGAGGGACTAGTGAGCTTTGTATCCTGAACTAGTAGCTTTGACATTACTAAACTACAATAGTGGTCATAACTCCAAATATTCCAGGAAACTACCTTCTATTTAAAGTTTAAGTTTATCACTTTTGCCAGTGATATTTATGAAAATAAACAAAAGGAATCGTGTACATGCTCACCAAATTTGAGTCAGACTATTTTTGTGTGTGTTGGAGATCAGAAAGGGTCAGAATTTTTGCAACACATTCAAACAAAACATCACTCATTGTAAATATCATCCTCTCAAAGCAGGTTTATTGATATGAAAACACAAATAAACACACATCACATTAACGTTTAGATCCTCATATAAGGTTGTAAGTTTAATTGATTCAGTTGAAAAAATAAAGATTTTTTTTTATCCTGATCAACTACTGCTGAGAACCAAAACAGAAAAAAATAGTAAAATGATGCATCACAAAACAGTATTTAATAGTTTATAGTGTTCAAAGACTTCAAGAAATGAACCGAAACATGACATCAACTTTGTGGTTTTGAAATGAAAGTTTTTTGTGTTTATTCTGTGTGACAGTAGATATTTATTGATGAAGTGAACCATGTAACATGAGCTATAATTAAAGGATCCTGTTGGCTCTTTGAAATATGTCAGACAGCATACCTGGTGTATCATTACTCAGCAGTATCTCTGACTCCACTGTGTTTCAAATGCTACTACCCAACAAGCACTAAACTAAGGATTTTTGTTTAATCCAAACTGCTGGCTAAAACAGTTGTATCTGTATCTCCTTAAACAATCAAGATAAGGACAGATGACGACGGACACACCTGTTTTTAATCTGAAAACATTGGTAGTTGACAGTGTAAGACAGTGTTGTTTTCGTCAGGCAGGACGAAAACTTAAATGACGACGTCAGACCCCTTTTTTCCTTGACGAAAATGAGACTAAGACGAACGTCACCAAAGCTCTGTAAAGACTAAAATGTGACGAAAATTACATTCATTTTCGTCAGACGAGAACGAGACGAGACTTAATTGTTATTAGGTGGACGAACAAAGTTTCAAAACATGCTTTTTTTTGTCCTAACAGTCACGCCCCCATCACAAACGCACCAAAAGCCTCGCTCACGGACAGCTGCGCGCACACACTCATACACATACACAGAGCGGCAGGTGGACAAGGCGCGCACACACTCATACACATACACAGAGCGGCAGCGGCAGGTGGACGAGGCGCGCACACACACACACACCGTGGCGGCAGGCACAGCAGCGGTGCCCGGTGGCCGAAAAAAGAGGGATGATTTTTGGCCTTCTTCAGATACAGTTCAAGTGACAATAAAACACAATGTCTTGTACGGGGACGGGGAGACAGGCGACAGTTGTGGAGCCACAGCTTCCTCATGCTGCGGCTTCAAACTGTCGGGAAAGAACACCACGAACCTCAAAAGGCACCTTTTTGTTGACTAAAACTAGACTAAAACCTTTTGAGTTTTCGTCGGACTAAAACTAGACGAAAAATATCAAGGATAGAAATGACTAAAATGGGACTAAAACGAAGAAGCATTTCGTCAAAATGACTAAGACGAAAACTAAATCTAAAATGCCTGCCAAAAACAACACTGGTGTAAGAGGAAACATAAATAAAGCACACTCAGAAATGTTACACCTAGGCCACACCATTAAACTGTTATACTTGGCTGCTGTATTTAAGATTTAATGGGTGATGATGAAAAAGCCCAAAGTGACATGTTCTCAAGAATCAAGCAACAAAACTGAGTTTTATTTTTCTGTCACTGTGGAAATGGGAAAGTTTTTGTTATTATTATTTGTATTTTAACAAATTTTAAAAAATGCTTTTTATCATTGCTTTTATCTCTTGTTGTTTTATTTTCATAAAGAAAAGAAAGTTTTAACACATTAACCAGACTTCTTTTAGCAGACTAATAACCAAGGTGTCAGTAGTCTTATTTGATGAAACAAGAGTTCTTAGTAATGGTAATTTACTCATATCAGCAATCCTAGAATGGCTACAGTGATCGTTCAGTCTTGTATTTTACACAGCAGCTAGATTATGCTAGTAATTAATTGAATGGCTATAATGAATACTTGATTCTGATTGGTTACAGGACATGGCTGTTAGTGAAAATGAGGACGCAGAAACCCTCAATCAGGTACCCTGCAGAGTGATGTTATGTGAGTTATATTCAATGATACAGTGGTCAATGTTAGATTGGATTGGACATGTACCAAACAAAGCAGGTATCTTGACCCCAACAAGCTTGGTCATCTCTTGTTAGTCACTTTTTGTCATTACCAAAGCATTTGAGGTTGGGATCATTTACACTGTGCCACATAAAATATATTTTCTCTGAAAGAAATCTGTGGACCAGTAAAAGCTCTTTATAAAAACAAGGGTCATAATCGTCCACATGTTCAGAGCGAAAGTGCAGTCCGGATGTTTTCACCCCTCGATGAAAACTGGGACTAATGCCTGCTTTGTTTAGACACATTCCCATGTAAGCATCATCAATAGGAATAAGAGGGATGGACTTGGACATGTTGTATATGACCGAAGCAGTGTAACCAGACATTATGAAGCCCCCACCACTACAATAGGGGGGGTACATGTTTGACTCATACAACTGAACTGGAACAAAATACTTGCTCCATGACTCTCTAACAGGCCCACCCCATACCTGACGGCCAGCAAAGAGGTGCTTGCTTCCATCCTTGTCCTTAAGGCTTTGGAGATACTTGACCACATTATTTGTGTTCACAAAAACATCATCGTCACCATCTAACAGGAAGCGTGCCTTTGGACAGTTTCTTTCAAACCACTCCAGAAAGATTACCTGCTTCAAGGTGAGGTTGCAGAATGTGTCGGTAAAGTCCCATTGAAGTATGTCTTTGTACTGACTGTGCTCCAGCTCAACAACTTTGTTCAGTCTTTTCCTCTCAAAACCAGAGCCTGTTGTTCCAACAAGGAAAATCAGTCTGATCCACACTCCACTCTGTAACCTCTCTTTGGCCCAGGTCTTACGAAGCATTTCTCGGTGTTCGTGGTTTTCTGGGCCGCTTTTGATGACCAGCAGCAGGAAGACTTCAGAGGATCGATCAGCTCCTCCACATTTGTTTGGAAGGTCCAGGAGCAAGGGAAAATGTCGACAGTGTTGATAGTACAGGAAGTCTTGCATATGTTCAGGAAGTGAGCTGAAGCTTTGGATGCTGGCAGCAGACATGTTTTGTTTACAACCGTGCAGGGCAATCAACGGAGAGGTATTTTGGGCAGGTGTTGATACTCCACTGTCACCCAGTTTTACAAATAGGTGAAGGATTTCATGGTCAACAAAGTCCAAGTAGACGTAAAAACCCATGAGAAAAACTGCCACCAGCAGAAGAGTCCCAATACTGACTTCTTTTTTTCTGTAGTGACAAAACAGAAAAATGTAATTCCTAGCTTATCACAGTTCAACAATTGAATTTTCAAAAACCTCTATTAAGGGTTAAGGGTAATTAAACCTTTCTTTCTGCCACTGCTATGGGACAGATTTGCCCTTACAGATTTTTTTCTGTAAAGGGCAGACTCCAAAATTAAACAGTCTATTAATATGAGATAATTCTGTTTTCAGATGAAATGCTTTTTATTACTATAGTGCCCAGCAACAGGTTCAATCACTGCTCATTTATTTTGACTCTTCCCTCTATTACATTTCCCATGAACCTCAGCTTTTAGTTGCACAGACAGTCGCACCTGCTCACACTTAAGAAAACACTTTAGAAAAGAAAACAGAACACTCCTGTTCACCTTTATATGCTGAAGTTTAGATATAATGATCAATAAATTAAACAGCAATTTAAATTAATAACTTTACAAGCCTGAATCAGGCTAATTAAATTTACTTTAGACCCCGTAGATCAATACTCCTTTTCGCTACTATATACTTGTTTAAAGGTAAAATAGTTACAAGATTTGAACATGAATTTATCATAAACATTTCAAAATTAAATTACATGGATCATTTTTTCTGTCATGGAAATCCAGTTAATCTGACCAAATTATAATTACTGAATTGAAAAGAAAAGTATTTGATAAACAGTATCTTAAATCATGAGATCTTATGCTAACTGTAAAGCATTACCTTTACATAAACATCTGGCATGCAACAAATTTACCTTTATCCCACGGATTTTACCTGGTCATGTTAGCAGATCAGCTTGAGCTTGGTCTTTGCACACTAGAGCAGGTACAGATGAAATACAGGATGCCTCTGAGTGAGCCTAAAACCCTTTCTTAGTTTAAGCCTGATGTAGTTAACTTTAATATTCATGTGTCCATCATAATGATAGCCTTTGTATTTAGTCTTTATCAATATTGGACTCAACTGGATACCCTTAATTGTGAGCAAACCCAGTTTTAACCACACCCTGAGCCTTGTCCTGAGCTATGGTTTGGAAATTGAACATTAATAGGCCTTTGGTAGAATGATCAGTACCCTGTCAGCAGGGCAGCAAGTGTGATCAAAATGTTATGTTTCCAAATGACTTGCTTTTTTTCCATAGTCAGTATGTTGACATGCATGGATAAGTTGTGTTACGGCAGTGGCTTGATTAGGAAATTTACCTGAACCACAGTCCTTGTACCAGTTTAGGTGCATAGGGACAAGGACAGAGACAGAGGACAAGACACAGTTATTGACAGAGGCAGCTACAGTAGATGGCAATATACTCAGCCCGTTTATCCAGAAATCTGGCCGATTTTATTAGTCCGAACCACTGACAATTCAGAACAGAGATCAGGGAGCAGAGCTGCAGTCCTACATGCCCCTCTGCGCCTCCTTTAGAGAAGCTTCCCAGCCACTATCACTTATATACACAGACAAGGGAGCAGAGCTGCAGTCTTACACGCACCTCTGCACTCCCTTCAGAGCAGCTTCCTAGCTACAATCAGTTTGATATAGAGATCAGGGAGCATAGCCGCAGTTCTACACGTTCCTCTGCACTTTTGTTAGAGCAGCCTCCTAGCTACTGTCACTTTAATATAGAGACTGTGTCTGTCCCTTGTCCTCGGCTCTTTTATTCTAACTGATCGATTTACAAAGGAGTAAATAACAAGAACTGAATAGTAGTAAGATAAAATGTGGTCTACTGAACATAAGGTCTCTAGATTCCAAATCTGTGTTAATAAATGAACTGTTCTCTGATCATCGCAATCATTTACTCTCCCTAACTGAAACTTGGCTGCGTCAGGATGAATATGTCAGTTTAAATGAATCCACTCCTCCTAGCCACCTAAGCTTTCACATTCCTCGGGACTCTGGCCGAGGTGGTGGAGTTGCAGCTATTTACAATTCCAGTCTTGGAATTAACCGAAGACCAAAAGTGGATTATAACCCTTTTGAAAGTCTTGTTCTCAGTCTTCCGCATCCAGCCTCAAAGACCATGAGACCACTGGTATTTGCTATAGTTTATCGCCCTCCCAGCCCATACTCTGAGTTTTTGTCAGAATTCTCAGAGTTTTTATCTGACCTAGTCCTTAGTACAGACAAAGTCATTGTCATTGGTGACTTTCATACTCATGTGGATGTGGAAAATGATAGCCTAAGCATTTCTTTCTTGTCCTTGCTAGACCCAATTGGGTTTGCACAGTGTGTACATGGACCTAAGCACTGCTTTAACCACACCCACGATTTTGTCCTGGCTTATGGCCTTGAAGCTGAAGCCTTGTCAGTCAGCTCATTAAATCCTCTTTTATCAGATCACTTTCTAGTAACTTTTGAGTTTGTGCTCTCAGGCTACTCTCATAACAAAACCGTGCTAACTAGAAGGTTGTCTGAAAATGCTGTGACTAAGTTCAAGGAGGCAATTCCGTCTGCTCTTAATTCTGTGCTTGAGAAAAACTTCATTGATAGCTCATACTTGAACATCAGTCCCTTGCAACTTGATCAGTTCATCCATGATACCTCAGGCACATTGCGATCAATTCTTGACTCAGTTGCTCCTCTTCAACAGAAAACTCTTACACCCGAGAGGCTGGCTCCGTGGTATAATGCTGAAACCCGTGAGCTGAAACAGTTATTAAGAAGACTAGAAAGGATATGGGGATATCTGCCAGCACCTTTTCCATCAACCATTCAAATGTGGCAGGGGCGTTGCACAGGCCGAAGGAGAAGACCTGAAACTGCCACAACCCCCTGCCAGTGCAGAAAGCAGTCTTAGGTCTGGCCTCTGGGCTGAGGGGCACCTGCCAGTACCCACTGTGCAGTTCCAGGGAGGATAACCAGGATGAGCTAGAGACCAAGCCCAGGGACTCATTGATACGGGGCAGCAGGTATCAGTCCTTCTCTGTAACACTGTTCAGCTATCTGTAGCTGACACAAAATCTCATCTTCAGGCTCCTTTTTTTGTTCACCATCACAACCCCAGAGGCCCAAGGGCTGTCAGAGGGCTTGATGATACCTGCCCTGAGCATCTCATCAATGGCACCGTCAGCAGCAGCCTAATGTGCCAAGGGGAGGTGGCAAGGGCATCTTTTAATGGGCTGTGCATCCCCTGTGTCGATATCATGCTGCACCAAGTGAGTCAGACCCACTTCATTCTCAGTCAGAGCAATTATGTCTTTAAACTTCTGTAATACCTGCCACAGTTCCTCCTGGGTCCAAGTTGTGGCAGCTGCTTTTTTATACCTCCCTTATCATTGACAGTCTATCATGGTCCCCGGTACCATGGGCTGATGGTCCAGGGCACAAGGAAGTTCATGTCACTGAATTATATCCAAATTCAATCAATCAATCAATCAATCAATCAATCAAATTTTATTTATATAGCGCCAATTCACAACAGTCGTCGTCTCAAGACGCTTTTCAAGGAACAAGAGCAGGTCTGGACCACGCTCATTGTTTGATGATCAAGAACCAACCTAAGATGGGTTTTGGCCCATCTCAACTAACATGAGTTACAGTGGCAAGGAAAAACTTCCTTTTAACAGGCAGAAACCTTGGGCAGGACCAGCCTCATGCTAGACAGCCACCATGCCGCTGCTGGGTTGGGGAGGAATGTAGAGAGAAGAGGGGAGAGGGGGAGAGGACAGGAGGAGGGAGAGAGACAACAAGATGGGGGAAAGGCGAGAGAGAATGAGTATGGAGAGGGAGGGGGAGGGAGAGAGAGTAGGGAACGAGGGTGAGAGAGAGACAGGAGGCAGCAGGAACAACAGCAACAACAACAACAGCTCATGTAATGGTGAAACAAAAAGAAGTTCAGTTTACAGGTTTAGGATATGAGTGATAATGGACAATGTTGAATTAATTGAGTGCGATTACAGTTAGCAGGCTTAATCGTAGTCAGTTCTATTTTGTATTATTAATGTCAATAATGACAGTGAGGCTGATGTCCATGTCTGCAGTAACACTAACAGTCCAGAGGAATCAGAGAGAAGAAGGAGCTCAGGGCCGGGGGGGGGTCTGCGGCAACGGTCCAGAGGAGCCAAAGAGCCAAAGAGTTGGAGGAGCTCAGGGCCCAGGGTGGATGCAGCTGGGGTCAGGCAGTTCCGCAGCAGACCTGTTTGCAGCATTAGTCCAGTGGCAGCTAAAAGACTCAGAGACACTCAGAGAGACAGAAAACTGGTCAGTGACTTATATGGGACATAAAGATCTAAAGAGGAGATAGAGACAGACTCTAGCTCAGTGTGCCAGATAGCCCCGGCAGTCTAGGCCTGTAGCAGCATAACTAAGAGCTGGTTCAAATCAGCCCTGACTATAGGCTTTATCAAAGAGGAACGTTTTAAGTCTACTCTTGAAAGTTGAGAGTGTGTCTGCCCCCCGAACCTCGAGCGGTAAATGATTCCAGAGGAGAGGTGCCTGGTAGCTGAAAGCTCTTCCTCCAATACTACTTTTAGAGACATTTGGTACAACGAGCAGACCTGCAGACTGTGAGCGTAACGGTCTAGATGGAAAGTACGGTATAACTAGCTCGTTGAGATATGATGGCGCCTGGCCATTAAGCGCTTTATATGTCACAAGGAGGATTTTAAACTCAATTCTATATTTAATAGGGAGCCAGTGAAGAGAGGCTAAAACAGGAGAGATGTGCTCCCTCCTTCTAGTTCTAGTCAATACCCGAGCTGCTGCATTTTGGACCAGCTGAAGAGTCCTTAATGACTTACTAGAGCAGCCTGATAGGAGAGAATTACAGTAATCCAGCCTAGAGGTAACAAAGGCATGGACTAGTTAAATTAGCAGGAAATATCCCACAGAAAGGCAACACAACCTGTTGTGAGCATGTTGTTTTCTCTATACTTTGCCTAGCTGACCGGGGCTGCACTACGCTGCTGCCACACTCTAAATACACATACTGTATCCGATACCCAATGATGAACAAATACGGAACACGTTCATTACGGATCCTGTATGTCTTCTGCTTCATGCCTATGTTTTTTAACTGTTAGTGTATGACACCAGTTGTTATAAGCTGAACCTAAAAGCAGAACTGAAGGCAGATGAAGCATCAAAGTGAATTTATTGATAAGGGGGGAAGGGATCCAGTTTTGGTGGCTGAAGCAGGTGAGTGAATCCGGAGAGAATGTGGCTGCATGGCAGAAATTATGCAAGTGCACTGGGGCTAGCAGAGGCACTGGAAAAGAACAACAACAAATAGTGAGTCACAGGTAAAACACAGAAGCTTGCAATGTTCAACTTGTGGCAAAAGTCAAGAAAAATACAGCAGAGCTGGCCAATGTACCACATGAGGTGCAGGGATAATTTGGCACTGGAGAGGCATCAGAGCAAAGCTAAAGAGCTGCTGATGATTGCAGTGATTTGGCGCAGAAGAAGCCATTGCTGGAGGGAACTGCTCAATCTCAGTGAAGGGAAAACACACAGGCTCAACACTAGTCACAAATCCAGAGTTTCACCAAAATAGAAACCACATATGTCACAATCACAACATTGTCAGTTACAGGTGTTATTTGTCAGCTTTTAGTGACTGTGAAGCAAATAAAACTACATATTAAAACATGTAAGCAGGCTGAAGTTAACAAATTGAAATTAAAAACAGGTGTGATATAGTCCTCATATAAAGTTGTAAGTTTAATTGATTCAATTGAAAAAATAAAGATTTTTTTTTATCCTGATCAACTACTGCGGAGAACCAAAACAGAAAAAAATAGTAAAATGATGCAACACAAAACCTTATTTAATAGTTTATAGTGTTCAAAGACTTCAAGAAATGAACCGAAACATGACATCCTCTCTGTGGTTTTGAAATTACAGTTTTTTGTGTTTATTCTGTGTGACAGTAGATATTTATTGATGAAGTGAACCATGTAATATGAGCTATAATTAAAGGATCCTGTTGGCTCTTTGAAATATGTCAGACAGCATACCTGGTGTATCATTACTCAGCAGTATCTCTGACTCCACTGTGTTTCAAATGCTACTACCCAACAAGCACTAAACTAAGGATTTTTGTTTAATCCAAACTGCTGGCTAAAACAGTTGTATCTGTATCTCCTTAAACAATCAAGATAAGGACAGATGACGACGGACACACCTGTTTTTAATCTGAAAACATTGGTAGTTGACAGTGTAAGACAGTGTTGTTTTCGTCAGGCAGGACGAAAACTTAAATGACGACGTCAGACCCCTTTTTTCCTTGACGAAAATGAGACTAAGACGAACGTCACCAAAGCTCTGTAAAGACTAAAATGTGACGAAAATTACATTCATTTTCGTCAGACGAGAACGAGACGAGACTTAATTGTTATTAGGTGGACGAACAAAGTTTCAAAACATGCTTTTTTTTGTCCTAACAGTCACGCCCCCATCACAAACGCACCAAAAGCCTCGCTCGCGGACAGCTGCGCGCACACACTCATACACATACACAGAGCGGCAGGTGGACGAGGCGCGCACACACTCATACACATACACAGAGCGGCAGCGGCAGGTGGACGAGGCGCGCACACACACACACACACCGTGGCGGCAGGCACAGCAGCGGTGCCCGGTGGCCGAAAAAAGAGGGATGATTTTTGGCCTTCTTCAGATACAGTTCAAGTGACAATAAAACACAATGTCTTGTACGGGGACGGGGAGACAGGCGACAGTTGTGGAGCCACAGCTTCCTCATGCTGCGGCTTCAAACTGTCGGGAAAGAACACCACGAACCTCAAAAGGCACCTTTTTGTTGACTAAAACTAGACTAAAACCTTTTGAGTTTTCGTCGGACTAAAACTAGACGAAAAATATCAAGGATAGAAATGACTAAAATGGGACTAAAACGAAGAAGCATTTCGTCAAAATGACTAAGACGAAATCTCCTTTCGTTGGCTCTTTGAAATATGTCAGACAGCATACCTGGTGTATCATTACTCAGCAGTATCTCTCACTCTACTGTGTTTCAAATGCTACTACCCAACAAGCACTAAACTAAGGATTTTTGTTTAATCCAAACTGCTGGCTCAAACAGTTGTATCTGTATCTCCTTAAACAATCAAGATAAGGACAGATGACGACGGACACACCTGTTTTTAATCTGCAAACATTGGTAGTTGACAGTACATGAGGAAACATAAGTAAAGAACACTCAGAAATGTTACACCTAGACCACACCAATAAACTGTTATACTTGGCTGCTGTATTTAAGATTCAACGGTGATAATGAAAAAGCCCAAAGTGACATGTTCTCAAGAATCAAGCAACAAAACTGAGTTTTATTTTTGTGTCACTGTGAAAAATGGGAAAGTTTTTATTAGTTTTTTTTTGTTTTGTTTGTTTGTTTGTTTTTTGTATTTTAACAAATTTTAAAAAATGCTTTTTATCATTGCTTTTATCTCTTGTTGTTTTATTTTCATAAAGAAAAGAAAGTTATAACACATTAACCAGACTTCTTTTAGCAGACTAATAACCAAGGTGTCAGTAGTCTTATTTGATGAAACAAGAGTTCTTAGTAATGGTAATTTACTCATATCAGCAATCCTAGAATGGCTACAGTGATCGTTCAGTCTTGTATTTTACACAGCAGCTAGATTATGCAAGTAATTAATTGAATGGCTATAATGAATACTTGATTCTGATTGGTCCGTTAAAGTGTTACAGGACATGGCTGTTAGTGAAAATGAGGACGCAGAAACCCTCAATCAGGTACCCTGCAGAGTGATGTTACGTGAGTTATTTTCAATCATACAGTGGTCAATGTTAGATTGGATTGGACATGTACCAAACAAAGCAGGTATCTTGGCCCTAAAAAGCTTGGTCATCTCCTGTTAGTCACTTTTTGTCATTACCAAAGCATTTGAGGTTGGGATCATTTACACTGTGCCACATAAAATATATTTTCTCTGAAAGAAATCTGTGGACCAGTAAAAGCTCTTTATAAAAACAAGGGTCATAATCGTCCACACGTTCAGAGGGAAAGTGCACTCCAAATGTTTTCACCCCGCTATGTAAACTGGGACTAAGTCCTGCTTTGTTTAGACACATTCCCATGTAAGCATCATCAATAGGAATAAGAGGGATGGACTTGGACATGTTGTATATGACCGAAGCAGTGTAACCAGACATTATGAAGCCCCCACCACTACAATAGGGGGGGAACTCATTTGACTCATACAACTGAACTGGAACAAAATACTTGCTCCATGACTCTCTCACAGGTGGCATACCCACTATGTGACAGCCAGCAAAGAGGTGCTTGCTTCCATCGTTGTCCTTAAGGCTTTGGAGATACTTGACCACATTATTTGTGTTCACAAAAACATCATCATCACCATTTAACAGGAAGCGTGCCTTTGGACAGTTTCTTTCAAACCACTCCAGGAAGATTACCTGCTTCAAGGTGAGGTTGTAGAATGTGTCGGTAAAGTCCCATTGAAGTATGTCTTTGTACTGACTGTGCTCCAGCTCAAGAACTTTGTTCAGTCTTTTCCTCTCAAAACCAGAGCTTGTTGTTCCTACGAGGAAAATCAGTCTGATCCACACCCCGCTCTGTAACCTCTCTTTGGCCCAGGTCTTGCGAAGCATTTCTCGGCGTTCGTGGTTTTCTGGGCCGCTTTTGATGACCAGCAGGAGGAAGACTTCAGAGGATCGATCAGCTCCTCCACATTTGTTTGGAAGGTCCAGGAGCAAGGGAAAATGTCGACAGTGTTGATAGTACAGGAAGTCTTGCATACATTCAGGAAATGAGCTGAAGCTTTGGATGCTGGCAGCAGACATGTTTCGTTCACATAATGAGGGGAGTACATGGTTGGTATTTTGGACAGGCGGTAAAAATGGACTGTCATCAAGTCTTTCATACAGATGATGGATTTTGTCGTCAGCAGAGTTTATAAGGACATAAAAAAACATCACAACTCCAACCAACAGCATTAGAGTCATTGTAGGGATGTTTCTCTGTAAGGATCTGTTGTGACAAAACAGAAAAGTGTTGTTACCCATATATATCAGTCTAACTAATTTTCAAAGATCTATATAAAGTAACAATGGTTTTTGGTTCATAAACCTTTCATTTCCCACTCCTTTAGAACAGGTTTTTCATTATTTACTTTTCATGAGAGTCTTCAAAACATTACAAAGACAATAAATGTCCTAGCCTGGCTGGCCCATCCAGTTGCATGAATCACTTGCCGTTCCTTCCCACAACAGTCTGGACTTTGGCCAATTGGGAGCCCTAAAAGTGGGCGGGGGTACTTTCCTTGATACCCAGACTACTGTAACCAATCACCATAACCAAACATCTGACGTCATCACAGTGCGCAACTGTGTTCCCTGCTGGGCTCTCAAGCATCAAGTAAAGGTTTGGTAATATTTCAATGTGTGCGAGCAAACAATGTCTTTTACGTCTTCTTCTGCGGATATAAACGATTTCTGCCGACTTTGCAAAGTCAACTGCAGAATTAACAGCATTCTGAAAGAACGGCGCTTTGAAAAGTCCCGCAGCATGCATTAGACGTCACCATCTACACATGGACCAATCAGGGGCTGCCTTTCACTGTTGTCCGGGGAACAGTGGAAACACAGTCACTGATTGGCCCAGTTATTTTCTGATTTCTAATACACGCTCCCAATTGGCCGAAGTCCAGACTGTTGTGGGAAGGAACGGCAAGTGATTCACGCAACTGGATGGCCCAGCCAGGCTATAAATGTCCAAATTTTTAAAAAAAATGTCCAATGAACATCAGACTCATTCTAAATTTGATGTGGGGGACAAGGATACAATAAGTTGTGTACTGCTGTTAAAACACTGTTAAGAGATACATATCCTTGGTCATCAGATTAATTATATTAATAACTTCATTGTGTGCGGTTCTGTGTCTGAATCCACAGTATGAGACATGTCACTAAACCTAAGAGGAATTCTTTATCATTGGGATCCAGTTTAACTGAACATTTATGAACCAATGGTTTAAATAACTTCTGAAGTCAGTGTTGCCATCACAAATACATGTGGCACACTTCAAAATGTAACATTAAATATAATTACCTGGACATATTGGTGAATCAGTTGGGCCACTTGATGGATTCCTCTGGTAGTAAGTCTTTACACTGTAACAGGCACAGGTGAAGCACAGTCTCTGTTAGCAAAAGGTGCCCCTTATTTCAATGGACTGATATAGCACAGGGGGGGTTAACTTAAACATTCCTGGGAAATTATGATTAAAGCCTTTGTATTGACACTGTGATCAACTGTCGTTCTCACAAGACCCCTTTTAATGTAACCAACCTCATGGAAAAGTCTCAACCCCGAACTAAACAAATTCAACAAAACACACTGTGTGTGTGTGTGTGTGTGTGTGTGTGTGTGTGTGTGTGTGTGTGTGTGTGTGTGTGTGTGTGTGTGTGTGTGTTTGTTTATTTTCTGTTTTTTTTTTTTTTTTTTTTTTTTGGGGGGGGGGGGCATCATCTTTTGTCAGATGATGGTTTTATGACTTTAGATTTATTTCTGCTGGACATAACTCCCTGAGATAAAACCAAAATCAATGTGAGCCATAAACTCCTCAGAGGAGCTTTGAAATGTTAAAAGAAATTCATCCTTTTTATTACCCTGTAGATGTAAACTCCAAGTTTAAACAAAACTATATTGATTTGTAGTGTTTCTGAACCTTGTCTTTTGCACAACACAGAGCTAAAAAAAAAGGCCATATTTATCATTTTGGGTTGGAAATGAATTGTGCTTAATATCGTGAAATGTTCTGTTCAGATATGTTCCTGACATATCCTTCAGATATGAATTTCACATGTGTCTCATCTGCCTCACCTGTTGCTCGTTCACCCATGTGTATATAGTCCCTGGCTAACAATACATGGTGTTCTTGTCAGTGGTTTGCACACATAATGCTGGAAGAAGGAGGAGAAGACAGGCTGTGAGAAGGAGAAACCTTTTGGTTGTTGTCTTAGAAAATAAATGCTGGGGGGAAAAAGAAAAGTTTTGCCACTCTGTGCTATTCCGCCATCTGCCCAGGCGCTTTGCATTGTGGGTAACAGTGGGTGAAGCAGACTGGTCTGATGCAAACTTTGAATACGTACTGCTAGTATAGTAGGCGAATTCGAAAATGGCCCCTGTCTTCCCCTCCGTCCTGGTTGGTTCATTGTATGTCAATGTGTGAACAAATGCTTGTGTCCTCAGTTGTTCCTTGTGATTTTTTCCCCCAGTGTGTTTAGTTGGATTTTGCCTTTTGGATTCTTTGGTTGGACATTTTGGAAGTAAGTTTTTGTTGATTTTTATTTCATTCTTTTTAAATAAATATCCATATTATACTCCTTTTCAGCAGGTTCAAATAGGTCTCAGAGGTCCCAGAACAGTCAATTTGAAGTTTTTGTCTATAAACCCAATTGTTTTCCTGGACTTCAATCAGCCTGAAAACTCTCTCTGGTGAGATCTACCAAGAACACGCTGTATCTGTGTGCTGTGCCTGTCCACGCCTCCTTCAGCGCTCCTTCGTAAATGTGCAATATTGTTAGTATGGTTATCTCTCATCATGACTATGTTCTTGAAGTCTATGGAAACAGACTTCTGTGCTACTTTGTGCAGCCAACAGCAGAGCAACTGCCGTGCCATGCTCGTACATTCGCCATTTTGAACCAGTGTTTGCGAGGGAGAGGAAAGACTATACATATACATAAGAATATATATATATATATATATATATATATATATATATATATATATTTTTTTTTTTTTTTTTTTTTTTTTTTGGGGGGGGGGGGGGGTATTATTGTTAGAAAATTACTCCAAAGTTAATTTTGCATAATATGGGACCTTTGATTTTTTTCAGTTAATGAACTATTCAACATGAATCTTTTTTAGAGTTGATGATCAACATTCAAGTAAAATTGGTTTACAATTATTGACAAGCAATCAAGTTAGATTTGGGCCATCTGAAACTTTATTCTGTCTCATCCGTAATTTTAAAAGCAGAGTAATATTTCTTTTTTTCCTGAGATGAAGACAGTCTTTAAATAGCATGAATAGCAAATAACAGATATCAGACATGAATGAAAAAAAGGCTTTCTGTTATTAGTGTAGTTAATTATATACGTGCCAAAATATTGTGTGTTTTAAGTTGAGTTTGGGAAGACAGCAAAGGGAGGTAAACATAGACTCCAAGAGACTTTGGAAGGTGGAGGTATCAATTATGAGAGAACAATACTTGTCTTAAATAAGCTCTCTTAAAGTATGTTTGGATATCATCATTGTATAATCAAATAATTGACCACACAGTTATCAGAGGGAGTTCAGTGAAGACTGAGACTTAAATGGGATTTTAAAAAGTTCGAATAGAAATATATGGTTTTTTAATAAACTGTGTTTGAGATGAAGACATTTGTTTATCACAACATAAAGCTGATGAATAAAGAACCCAACCTGACTCTGACTATTTTAATGCAAATAAATGAATTAGAGGAGTAATTTTTAAATGATATTCCTGAGGTATTCCCATCTGATGAAAAAAGCACACAGTTCAATCAAACTTAATGGTGATTACCTGAATATCCCAGCAGATCAGGACAGGAGCTTTAATATCCCATATGAATGTCAGCAGTCCCTCTGTGCAGGCATAGATGGTTACAGGTAATTAAGGCTAAAGTATAACCCCCGGTTACCCATGACATCTTATTCAAATAGCTTGTTAAATGAAGGGAACAGGTGTGCAGTGTGGCACACACAATATAAAAAGGTGTAAGAAGATGAAAGGGTGGAAGATAGTGCCAACCTACACATCATACCCTCCTAAGTAAACAGCAGAGGACTGTATGATTATATTTTAGCCATTCCCTCCCATTCCCAACAAGGCACTGTCAATATTGACAAAGTTTGGACTTTCAAAACTTCAGACTCCATAAAGCTTGTAGTTCATGATGATATCACATGGGTTTGTCATGTGAAGTTTTTAAAGACTGTGTAAGACCTAAACAGACTGAACCAAATATACACAATGTAGCAGGTATGAAAACACTTGTGTTTTTGTTACATTGTGCATGTTTGGCTCAGTCTGTTCAGGTGTCACACATGGTTTTTTCACATGGTATTGTTGTTTTGCCTTCCTATACAGATGTTGATTACCTTGTCAGCATCTTTAACACTTTCACGTTGGTGCAACGTAACCTCAAAGTCCTGTTTATCACCATCAGTAATATCATTACTCCTACTCCCCCCACTGCACCCATTTTCTCTAACAAGGATTGCAATCACTTTCTCTTCTTTTTTGTGGACAAGATCAGGGATGTGAGAGCCAGTATCCCTTCTTTTTCTCTTCCATCTCTACATCCAACTCAGTCTTTAGCTTTGGACGGCATCTCCCCCATTTCTCTGCAAGACCTCATCGATCTTGTTCACAGTATGAAACCTTCCAGTTGCCCAGAAGATATTTTGCCAGCTCCTCTATTGAAAAAAAACATGATCACAACAGTCGGTCCCTGCATAGTCTCCATTATCAATTGCTCCCTTTGGTATGGTTGTGTCCCATCCTTCTTCAAACCGGCTGTTGTCCAACCTCTTCTTAAAAAATCCAACCTAGAACCATCTATCCCAAATTAATATAGGCCCATCTCCAAACTACCATTAATATTAAAAGTTTTAGAAAAAGTTGTTGCCAACCAGCTCACTCCTGTTTTAACAGTTCACAATATTTTTGACAAATCCCACTCAGTTTTTCATCATAATCACAACTGAAACAGCTTTACCAAGGGTCTCAAATAATATGATGGTGTCCTCTGATGCAGGCAAATGCACGGTTATGGTCCTCCTGGATCTTTCCTCTGCATTTGAATGTAGACCTCAATATTCTGATTGGCAGACTTAGGCAGTTGGTGGGAATGCTCTTACAGGTTTTGTCTTATATTTCAGATAGACATTTTTCTGTATCACTGATAGTATTATATTTGTTTCCACTGTTATTTTTATTTGTTTTGTATTTAATCTTCTCTTGTTGTTATTGTTCTAATATTGCTATTTTGTGAAGCACTCAGTGACTGTGCTCTGTGAAAGGTGCTATATCAAATAAACTTTACTTACTTACGTTGATTGGTCATTCGACAGGTGGGCATCTGACATCAACGTGTTGAATATCACAGAACTTGAATGTTGAATGAAATCGTCATTCCTACCTTCATATTATGGTTGATTTTCTACTACCAACAGTGACAATTGAAGAGCTGTACATGGCATGAGGATGGTCTGAGTTCATCTTATTCATTATTCATTTTATCATTAGACGACAACTTTATTGTTGTTGACAGAAATGGAGAAGAAAGTGTGCAATCCTGCAAAAGAAAAGCTGTCAAAAGTGAGGTATAACTTCATCTGTAGTATTATAAAATTTCCCTTTCATGCACAATCTCCATTCAACATAATCACGGACACTTCTACGACTTCCATCATTTTCTTTTTTAAGTTCGAAGGTCCAACTTTTTCAAATTAATGTTTTCATGCTGGGCATGAACCGAACCGTGGTTCTGCCTTGTCTTGACTGAGACCACCACTTTTGGTCTGATCAAGATCCATCTGTTTGGTCTAGACCAAGGTCCAGGGGAGGTTTCACACCTATTTTTTTTTTTTTTTTGGTTCGGACCAAACAGAAAAGTCTTAAAGTCTTGACCAAACCACATATGTGTGAAAGCCCCCTTTATTGGATTCTCTGAAAAGTATGTTGATCCACTTGCAATTTAAACCACACCCTGAACCTTACTCTGGCACATGATGAGGATTTTTTTCTTTTTTTTTAAAAAATTGCAGAAAAATCTGCAAAATAATCTGCCAAAATGTGGTCATTTTGCCACTCCTATCTGATAATCAGCTAGAAAGACTGGCAAGTGGAGAGAGAACAGGAGATATTTAAAAGTAAAACACAGGGTAGATCAGCAAACAACAGAACACATCTCCATTAGCCTTGGTCGATTCCTCCTCAGTTATCACATTTACAATGACCGCCTGATCATGCACACAGCCATTGTCACAAAGACGAAATCGATCAAAAAGAGAGCTGACTAAAGATGGAAGGTGGTATAAACATAAAGTGAGACCTAACCTTTATGTGATGTAGAAATGTAGGCAGTAACAAACATTTGTGCTTCCAAAAAAGGTCACATATAAAATAATGATTCCTGTACACATTTCTCCTTTTTTGGTACATGTGTAATCTTTAAACATGAATAGAAAAAAATGTCTGAATGCTAAAGTCAGCAGTTTTTGTTAAGCTTTAAACTAACAGAATGAAGTTAGCGAAAAGAGCTGTAAAATGTGTTCTTGAGGAATACATTTTAAAAATGGCCGACTTCTCTATGGATAAATACAGGCCTTTATATCTGCTTATCAATCAGGGAACTGTAAAAAGGCCATAGTGTGCCAGATTATCAAAGTTTATACCATTTAGGAACATAAAAACTGTAATAATGTCATGATATGTTCTGTTGTTCCCCTGGTTTTGGTGATCTGAGTGTATTTTCCCTAGTGTTTCTGTGCCCTATTGTTCCTGTTCCCCTGTGGTCTTGTCTTGTGAGTTTTCAGTTTGTGTCTGACCCTGTTTCCCTCATGTTCTCAATGTTTTATTCTCTATTATCAGTTTTCAGTGTTTCCTGTTTTATTTTGTAGTAGTTGATTCCCTGGCTGTGTCAGAAATGGATCCCTAACCCATATATAGGCGACTATATGGGGGTTAGGGCCATTTTGAGGGGTGTCCGAAACCTAAGTGATCAATTCTAATGGCCCATATAGGCGACTCAAATTTCCCATAGAGCATTGCAAAATGTAGTGACCATCAGATGGCTACTCACCGGTGGTGGGCATCCCGTCATGCATTGCGTCTTGCCATGTAGTGTCCAAAACCTCCGGCGATTGAGTTCACTACATAGTCAGCAATATAGTGAAACCCCATATGGGGCTTAGTGGTTAGGGATTGAGTGATTCATTTCAGACACAGCCCTTGTGTTTCTAGTCTTGTTTTACTTCCTTAGTTTTCCCTCCTTAGTAATTGTCTGCACCTGTGTCTCTGTGTCTCACCTGTCTCTCGTTGCTCGTTTCCTTGTGTGTGTATATATAGTCTTTGTCTTCCCCGGTTTCTTTGTCAGTTCCTTGTATGTCGATGCCTCTGTGTGTATATTCTGTGTTGGATGTTTCTCGGTATGTGCTTACTTGTCTCCCCAGTGAGTCTCCTGTGATTTTTTTTGGTTCCTTGAATTTTTGCTTCTTGTGTTTTTTGGGGAATTTTTCAGTATGAAATTCTAAGTTTTTTTTTTTCTTTTAATTCCTTTAAAATATATCCCCTTTTTTGATCTGCAATTTGTGACAATCCGTGATGAATAATAAATGAAGTTGGTTGCCATGGAAATATGGTCTGTTTGTGTTCCAATTCGTGTCATCATGGTCACAACATTGCAGGAGAATGACGGCATGAAATGTAGACATACATACACACACACAGTCACACACAGGTGCAGAGCTGTATTACCGCTCCACTTTGATGCTAACACTATCCCCGCCTTTGGCAGCAGCTCAGTGACAAATCAGGTTTGCTGTACTCTTCAGCCCCCCATGCGTCCCACTTGTAGACATGGCATCATTAAGGTATATGCTAAAAATCCAATTTTAGATTTACAATCTGTGGGCATCCTGCATTTGAAGTGCTGCAAGGGCTCTGCAAATAATGCTCAATACAACCCTTCTTCAAACAGAGCAACACTATAATGCAGACCTCCTCACTTTTGCTCCAGAGGTGAAAAACAGAGCATAAGCATGAGTTAACCAAAGTACCATCTACACCTCCTCCAAGAAAAGATTTGATTACATTTGATGCTTTAGGTAGAATAAACAAGTGCAGATACTTCCCTATCGTACGCACTGGTGCTACTGCATACCAGAGCTATTACACGCACTGGTGTGCATATAATACAGGCAGTTTGAGCAAATCAAACACGTTCCAAATTTCTACATTTTTTCCTGGTTTATTCAACTGAAATCACACAAGTGAGCATCATGTGGTGCGTGAGAAAGGATGTGACCAGAGTTAATGGATTAAAGGTTACTGACGAAGGGTTAGAAATCCTGGTAAGCTGTAAAAAAAAAAAAAAAAAAAAACAGCCCAAGGAGGTAAATTAAGAAGTAGTGGTACTGCATATCAGAGCTGACAGGCCTTTTTTATTTCTTTTTGTTTTTGTGGTTTCAGAGGCTGGAGGTGTGGTTTCTCCAGTCTGAGGCTCTCATCAGGCACAGCTGCAGCCCATCAATCCCCAGTCAGCTGCAGCCTAATATTCTCTCTCTCGTTAACAGCAAGCTGTCAGGTTGTCTCTACTTCTTGGCTCTCTCAACTCTTGTCTTGTGAGTCTTGTATAATTTTTTGTAATTTCAGCAGTGGATCAACTCTAAGCTCTCCTCCTTCTCTTCTAGTGCCCCCTTCTGCCAGCTTCAGCGCTAATCCACACAGTCCTGCTTCAACCCTTTAAGTTTGTTCGCGAGCCTGAGAGTAGTATGAATAATCACAATTTCTTGTTTAATAGATCCAGAGGCATTGTTCCTATTCTTTATCAGCTGCAAAGGTGCAGAGTAAGTTACTCAATATTTAATTTTTGTCTTTCATTTAATACAAATTTGCGTTTACACAGTCAGCATTTCAGTAGCAGAGTTCTGTCAACACCTATCATTTACCTTGCTTATAGAAAGGGCCTAAGAGAAACTTTGTGGTGATGTCTGTGGACAAAGCAGTTACCCTCTCTGATATTGATTTCACTCTTATCCTTGTCAAAGTGGTGTTAATTGGCAAAACAAAAAACAACAACCTGTAATGTATTTTTACATTGGACTTTATCGCACAATGTCAATATCTTCAGAGGGAAAAGTAACAAAAGCTAATTCATCAGCGTATCTACCCCCTTACAGCATTTAACAGGCATTACAAAGTGCAATATAGCAATTATCAGTTTTGTCAGTAAGAGAAAATGCAACAAATTAAACAAAAAACATAAAAAATAGGTTAGGAACAAAAGGGCACAAAACACTGAGTAATACACCTTACATACAAAACATGGGAAACATTAAACAAATGAGAACAAGTCCAGACACCATGGAGGTCACTCTAAAAACATCACGTTAGTAATAAAACAGCATTCGAATGGGACATCCATTTAAGACCCAACACAGAGTAACATTTACACCAGGAATATGTGATACAGATTAAAAGATGTGATATTTAATCTATGTTAACTGAGTTAAAATGCATGTAAGCTTTTTTTTACAGTTTGTTTTTAAAGCTGTCAAGAGATTTAAGAGATCTGCTGTTCTTAATGACTGGTTCTTAACACATCCCCTCTAAGTTGTGCCTTTCATACTGTTTAGTTTTCCATGAGGCTTGCTTTGTATTTCTTTAAATCCCATCACCAAACTGATCTTAGGTATAAAAAAAAGAGAAAAGATATTTTCTGTATGTTTGAGGCTATTTGTTTGTAAAGTTCCTATTCTGACACCAACATTTTAGTACCATATAATAGGGGCCTAGCATGTTGTGTGTGGTGGACTCAGCTTTTAGGTTAGTGTGTGTAACTTGGTTTTGAGTAACTTTTTTTTTTGTGACAAACCATCTGCACCAAACTGAAAGTATTCACCAAAGCAGTTTGGTAGCAAAGTTTAATTTTACATCCCCATCTCTCAACATCGGTAAGTCTTGTGCAACAGCGCGTCATAAGCTATGCAGGTAAAGCTTTTTGCACTAAGTTAGGGTACAGCATTTGATGATTTGTAGAAAAAAAAAAAATAGGTTTGCTTGATCGAGGTCTAGGACTGAAACATTGCTAATGTTTTATTTTTTTTAGTTGGACAAGGTGCAGGAGTTTTTGAATAGCATTAGATTATATTTTGGATCGGAGTACAAAAAAAAGTATTTGTATTTGACACCACCGACCTCTGCCATCTCCCAATACTCAATTTAAAGCATTGCCAAAGCATTTTAGACTTCGGTCATTTATTCTGTGCCACATAAGAAACAAATCCGCAGCAAAAAAATCTGTGAACAAGAAGAATTTCATTATAGAAGCAAGGATCATGATCATCAACACCACTGGAGGGAATGTACATTCCTGCAGTCCTCACACCAATGTGCGAACTAGGACTAAGTCCTGCTTTGGCCTGACACATGCCCATGTAAACATCATCAATGGGAAGAAGAGGGATGGACTTGGACATGTTGTATATGACTGAAGCAGTGTAACCAGACAGTATGAAGCCCCCACCACCACAGTAGGGAGGATACTGGTCTGACACCTGCACCTGAACTGGGACAAAATACTTGTTCCATGATTCTCTAACAGGCCCTACATACTGGATCAGATGGCCAGTAAAGAGGTGCTTGCTTCCATCATTGTCCTCAAGATTTTGGAGATACTTGACCACATTGTTTGTGTTCACAAAAACATCATCGTCACCATTTAACAGGAAACGGGCTTTTGGACAGTTTCTTTCAAACCACTTCAGGAAGACTACCTGCTTCAATGTGAGGTTGAAGAACGTGTCGGCAAAGTCCCATTGAAGTATGTCTTTGTACTGACTGTGCTCCAGCTCAACAACTTTGTTCAGTCTTTTTTCCCTAAAACCAGAGCCTGTAGTTCCTGTGATGAAGAGTCGTCTAATCCACACTCCGTTCTGTAACCTCTCTTTGGCCCAGGTCTTGCGAAGCATTTCTCGGCGTTCGTGGTTTTCTGGGGAACTTTTGATGACCAGCAGAAGGAAGACTTCAGAGGATCGATCAGCTCCTCCACATTTGTCTGGAAGGTCTAGGAGCAAGGGAAAATGTCGACAGTGTTGATAGTACAGGAAGTCTTGGATATGACCAGGAAGTGAGCTGAAGTTTTGAATGCTGGAAGCTGACATGTTTTGTGTACAGGTTTGCCAAGAGAACACAGAGAGGGTATTTGGAGTGAGAAATGATATTGGTCTGCTATTCATTCTGACATGGTGGACTTTGTGATCAACAGAGTCTATGTAGAGATAAACAACCATGAGAACTCCCAGGAGCAGGAAAGTCTTTGCACTGTTGACGCTTCTCCGTAAAAACCTGTAGTCACAACAAAAATAAAGGGTAGAGTTTCTTTTTAGACTTATCTCAGTCAAATTTGATATTTCAAACATGATTATTATCAAAGTGCTTAGGGTTTAAGGTTGCTATTAAGATGTGCATGAAGTGTGTGCTAACATAGTGTGTCACAACTTTCCAACTTTCAAACAAGGTTTTCTGAATCCAAAAGCACTTTTATCTACCACTGCTATGGATTGAGAGTCAGTGTCACTTTTATAGTGCTGTACAATCACAATATGATTGTAGCCATTTGAAAAAACACACTCAAACTGAATGTTTTAGAAGGTAGAAAGGAGAAGAGTAGAGAGAATTTTCAGGTTTTAACCCATCACTCATAAAAGCCCTGAACTGTAAATGTCTTTTGAGCTAGTTTTCAGCCTTAGATCTGTCACCGGGACTTCTTTGAAAAATGCAAAGTATGCTTATGTATTTTTCTGCAGCTTTTGGAGTGAAAACCTACTGTTCCTGTTTAGTAGCATTCAGTGGGAACAAGTTGTCAAGACTTTCCCTTTATTAATCTGCTGTATGTGTTTGAAAGTGAGAATTATCTACAGTATAAGATACAACATAGTAAAGGTTTTAGAGTGAGATTTTTGTTTTTTCAGAAATCCATTTCTACTTACTCCTAATTAAAGTTTAAAGTTGTAGTAACTTCAAATCAGCAGCTGGACAAGCAACTGGTTGGTCTAAATTCACAATCATTTTTTATTTTTTATCGCTGTGATTGAAAAATGAAGTAAAAAGGATTTAATCTCACTTGAGGATTTAGCTTTTCAATCAAAAGACAAAATCATAAAGCATCCACACATCATCCTGTTAAAATGTCCCAAAACCTCAAAATGATAAAGTAATTTTCATTAAAACTCATTTTATAGGCAACAAAAAAACTATGGTACAGAACAGAAGACAGGTATAAATACAGTTACATGACTGAGCTCGAGTGTGACTTGAATCTAGCTGTTCTGTTCAAATAAATCAGTGACGGTAGTCAGTGGCGGTTCTAGACCAAATTACTCCCCGGGCGAGCACCTCTCCAAGTGCCCCCCCCCCCCCCCCCACCACCACCACACACACACACACACACACACACAAACACAAAAAGAGATAGAATTTTGAACAGATAGTTTTGTATTACTATGTAGTATTATTATTATTATAACAACAAAAATAATATATTTCTCAATTGCAGAAATCCTTCAATAGAAAAAAACACAATCCTGAGGCCCATTTTGAGAAGGGCCCCCAGATCCTGAGGTTTTCTGAAGTGTTAAGGTTTACAAAAAAGCTGCTATCTCGGCCTCTGTAGTAGATAGAAACAAAATTCAAAAAGTATTTGAGAGCTTAAACACGTGGCTTTCAAGAAAGCTCTCCTTTAGTTTTGCGAACCTTCATCACATTTTGAAAACCTTGAACAAACAAACTCAAATGAAATAAAGTTGCTGTGTAAATAAAAGTAAAGGCTCTGCACTGGAGACAAATAATTTGCTTTCTGTAAAACAAGTGGCAGTCATGACAAAGTGTCCATTCAATACAAATGTAAATATAGAAAATAAGGTGTTGAAAGGGTATACAGCTGCCCCAGTATAGTGCCAGTACAAAAGCAGAACTAAAAACTAAAAAATGAATAAATAAATACGTGGCTGACAGTGTGTTCATCTCTGTTCTCACCCAAAGTCATGCAACACTCAGAGAAAACGCTGATAGTGTGAGCCAAAGCACTCCATATGAAGAGGTTGTTCACACTGCTGGATGTTTCTCCTCTGAAGCTGCTCTCTGCCTCCGTCTTTGTTTACTTCACTCATGAAGCTCATCAAGCACGTAGCAAGATCCGAGCATGAACCCGAGCGCTTTATTCGCCTATCAAAGGCAGACGGGTACGGTGATTTCATTCACCGCGACTCCAGAAATGATTAAAAAACTACAAAATGACGTATCCGCGCTCCCGCTGATATGCTGACATGCGTACACAGAGCAGAGCTGTCCCCCCGCGACTCTCTCCCCGCCTCGTCTCCTACAGTCTGTCAGCCTCTGTGCAGCACCTTCGGAGCAAGCAGGGGCGCCTACAGCAGCCGGGGGGGGGGGGGGGGGCGCCAATTTGACAACAAGAGTTAATACAAAACCGCTTTGCGGTTAAGATTTATTATTATTATCTTTTATTTTATTTTTTTGGAAGTGCTCGTGCCGCCCCCCATGAGTCATGACACAAATGCCGCCCCGGGCGGCTGCCCTGTTCGCCCGTGCCTAGAACCGCTACTGACGGTAGTGACTGTTATTTAAAACTCCACAAATCATCATCTTTGACAGTTAATGTAAACTCACTACCACAAAAAATGAAGCAAACCTAAATAAATTAACCGACCTCTCATCCAATGATAATTACCTGAACATATTGGTAGATTAGATCCAGCAACTGATGTATTCCTGTGGCAGTCAACGGCAGGCTGAGACAAGCACAGGCAACGTACACAATGCCTCTAGGTACGGCTTTTGCCCTGGGTACAGCCTGTCAGACAAAAAAAAGCCTCTGGCATATAGCTCTGCTCTAACCAGCTCTTGTTGATTAAGTTGGCTAATAGAGACGGAAGTTATCTGGAGAAAAATACAAACAGGCTGCCTGATCACACAGGGGGAAAACACTGTCTCAAAACCTAACACAAACACCAGTCTTTGTATTCATTACTTCTTAGCTGGATTGATATCAACTAAACTTATTCTGTCAAGTTGCTCCAATAAGTCTTTTAAGACTTATTATCTGGTCCAAAAATGCCAATGTAGACTCTAAGTACTGGCATGAATTTGACAGAAGTCATGTCTCTCCCATGTTAGTATCTCTGTGATTTCTTCTTAAAATTAACTCTTATAAAAATGTTCAGATAGAGCGTCAATTTACACTCTTAGAAGAAAGTCTTGGCCAAGGAAGTAACAGGAGACAACAAAAGAACACAGACTAAAAAGTATAATCGATATCAAATATGAAATGGCTAGTTTTCATCAGTTAAACATGCATACATTTATCAAATAATACTTATTCCATGCTTTAAAAAAATGTAAAGCTAATGAAATATTGTATTTTATAATGACTTATGATATTAAAAAACCCAAATGACTGATATTAGCGTTAGTATACAGGTAATTGCTATTAACAGGTTTGTGTTTTCAGCTTTCTTGCTGTGTGTGCGCTCTGTTCACTTCAGCCATGTTAGTCTGTCTCTCAGTTTGTCCATCTCTCTCCGCCCATAAAGCTTCAATAGGAGCTGGTGTAGAGGTTTATATACAAATCATTTAAATATGTTGTTGGTCTGGTTATGATGTGATTATTCTGTTAATAGAAATTTTGGCACAAATACTTAATGACCTTTTGATATTTATGAGGCTAACTTCAGTGATAAGTAGCTGTCAAGGAAAACAACATGTCTGAAAGACATGTCTGAAAGAACTTTTGTGCTTAACGTGTTATAATGCAGGCAAATGGAAAAATAACTACATGTTGAGGACAGATCCCCCTTTCATTTAGGAACCAATGAAAACTTCAATCTAATGCTCGGTCAGAGTTTATCGTAACAAAATAACTTAGACAAAAAACATGCTTTTAGTTGTTTTAACTTTGCAATCTGCCGCAGCATCTGTTGAGCCAGTTATTCATTGTCTGTCAGTGTACATTAGACTTAGGAAGGTGTGATCAGTCCAAAACAGAAACTATGTAGAGACACAGAGGACTTTAAACATACACTCAATGACCTCTTTTCATAGGTTTAAATATGCCCTGTCTTCTTATTTTGAGTTAAATTGCACGTTTCAGATGATGTGATAATCAGGAACCATCATGGGAGGAAAAACCCCTGCATGGGATGTACCACTGACAAATAGCTGAAGTGGCTGATATGAGCAAATCCTACCAATGGCTGGAGAGGGCTGGACTGAAGGACAGCATAGAGGCACTAATCATGAACAAGAACAGGCCTTGAGTACAAGAGCAACAGAGGCCCAGGTCTACCACACCAGGCATGATCCCAGGTTCAGGCCATGCAAAGAGGGCCCTGAAACAGTCCAACACCTAACAGCAGGGTGTAAGATGCTGGAAGGAAAAACATACATGGAAAACCATAACCAAGTAGCTGGTATAGTGTACAGGAACATCTGTGCAGAATATGAACTGGAGACCCCAAGGTCAAAATGGGAAGCACCTCCCAAGGTGATGGAAAATGACTGAGTCGAGATCCTGTGGGACTTCCAGATACAGACCGACAAAATGGTAATGGCCAACCAACTGGACATTATAATCGTAGACAAGCATCAGAGGAAAGCCGTTGAGGTCGATGTCGCCATCCCAAGCAATAGCAACATCAGGAAGAAGGAACACGAGAAACTAGTGAAATACCAAGGGCTCAGAGGAGCTAGAGAAAGCCTGAAAGGCGAAGGCAACAGTAGTGCCTGTGGTCATTGGGGCACTCGGGACAGTAACCCCCACACTGGAGAAGTGGCTCCAACAGATCCCCGGTGAAATATCAGACATCTCACTCCAGAAGAGTGCAGTCCCAGGAACAGCTAAGATACTGCGCATGACTGTCAAACTCCCAAGCCTCTTATAGTGGACCCGAGGAGAGACACAATACCGTCCAGGGTGGGCGAGGGGCGGAATTTTTATATAAAGGTACAGCTGAGGTTCAAGCTTCATGTCATCATTATGAGAGTGAAAGTTGAGACTGTACTAATGGATAATTTGTTCTGGGGGGGTATGCAGATAAAAAGGAGGAAGAGTCCAGGTATAGAGCCATGAGGAACACCACAATTTACTGGGGCTGGGGGGAGTGGGAATTGCCAATGGTGGAAGACTATATCCTGTTTCAATGATATGACTGAAACCGGGGGAAGAGGAGTTCCTGTGATGCCAAGGTGGTGAGTTAGTGGTAGAAGAGGACTGAACGGAATACTGTGCCCAAGGCTGTGGAGAGATTGATTAGAATGAGTATGCTAATGTTTCCAGAATCCATAGATATGAGATTATTGTTGGTGATTTTAAATACATATTGAAGTCAAGTCTGCCCTTACCTGCCCTGGCAAATCCACAGCCTTTGTACCAGTCTGCAGAGGCATTTGGAGACCAACCCACCAACCTTGCCAACCTCCCGTTGACAGTGTGGTCAGCAGGTAGTTGGCTTTTAAGTGGCCAGGAGGCTTGAGAAAGCGCTACATAGTGATATAGAAATCATAAGCCTGATTGTCTTCCTTACTTTTGTAGGTCATTTAGAGGCATCAATATTAGTTTCACCATTTTTTTCTGACCAGCTGATAACGTCTTGCAGGAGCTTTAACAACTGATTTTAAAACATATACACCTGATAAGAAATAAAAGGTTTTGAATTCACTTCTCTTGGGCTCCGTTCTCAAATCAACATTTGCTTCCCCTATGCAGATGTGGTTACGAAAGCTCTAAGTCTGTTGTAAGTGTTATTAGCCTCTGTAATCAAATTAAAAAATAATAATGACAATAAAAATAATCATACGTGTAAGAAATTACGCTATTTCATGTTAGCCTAACACTATTAGCCAATTTAGTTGCCCATGGCAAATAAATAAGCCATGGGAAAAAGACTGTTAGGCTATAGTCAGTGGCATTTGTCATGCCCTTGTTTGTCTGAAGTATGACCCTTTAACCCACACATGCTCAAGGAACCAGCACGATTAACGGCTATAAATACAAGAATTAAAAGATAGTTGAGACAAGATGAAGCCAAGATGACTTTGTCTTTTATGTCTTTGACCATTACATAATTTTTGTGTTGTTTTTGCACCGCACCACCTGGACAGCTTACAGAGGATTGAGGCAAAATAAAAGCCGGTTTTTAATGATAATAAAGGAAATATATATATATTATATTAGGAGAAGTGGTGCTTCTAAGATTTTTGGTCAAAGTAAGAGCGGTACAGCACAGAACAAGAATCATCATTATACTCTCTACATTGTTTTATTGAAACTGTTCAATGAGCTTGTGAGGTATTGAGCTTTTCTTTCTATTGTTTTATTTCAGCAACAGTTGAATAAAACACAAATAATCTGCCATACAAGTTGATGCAGCAGAAAAGTAAACTACCCAAGCAGTGCCTTTCCTCCTCAGCGGTGCAGTGTGACCTCGTTCATTATGGTTGTTGCACTCTCAATGTCACTCTGACTTGTGCTTGGAGGAGCCAAGCATCCTTAGGAGAGAGATCGTTAATTGAGGTAGAAAAATGGTTGAAGGAGGATTACTTGGTCCCTGCCTGCTGCTAAAAAAGTCACTCAAATGAAAACATCGCTGAGCCCTCATAATTACTTTCTCTGTTACTGGTTGAACAATATTATTGTGTTCAGCAGAATCTCATGCAGCGATAATTAAAGTAGTTTTTGTTTAAGGAGATGAATTTTAAGACGAAGGCATGACTGAAATTAATAAAAGAAGCAACTTTGGTGAGGAGACTCAAACAAATACTGCAAAATCCTCAAGATTAAACACACAACAATAAAATATAAATTAAGCCATATAAGAGATCAGCAACATCAAAACACTTAATCAACAAGAAAGGAAGGAAGAGAGTTAAGTTTTAGTTGTAATTGAGTTTTAAGAGAGCAAAAAGTCATGCATGAGGTTACAAAACAATCTGAGCAGAGTTCAGCAACTGTGTCTTTGCACTCCTGACCTTCCTGCCACCTGTTTATGTTAAAACTTAGTTGTCTGTTTGGGAGACTTTTGGAAAAAATCTGCAACTGCAACTGTCAAAACAAACCTGTTAGGTCTCGTCATGGATTTAAATGTCTATTTGGTGACAAATTCTACTTTCAGTCGGCTCAAACCAAAACACTTTGACTCTCATGGCTCAAACAGTGAGGAAGTAAAATGTGTTTTTCTCTCACAGACAAAAAGTTAAAATAAAATCCAAACTCTCCTAACTGTCTGCATTTTTAACAACCTCATTATATGATATGGAAGTGACATTGCTTTTATTGATGTGACATACAGTTTCTTCATGGAAATGCAATCAGACCAAGACACTAAGGCAGAAGAACTACTGCGTCTGCAGTGCAAAATGATTAATATGATGATTATTACTTCACGGAAATGATAAAGAAATGATTAATAATGTTCTTCCTTGAGCTACGTCACCCTGCTGCAGTCGATGGACTCTCCCAGAGGTCTCTGTACAAACAAGCGGCTGCTGGAAGAGAGTAGGTGAGTTGTGTTTAGTCTCTTTGCTAAAGAAACCAGGCAAAACTAAAAAGATGTTTGGTGGTTAGTACTATGGCTGGGACCCTATATGTACTGTTGATAAAGTTAGGTGCTGTTCTGAGCATTATTAGTGGATATAGAGTGGCATTTTGGTTGAGGTTTGTGAATGGCTTTTGAGACCATATGTATTTGTATTTGTATGTTCTGTGTAATCAATTTCTAAACTTTGATTTGTGACCCGTAATGCAGTCCTGGTTTATCCTGGTGTCTGTAAACACAACTTAATGATAAAATAAGTGAAGAAAATGCCCATAATATGATTTTTATTCTGCAGCATCTGCATTTGTAATGGGTAGTTGGCATTGGTCTGGATTACGTCCATGAATTCATTGTAACATTACAAGTTCTGAAGTTTTTTAAAAAGAGATTGTTATCAGGAAAGAAGTTTAACTTCATTTTTGAAACAAGGAATAACTCAGTCCTACACAACAAACACAGCAGTCTTTCTGATGAAGTCACCAGCTCAGATCTGTTGCTCATACTTTGGAAACCTGTCTGTCAAGTTTCGTTGTGTGCGTTTTCTTCCCTTTTTTTTATTTTTTTTGACACCATGAAATCCTGATGAAATATGCTGATGGATCAAGCTTCCAGTCTCTTTATTTAAAGCAGTGATCTTCACTTACTGAATGGTTAACTCAGCGACATACCAATGGCTATGGATTAAAGATTTTCTCAAGTGTCAGCAGTTCATGTTTATTTACCTGTACGCTCTCTCTCTCTCTCTCTCTCTCTCTCTCTCTAATTTTATTAAACTCAAAAGTTAATAGAAATATGCAGTTACTTGAAAGAAATTCCAACAAAAGCTGATGAATCGGTAACAGCTATGACCACATTAAAAAAAAAATCTTTTCACACAGTATTGGTACCCTTCAACAGCGAGCAGTCTTACTCCTTCAGTGTTTGTCTTCTCGTGACATCATACTCAGGGTGGTAAGTCAAAAAAAATATTTGACTGCATATGATATAACATCAGAGTACAGCGTAAGAAACATTTGAGAACATGGAAAACATTTGCACAAGTAAAATGATTCATTCAAAGGTTTGGAAGTTTAGATTTTTTTCTATCACATTTGCTTGTAAACAATATTCTCCAAAACACCTCAATGTGTTCAGGAGCTCAGGCCTTCACAAAGTCACAACCCTTAAAAGTATTCATGTAAGTGGTCAAAAAAAGAGCTACTTTATACACCCAATAGCAATGGATTGAGCTGCTGTGACAGTAATCTTTGTTTATTTGTAATTTATGATGAGTTTAATGTCCTGTCTGAGTATGAAACAAAATTGTTGTAAAAGAAAAAAAGAAATCCACAGAAAAGAGCTCTTCATGTTTTACATGTCGTAAAAATGTCATTTTCCTTAGCGTTTAACAACATGACTGAATTTTTTAACATCACTTTTGGTTTATTTAGAGACCAAGATACTTCAAATCAATGTTAAAATATCAGCTGACCAGCCACCTCCAAAGAAGCAAACTGTGAGTGAAGTTAAAGGGCACAAGAATCCAAGCAAAAGAGACGTCAACCAAATTGAATAAAACATACACACAGCGTGGTCTTTAACAGCTTTGGAGGGCTGATAAGTGAAAAGAAAATTTCAAATGACTTTGAGTGAGAAAAAACATCTGTATATCCCGTTTAAGGGTAGGTGCATGTGTTGTAGTAGATGATGGTCTATTTGTGCCTGACTGAAGGGAATTGTGCTGCACCCACAGCAATCTTTCTTCCTACAGCCAAACTGTTACATGTAATACCCATACAAATACAATTATAAACTATTTATATACATATTGTTGTCATACATATGTATGTTTCTTAGTTTTCCCTCTATGAGTAGCTGGGCACAAGGAAAGTTTGGATGTTGATGTCTCGAGAAAACACCTTAAATGTCACTGTGATCTCAGTCAATGTCGGGATGTTGAAACACAGCCAAACTAAAATCAAGTTGAGCCCGACAACGTTTAGAGTTTTTAGTATATTCCTCCTTTAGAAAGAAATTATGCACAGAAGTGTTTTTTCTTTCCTTATTCTTAATCATTCATTCATTTATTATTTATTCATCAAAAGCTTTCTGTCATTCGAACTATGATAATGCACAGCTCACTTTTACAAAAGACAAACAACACTCTGCTTAACGACAGCTGAGACTGGGGGGTGTCCGTTTGTATTGTCTGCTATGAAGGATTTCTCTCATTTCTTGCAAAGTTTATAAGTGACAAAAAATAAACTTGGAGAAAGGCAATAAAAATATGGGCCCTATAATCAAGTGTCAGACAGCAATGGTTGCAAACAATACTCTTTGATTATTTTCTGTTTTGACTAAGACCCAGGTGCTCCCATGTGATGCTGGACCTGGGAACAGTCAGTTACTTCAGATTCTGCTCCTGTAATGTCATATAAACTTCACTTTTCATTTACTGATGATACTACACAATTATTTAAAGTCAACTGATTTAGTTATACAGTCAGCTTAGTTATTAACTCATCAACGTACAGTGAATGAAACTTGTCTGAAAGGGCTTTCAATTCTTAAATTCAACAAGTAACTTCCCTTCAATGTCAGACTAAACTAATGAACTTTTCATCCCAGACAGATTTGTCTTGTAAGAAGGGACAGTTAAATGAAAGAAAAAAACAACCTTTCAACCACATTAATATCTAAATTACAAAAATAAGTCATTGTATCTTGATCACATGTTTACAATCTCATTGTTTTGCATTTAAAAACTGTTTTTTAGTCTATCTGACAATCAAAATATGAGTGAGCAATTTTTACCAGTGTCTTGATTTGACAATCAAATGGGTTTTTCCATTAAGCACACACTGAACTCAAAGTTCAAAAACACCCTGGATAAATACAGGACAACTCTGTAAATAGTGTAGTGTGTAAATATGGTTACATGTTTTTGGCAACAAATTGACAGGAGATGTTTTCTTTTTCTTCACTTTACAAGAAAATCAGGAGCTTTTCAATCTAACTGTGAACTTGAATCATGAAAGTGAATTCCATCAACAGCTTTGTTTTGAGGTGTACTGAACTGAATGTCTGTATATTAATTAAAACACCTGTGACAAGCTTTTTTTTTTTAGCAAAATAAATGAAAATCAATGACCATAAGAATTTCCTAAACTATTTTATTTTTAGCATAAATATAAGGGCACCTCCATTTTTCTGAATGAATGGGAAATGACTTAAAAAGATGTATGTAATAGAGGCCCTAGATAGCTTCCCTGAGGTATCCCACAGCTAATAGTTTTAAGATTAAATCCATCAGAGTCTTTTTGTCAGGTTTCCGCCTAGCCAAATTGGTGTCCTCATAAAAATGTAAAATTCCAGTTAATGTAATAAAATGTAATTAATATGAATTTTATGGATTTGTACCGGGGACAATAGTTAGCTCATTTGCCATCAGATTAACCTCAATGAGACAATTACAGAAAGACTACAAACAAAATTACATTTAAATTTATTCTTTGTGAACTTCAAGGTAAATATGACAAAACATCATGCATCACAGAAAAGATTTTACATTTCAAATGAAACACATTATGGGCTCTATTTTCATGTACCCCAGTGAGGCGGCGGAAGGTGGCGGACCCCGCGCAGTTGTATTTTCGTCTAGTGGAGCCCGGCATACAGCCAGTTTGCTATTTTCATGTACTGAGGCGCACGGAGGCGAACCGAGATCCGCCAAGCTGGGCGTGGTGGCGTGGCAGGAGGAGGTGTCGACAGAGTCAGCGGGCGCAGTGACATTTTCGTGCTCGCCACCGGCGTGTAAAGTGCGCTGAAAGCTCGCCGATTCAAACCTGGTCAGCGCAGGCGGAGTGCACCTGGTCTAGTGGTATTTTGGTAGATCGGCGGCGTATCGGCATACGTTACCGAAAGAGAAAGAGCCAGGCCATGGAGCGCGTTGCGTCATTTACGCACAGATGGTTCCAATTTTAATGCCATTTTTGGAGTTAATTTTGTGATCTGTGCACACAACCCACCTTTGTCACGTGAGGTTTGAATATATGCAACTTTATGTGAGTGTCTTTATTTGTGGAAAAGGGTGTTTGTCTTACTAGTGGGTCCAACATTACACACACCAAATCTGTCTGTGCTCATATGAGAGAGTGTGGAGGACGCCCTCTGCAGCGTTTACAGCAACACTTGTTGAGGGGCTGCCTTCTGTCACCATCGTGTGGCATTACTGTCTTCAGACATCTCTTGATCTCGATGACTACTTCACGAAAATAGTAATACGCCTCGCCGGTGGCGGATTTAAAGGCAAGGAGAGGAGCTTATGTGATTGGTGAAAACAGGTCTCGGCTGTGTTAAATCCACTCCACGCCCTCGCTACGACTTACGCCGCTGGGAGGAGCTGAGTTAGGGAGGGGGGATACTTACGCCGAGCTGCGCCGCTCACCTAAATACCAAATTGTACTTGGGAACGCCTGTCGGCGCGGCGGACCTGACTTACGCCGCACCTGTGGCACATCTCCAGCGAGGCACAAAAATAGAGCCCTATATGTGCATAACAATGTTTGCTTCACGTGGTTTGTTTTTCAAACATCAAAGCAATTACAAGGTAGTAACCAGACAAACTGTACAAACATCCAAAACAAATTTGTTTGATGTTTGGATCAATAATGTGCACATTGTATCTGTTTTATGTTGCTGTTTTCACAGCATTTTTCTTTTATACATATTGTTAAATTGTTGTAAAACTGAAGTCTTACCTTTACATTCAGTTAGTTTGTTTAGTCTTGTGTTTTAAGGACAATTTGGCTTTAATAATTTAAAGAAAGCTTTGATTATTACTGAATAGTTCTCGACTTTATCCACAGGACTCTTTATTGTTATTCCAAGAGCAAACACCAGGAAGGCCATGAATGGCTGCCAGACAGAAACGTCCCTGATAAGGTTGCTGACTGAGACGTTGAACACCTGCATTTTGTACTTTATTTTCTCACTCCATCAACGCCTTGTTTAGACCTGTTGAGAATGAATGTTTTTGAGAGACATGTTTCCTAAGCTGTGTCCAATAAAAGTGACTTGATATGCTCCAAGGTCAAATGACCTATATTTCTGTGTAGTGACATTCAAATGTTCCGGTTTGTGTTTACTCTGGCTTAATCCCAGTAGGCTCTAGAGTGACAAAACCAACAAGCAAATAATACCTACCCAGAGCAAATATTTGATACGAATTCACACAAAAGCACCGTTCTGCCCATGTTACTTGGTGTATGAAGCCAAATATTACTCTTACATTTGAGTTGAAAATGGGCAAAGATAAATTCAGGAATGTGTGGGAAGACAGAGGAAAAAAAACAAGGTTTCTACAAGCCAAGGTTGAGACATTAGTCCTTGCCCTGCTGAAAAACTGTGAAATCAGTGAAATTTCAAGGTTCTCTTTTTAGACTGGGGAATCTAAATGATCTCTTGTGGAAACTAAAAATGTAGATCACTTTCTCACACTACTTACAGAATAACGATGAACTCAATTTTTCAAATTTGGGTGAACTCTTTTTTTAGCAACATGTTTGATAGTTACAGTTTGGGGGCATTTTCTTTTTCTTCAGACATGAAAGCTGAAGAGGGACAGGAAATGTTTGGAGTCAAACGCTGGAAATGTCCTGCAGCAAAAAGTTGAGAGTCAAACCAGGACCCTCTGCTATAAGGACCTCAGCCCTTGAGGGTGGGGTGTGTACTTTACCAGCCCAGCCAGACCTGTGAGCTGACCAGGGTGTCTGAATCTCTCTGACTGCCTGTAGATATGGTTCTGCAAACCATTCTGGCATGTGCTTTTGTCTCACTTCAAAATGTCTCACAACACTTAACATAAGTCCATATATATAAATATCTTATGTATATATCAAGATACCAAAGGCTTAAATGCTTAAAATCATAATGTAAGAGGTAATAAATAGTCTGCTGGTATTTGTTTGAAAGAGAATCCTCACAAAGTCAGACAAGACACCAACACAAAGCATCATTCCTCTTATTACCCAGCTACCAGCTGCATACACAAACAAGCTAACACCAAATATGATCTAAAGATGGTTTCATTTATTAGAAATGGTTAACAATACAGTTAAAAATGGATCCCTTGTTTTCAATGAGCAGGTAGTGCCCCATGGCAATACTATTCTTCTCAGCTCAAACAGGCTGAAATAACATTACACTTAAAGCTCCACTTTTCTTGTTGTCTACATGTTCATATGGCATTTTTCTGATGCTACAGGACATATCATGAGAAAAGTAAGTGCAAAATTGCTTTTCTCAACATGTGAACCTCTCACAGACCCAAATGGCAGGTTTAGACACAGTGAGATTTCCTATGTCGCAACTGCAAGCTCCGCCCCCGGAGCCCCGCTATGCAGGCCAGACTTGAAGAGTAGAGAGGACGATTATGGAATAAGTGTGTACAGTAGCAGATTGCAAAAGCTAATTATGATATTAACTTTCATTATGTCCCCAAAGACATTAGTTTTTGAGAGCTGAATACTTCATATGTTACCTGCCACTTCTACTACACAGGCAATGTTAAGCTGCAAGGTAGCATTGGGAAGAGTGTGCAGATCAGCGCTGTCTCTTTTACTACCTTTTTTTTACTACCTGAAGTGTCATCAGTGGTCTTTAAATTGCGATTATGAAATTTTTAGCCACAATCACGTTACCTGTGTTAAGATTTTCATTTTTCCACTTCTCTGTTGGTCTTTTCTTCTAACTCAAACAGAACTGTAACACTGCCAAGGCCCTTAATGTGTTACGGTTTGTGGTTGCTTTATATCTGTTTTCTTTGGTCAACATCTCTGTGACTCAGCTCCTTGTTTAAACATCCCTTGCAAATTTCCGTACTGTTTTATCACTCCTGGTAATCTTCTGTTGACAGGCCAGCCATCAACCTCTCAGTATAAGATTTATGCCCTCCAAATTGAATTCAGACCTGCTCCATGTTGTCCACTGTTGCTATTGGAAACTAAAGCTTTTGTCAGACTGTCAACAGGAGCAGGTGAAATCATAAACCATATTGATGTGCTCTAATTTCTTTACAAGGATTGAGGTGAATAGTTAGAAAGCCTGATGTACACTGCTGAAAATGAGTGAAAATACAGTATAAATAAACAATATAAAACTACATTTAAAACTTTAAATACTTGAGAGCTGAAAAGCAGGATTTTTATATCTTTTTATATCTATCTATATATTATTGACTATTAAAATAAATGGAGCTACTATAACATATAATAACTAGCAATTGGACAAACAGGCCAGGCAGGATTTGAGTTTGGATGTGAATGTGAATTAAAAGGGTGAATACACCGTACTGTTGTTGGGTGACAAGCCAAAGCTTTCTCCCTTGGGTGAAATTTTAATATGCCGTAACATCAAAAGACCATGTGCTGACTTATAATACGTGTGTGTGTGTGTGTGTGTGTGTGTGTGTGTGTGTGTGTGTGTGTGTGTGTGTGTGTGTGTGTGTGTGTGTGTGTGTGTGTGTGTGTGTGTGTGTGTGTGTGTGTGTGTGTGTGTGTGTGTGTGTGTGTGTGTGTTTGTGTGTGTGTGTGTGTGTGTGTGTGTGTGCGTAAATAATCATTCAAACATCAGTTGATGTGTTTTTTAAAACAACTATTTGAGTCGTTGAGATCAGAGCTATGAAAAATAGTTTTAAAAGGTTTAACATACATGACATGCATTTTTATGTTTTCCGTGTCTTTTCATTCAAAACATTTAACAGGCAGTAGGGGGAATTTTTCATTTACTTTTTTCGGCACAATTTTATTCCCTTAATTGAAAGTGAATCTATTCGTTACTGCACTAAAATGACACTATGATCTAAGGTGCTTTTTATTCCTTTATTTCATTCAAACTCAAATTTATTTTTTTAATCTCCTAAAATCTCCTAAAAGTAAGCCTTCGGAAAATAGCATTGATTGGTGAAAGAGGGGCCTTTGAAAAGCAGCCTATTTTGTTCTTGTGGTTGTGAGTGAAGTCAGTGGTATTTCTGATACATGCAACACAGAAAAAAGAGAAAACTTGTCGAAAGACTCCATGGCAACTCAAGACAGCAACAAATCCTAATTGTCTTCCTCATTTTAACTGCTACATTAACTGCTAAACAATATAACTTCAAGTGAACCAATATACACATTCACAACATTTCCAAAGATAGAAAAAAGCACAATAATTAAAGCTCAGCTGTGTTGTGACCAGACATGGAGACAAAGTGTTTCCTCGCTTTTGAAGGATTCCTCCAGCGATGCAAGGCCTTGACATTTTAAGGGAGGGCTGCAGGACACATGCTAGCATACTTTAGGAGACAAACAGCCCCGGCACTAAGGCCATACTCTGCTAGAAAGAGCTCATCAAGAACGACGGCTGTGTCAGAATGACAGAAGGCAGCCTCCCACACTGAGTCACTGTCTCCCCAGCTGGCAAGGAGCAAACGGTCAGATAACAAAGGTTAAAAAAGAAAACCTACCCTGAAACACAAATAAAAATCAGTCCTGAACCATATGAGGAAAAACAACCCTCAAATTTATCGTAAAGATCAGCGGTAAATAAGAATCGCAAGAGCAGAAAATAACCCAGATTTCAAGACAAGTCACGGCTGTCCGAATGTTGCCCAGGTTTTCATTAATCAAACATTAAAGTGTCTTTTAACTGTCTGGGATAATGCATACTTTGTCACAGCTGTTTGGGATAAACAGTTTGAACTTTTATAAAACACACCAAAAAGAAATTACCATTCCCGATGACTTAAGATGTTTAACAAGGTCTTGGTGCCACATCCTCTAAAGAGGGCAGTTGCTGTTTCTGCTCTAAGATATAACTGTTTCAACTAGTCAGCACCATCATTGGGTGCTGTATCCCAAAATGACTTTTAACCTGTGGTGACATAAATGCGAAGGAATCTTAATAATCTTGAATTATGATTTGATAATTGAAGCAACATCAACAACAACATCCCAGCTTTGAGTGAGTCTATGTGGCTCAGATGTGTTCAAATCAGAATTAAGATTATGTACTTTGATTTGAAAGGAGTGAGATGCGGGGTCATGTGGACCGTGATGTTTGGGAAACAAAGAGGCACTGTACACCAATATGTTGACAGCTGTGGGCTAAAAAGAAAGACCATGATTGTTCAGTCAGGGTTGCAGGGCAGCTACATTTAAGTCAGCCTCTTTCTGGCACTCAGGCGAGAGATAAAGTGTCATAACAGCTGTAGATTTGTTAGGCATAAACATGTTTTTGTCAAGATGGAATGAAGGAGCTACTTAAAAAAACTAATTTACATGGTGAATTATGGCGGTTAATAAAGAGGGCTAAATATAAACTTACTGTGCTGACATTATGTGGTCACTAACATTGGGGTTGGTTATTTGATAGATCTAATTTTAAAATTGACAGCACTGACGCACACATGCATTTCTACAATTGACGTAAAACTTCAGAACCCTCATAAATAAACATACTGCATCAGTTTGTTATGAAACACTGAGGCAAATGATAAAAGGAGGTCAACAGCAGCACTGCAAGAAGGAGGTTTAACATGGCATATTAAAAGGCAGCTCTATGTCATTGCACTAAAGTCTATAGGAGAGTTGCACGAATACAGAAATCTTGCTTACGTGAATATTTTCTATCTCCGCCTCAGATCATGATTTGAAAGTTCTGAATGGTTTGTTTCCCATAATGCAACTCAAAAATGTGTTTCATTTCAGTCTCCAGAAGCAACTACAGAACGCAACCCTGAGGAAGTTGCTCAGATACATTATCAGTGAATCTCTTGACCACTACAGCTCCCCCTACAGGATCATAAAAAAGGTACAAGGAAAAGAGCTTGATCATTTTATTCTTATCATGTTCTTTTTTTTTTTAATTATTTATCATGATTTGTCTGTTATGTTAGTACCTTTATCATGAGGTGCTTATTAAGAGATGGCTTATAAGAGCTGTACTCAACCCCTCTCATTCATCTTTTCTTCACAACTTTAACAACACTGCTTGACACACATAAAATGTCTCGTGCAAAAGTGATGAACAACTTTTTTTTAACTTTATTTCTTTTCCAGCTTTGATTGTAAAAAGAATTGAAGTAAAATATAAGATAAACAATTTTCTGTAGCGACTCATGGGTCAGTTTTTCACATGACCAGCAAGGATTCAATGATTCTTAGTTTTTTGTTTTTTTTTTGTAAAAAAGGGTTCACTCTCAAGGCAACAGGATGAAGGACTGTACTGAACCTCTCTGAAATGAACAGGCTGATATTCAGGCTCGTGAAGGTAGATAGCCAGGACCAGTTTTTGGCTAAAGTAGAAGTGCATGACTGTGACAACATCACAAAGGGAAGCACTGGAGAGGTTATTAATGTTCAAGGATACATGCAGGAAATCAAATAAGGTGTGTAGGCAAGTGGAGATGAGTCAATGATGTTAACAGGTGCGCAATGTATGTGTTGGTGACAAGGAAGTGGGTGAATGTTGCCCTCCAGTGGACAGGTGGAGCAGAAAATGAAGGTATAGTGGGGTGGCTGATGGACGATGGAAAAACCTGTGTGGTGAGGATTAATGAACTCATTTTACTCTCATTTTTTCTCTTTTTTTTTGAAAAGAAAAAGAGGATATGTTAGCCTTGGGGTCATTGAATACACCAAATAAGGGCCTTTCAAGCATTTTGGTCCCCTTCCTGTTTGTTGCTGAAAAAGAGCTTTAAGCCTAAAGGCTTGGAAAACTATCAAGTAGGAACTAGTTTAAGAAATGACTCAAAGTCTAAGGTCAAGGCACTAATATGACACTCTATGGATGTCATTACAAGTTGTGTGCAAACAGAGTAATCGTTTCTAATGGCTGTTTTGTAAGTCTTTATATAAAAATCATAATGCCTCTCTGTGCCGGATTTTAACTCCTCCTCTGGCTACACTTTTTTTCCCTCTCAGAACTCTAAAAGATCCACTGTGAGAATCATTAATTACCAACTCACTCATTTCATGGTTGGGTTGGACTGACGTCTAATGGTTTCCAATAGCTCCAGACTGGCAAATCCTACAAAGCTGCTTGAGCACTGATATCGATTTACAAATTATGAACACACCATGAGAGTAATCTTCATTACAGAGGTTTTGTTCAGAATGCAAGCTTAAAACAAAATAAAGGTCTGTTTTTATTTGTCCCTTGTAGCCATGAACAAGTTTAAAGGGGTGGGGGGTATTGTGCACTTTTTTCAGACTCATCAATATTTCATCTCTGATACCTCTTTGATAGCTTTATGTGATTTTCAGAACAAAAAAGGCTCAAATTTCTCACAGTGGTGTATTGAAATATCATTATTTCAGCCAAGTATTTCAGTAAATCTTGCACATCAACTAAAGTCTCACATTTTCACGCATTTATCCAAGATTTGAGTTTACATCTGTTTTGTAAGATTTTCACAACAAACGTTTACCTCATGATTGGAAACTTTGCACACATGTAGTATGGACACCAAACTTTGTAACTTTGCAGTTTGTGTTGTGAATGTGGAAAAGCATAATCCCCAATCCTACCGGGATGTGTCACTTTACCTGAATACCTCTTTAGTATAGTTAACCTCTGTGGTCCCTTTTACTCTTCAAAACTCTATGTTTAGTTTAAAAGTTAAAAAATAAAATAAGATAGAAAATAAAAATATGGATGGTGGCTTATTCTTGCTGCATTTTTTCTTTAAAGGGATTTTAGGTTTTGGATAATTTCTCTTCTTATTAAAACACTAAGCTTAGAGGAAAAAAGCAGCAAGAAAAACTGTTTTTTCCTATTTGACCTCGGAGTAAAAAAAACATTGTTAATTATTGTCAATAACGCTTTTATTTAATCCTAGTTTGCATGCTTAACTTCACAGCACTGCAGTGTGTATAATTTGTAAAGGGCCTCCTGACTATAGTTTGAGCAGACAGCCATGAAGCTGTCACGCACACTAGAATAACTACAACCATAAAAATACTTTTTTAGAGCTCACAAGAGCAATGCAGCTCACACATGAGGCCCTTTAGGATTTGACAGGCTGCAGTATTGTTTAAGCTTATGTTCTGTGTTGGTGCTCTGCTGCTTGATCAACAATCACAACCCGACCAAGAGGAGTTGAAACTCTTTGCCCTCTTTGCTAAAAAGCCCGGGGAGCTACTGGCCGTGGAGTTTGGTTTGGCTTCTTTGGTGCAGAATAAAGCGGCTCAAAAGACAGAAAAGTCCACCAGCTGTGCTCTGACACTGATATTTAGGTCCTGATGAACTCTTGGGAGACATTCAAGTGCTTTGACGCCAAGATAAGGGGCTGGGCTGTGAGTTTGTATCCAAACTGGATGTCTGACAAGACATTGAAATTGAATGTGGGAAAAAAATGATGAGCACTAGTCCAGTCAGATTCAAGAGAGCAGATCTCCTCACACACACTCTCTTTTGGAAGTGAACATCGCTCAAGTTGTATTGTATAAATCTCTAACCAATGGCTTGATTCTACACCCTCAGATTTAACAGCGCCTCCAACTGTGCTCTGGCAAAGTCACAGGTCAGTGCCCCCTGCTCTGGTATTGCAGGTCAGGGTTTTTAGAGTAACGTGGACAGAAATGTTCAAGTTCAGACAGCAAGACAAGCTGCATGTGATTAATAAAGCTAAGAGTCATATCAGTTAGGTATTGATATCCAGGTCACAGCCTTTCTTACACTCACAACTGTAAGGTCTCTACCGCAGGGGTGCACTTGGAGTTGCAAATAGTGCTGGCAAAGGTTGGCTTTGGAAAACACTGAAGGATAGTGAAACTAGTGTGACCTGTTGTATCTCCAATGTTGGCAGTATCCGGATATTGACCCGAGGCTTATGCATGGACTCAGACCTCTGACTCTTTCTTCACAATCACTGAGTTGACAATGCTATACGCTCACGTTATTGCATCTACTTTTGAGAGCTTTTATAGTCCAAAGTTACTGTTGGCAGCAGGTGCAAGGATCATGCAGTGGAGCTGAATGGTGGATACACTACAGGTTTAAGGAGCAGTCATTGAAAGCTGTGGGTCCTACCGCGGATTGAACAGAGCTGTTGCCAATGAAGGATAAAAGACAAAATAGCAGACCAAGTGCTGTCCAGAAGGAAAATGAGAAAGAACATGTCCTTTCCCATAAGCTTTGTCCTATGGTAGTGCTATGGTAGAAATGAATAATCACTCGTGCCATGGACCAGGTGAGCATGGTAATGTACTGGGGGCAGCATCTTACCTTTGTAAAATAGCACTCACAGTTTTATCCCCTGGTCTAAGAAACCTTATGCGCTGTGGATTATGATCAGTAAACATACTCAAAACTTCACAACCATGTAATAGACTGGGATATAAATTACAGCCTCTATCCTTGGTTGAGATATGTTTTGTACTTTTGTACTCACAGCTTTAAGTTCAAACTCTCTTTTTTGGCAAAAACCTCATGAGAAAATCATCAATCATAAAACAGTTAATGTGACAGGTTGAAGGTTACATGTCAGACAGGACTATCAGTTTCACATTGTACCTTGTTGTAATGGGCTACCAGACCCACTCTCTTGTTTTTGACTCTGTATGAATGTTGGGTCCAAAATATGTCAGTTGGGTCTAAAAATCCTAGAAATTACGTCCTGGATCTTCAGCTCCGTGGAAGTGGAAGCAACAGGTACAAGCCTGTGATCGTCCTCATTTCTGTTACTTGATGATTTCCGGGATGCCAGGTAATCAGCCTACACAAAAACGTTGTAAACTTACAGACATGTAAATTTTTATTTTGTGTCTGTGATGTTACCTGAAGAAAAATGTGTTTTTTTGCTATAAACTGTTGAAAGAGTTTCTGGCTCATTCAGATGATGTATGAGCAAGTGCCATGACAAGACCTCTTGCTTAGATAATAAGCATTTGGTCAAATAATTTCCTTTGTTGACAATGGTATAGCTGTACTGAAAGAGCATTTGTAACTTAATGTGAAAAAGCTTTAAAATTTTACTTCCGTATTTTCTCTATTTGAAAGTGCAACACTTACAACTTCATGTAAAAAGCTAGCTTGGAACTACAGCTATGATTGGTGCTTAATTTTGGGCCTGGTCAGGAAAAAAGTTTGACCTTATAAACTTACTCACTACATAGGTTTCTAACACCTGCTTTTACTAATAATGGAGGGTACAGTGACAGAGGACAAATTAAACATAATATTGATGTAAAGGTTATCTAAATGGCAATTGAATAGGAAGTAAATTCTGATCAGAGAACTATTTATGATTATGTAAATTGCATAAACCTTGCTTTTATAAAAAATGCATTCGTCTTTTTTTTTCTCCAAGCATCCTACTTGGTTGGCAAGAATATTTTGGAAGAATTGCAATGGGCAATCTCTGCCTTCAGCTGTTGTGGCTAAGTTGAGAACGGAGGGAGAGAGAGAGACAGGGAGAAAGATAGAGTGACATGGAGTCAGGGATAGTTCAGAGACAGATAGAGAAAAAGAGAGAGGGAGGAGATAGAGACAAGGAGAAAATGACTGAGCAGCAAGTAAATAGTTTTCCAGATTAACCATGTTTAATTTCTTAACAATGTAAACATGGAATAAAGAATAAATTACAATGTTTATCTGAAAATTTGGGGTATTTTGTTAAAAGTACAAAGGACTAACACTCAATCTATATGCTTGAAATTTTCAAGCTATAGGCTATGGTAAATCACATGGAATTTAAAATCAGTTTTGTGGAGGGTTAGAAACCAATGAAGACGGCAGAGAAAGTGTGATATGATCCCTTTTTCTCTTCCCCGTCAGGAGGTGAGCAGAAGCACTTTGAATGAGCTGCTGGTGCTTTGTTTTAAAAGACTTACAATAATCAAGATGAGGTTTGGTAAAAGTCTGTATCACCCTCTCCAAATCTTTAGGAGGCCTATACTTTTTGTATCAGCAGAAGGGGCAGCTCACTATCAACAGAGGATGACACTATCTACAGATGTCGCCTTGAAACTACATATTTCTGCATTAGCAAAGAACAAACATACACTTATTTGTTATTAGTTTGAAGCTGCCAAAAATAAACCTTTTGGGAGATAAAGATGAAAAAGATGAGAGTGGCTGAAGTCAATGTGTTTTAACTAGGCCCCAGGGACTCACTACATTAAAACCTGTCAATATCACTTGATGCTTATCAAACATATCAGTGGATCTTTGAGTCCTCCGGGCGAGTCCATCGACTGCAGCGGAGTGACACATCTTAAGGAAGAACATTTATGATCATTTCCTAATGGAAATGCAATCAGACCGAGACGCTAAGGCAGAAGAACTACCGTGTCTGCAGTACAAAATGATTGATGTGATGATTATTACTTCAAGAGAATAATTAAGAAATGATCATAAATGTTCCTCCTTGAGCTGCGTTCGCCTGCTGCAGTTGATGGACTCGCCCGGAGGTCTCTGTACAAACAAGCAGCTGCTGGAAGAGAGTAGGTGAGTTGTGTTTGGTCTCTTTGCTAAAGAAATCTGGGAAAGTTAAAAAGATGTTTGGTGGCTAGTGCTATGGCTGGGACCCTATATGTACTGTTGATGAAGTTAGGTGCTGTTCTGAGCATTATTTGTGGCTATAGAGTGGCTTTTTGGTTGAGCGCATGGCTCTGTGTATTGCTATAGTGCGGTTGTTACTAAAGTTGGAATAACTAGAGAAGCAAGCAGTCTGCAACATTCATCTCTCGACGGGGTGTCATTACGGTGTGTTTGACTCCAACTTATTTTTACGCCGGAATATCCCTTTAAACACTAATGTCTTTGGGGGCATGATGAAAGCTGATATCATAATTAGCTTTCTTGAGAGGATTGCAATTTACATTTGTTCCGCTATCATCCTCTCTACTTCTGGAGGTCTGGCCTGCAGACCAGGCGCTGGGGGCGGAGCTTGTGGCCCGCCCATGGACTTGTGAGGTGTGAAGAATCCAACTGTGTCTGAACCTGCTGTTTGGGTCTGCCAGAGGTTCACAGAAATCTGAATGCAGAGATCCAATTTTGCACTTAGTTTTCTCATGATATGTCCTCCAATACAGACAAATAGAAAAGAATATACAGACAAAAAAACATGACAAAAACTGGACAAAAACTTCATCAAGTTAAGTGATTTGTGAGTTTTCATTGAAAGGTGTTACCAAGGAGACAATTTCAATGTGTCCCTGAAAGATGAAGTTGATGTCAGAGCATATCAACCATTTTGGTGATATATGCTCACAATTGTACCTGTGCCTTTACAAATATATTTTGAATCATACATACCAGTGCTAATCGCTGTTGTGGTGTGTCTTTCTATTTCTCTATAAAACTTTGTATTAACAGATACTAGTGTTAATCCGTAATGCAGGGTTTCTGTGATTAATTGAATCACAAGGCAGAATCGGGGCCTCAGCCTTATTTCTGTGTCATCCCCGGCACCGAATCTAAGTGTGATGGCATCTCTGTGAAGACCATCATTGTCCAAGGACAACACTTGGTGTATTATTCATGTTTTAATGCAGCTATGGTATTACAGAGCAACACCAGGCTCCTTGATCAAATGCGCTGTTTTAATTTTACATTTGCATCCTTTTTTTTTCTTTTTACATCTTATGCAGATTCACTTTGTCTGCTGCATCCCCCCTCTCTCTCACCCTTGTGTCTTGGTTACAGTGTGTAAGTTCACGATTAAAAAGCCCTGGCATGCACAAGTGTTAGAGGAAAATACATAATGCACATAAAATAATTACAAAAACAAGTAAAAACACAGAAGCCACAAGTAGAGTGATAAATAGGTAAGAGTTAAGAACAGGCAACTGTCAGGAGTCAGGTAATGAATACAGCTTGACAGATAAAGTAAATAAATATATATATGACCTGAGATGATGTTGGAAAAAAAGCCTTTTGATGACAGTCACAATGTAACATTGGTTTGAATTAGTAGTGCCTCTAGTCCAGTGTCTATTTTCAATAAAAGAATCCTAAATGTGTATATTGTGGTGCTTTTATTTTTCAGTGGGTGCTCCCAATTTTTTTCTGGTGCTGCAAAGTCCAAGAGTTAACCTAGAGCCAGTTTTTGTACAGTTTCCAATACACCCATATATAAATGTGTTTGATAAATGAGCCAACGTGAGGAAAACTAAAAGCAAAAATTCAGTCAAAGTCACTGACACAAAGAAAGAAAAAACATTTTTTAACCAAGAATAAAATAAGCCTCAAAGTCAAGGTGGAGAATTTGTTTCCTTCAGCAGCTTAATAAAACAACTGAAAAGAAAAAAAAAACATCTTAATGAGGGTTTGTGAAAGATTACTGAGAAGTTAAAAGTAATATAATCCAGAGTTTATGGGGCTGAGCACATACACTCTTGAATGCACAAAATCAGATTCATAAATTGAGAGTGTGAGAAGACTTTTTAAAATGTTTGCTTTCCTGATGGCTCTGTCAAACATTTCCAGATGTCGGCCAGAAAATGTGTTGTATATTACTGAAAGTTAAAGATCCCTGTTTGAAATTTATTCCCAGTGCTGACTAACTCCTCTGAATGAAAATAAAATCTGCTTTAAATTGACATTCCCTTTTGGAAAAGAGGGCTTTTGACTGTGTCAGTGCCAACAGACATGTAGCTGGTATCAGGTGTATCTGAGTTGTTTTAGTAACTGAACAAAAACTGACATTTTGTCCGCAGGTAAACTTTGTAGTATTGAGGGGATAGCTCTGGAAAATTATTCACTCTGGTAATCGTTTATCAGTTTGTCTTGAAAAAGCAAACAAATGTGTGGGCAGATATGAGAAAAAGAGGCTGGTGCCAAGAAAATAAAGCAAATTGAGCAAGAGAGTTTCTAAGTTCAACAAAACACAAACAAGTAAAAAAAAAAAAAGGAGGAAAAAAAAACTTATTACATAAAGAATAAGCTGTGCCCCAAGACATTGCACGTTAACATTAAATGGAGAGTCACATGTCACTTTCCCCAAGCTTCTGTCAATGACAAGTTACAACTAAATCATTTAGTGCCCTGCTTTCCATGAAGAGGGGAGTTGAGGGACCTTAAAGTCCTTTACGGATTTCGCGTTAAATCAAAGAGAGCCTGAGCGACTCTGAAGATCTCCGTTTAGGAGGAGTTTTGTGACTCCTGCAGCTTCTCCAGGACCTTCAGCAAACACGGTTTCCATTGCCTCAGAGTTGGGTTGAGCAGAAACAACAACTGGGACCTGTAGAGACTTCTGCCGTGCAAAGTTTCAGACCTCGTGGCCAAGCAAACACTTTCTGGGAGATGAGCCAGACTGACCGGCAGTTATCTTGTAACAGAGTTTGGTTAGGGGGGGAGAAAAGAAAGGCAGGCGACTGTGCGCGCGCTCCCAGTATGGCACAAAAAACGGAGGAAAGTGGGGTTCCTTTCGTCAAAAACTCGACGGGAAACGGCGCCGACTGGCTGAAACAATCCCACAATGCGGACCAAAGCGTATACGGATCCGGATACGTTAACCCGTTAGCCTGTGACATGGAGAAACCTTGCTGTCAGACAGCTGCTGCTCCTCAGGAGGAGTTGTCAAACGCTGACTGCCGAGTGGGCGACAATTGCTCTTTTCCTGCCTGCGCCACAATCTCAGAAACAGCCAGAGAGCTGTGCAAAGCTGTGTCCGTGTCGCTGGGACTGACCATGGAGCCCACCGACACGAGCGAACTGGACGCCGCTCTGCCCCCGTGCGCAACAAGTGACCACATAAGAGGAGAGTATTTACTGAGTGGAGCCGTGCCCCCACTGAGCTGTCCGCGCGCCCAGGCTGCTGACAGCGAGCGGGATGAGCTGCGCGGACCCAAGCAACTGGTGGACATGTTCAAAAGTTCAGAGACTGCCCCGCGACTGCAACACCTCACCTCCACTCAGACGTGCGCGGACGACCAAAACTTCACGCTGTGCAACAGTAGTGACATAACTTCAGACGAGATGGATCACCTGGACTCAGCGCGTGCTGCCTCTTGCCCTTACGCCCAGTCTACGCCAGCTAACTTGGCACACTTATCCACAGATAGGCCGTGCCGGGTGTACAAACCCCCCGATGAAGCGAGACACTTCGGGGGAGCCATGGAGACCAAATTCAGTGGATATCAGCCGGAACAATTCAGCGTCAGAATCAAGTCTGAGGACGGCGAACCTGCTGGGGCGTTGTGGGGAAGTCATTACACTTTTAATGAGAAGTACAACCATCAGGACTGGGGTCCAAGGCAGTGCATGGATGCAGAGAGCACGGGGACAAACGCACCGTTTTTATGTAATCCATATGAGAGAAGCATGGTGCGTCCGGAGCAGTGGTACCCGGGCGGGATGCTGAGGCCGCCCTATCCCAACTCCACTTACGTGAAGAGCGAGGTGGGCGAGTGGCTGGATGTCGCCTACAGTGACACTAGGTAAATTAATACTAATAATACTACTACTACTAATAATAATTCCAAAAATGTCCTTTAGGATCACAAAAGGTTGTGTTTCATTTTTTCTCACACATAGATTGAACAAAAACACTCAGACCTGTTTATGCTTTTCTGTCCACACTGTGACCCTAATCCTAATCTGACCACAGACAGTGTCAAGAGTCTGGCCCCTGTGTTTTTCTGCTGTCTGCTTGGGAATAGAAGCAACAAAATGCAACCTGAACTTCAATCATCGAAAAAGATGAATTTCATTCTTCTTCTTTTTTATTTATTTCTCAGAGTTTAAGGTCTTTCTTTAAAAACAGCTGCAGCATTTATTGTTTGCTTGTTTTTATTAGTCGCATAAATGTCAAACTCAACAGATGAAAAAAAAAGTCACAGTCTCCTGCAGACAGGAGTGTTTTTTAAGGAGATTAACAGACCATCTTTAATAATCACACTGAGAACTTTCACTCAACTAAAGCAAGTTTTTAATGTCGTATTCAAATGATTTAAGAACATTTTGAGAAGCTTCCATCCAAAATATTTGAGTCACATCTGCAACCCAGAACTGCTTTAACAGTCTTCAAATTAAAATGAAGTTTTAAAGATTGTATGAAATGTGGAATAAATAAAAACAGTTCATTTTATTGTTGGATGTTATGTTCTCTAATGGTCCTTTAATTAAAAACAAAAAAAGTCTTTAGTTTTGCTGTGATGTCTGGGACACCAGCTTCTAACATCAATGTGACCGCCAACAGGAGTGTGATATTGAACATGAAGATTAAGATAAAAAAAGGAGATAAGAACAAAGACTGTGAGCAACTGAGAAGTTTTCTGATAAATCAGTTTTATTTTAAGCCTACATCCGTTTCTATTCCAGAAATGTATTTATGTAGTCCAGAAACGCAGTACACTTACACTTACACTCAATTGATTTACAGCAACATTGGATTCACCTCTGTTTATAAGCTGACTTGAGCATTGGTTGTTGTGTTTCAGGATTCTGTCTCTTTATTCTAAAATTGTACAGTTGCCTTCAATTTTCAATAACAACTCTAGACATTTTAATTTAATTTTCTGTTTGAATGACCCCAAAGCCAAGGTAACCTGATCTCAAGATCCCAGAGCAGACATGCTGACAGCCACATTAGTACAAGGCATGGTTAGTTTTGGTAGTTTCCTGTACGGTTTTATTACAAAGGTGGAGTTTTTACTGTTTAAATTGGACTTCATAGCTCAATCTCAATTTGATAGTACCCTGAATCCTCTCAGTCAGTAGGAACCATGTGTGCAGCAGACATCATGCCCTTAACTGGGCGTCTGTGACTTCACTGAGTTGGTAAATGACTGAGAACACTGACATTAATCTCTCAGACCATCAGAGCTCAGTGTACCAAAAGCCTGCGCACATACAGACAGAAGCATGTGAAAGACAAAGAAAGCAGATTTTAGTTTTAGACTGAAGTTGTGATGACTGTAAAAAAAACAACCGGAAAATCATAAACAAGGATCCGTTTTATATCACTGCAGAGAAACACATGTAAGATTTCTGTCTTAAATTTATCTGAGACTGAATCTTTAAGCAGCAGTGAAAAGACAGAAAAACTGAGAGATGTGTGTTGAAGGTCTCCAGCCTGACCTCAGACCAGGGTCACTGGGCTACTTTTTGGTTTGCAGTATAGATTAGTTGGACAGCAGGATGTGAACAAGTATAGAGACCTTGAAAACTGGGATTTCCAGCTTTCCTTTTGCTTATCACCTCCATTCCTGCTGCTCGTTCATAGCAGCAGATTCATCAAATTATCTGGACAATGTTGCTGAATTAAATCAAGTAAAAGGTCTTTGATCCTCCCCTGCTCCACATTTCAGTTTCACTTAATTTAGTAAGCCAGAAAGATGCCTTTACAGATTTGCATTTCTCTAATCGGCATTTGAGTGCATCTCATCCATATCTCTGAATTTGTTCCCAGCATTCTTGCATTTTGTGTGTCGTTTCACTGAGTGAAATGCCGCTCATCTCTACCTTTATGCATGCTCCGTTAAGAAGAATTTCAGGGCTAATGAATAGAACAATTCATGAATAAAATAAAACAAACAGCAACTGGGCTGTCACCCACATATGGTCCACATCCCGACTGTCAGGCCTGAGGGCAGAACATTTAAGCTTCTTTTTTCTCATAACTTTGATTGGAATAAAAATAATGGTTTTTGCCTCACTTGGGACTAAGAAAGATGCCACTGTAGGCTACTTGTTTATTACTTACTTATTACAAGAGTGACACTGCAATCCTTCAAAGAGATTTAATTTCTGACCTCTACGTATAGGCAGGACCTGCCAAAAATACCATCCAAATAAGTAAAAACACTTTTTTAATCACTATTTCACCTATCAGCAAAATACTGCAGACTTATCACATCTTACAACACTCTGCAGCTTGATTCCCATTGGGACACGTATGGGTTTAGCAGATGCCATGAAGAAAACCAAATAGCTGATAATTTGAAATAGAAAAATGATGTTAAGCATTATGTTACTTTTCATTGGATCAACCTCTAAGTGGCTTAAAATTACTACTAAAATATTACTAATGCATTGAAGCGTGTTAAACTGAGCACAAAGAAGTTGGACTAATCTGAATTTTCTGCTGCGTTAATCAAACAGTATTGTGCACAGAAAATGGCCTAAATTGGTTATGACTGACCTGCACTGTCAACACGATCAAGTAATGAAAACCACTCATTAGTTTAGAAAAAGGTGGGAATATTTCACATGTGAAATGGTTCACTCTCAGTCAGATGTTTTTTTTTTTTTAAACACGTTTTTAGGATCTTTTCTTGAGTTTTGGCAAAGTATCAAATTATGTGTGGTTGTATTTTATGTATTACAATTAAGCAGTCGATGTTTTTATATTTACATGAAATACTGTGTCTCTTGGAGTGCAAAGGAGTGAGTTTGATGTTTGTGTCCTCCCTAAACAGAGACAGTTGTGTGAGACTAAAACGGTGAAAGAGTGTAAAAGATTTACGTTGAAGCTGTTTTAATATGTCGTATTAGCAGTGAGACAGAAACCTGTCCTAAATATGCTCCTCCTCTTCCTCATAACGGATTCTTTGCACAAAAATACTGTTTTCATTTATCTAACACAGTCAGAATTGTCTGACTGCATCTGAACATGTCTCTCCTTTAGCTGATTTCTGTAATTTTAAAAATGTATTGTGTTTCTTTTATTCCTATTACCCTTATAGTTGATTGTGTTGTAACATTCAGTAAGTCTGCCAGGTTGTTAAGCTCAAAAAGTGGCCTGTGGTGTGTGTTCATGGTCAGCTTTACTGCTCATGTCAATAAATGTGTATCTTTCCCTTCATAAACTACAACATTTTGACATTTGCAAAAACCCACTTTGATTGTATTCTTCATTTTTATAACATCCTTTGTTACCTAAAGTCAGTCAGCAGACAAAAAAGACATTTTCAGTTGAGATTCATCCTTGTCTGTTTTACTCAAAACCTTGATATCTTGGTTTCACGTCACCAAGGCTACGTTATGTCTGAGCCTCCTCCAATCTCTCTGTGCTCAAGGTTGAAGTCAGGCACCCATCGCGGCCCCCTTATCCTCCCTCCCCTCCCTTGTAGTCTCAGTGTTGGTGCTCCCACACCGTCCTCAGTCATCACGCTCTCAACCCTCTTTCACTCTCTCACTGAGAGGCCTTGGCACTGTTTTTAGAGAGTTAACAGAAACTGCTTTGTAGTTTTAGTCTGGAAAGTATTCAACAGGTTTAAAGTAATTATGGTCTTGTTTTGATGAGTGAGATCAGGGCTTGCTGTAATATGGGTCAATAAATTCATAAGTCAATAAAGAGTACAAAAAAAAAGTCAAAAACAGGCAAAAGTCCTGAAATACAGATACTGTGCAATGACCCAAATAAGACACGCAAACTGTGGCTTTTACACAATCAATCAAAGAGTAGCTGGGAAAGGCTAAAAATACAGGTGTATTTAATATTTAATGCTCATGTTTCATCCAAATCCTTTTTTATGTGCTTTTGCTGCAGGTTTGAGTCAGGCAGGGAGCACATGTTTCCCATGGAGTTTTTCTTCCCACCACAGAGGATGTGCCTGATCTGTTCAGACGAGGCGTCAGGCTGCCATTATGGAGCACTCACCTGTGGAAGCTGCAAAGTTTTCTTTAAGAGAGCAGCAGAAGGTAAAACTTAAAGGGGGTAACTGAAGTCCTGAGGGTTGTAACCCACACACTCATACTTTTTTAGGGTCATTCTTTAGACAGATGTCTCTATAAGTAACCTCTGGTTTCTCTGTCCTTGCAGGCAAACAGAAATACTTGTGCGCAAGCAAAAATGACTGCACTATAGACAAGCTAAGGAGGAAGAATTGCCCATCTTGTCGGCTGAAGAAGTGTTTTGAAGCTGGAATGACACTTGGAGGTAGGTTGGATTAATATGTGTTTTAAAAGTTAGTAACTATACACTTAAGATAAAATCATCCAGCTTCAGGTGTCATAAAATGAAGCCAACATAAGACAATCTAAAAGTGTAAAAACTTGAGGCTGGCTCCAACAGCCAAGGAAGTCACATCAACACCCTTATTAAATGGCCAATTATCAGCAGGCTGGTACAGAATTACAGGTTATTCTTTGGTAGTAAACGTTCAGAGGGTGAGACATTTTTTTGACTCTTCACTTTTGATTATATTAAAGCTAAGAGCTATGCATAGATTTGCACTAGAAGTGGTGTGTCTGAGTTGACTTACAAGCTAGTACATTGTAACTGGTGGCTGAGAACCCGCCTCAACTCTACCGCTCTGTCTGTCTCTTGGTTTGGCAAAAAAAAAGTGTTTCTAACATATTGATCATCAACCCTTAGCTTCATGACCTGAAACCAGAAAGATATGTCACTGAAAGTATGTCCAAGTTCAAATGCTGTCATCATGTCAGGCTGCTGTGTTCAAAACTGTGAGTCCTATATGGAGTGATAATCATCGTCAGCTCCTGGATTGATCACCAACTGAAAAAAACACTGTACAGTAATGTTTGAAGGGGGAATTTTGTGCTCTTTTGGAATCATTAAGCTACAGTTAACCATCAGTTCACATTATTATTTCCACTGTCTAGATCCATTTATTGTTAGCTACCATGATGAAATAGGAGAACAGTTCTACCCTGAGTGATGTGAGCCAAAAATGTGTCTCTTTGTTATCGTATTGTCAGCTGGGAAGAGGTTGAAATCTAATATTACCCACTGCATTGTAATTTTGTTAAACTTTGAACTATGGCCTGTTGATCCTCCTATTTCTTTTTTACAATTTTTCACGGTTCGGCTTAGTCATACAAACTGATGACGAATGTCAGCTTGGCTACGTTTATCTGACACGCAGCCATAAATACCAAAGTACAACATTTGAGCTTTCACCTTATTGTGTTTCCCTTCAGTGATCAATAAAGTTCTTATTACCTTATCTTGAGCAAGGCGTCAGAGAGACGAATATGGTGATGACATAGTGTCACAGACCACAGTTCAAATCACATACATTTGCACTGTATAGGGTATAATAAACACTGTGTGAACAAAGCGCACTTCAGAGAAAGTGAAGTCTTAAAAGTGAAACTATTAATGGTTTCGCAAGACCAAGTACTTTATTCTCTCCGCAGCACATCTTAGCCGGCTCTCTTCAATTGCAGCATCATCACAATAGGGGATGTTACTGATAATCAGGCCCTGGCTGAGCTGCCATGCAATTTAGACCTCTTCCATTCACTTCTCCTTACTGTCACCCAGACCTGCTCGTCATATTAGGCTGTAAAGATTGACATGTAGTGGACTAATTTTAGTCCTATGTTCAATTTTCACTCTCCTCCATTTTCTCATTCTGTTAACGGTGAAAATTGTGCCTGAAGCACAAAGCTGACATGAGACATGTGAATTAAAGCTGCAGACATGCTGGCAATTTTGCCACCAGTCACTGACAAACCCATGGAGGGAAAATGTGATCTAATGCTGTGATTGTAAGTAAAAAGGCACACCTTTTCTAGTTGTGTCTAAAAAGAGCCTCTTTTCACTGTGGTTCTCATCCCAGACATGTAATTCATTCGCTGCATTTCAAGAGAAAATTTATGACAATCATTTGTAGAAGCAGAGGCAGAAAAATTATACATCAGGTCTTACTATCCCTGTGGGTTTTAACTCAAAATACTTTAAAGCCTAGTCATAAAATGCTGAAAGAAAAGAGATGTCTGCTTTTTCTAATTGAATTTGATTCATTTACTTTAAAGTTGGCAGTCAAATCAATCCACTCATAAACTTTGCAATCTCCGGATGGTATCAGAGAAATCTGTATTTTATTTTCCTCATAGTTTGGGGGTTCTGAATAGAAGCAATAATCTGAATGTTGGGTTTGTTTAGTTTGGCATCTGCTCCAGATTGACAAGCATACTTATTACAAATTACTGGATGGTTTCATTTCTGTCATTCCAATTCCATATTATTTCTGGAATTTTAATTGCATCCAAAAAAGAAGCTGGGCAGAAAGGTTGCGTTTGCCAAACTTTGAAAGCAGTGAGTCTCATTTTCTGCGATAAGGAGGAAGCTAACTACACATCTGCACTTTAACGTCTTGGGTTGAGATACAAACATGAGTCACTGATTTATCATTTTCTCCAAGAAAGTAAATCCTCAGCCTCCGACTTTCCTGGTGATAATAGCACTCTTCATAAATCCAAGACAAATTATGTCTTCATCCCGACTGTACACTAAAGCCACTTCAGAGAGCGCAGGTTAGATCTATTGCCTCTCTGAAATTTTCATCTTTTTTTAAGGGGTCGTGATGTAAAGAAGAATTGTCTGCCATTTCCAGAAAATAATTGTAATATTTGTGATGACAGTTTTTTATGCATTAACTATTAAACATTTCAACTTTGCATCCTGAGTATGGGGGATACTCATGTTTGACAGAGTTTCTTTCTTTCCTTGACGTTTAGCCATCAACATCACTTTTTCATGATTACGTTAATTCAATCAACCCAGTTTAGCAGCTGAAATTTAATTTCCCCCTGAATTTGCCTCTGACTTCAGCTTAAAAGATCTCAAAGTGTCCCCAAACCACCTTTGACCTCTATAGCATGTCCTCATTTAGCTTGATGTCCTCTGTTGGTTGGTTGTGAAAAAAGAAAATTAGCTAGTACCTGCTCCTAATGTGGAGGAGTGAATGAATACAAAGACTCTGTGGGTAACCAAACTCTAACCCTGTGCCCTGAGGGCTCATAACAAGTCAGTAGTAGGGTTATAGTAAGTTAATGCTGCTGTAGTAACAGTGTCATATCTTATTAAAGTGCACTGAAAATATTTTTTAATGTTAGTTATCTTTAGTTAAGGGTTATTCGGGGTTATGATGACGTCATGGCTGCAAAGGATTCGCAGATTGATAAATCAAGAGATTGGATTGATCACAAGGTTATTTACTTGATGAATGGACCAGTAATACTCCTAAAATGTCACTAAGAGAAAAGGGCATGTCATGTTTACTTAGTACAGAATCAAGTGTGTTCATTTTTTTCCAAGCCCTAGACTCAAGGGGATATGTGGAATTATATAAAACTGAAAACAGCCGTGGTTAGAGAAGCTCAAAGCACAGAAGCTTTGTATTCAAGATATTTCTGTGAAATGACAGAAAATTCTAAAGTTTATCAAAAAAGTCACCAACAAATTTTCCTTCAGATGATGCATTTCCAGCTTCAGTGCTTTAAGTCATCAGCTTCTGAAATAATCGGAAAATACCACTGCAACATTTTCCACAATCGCAATCAAAGAGGCGATAGAAAATGGTGACTACCCTTAAGTCAAAGGTGTCTTAAAAAGGCCTTTAACAGGCCTCATGAGCAAATGAGATGCCAGAACTAGCAGTAAAGTCAACTACTTGTTTTCAATCAAAGCATATTTAAGGAACAAATGCATTCTAGCTCCAAAGTTATGTCAGCATTTCACAAACAATGTGGGTGTGACCCATTTCCAAACAAATGTTGACAGGTAAGAAAATCTTTTGTACAAAATTGCCTCCGAAAAGTTTTTTAAAAAAGCCTACAGTTTTTATTGTCACCAAGTAACACAATAAAAAAAAGGAGTTACACAAAGAATAATCAAAGACCAAACATTTTGTTTCCTGTCATGTCTTTGGAAAATGGAATGTAAGGGATTATTAATTCATATGATAAAAGAAAACAGAGAATGTTTATTATTACTGATCAATTCTGCCGCCAAGGTCCAGAGGGAGCAATCTTAAGCCACTGAGGTCATTTTATAATTCTTGTTAATGGGATTATGGTAGATGTCATACAACTGTGGAAGGTCTATGAGCAAGTTTACGTCAGGTATTTGATATGAGAGGAGCACCGATAAATCAAATCAAGTCAAATCAAACTTTATTCATAAAAGGCTTTTCATACAAAAGTGGTTTACAGTCAAAAGGTATAAAAGTTATAAAAGTTATATATATATATATATTTTTTTTTTTTTTGGTACATTTAAAGATCATAATCAGAACTTTCTAAACATTAAAGACAAACGCTGAGTATACACCATATGTTTTAAGTCTTTTCATGAGTAAAGGTAAACCTAAATCTGGGTCTACAAGTCAGACCACAACATCATCTGCATACAGACTCACATTATAGTCCTCTCCTCCCACCATAATTTCCTTTAGATCTTTCTCCTGATGCATCATATAAGGGCTAGAGGTTCAATAATCAAGTTGAAGAGGCTAGGGCCAACTAGGCAGCCTTAACTACAGCCCCTTTGCAAATCACAGAATACAACCTATTAAATCTTCACTGAAACAAAAATCTTAACATTACAAAACGGGGGAATTCCCACCTTATGAAATCAAAACCTTTGCGAAACTAGTCTCAGAAGACTAGAACAAGATTGTTCTCATTTACTTTTTCAATTACATGTAGTGCTTTTCTTGTATTGTTATACTTCCGACACAGGAAAGGATTCTTCTCAGTTTCCTTTTCAAAAGCTATAATGAGTACATACTTGAACACGGTATTTCTTGTTCAACTTTGCTAGCGGTCTGGTTAGCCTAGAGTTTTACGAGTACAGCGAATATAAAAGATACGTTTGGGTGACGAACAGCCAACTGCAATGTGAAATGTCACGCAAATGTATAGTCACCACGTTGTGTAGCATCACAGCAGAACCACTAGCCGATCTATCCACCTGAGTACATCTGATACCTACACCAGTTTGGTGACATTTATCAGGGCATCTTCTGTAGTCCATCACTTCACATCACATAGTCTGTTTCATCAGACAGAAATGGAGAGTGACACAAATCAAGAACAGAAACAAGAGTAGATAATCCAAGATTTTATTGATACCCAGAGGGAAAATTTGGGGTTAAAATGAAAAAGACGACCAAATTCTCAACTGTGATCCTTTAGTGTGTTTTCTGCTTTTGGTTTAGTCAGATCCACATTGTTGATGAAGCGCTGATGAAAGCTGAGAGCTGAAATGCAGAGAGCAGTTTCAATTTCTGATAATTAATTTTTAATATTCAAATGCGAGCGCTGATGTCTTCTGACTGATATTCTTTGAGTCAGCACCAAGTGCTTGTGAGAGATTTCTGATCCTTTTCAGACTTTGCATCAACATGTGGTTTTAGTGGGGAGAACATTAGTGATAAGCTCTGGAGCCAGTTTTGATGCGCAGGCTCTTCACATTTAGGAATGGCTGAAGAAATTACTATCAGTCCCTCGGACACAGTGGAGGAGAAATAGGCATCTCAAATCCGCCATATTTGAGAAGGAAGAGAGGGAAAATCTTGTGGTCACTTGTCCTGATCATGTCATTAGTTTGTGTATTTTAAGTGGGCTCTTCGCAGAAATGCAGGGCAGATTGTGTGCTTGGAGTCAGGGATGGAGCATGACCGATCTGTATTATATCTCATCTTCTCTTTAATGAATCATCTGTATCTTCACTGCAGTTATTACAAGCTCTGCTCAGGGATCACATTATGGCCCGCATGGATCGTTCTATAGTAATGGATTATATATACATACCTAGCTTTAGTTCATGAACTATGTCTCCATATGCTAAGATGACATGCAAGACATCATGGGGAAACATTAAATCATTCGAGCTGGTGGTCTGTTGCTCCATGTGATTGTTGCTGTGGATACGGGTTGAGTGGCCAGTCCTCCATGTGGTTCAGCACACTACCAGACCAATACGGGAAAATGCCTCCTATGCTTCCCCTTCATGTGTGGACTGAAGAGCCTGATCCCACATGTACTGATGGGCATTTACTCTCAGAGTTAAAGCATGTCACTTTGGTTTGATTAAGCAGATCTCACTTTTTATTGTTTGGTGCAAACTGTTTTTTTTTTTTTTTTTGAGTCGCGAATGCCCACTCTCTGTTCAGGCCTTACCCTGGCTTTATTTTCTTGTTATCTCTGAGAAGAAACAGTTTGTGGTTCGAGTTAATACGGTGGCTTTAATGGTCAGTTTAGTTAGATCATTGAAATGGGAGGTTTTTATGTTTTCAATGGAGTCAGGCTACATTTCTGAGAATCAAGTTACTGAAAAGTGTGGATATGTGTTAATAGCTAGTGAGCCTTTGCTTTCTAAATATTATCATGGATACAAGCCCAGGAATGAAAGAAGAAATGCAAATATCACCTCTAAATCAAAGATAGCTCTTCATGAAGATATTTCTGTGTGAAAGGGTTATGAAACAGCCCATTATTAGTTCAAAAATTGAGTTTCATAACTGTGATGCATGTATTTGTATAACCCTTTCACTCTTGATATAATCTTATGAGTTCATTTTATTTCGTAAAGAGCTTTAATGGACAGTATTATCCGTTAAAACCGCAGAGTGTTATCTGGATTGTGCCTGATAGCTTAATGATGGGCCAACTGGAGAGTAATAGGAGGTGTGACAGGCGACTTTGTGGAAGGCTGTCTCATTTTTTTTTTTCCCTCTTTGTGTCAGACTCTCAAACACACTGCTCCTTCTCACACAATCCCGGAAACACAACTTACATTGTTGAGCTAATGATGTAATGACATCTTCAGCCTGGACACCAAAGGGAGAGAAAAGCAGAATTTTCAGAGGGGCACATCACAGAGAGGGTTTTAAAGAGGAGGACATGTACTAAACCGACCTCGATCAAACTCGCACCTAGCAATCGAAAGAGGTAGTCACAATACCGATGCTGATTATGATCATGATGATGAGGGGGCTGATAAAACTTAAAGTGAAGGACAGTGAAAGTGTGGGTACACCAGACAGATTATGTCCAATATATTTAACAGGCAGTTTTATCTGAGGGAAAATGGGCTTATTCAGGAGGTCAGGTCAGTTCAAGTCAGGAACAAGATATAATCAAGATGCTTGGGATTAATGTCCTGGTCAGATGATGCGCTACTCTTTGAAACTGAAATCATTTGAACCACTGAATTGTTTCTCTAAATCTGATATGCTTGATTCTATCACATGGATGTCTATCTCCTCTTTGTATCAGCTTCAGTGAAGAAAGTAGATCTTGAGAAAAGCTCAACTCAACCTATTTACACTTGGCTCTGCAAAGATCAGACGCCTGCCTGTGTCACAATAGAGGATCACAGGTCTGATTTTTAATTAACCATTTTATTTGAAGTGTTTGTAATTGGATCAGACAATGAATTGGGAGACTTGCAAATTATCCCCCCTTATACAATTTGCAATTTGCTTTCAACCCTGCTACTTTTGAGAGACTTAAGCTGTGTCTATAACAGGCAATTCAATATTTATCCAAATGAGCTGAAAAGCCAGGCAGCAGTTTTAATGAGCCGTAGAAAGAAGCAAAGAAGCTGCTGGAGAAAATTGCATGACAATGATTATTCATTTCGCTGTCAATCAGCATAACTTTAATGAATGAAAGAAAGAAAGAAAGAGAGAATACACTGCCCTGTCTTAGGATTTTTCAGATTTCTCTTAACCTCTTTAACCGTCACAATAAATGTCAAACGAATTAGATTGCATTTATTTGAAGGTCTTTCGAGTATCAGTCTTTACAGTCATCAACAAATAATTGTATGTCTGTTCTTCCATGTGCACAGTCACCATTTGTAAGTGTCAATCACTCATGCTCATGCTCAGCTGTCTCGCTCAAATAACAGCTGAGCTGAAGCTGAGCTTTAATACTTTCAGTGATGAAACAGTGGCTTATCAAGAGTAGCGAATAGTGCAGTGCATGGTTGGAAATTTGTCTGGTTACCAATTTTATTCGGCAGCTGTTTAGCCAGATTCAATTTTTAAACATTTTAATTGTATCCCCACTTATCGTACATGGCAGGATACTCCACCATTACAGAGGAGAAAAGGCAGCTCCTGTTGTGTTTGTAAGTGCAGGTTGTCGTAAGGAGCAGCTGCCTGAGGAGTTTCAGCACTTGAGGGGAAAGAAATTGCAGTTTTTTTTATTACAGCTATACGGATGCACATCTGTTTGTTTTGTCCTTTTTATATAAAGTAATTATTGTTTTTCGTCTGTTTTTAATCTATTGATCCAAATACATTTTGTATTGCACAAAGGAAACACAAATTTGAAGCAACAATATATTTTTCCTGTGATCGGTTTAATCCAACAATTTCTTTTCAACTTATTGCAAAACCTTTTATGAGAGGTAAAAAAAAAAAAAAATGTAATACCAGGAAAAAAAAATTCATTAATCCATCTGCATCACCAGAAAGCTCTCACACATGGTGACCACAGGCCTTTTCACCAGATGAGGCTCATCTGCTCTGAGAGTTTTCTTTCAAATGGAACATGATTCAAAATCTTCAAAGCTATTAGTAACTCAGTGCAGGTATTGTTCGGTAAAATTGATCCCTAAAAGGTTACTTAAAATCCACAGCTGCAGTATGAGATATTTGTGAGGGATGGTTTGGAAAGCGAAATAACATGCATAGTTTGTTTGCTTGTTTGGCTCATGTTCAATGGAAAAATCAGTTACCCCTGTTTAATGGTATATGACCAGATTCTGCAATAAAGTGATAAACTACAAAGATGTTATATATTTATTTTTATTTAAAAAGTACTTACAGTAGACGCAGTATCAATGATTATTACCTCTGCCAAGGAGGTTATGTTTTCGGTAGCGTTGGTTTGTTTGTTTGTGAGTTTGTTTGTCTGTTAGCAACTTTACAGAGAAAGTTACAGACGGATTGACCTGAAATTTTCACCAGAGGTGCGTCTCAGCCTCAGGAGGATCCCATTACATTTTGGTGGTGATCCGGACAAAATTCTGGATACTGTGACCCACAACACACAAAACTAAGGGTGTTGTTGGAATTTTCAATGCTAAAAGATAACCAATGGGCGGCACAGTGGTGTAGATAAGTGGCACATTGGTGTAGTGGTTAGCGCTGTCGCCTCACAACCAGAAGGTGCTGGGTTTGAATCCCAGTCAGGGTGTTTCTTGTTTTATGAACAGTGAACACACCAGTTTAAACACAAATAAATGTTAATAAAAGACACGTAACAGTAAAAGTTTTGGTGTGAATCACAATATAAGGGGGGACATGAGCTGCTTGGTGGAGGTCTGCACTCTCTGAGTGCTTTTCTAGTTCTTTATTGTGAACGTTCAAAGAATACCCTGTGGTATCTTTACAGCCTCCTACATTAATTCTCTTTACCCCCTTTAACTGAGCAGTAATGGGTCCAGTTGAGGAGTGCATAATAAAATTAGAACATCAAAGCTGACCTCATATCCAGGTCTTACAATCAATTATGAATTTACAATTTCAAATGATTGGTGTTTCTAAGTAAAGGGTGCTCAGATGTTCAATCGAGCATTAATTCTCCCGTGCATAGTGGAACAAAGACATTATTGTCATGTTGCATTTGTGAGACAAATGCAAGTCTGGTGGGTTGAGGATTGTGTGCCAAAATAGTTGAACAGTGATAATCACAGCATGCCTTTTTATGACTAAACTGATCCTAGATGCCTTTTTTTTTATTCCAGCACGTAAACTAAAGAAGATTGGACAACAGAAAAACCCTGAAGAGAATCAACCCAATCAGGAACATCCAGATTTAATGCAGAATGTATCTCCGAAAACAGGCCTGAACTTCAACTCCCAAATGGCCTTCCTCAACATCCTGGAGTCCATTGAGCCTGAGGTGGTGAATGCTGGGCATGACTACTGCCAACCAGACTCAGCTGCCACCCTCCTCACCAGCCTCAACGAGCTGGGAGAGAGACAACTGGTCAAAGTGGTCAAATGGGCAAAAGTACTGCCAGGTAGGACACATAGTTATAGCACTGTCAATCATCTATTTTTAATTCACTCAGAGAACTAAGGTTTTATTACAGCACATACTACAAAAATGTAGAATCTGCACACAGGAGGTCACTATTCACACTAAACTGAAGGAATTGTTCTGATTTCTGTTTGTCGTATCTATGTGCACTAAAAAAAAAATCACAATAGCAGGCTCTTGTGCATGCAAAAGAAAAAGTTTGTGCCTAGTGTCATAACCCGGTTTATGAGCTGTGACAAAAAGGCAACGGTAGGAAACCACGGTGCCAATAGGAAATGAGATTTATTACAAATTAAGATTTTAGACGGATAAACAACTAAGCATGAGGTATGTAGAATCTGCAGGATCAGTAGTGTGCATGTGGGTGTGTGAACATGGTGCAGTGAAGGGTGTTGAAGAGTGCACTAACATAAGTTTAAACTAAATCAATGGTGCAAAGCTGGTCGGGTGCAGCGGGAGCCAGAGAGAGAGAGAGCAAGATCTCTAGGAGCGTCTTTTAAACCAGGTGTGGAGCGCCGGGCCCAGGTGCTCCACGTCGGAGTTGATAATTCCAATTAGCTCTGCAGGTACCTCGGAAGAGATAAAACAAAATCAGTGTGGTCACCAATATAACACCAAAGTGGGGGCCGTCGTAATAGAAAGCAGAAGTGGGGGATAATCTGCCCTAATGACTGTGCTCCCACCAGCAGTTATCAGACAATTTATTATCTTTATATACTGATATCTGCATTTAAGTAGGGCAAACAAACTATTCGAGATTAAAACATTTCAACCCAAGCGTTTTTAGATTCCCTGACCCTCCTTCAGTGCTTCAGAAACAATGGATCAAATCTCCTTTTAACTTAGAAGCATTTCAATAGTTGTTTTCTCCAACTCCTGGAGACAGACCTGACAAAGCTCCATATTTTTCTTTTCACAAAACCGTGCCCTGATTCTGTTATCTAGGTAAACTTGAGACCTCTTACATATACAGGAATTTTTTTTCTACTTCTTATCAGTTATAGGCCTGTCGCGATAATCAATAAATCGCCTTATCGCTCGATAAATAAAAACGAGGTCGGTCATTTTGCCAGCCTCGATAATTTACGTGCGTTTGTTTTCCTCCTCTCTCGCTACCAAACACGCTGGATGAGAGAAGAGGTCTCACTCTGCGCATTTTTCTCGGCACCTGGGGGCGTTGGCTGTATAGCGGAATGAACGGAGTTAGTGAACCCTCCTGTCAGTCATTCAGTGTCTTTGTTACGAGGGGGCGCGCGCGCAGGTACACGTAGGCGCGCACAGGCACACAGACATAGCCCTTTGGATACAGTGCTGCAAGTGAGCGTCGTGAGTGAAAAGCAAGCTAACAGAATGAACACGACAGCTTTGGTGTCTAAACCGAACGCAACAGCCCAAGTGTGGGAATATTTCGGCTTTAAACCAGTTTTGTTTTCGTCAACCACAAAACTCCACGTGTTTGCGCGCGCGCGCGCCCGTGTGTCTGTGTGTTGGAGGAGCACAGCAGGCTGATGAGAGCTGTCAGAGCGGACTGAAGCTGCTCCTATATGGTTATCGTTTAACTGACTGAGTTTTGCAACTCTGTTCGTCATTTTCGTCTCGTCCCATCAACGTAAACGCACTTTCGTCTCGTAACATTTTAGTCATCTCCGACTTATGTTTAGCTCGTCAACGTTACGTCTTCGTCGTGGGTGAAATTAAAGTTTATCACTTTTGACACGGTGTACTCGCATTATTATGCCATTTCATACCATTATCTATAATTTAAAAAACGGTGTCAATAATATCGTTTATCGGCGATAATTTGTAGCACAATTATCGTCCAGCAAAATTTGTTATCGTGACAGGCCTAATCAGTTAGTTAAGTCAGAATTAAACTTCCATGAAATTTACTCTTTACAGTGAAGCTGAGACCCACCAGACGTAATCTACACCCAGGTGCTCCTCTGGGATGTTATATACAAGAAATGATAGTGTTTATTATGCAGAAGTATCTGGAGGTGTAAGTTTTGCTTTGTTTTTGATTTGAACACTTGGCAGCTTCTCATAATGCAGGGTGGACCTTGAAAAATTCAGCCTGCAGGAAAGTCTTGGCTGAAAGTAATTAATTCTAAACCAGTGGCTTCACTAGAGTGTTGGCCATACTTACCAGAGGCATGTCCTTGTCAGACAGTGAGATTTCATTAAAAAATAGTTTACTGGTTAGTGGAGAAAAAAAAAGACTTATACTTGCTATGATGTTTTTAGTGCGAAAATCATTAAACTAAGTTATCAACCTTAGACCGATTCTCTTCATTCTCCCTCTCTAAAATCATCTACAGACAAGATGTAAGGTTTCACTCATATGTGGATAATACCCGGCCGTACTGTCTTTTGATCCCAGTAATTTCAACTTTTGTATTTTAAAATGAAACAACATGCTGAATGTCTCAGAATTTCCTTCAGGTTAATCTAGATAAAATTAAGATAATGACTGTTGGCTCAGGCTCAGCAGAACTGGTGACAAATATGGGCTCCCTGCCACAAAATATTCCAACCAAATGCCGAAAAAAAATGAAGAAAACCTTGTTCTTTTACAGCTGAGGAGACTCACCAATGTTAGGTCAGTTTTATTTTTAAGACGCCACTTTTATTCCAAGTCTATTACTGGCAGCAGCTTTTATATATAAATATATGTGTATATATATATATATAGATATATATATATATATGTACGTATGTATGTACAGTACAGGCCAAAAGTTTGGACACACCTTCTCATTCAGTGTCTTTTCTTTGTTTTTTTATATGACTGTTTACATCGTAGATTATCACTGAAGGCATCAAAACTATGAATGAACACGTGGAATTTTTTACTGATAAAAAAAAGTGTGAAATAACTGAAAACATGTTTTATATGCTAGTTTCTTTAAAATAGCCACCCTTTGCTCTTGATGACATAAGTACTTAGTGACCGACTCTGTCAGTCACAAAGTAACCCTGACAAGGCACACCTGTGAAGTAGAAACCATTTCAGGTGACTACCTCATGAAGCTCATTGAGAGAACAGCAAACATTTGCAGCACTATCAAAAAAGCAAAGGGTGGCTACTTTGAGGAATCTAAAATATAAAACATGTTTTCAGTTATTTCACATTTTCTTCTTAAGCACTTGATTCCACATGTTCATTCATAGTTTTGATGCCCTCAGTGAGAATCTACAATTTAAATAGTAATGACAATAAAGAAAATGCCTTGAATGAGAAGGTGTGTCCAAACTTTTGGCCTGTACTGTATATATATACCAGTAAACTATTTTTTGTGTGTCCACCTTTTGCATCTGTTTTTTTGTAACTCTTAGGGCTCTATTTTCGTGTCCGCCCGCGATGCGGCGGACCCCGTGCAGTGGTTAATCGTCTGGCGGAGCCTGGCGTACAGCCAGTTTGTTTTTTTCGTGGACTGAGGCGCACCGAAGTCCACCAAGCTGGGTGTGGTGGCGACAGAATCAGCTGGCGCAGTGACATTTTTGTGCTCGCCGCCTGCGTGTAAAGTGCGCTGAAAGCTTGCTGATTCAAACCTGGTCAGCTTTCAGCGGAGGCAGAGCGCAGCTGGTCTAGAGGTATTTTGCTAGACCAGCGGCGTATCGGCATACGTCACTGATGCCTCACCGCCAGGTTTCCACAGTGTCAGGCACATTTCAGTGCAATAAATAATCATCAACAACTAATAATCTGAGTCAGCACATACATTTAGATCTACATAGATATATTCTGATCTGATCTGATGAGCGCATTTGGCACGCGTTTGGACACTCAACCTGACCGAGTCAACACAGCTGAAACCGCGTTAAATTAAATTAAATATCTAGTAAATAGACACAAGATGAAGTTAATCAAAATTGTAATACGCCTCGCCGGTGGCAGATTTAAAGGCGAGGAGAGGAGCTTATTTTATTGGTCAATTCAGGTCTCAGCTACCCACTCTACGCCCTCTCTCCTCCCTCCCTATGATTTACGCCGCTGGGAGGAGCTGAGTTAGGGAGGGGGAATACTTATGCCGGGCTGCGCCACGTCGCCGGCGATGCACAAAAATAGAGGCCTCACTGTCAAATCACCACTTTTTTTGTCTAAAATATTAAGTCATATATTCTTCACATTTCTCTTTTAGTTTTTTATCTTTCCCTTTTTTTATTTATAGAGCACTTTATAACCCTTTTCTGAAAAGTGCTGTATAAAGAAAGATTATTATTGTTATGTAACCTGTTCCAATCTTTAGTTAGGTTTAGCGAAGTTGCTCGGTTGTTGTGTTCTCCACCAGCTGCTGAAGAATATACCTTACTTTTTGGTATTTAGGTGTTCATCAATTAGAAGTTTACCATACCTTTTTGTATCAAGCTGTTCACTGACATCAAGAGTAGCAGTAAAGCTGAGATGCATAAAACTAAAACAAAGAGTGTAAAGATACCAACTTGCTGCACAGAGTTAATAAAAACTGGAGGTGTCGCGGAGAGTTTTTAGTTGGGCTCTTGGTTAAATGACAGCCTTTTTATACATGTTGCTTGATTATTTATTTAATCAAGTCAGATGGTGTTAGACATCATATGGTTGCTGTGGCAGTTTTTCTTTAGGTGCTCTGATAGCTGTTGACCAACACACAAGCCTGCAAAGCTACGTGGGTTGGTACTCATATAACAGGGTTTGCAGCAAGGGAAAATACTTGAATGCAGACAACCAGACAGGGAGCAACAGTTCTGTCAAGTCTTTATTAAATCATTTACAATACACATCACATTTACAGGCTAAAAAAATAAATCCTAAAGAAGTAGCTGATAATCCATATGTAACCTTGAATAGAGCTGGTAGAAGGAACAGATAGGAGTATAAGAGACAGCAAAAGGTCAGCAGGGCAAGAAATCTCAGACATTATGTCTGAATACTGAAGGGACATGGAGAAGAACTACTTAGATGAGTGAAGTGGGGAGCAGAAGGCCTCAGGCACAAGAGGTCCTCCTTTTCTTCTTTGCTGGTGAGGGAAAAGTCAGGCTGATAGTTCAGGATGATGGAGTCCAGTAGGAAGCTGCAGCACTACAAGGCAAAGTTAAAAGTTAATGATACAGGTGGTGGTGCACTGGATCACAGTTGGTCCCCACTCTGTCCAGTTACCCTTCACAGTCCGAACCCTGTGGGATCTGCTGATTGACTGAAAATGACATACAATAAGTTGTGTCCAACTCTTACTGTGTGTTGAAGCACTCACCTCTGCCTGAAACTAATAGAAACATGGAAAAAAGACACTATGTTAGCCCAATGTCAGCCCACTCTCTGCAAGCTCTGAATCCGAGTTAGGGGGAGCCTGAGGTGTAATCCCTTTAGCAAAACTGATCAGCAGCATTGAAAGAGATGATGATCATTAGGAGCTCCCTCAAAAAAACACTTGGCAACACCAGGGGCAGCAGCATGACGCATGCACTGGCTGCAAAAAATAGTCCTCCAAATGTTTATTAATGAAGCTTGACTGATATCAATATTCTTTGGACACTGTTGGTTCTTTCTTCCTGTGAGCCTCAAGCCAGAGACATGGCATCTTCCCACTCATGCAAGCACTGCAGTTGTAGAGACACATCTTGTCTTGAAATTTTGGCATGGCAAAGTAGAAAATTCTTGCTTTTTTGGTAGGTCTGTAAAACCCTACATCTCTAAACTGAACAGAACCGAACTGTGACATTTATGATCTGTTATTCCCCTAGACATGCAACCAGGTAGCAGGTAGGATGTCTGGATTTGCTCGGGGACAATGGGATGAGCAACTTGGAGGGTAGCCTACTAGGCAGGCGCGGACATGAGAATGGTTTGAAGAAAGCCCAGAAGACTGGAGATAGATACAAGGCAGACAGCTTTTTGTAGCTTGGGACAGAGTGTTAGAATCCAGGAGACAGTCTGACTAAGGTATAGGCTGGATGAAGGCCAAGAGGATTGTCAACTGGACAGTGGGCCAGAGAGTAGCAAACTCAAACTCAATTCAAGCATAGGAGTCTAAGATGACAGGCAGGCAGCAGGCATGTCTGTTAATCCAGAGAAGACCCAGCAGAAGCACTGAAGGTCTGGTAGCAGAAATTGGTAGCTTTAGAAGTTGTTGGAATGACAGACTCTCAACCAAAAGGATCTCCAGCAGTGCTTGTTTCATTTAAAGAATGACGATTCTTGGCCAAACTTCCGATAAATCCTGCTTCTAGATGGCAAAGAGGGCAACCAGGGCTTCAGTTCTTCATTTAGGAACTTCCCAAATTACCTCAAACCTATGCCAAGAAAACAGAAGGCAGGGCCTTCAATTATAGGCTGAGCCCTTGACCAACAACCAAAGAAGGTTGTACAGTCATACTGATGCGTGTTAGTCAGGAGAATGTACTTTTAATGCCCACAAGACAGAGGAAAAAAAAGTATTATAATAAACCTGTAAAATAGATATAAAAAAATAAAAGGAAATTAAAATGTTCCAAACCATCAATGGAATTAAGACATAAATTTAGGAAAACATCCATAAAATATTCTAACTAATATGTCAAAGACTATGTTGAATGATGTTCATTATGTCCTCAGTTTCTTAGAAATCGTTTTCTTTTTTTCCTTTATCTCAGACATGGAATCTTTTTTCACGTACCATGACATGTTTCAGCGGAAACTTCCGCCTTTCTCAGAAGTGTCACTTGGTGGTAGGTGTGACACGTCATATCAGTTGTAAGACCAGCTGATATAGCTCATGTCTGAGTTAAAGGAAAAAAATAAAACGATGTCAAAGACTATGGAAGATGGTGTGCATACTTTCAGTTATGTGGTAAAAAGAAAAAAGGAAAAGTTTTACTATAACTAGAGGCATAAATGAGTTACTCATGGGTGTGAGTGACCAAAAGCTTAACTTGAGCTGTTTTCAGCTCATGGAAGGCTTTTGGAGATAATCCCTGTGAAAAATGAAAAAAAAATTGTGATTTTTGGTTATAGTCAACTCATTAAGAATGTGAAATATTAGGTGTCAATTGACATTAACTTAATATTTACATTTTTTCTTTATTTAACTGTAATTAAGACAGAACAAGTCTCAGTGAAAGAGTTATCATAACAAATGCCAGCCTTGGCTACACCAAGACCACTAAAAGCTTGGTGGGCGGATGTACTTTGACTCCCATCCTGGGCAGCCCACAGACCTGGTAGGAGGGAGCCTGTTCATTAGATTTCAACTATTTTTTCTTTGTTGGCAACCTTTTTATTGTCATGTTTCAGTCTATTCAAATTCAAAATTGTTTGTTCAAATAAATTAAATGGAAATGAAAAAACGCAGGCTTATATTATCAGCTGTTAGTTTTAGTATTTTTAAAAAGTAGTGGTTCCAAAATAGTACCTTGGAGAACCCCACAAACAAATGAGTATTTTCTAAAGAATGAATAGCTTTAAACTCAAACACCTTGGACCAAAAATAAAAAATAAAACTGTAAGCAGACTGTTTAATAATAAGTCTCAGAAAGGCCAATTGGTTTTTATGATAAAAGTCTGACACTTGAAAGACTTTTGATGTACTGCTTCAGAGAAATGCTCTGGTAATGTTAAAATGCACAGGATTTAACGCTTCTATCAGTCGTACATATTTTTTTTTACCTTGTGTCACGTTTTACAAATAAAATTTTTTCTTTAGGTTTTAGAAATCTCCATGTGGACGACCAAATGACTGTCATTCAGCAGTCATGGATGGGGGTGATGGTGTTTGCCCTGGGATGGAGGTCCTATAAGAATGTCAATGGCAGGATGCTTTACTTCGCTCCAGATCTTGTGTTCAATGAGTACGTATAGACTTATCAGATTCTATTGTACTGACTAAAACAATTCATTTCTGGACTTACTAACATGCATAACGCTTTATTCTAACATAGAATGAGTTGGTGCTGTGGTGCTCAACGCAAACACCAGTTTTCATACATCCTTGTGCCTTTCCTCTTAAGTTTTCTTTACTTTGCTGCTCATGCAAACCCAGAGACTTCTCCAGAATTGAAAAAGGAGAATATTAAGTATAAAAGCCTGCGAGCTGTGTAGGGGCCTGTTCATCCAATTTTCTCCTTAGATGTGTCTTTGTTAAGGAAATTAAGGTGAGGGACGGTAGTTTCGAGCATTTAAACTCTCAGAGGAATGGTGAATGAATCTGATTGAAGTCTGAATATCACTCAGGAGAGACAACAAAGGTGGTGAGGCATTTTTGAGTGTGAGCAAGGGATATTAACTGTATTAAGGTGTATCAGAATATTACTTCAGGGAAAGATGATTCAAACTGAACTATTAACAAGTGCATTTATTTTCCATATTTTTAGAAAAATTATGCATAAAAGTAACGACAGATTAGCTGAGCTACATGCATCTCTCAATTGTACTTAGTGTACAGTAGTTTGGCTGTAAACGATGGATTGTACCTGTCAAGTTTTGGTTTGGAAAATAAGACAAATTTTTCGAACCCCCCATCACAACTTCCTACTACTAGCTGGTGGGTACTTAGCACACGCTAGTGACAGACTTCAGTTTGGAGAGGCAGAATATAGAATATATATATTTTTATAAACATATAATACAGGAGATTTACAGGAGAATACTAATACAGGAAGATGGCGGGAAAGAGGTGTAAAATACGGTAGTTTCCTTGCCAAATGGGATACAGCTATGCAATGGATGTAGCGACTCAGATTTTTTTTAATTTGCTATGTGGACCATTGTTTTATACTTGGGCCATCAATGTGTTAGACTTTAGGAGACAGAAACCACAAGTAGTGCAACTGGCGAGAGGTAAGCAAACAGCACAAGTTATTTGTTTTCAAGGGAGATCTGTGATTTGTCCTTCACGGAGTCTTTTGAAATACATCAAAAACATCGCACAAGGCCTCTTTCAGGATGCAAAGTTCATCCTGGCAATCACAAGGTTACCAAGCCCTAAAGCAGATCCTTCTTATTATCTCTTTCACTTTGATTGATGAAAGATTTGAGGTAAAAAGGCATTGAGCTGAATTAAAACAGGATCAAATCCAGCAATTGAGACTTGAAAGGAATTTTTTTTTTTAAATTGATTATCATCCCAGCAATGAAGTCTTTTTATCATCAACTTCTGTAATCTCAAACTCAAACTTTTTAGCCTTTTGAAGAGTAGCCTGCAGGTCATTAGAAAGAGTTCAGGCTCAAAGCACATAACTATTGGCTTCACTTTCAAGACTTCATTTCTATGTCTAATTTTTATACAGCCTGTTGTGCACAGCATTTTTCCAACATAAAGTGTAAACTTTAGCTTTAGCCATCAAAACCAAAGTTGAGCAAATATCTATCAAAGAAACTAGACATCGTGCAAAAAGGGGATAGCCTATTTATGTTGTTTTTGTTGTACCAGCTACATGGGATGCCGGCCAGTCTTGTCACTTTTCATAGAGAGCAGCAGGGGAACCACAAGAGAAATGGGGCCATCAACCACTTACAGACACTACCACATCATTTATCTGGTTTTAACTTCAGCCAAGTGCTAGGCTTGATGTAAGTGTGCATCAGTATTTGATTTTACAGTCAGAAACACATGTGACTGACACAACACATACCTGTCCATACTCTTCTGCCTGCAGCACACTTGACAGCTAATCATGTCTGTGATGCGTGTTTCCTTGTAAATACAGAGTTGCCTTTGTTACAACTCAGTTTGACACAGTAGTTAGAGTTTGGGTTGTGTCTTAAAAGCGTGTTATTTCAGCTCAGTCTTCTCCTTCAGTGGCTACCACAGTGTAATCAGATTAGGTGAACATGTCATGGGGACTAAAAACAATCTGTTATGCAGTAAAAGCAATAGGAGCAGAACACTTACTTTAAGGACATTTGATTTTATAATTTTCTCATTTAACTTTTGAATATTAAAGAAAGTTGGAAAAGAACAACAACAACAAAAACAGCAGCATTTAACTAGGCAAGGAAGATGTTGGTTAGTGTGGTAAAGTCTGATCACTAAAGGCCCTGAAACACTGTTGTTGCACTTTGTTTGCGGAAACCAATAATAAGGGATCTCTCTTGCTCTCCTGTCAGTGTTGAAGTGTCTCCATTTTATTATTTGGTCCAATAAGTCAAATCTTTCTCTGTAAACACCAGTTCATAAGTGTCCTCATGGGTCATGTCCACAGCGAACGGCAGCAGATTTGATCAGCTGTATGTGCTGATCACTGCACAGTGTGTGCTCCGAATAATTAAATGCTAAATTAGTTTGGCTGTCGGATAGCAAAGTAAAGCAAACACCTTTGATGAGATAAGTGCTTTGGTAGGATTTTGTTAAAATTGGCTTAATTTTATTATAGACTTGAGCGCTTGTCGCAGTTGATAGCCTAGCTACCGTTCCAGTTCCCTTGTCAGTTTCTCTACATAGGGGCAGTATCCACATTTCTGACCCACTTACTATTGACAGGTACCTTAAACAACCCCACATCAAACACACAAACTCCCCTCAAAAGTCATTCAATTGTGATTCTTTCATTTTTGCAGAAATACATCTGAAATATATTAAAAGGCAGGAAAATATGATATTGAGATTTTTTTTAATTTAGATACACAAAGATAAAGACAAAGAGAAACTTGATTTTTCCTCCACAAATATAAACCGTATCAAAATAAGGCTGCCTGTGTTCGAGAGAAACTTCAAAAACATGCCATTAATTGGTTAATGTTTTTATACCCTAGGACTGATATATTGCACACGCTCTTCTGGTTTTGCTGGTAGAATTTCCAAATAAAATTGATGCTAATGAATTCAACTAAAAATTTAGAGCCTTGGAGACAGTTTGTTGATAAACTGGAATAGGGGGGGTTGAAATAATTGTGCAGAAAAACCCGATTGAAGCCGCGTGGTCGCTGGCAGACAGTCCTGGTCATACTGGGCGGCTTCCAGATTTGATTGTGTAACTGTGTTAGTGTATTGTGTGGCAGGGTTTAACTCAAAAAGAGCATTTGCACTCAGTGAACCTGCATTAAATGAAGCTTTGAAAAAATAGCAGTTCAAAGTCTCTAGGCAGCTCAGTGTCTGGAAATATGTGAGTTAACTTCAACAGATTACAGTGTTACATGAACTTTAAAATAAAAATGAACATCATTATTTATGAATTGAATTGTACAGCAGATTTTAAAAGTAACACACTGTAAAAACTAAATCTATCTATATATTAAAAATCATGCTGTCTGACAGCTCTTTGGCCACTCTTCAGTCCCCTTATCCCAAACTTCCAAACCTCAAAATAAAGACAGTTTTTCCCCCCTGATATAAATGTTTAGCGGTGCATAAGGAAAGTTTATCCTCTCTTATAAAGTTTCAAGGCAGTTTTTATCCAAAGTATATCCAAACAAAGTATGATTTCATTGTTTTTGAAAAAATCCCTTTTGAAATAAAAGCAAAGGCTATTTTCAGTGGTTTAAGTCTACAGATGTAAGGCAGACACTCAAATGATTATAAAAGGAGCCAAATTCTAAATTTCCATGAATCAACCGTACATCTTTAGCACAGTGAAGGATCACATCCCTTAGACTACTACTGTTAGTTTGTAAATCACATTCACTTAAAAAAGATAAAGTTTGACATTGTTCCCATTAAAATAAACCCAGAGATCTCTCTTTATAGCCACAGCAGTTATTTACAACGTTTTTAATCATCCATTAATACTGCCAACTAGAATACAGTAGGTTTTATTGTCAAGAGGGGGAAATACGCCTGTAAACAGTTGCACATAGAAGTTAAAGTATCTCTGTGTGTAAATTTAGTGAAGTGTCCCTTAAAAAGGGGGATTTTATTCATTTAAATGTCGGTTACCATTTACGATAACTGCTAGACTTTGCTGCAGGACATCATGGCTTTGCCTGTTGAGTAGTAAAAAGCAATATTTGGAGTAAAAACACATGAAAAAGCTCTGATCAAAACTGTATGTTTGCTTTGTCATAATGAACTTCAGCCTGCTCTCTGAAGCAGGTCACGGTTGTTGATTGTGTTGGCGGATTGTTGCACTGGACCAAATATGAACAGATTGTGTTGATTATTATGTAAAAGCAAAAAAAAGTGAACTGACTGACACAGAGCAGAAAACTCCTGCTCCACAGCTGTGAACTCAAACATCCCTTACTTATGGCCACTCCCAATTTAGTGATGTCACAGAAGGATGAGCTGTCCTGAACAGCTGCCAGAAATGCCTGCTTGCAAGAACTGAGTTCAAACCAGGTGGAAAACATTGAGAACACAAACAACACAAACGTTTCGAGTTATATGAGCAAAAGGAAGTTTATTGATTTCCCCAAACTTTCCAGAACCCTCATCCTGCAGAGTAAAGATGGGAAATGTAATATCCTGATAGATGTACTTTATTTTATTGTCCTCTGAGTGCCTGGTGGGTTAGAGGTTAAGGACTCAATCATGTCTATAAGGCCTAATCAGCCAGAAAAGTGGATCATTTCATCATTTTGAAAGAGAATTGTGAACAAGATGTTAATGGACTTAAGTGCTCTTTGTCACCTCCTGCAAGGAGAAAACTGCCCTTAAAGAGGAACAAAAACCTGGCAGTCTCCTACAAAAAGAGTCCAAAGTTTAAATGATTTAAATGTTGCAAAATCTATCATTGCTGTTTAACCCTCCTCCTGTGTTAGGGTCTGCACCAAACCATTTTTGTTTTTAAATGCTTCAAAGAACCACTTAAATTAGCTTTTTCGCATCAAGACTTTTTGACTTTGTCAGGAACCTCTATTCCAACAAAATAAAAACAAAAAAATTAAATGGACTAAATTATAAAATGCTCTTATTAAAATTATGGCACTTGTCATGTTAGAGCCGCTGTTGACTTGGCTAGATCGATATCTAATAATTATAGCAAAAACTAAAATCATATGCGCACTGTCAGGCACCACACTGACAGTCAGATCCTTTTCCAATCATGTGAGATTTAGGAAATTCTCATATTGCCATGTTTTTCCCTGCACAATAAAACAACATCGGGCATGTCCAGACATGTGAAATCAATTCAGCATAGATATCTGTGTGAGGGGTATACTGACAAAGAAAGGCCCAGAGGCCCACTACAAAAGTAAAAGTGTAGTAAACACATAGTAAAAGCTAACACAGGAGGAAGGATATAATTGTATATTGCTCACCTAAAACACTCTGCCTGAATCATATCTTCTCAGTAATTTGTTTCTGTCTCAAAGTAGGAGATTGACTGGCGTTTAAGACTGACTGGTTTGTAGCAGTATCTCAACATAAATGAAAAAGTCAACTCTCTTGTCAAGGGCTAGAGAATAAGAGTCATTGCAAGGTAGCTTAGCTCGGGTAAAGACACTACCCACAATGTAGCTCTGTCAAACAGTGATGTTGAAAGTTCAACTTGGTGTTGCTAGGATAAAAAAAAAATTATGTGAAGTGTTAATGACATAACTAGACTGAAAATATTGTAGTGTGAGAGCTGGATCTATGCAGCAGCCATACCACTGCTGCCTCTGCCAGCTGCAATTTGCTGCTACAATTTTAGAGACCTTAAGCATCACCTCATGGTGAAACTAGACAAACTGCTATGAATGAGGGCATGCTTTGCATCATTAAATCAATGATAGGATTTTTTTGCTTTTCCTCACACAAATGACTGATTTTTGGAGGTGTACAAGGCCAGATATTTAGCTTTAAGCTAGGCTATCTAAACCAGTGGTTCTCAAGTCCAGTCCTCGAGCCCCCCCTGTCCTGCATGTTTTGGATGTTTCCACCTCCAACACACCTGATTCAAATGATCAGCTCGTTATCAAGCTCTGTAATGGCTTAATAACGAGCTAATCATTTGAATCAGGTGTGTTGGAGCAGGGAAACATCCAAAACATGCAGGACAGGGGGGGGCTCGAGGATTGGATTGAGAACCACTGATCTAAACTAACTCTCTTTAAGCTAACTCAACTTTACTCTGCTAGAACGGTGATAAATTGCTCTATAAAGGACAGAAATGGACAGCAATAGATACTAAACCAACATTGAGAACAGTAATATGATGGCAGTTGTGTTAGTCTTCTCCCACCAGATCTTGACAGTTCATTGGCAAAAGACATTCCCGACATCTCAAACTGAACTCTCAACCTAAGCCTTGTATCTCATGAATGAGGAGAGTTGGCAATTTAAATAGACTTGGAATAAATTTTATACTCTGATACTTCATGAGTAGAACCTGGTGTTTTTGTACTGACTTAATATTATTTGGAGCCAGAAGCATAAGTAGACATCCTCTAAGGCAAAGATGAGGGTTTAAAGTTTTATATTGTCAGTTGTAGGGCATACTAAGTTGCTCGAGCACCAACAGTGTTTTTGCCTGCGTAATCTTGAACAGAAACTTGAACTACAAAGAATTATCAGCCCAATCACCATCAAATTTATCATATATTATATGTCCATAATGTCTTTTTCTTATATGTTGTACTATATGACTGATTAAAAACAGTTAAGTGTATTATGTATAACTTCAGGTTGTCAGTTCTGCTGTCATTACCAAACAGAAGAGGAACTTCAGCTCTGCCTCTATTTTCTCGTTTTTCAATCTGAAATTATTTTTTCATCAGGCTAAAATTGATAACATTTCAAATTGAAACTAATTTTTCCAATTTTTGTATCTTCTTTATCTTCACACCATGAATATGTTAAAAATGGTCCTTTTCTTGAAAGACAAAAAAGGTTGAATCTTTGTCATTTTGCACAGAATGAAACTCTGATAACGTTACCTGCTCTCTCATTCCCTGCGTTTATTGAAATACTTATGGATTGTTCAGGCATGATGAATATGAAATTTCCAATCACCTCTTTTAATATTCACAAATTGGTTGTTATTTTTTGAACATTGAAGTCAATCGCAGGTAAGAAATTTGGCTGAAATAGAGTCCTGTGTTTTACTAACACCTTACTCCGGATGTCAGATCACACTGCAGAAATCTGTGATGATATAAAGATGGTTCACCATCCCCATCACCCCTTAATAAATACAGAGCTAACCTCTGACATCTAGTAGGTATCTATGGAGTCAAAGGTGTTCAGTCATTTTTCTTCTACCTCTTATGATCTGAACTCTCCATTTCTTCATATTACTCTACATTTCTGATCCTGACCTTCTCACACCTGCAGACATCGAATGCACATTTCCACCATGTACGAGCACTGCATACGGATGAGACATATCTCACAAGAGTTCCTGATGCTGCAGATCACTCAAGAGGAGTTTCTCTGCATGAAGGCCTTGCTCCTCTTCAGCATCAGTATGTACTCTGCGTACTCAGCATCAGAACTAAACTTTACTTTTGAGTTCTGGAGTCAAAAACTGAACTAGAGTCACCCCTGTTTTCTGTATTTTCTTTTCTTTTCCAGTTCCAGTTGAGGGTCTGAAAAGTCAAAAGTACTTTGATGAACTGCGCCTTACCTACATCAACGAACTCGATCGCCTCATCAATAACCGAATGAAAACCAATTCTTCTCAGAGGTTCTACCATCTCACCCGACTCCTGGACTCTCTACAGATGGTAACTCACACTCCTGATTACTTGCGGAGTGCTTGCAGTGAAAAAGCAATAATGTCACTACCTGAACTGTAAAAGATTTTAAAGCTAAAAACATCTGGACATGTGCGTGCCTTAGACCAAATTCAACAAACCGAGTAAGAGGTCAGGAGTTGCGGCTGTAGCTCTTCTAATTTGCTTAAAACATTTCTTGGCAGGGCGGGCGATTCAATCTCAGGGGAGGCTGTCTTTCTTTATAGCCCTCAGAGAGAAAATGCTGCATTCAACCAGAATCTGATACCTTAAAATCTAGACTTATATAACAACCGTTTTTTCAGAGCAAAAGAAAAGGTTAAATTGATAAGTTCACTGCATGATGTAAGGCACCCAGTCCTTAAATGTTTAAGCTGTGCTGTCTGTTTCAGGAGACGGTGTGATTTTCCTCAGTTATGGTCACAGCACTGCTCTCAGTACATTTTATTCATGTCTCCTTTTTGTGTCTCTGTTTCAGACAGTGAAGAAGCTCCATCAGTTTACATTTGACCTGTTTGTCCAGGCTCAGTCGCTCCCCACCAAGGTCAGCTTTCCAGAGATGATTGGGGAGATAATCTCAGTCCATGTACCAAAGATCCTGGCAGGTTTGGCCAAACCAATCTTGTTTCACAAGTAGAAGGATGTTTTTTTAATGAAAAAGTGACTCATCTTAGCTGCCTCCATAACTTTTAACAAAGGTTCTGTTTTCCTCCGTCTCCAGTTTAATGGCTCTTAGCCCTGTCCTGTAATCTTTTCTTTTTTCCTTAGAGCCATAATTGAGATAGTTTGTTCATAACTGTTAAAGCTTTTATCTGAAACAGTGTCATCTGTCGACAGCTCTGCTATTTCAGAGTGCAGAGTGTGTGTTTGTAGGCTGGGTCAGACATGCTACTTTACATAAAGTCTGTAAATCATGACAACAGCGAGCTAGCTGTGGTGCTGTTCAAACATTTAGAGTCTCACAAAAAAACTACAAAACAAAACTCGGCACAGACGTAATTTTGGAAAGGAAACAAAGTCTTATTTTCCATTATGCATCTGTTTCTTTTTTATGTTTTATGCCAAATCCACCTTTTTGTAACCCTCGCTTGTACATATGCATTGGAGGCATTTAGGTGAATAAGTGCCTTAAAATGAGAATTGTGGATCTTGAGTGTGCTTTACAAAGTTTCTTATTTAACATTTTACATAATTTTTATCAAACAAATGTGCAAAAATCTGATGTGATACTGCAGTGGGTCTATTCTGCAACAAGTGCTACGACAATCAGCATTGATATCATAGTGTGGTTTTCCACTTTAAAAGAAGAAGCTATATTTTTGGTCAGTGAACTTCGATTTTTCTGTGGCAAAAATAAAACCTGCTGTGTTAATCTAAAGTGATGGTAGTTTTGGAGCTGTATTACAAACTGAGAAGTGAAATACAGAGTTTAGGGGGCTTGTCATCGATACAGAAATCAAACTATAACACTCATTTACAAGACAAATTGAAAGTAACTAGCATGAAATTATCTTTTAGTTTATGGACATTCAATTTAGAGCTCTTGATTTTTGGATTTTGGCTGTCATTAATAAGCAAAACCAGTTGTTAGCTGTCAATTTATATCATAATCCAGACAGTAAGTATCACAATCTGACCAGAAAGACTTTTAAGTATCCACTGAGCCCATAAACTCATTTTAAAAAATATTCACTGAGGAAATAATTGAACAAGAGCAGGAGTAAGACCTTCTTTCAGTCTGATCTCCCGTCAAACCAGTGAAGTCGTCCTCTGCTGGTCATCAGAAAGACTGCAGGTTTAAGACGCTTGCTTGTTACCTTTTTTTTTTTCTTCAGGCCCAGAGGTCTACAGAGTCCGCAGTTATACTGAATTAGTACTTTTACATAAGCTTGTGTGCTGATCTACAACAAGGATCACAGAAAATGTCACTGTTGCTTTCTTCCCATTGCTTTTCAATTTAGAGTTGATTCCTCTGGGCCACATCCTGTCATGGTTGTAAGAAAAGTGTTGTGTCCAGTAGCAGCCACACAACCATAACCTCACCTTGTACGTGCTTAAACAGATATGACAGCTCTAATACAGTTGTATATCCAAGTCTCAGAATACGTTAATCTGGGATAAAACAACCTGATTTTTCCGTCAAGCCTAAACGCTCTCTACAGTCTTGTTTTAAGAGCAAACGTTGGCTTTTAAGTACTTTTAAGCATTCACTCATGTACAGTACACTGCTGTTGTTCAACTGAGCCAATGCAGAACAAAGCAGACATCTCCAGAACACACTGCATGCCTACTGAAGCTCTGCACGTCACACCTCTTCTCATCACACTGACAGTAAATGTGTAAAACAGTTTTCAAGATGTCACAACTTTTAAAGCATTAATTTATAAATGTGACGAGGATACCCGGATGAGGAAAGATATGAAAGATGTGGGCTGAATGTTTAGAAGTTTTAAAAATTTGCCTGATTTCAAAATAATTGACAATAGCAAATAAAGGTAAAAAAAAAAAGAACCCTATTGCAACTTCACTTAGCTCTTTGAAAATGTATTCTGTAAATCTGTCTTTTATCCAGTCTTGATAGATGTTGAATGAAAATTTTTAAAATATACTGTAAAGACGCCAAGTTAATATCATAGATCTTTTTCAACCTTTTCCATTGGAGAACACCAACATGTCCGTTCTGTTACTTTATATTAAAAATCATTCTTCAGAGGGCAAAAGCAATGTGAAGTGTTCATCATCGGTGCCAAACACACACATTCAGCTGTATCCTATCCTGCCTGCTACATACCTTTCCTAAGAAAACAGAGGTGCATGGTGTTCTGCCCAGTATGTAAAAAAGTCTCAGCGTAGTGTTTTCAGAGGTGTCAGTTTAAGGTAAATCATATGACAATCAAAATGAATCTGAAGCAAAAGTAATATTGGTTAGACACCACAGGGCATTCACCACCATCCCTGCTGCATAGCAAGGTGTTGACAAAGTCCTGCTGTGAGGGGTTCGAATAGTACAAGCAAGAAAACATGGCACCAAACATAGACAAACTCTGAATGTGAACTAGATCCATAATGCCAGAGATCTTAATCCGGGGCAGTAATGTTCCAAGACCAGCAGGACAAGAAACAGAAACCTTCAGCCAACTGAAAACTGGAAGGGCTTCACATGTGAAAGTCCTTGACTTGCCCTGCCAGACCTCAAAGATGAAAACCAAAAAGAAAATGTGAGGAATGCCTTGAAGATAACTGATCACAGACACTGCTGTAAAGCAGTTGAAGAGTATTAATACTCAGAGTTGTACACAGTTTTGAGTTTTTGTTTTCTTTCCAACACATAAACCAAGTTGAGTAAACAAGAGGCCCTTTGTACATACAACTTTGCTGTCGTGATGCAGAGTTTAAATTTGACTTGAGTACAGACTGCAACATGTTTATCACAGCCAACCACGGAGACAACATCATACTCACTTTTGTCTGACCTTCTGTTTCCTTTTAACCTTTTCAAGCACGTTTCCTTGCTCTGTAAATTTAACACCTTTTAACAATTCTGTTTCTTTTACAAGCCTGTAAATGCATGCACCATGTGTTTGTGTAACTGTATGCAGTTTGCAACTGTTTGTAATTTAACTTTAGAGAAAGCAATGCATGGACGGCCACGTGTCCCTTCACGTGTTTATTATGTGTCTGAAGGCATGAAAACATCTCATTAACCGGCACGTTGAATATGACTATCGAATTTTTTGTGGTTGTTTTGTTGATAAATTCCAGTGAAGCGTTTAGAGTACACAGCGTCATCTGCAAAAATTAAATTAGTCTTTTTTTATGACACCCCAGTTCCACAAGAGTCGGCATGTGGTGTGAATTCTTGAAAAACAAAACAAAACAAAAAAAAAACAGAATTTAATAGTTTTCAAATCATTTGAACTACATTTTTTATTGAATATAGTGCAAAGACAAAATGTGGTACGAGTTTTAACAACACTTTTTAAATCTGATATTCATTTCTTAGAGTTTCAGCCTCTCTTGAAAGCTTTTATATACCCACTTAAGTTATTAAACTGTTGCAAGTTAACCTGGTTAGTTTAAAAATGTGCCCCAGGGGGGGGGTTTTAGATTCACAAAACTTTTTTTCAGTTTTCTGTTGCCCTTGTTGAAACTGTTGTGTACTATGTTGCCTGCATGACATTTAAAAATAATAAAACAACCACATTTTGAGTTTCATTTTTAGTTTCAACATTTGATTTGTTGTCTTTGCACTATTCTTAATTACCTGTAGGCTTTGCAAGCTATCAAGTTCTGTCTATCAACATCTTATACAGCCTTCTTCCTCTTGTGGAATTGAATCCCATCTACAACACAACATAAATACGGTCCCATAGTTTTCCCTGGACATTTTTAATAACTATATGATTTTATCACAGCAGGCTATGGTGTTTGACAAAAGCTGGTTTGTGCCCATTGTGCTGCATATTTAACGCACTTCTTTGTACATGCTTCTTTAAATGTATATATTGATTGGTTTAATGTCCGTTCTGGTGTCTAAACTCTTGACTTTAAAAAGGTGTCTTGTATGATTTTTACCTTTTGTGACCTGTTTTTCTTCAATATTTGTGTTTTTCAACTTTGTGTAATGCTGCAGCATCTTCTAAAGGCAATTAAAAATATTTGGACTCTGACAATGGGATGTGAAGTCTTCCTTAAAACCACTGTAGATAAAGTAGGGGTATTTGCATTATCTGCACAAAAGCTGACCCAGGGTAAACTCAACTACACTGATAACCAAAAAATGTTTATCGAATAGAGAAGTGTCACATTGACAGTAGGTAAGAACAAATCATTTGATTAAAGTTTTAAAAAAAAATCAGGTTGTATCTGTATCAACTGGTCATTTTTTACACTAAGCAGTAGACGAATACATTTGCATTAAACATGAACTTCCTGTAAACAGACAGCTCACTCCGCTGAGAACACATATTCTGTTGTTGGTGTGCGTGTTTGAGAGTCTTCGTCCCTACTGTGTATTAATTTTTTTGAAGTCATATGAATTGGCAAGAAATAGGAGGGGATTTCCACCAGTCCCAGATGTGTGGCCAACAATCAACAAGTCTACCGCTGAGACTTACAGTAGCTGACAGAGGTCGGGTTCATGTCGGTGGATTTTGAATGTTGAATAAGAGAGCGACTCACACTGAGGGCTGGAATGTGGTGGGAGGGAAAATAAATTCAATGTTTTTTTTTTAATCAGATGAATGTTTGCAAAACTATACCAGACCGATGCCAGGAACAACTGTTTCCTGTTTGAGATGAAAAAGTCTAATGTCTCTTATTGGTACTTAAATCACAATATTTTAATCTTGTTTCTCTAACTGTACAAGTATCCTATTGAAACAGAATATTTGGCTACAAATGACAAAGTGCCAAACCTCGTGGAGACACATGATATATTACACTCCTCAAAGGCAGCATAGTTAAGTTGTGGAAAAGATCATGGTGATAGTCAGATGGTTCTATGAGGTTCGTTCAGGAATGCAACACCACGGGGGATGGACTGGAGGGAGCCATGGCAGGACAAGAAACTCACTGGATGGAAGAATATGAGCTTTTTCCTGGTATTAGCCATGGTAACAGCACAACCCTGGGATGGCGACTCTGACCCGTCAATGAGTTCACCGAGGACAGAGACGTCTCCAAAGTTATTGAACAGATCCCTTTGAAAATTAGTTCATAGATTTATGTTTCTCGCCTTAACGAAGTTGCCCTACTTTGGGGATCTCCTGACTGCCCTGCTGGCACCATCATGAAAGAGACATTTGAGACAAAATATGTAAACCTCAATTGGATGAGTCGCCACAAATTTTTCAGACACATTCATCTCCCAGAATAAGTCATTTCAACTCTGGGGATTCCCCAACTCCCTTCCTGTGCCTCTATCAATTTACAATATTTTCAAAAGACTATATCAGTTTTTAGCCCAAAGTGTAAATACAAAACCCCCCTTTAGTCTTCACTTAGATATTCAGAAAAATTAACTCGGACACAAACATGTCAGCATTTTACCAGTTCACTTTACACCACCACCGCCCTCAACATGTCAGAAACAAGCAGGGAGCAGTTGCAGCTTTGCAGAGTCTCTCTCCTGGTTTTAATCTTTGTGGAGAATAAAATACTTTCAGACATTTCCAGCCAACAAAGTGTGAAGACACTTTTAATTCACAGCAGATATTTTACATGGTTTCCCACAGATCTTGTAGCTGGGCCTCATCATATTTTCTGTTTTTGACTTTTTTTTTTAAATTACCTTCCTTTTAAATAAAGGACAGCTTGAGTAAAGGGAACTGGAAACATGGGGAGAGAGAGGGGGAATAACAGGCTCCAAATACTGGAGTCAATCCTGAGAGAAGAGTGACAAGGAAACTTGAAGAGGACTTTTTAACTAGTTGTGAAATTGATTTATTGATTGAGTGATTGACAATTTGCAATTTTCATACTGTACTTTCTAATGTATTAATGCCATAAGAGCATTTGTGTCAGACCAGATGACTATCCCTTCGGTAGGTGGGGTGCCTGCTCCACCAACTAGTCTAAGCTTGGACCAAATGTTAACTTTTCTGATTTTATCAGGGAAGTTTAAACTCTCAGTGCAGTTTAAATCCATCCAGTTATTTATTCTGCATATTTGTGAGAAACCATTTACCTTTTTTGTGACTAACTGTGGTGCTCATAACACCACAGGAGGGTCTGTGACAGTGTTACGGGCAGTTGAGGCTCATCATTGAAGATGAAGAGCAAAGGCTGATGGTGTGGTCCAAACCTAACTGAAGAGCTACTAGGGCTTAAAATGCAAAATACATAAATAAACAGATGATTTTGGTTTTGAGAATTGTAATGACCCCTGTCCACCACTAGAAGCACCTGGTTTGGGCCTGAGAAATCTGCTAACACACTAATGTCTGTGTGCCGGATACCACAACACAGGTCTAGTGAAGTCAGGTTAAGTCCTGTCCTGTCGAGAGACTGGCCTCCGTAATGTCAAGGCCTTATGTTTTGGGGCCCTAAGAGGATTTCTTCACTGCTGGTGAAGAAGTTTAGAATGAATCATTGTCTCTTTGTTATTGACAACAAATGGTACCATCAGCAACATGCCTGAAACTTTGGATATCTGTAACTGCAGTGTCAGACCAGATTATTGAGATTACACAGAAGACAAGTTGTTTTTTTTACATTTTTGATAGCTCATATTCTCAAGTATTAATATATTTGACTTTTAATAGAAAGCAGGGTGGGATTTTTTAGTCAAAATGCTGCCTTAAAATGAGTTTTTAGCTGAGAGATAATACTAATCTTTGTCTACAGAGGGTGCTAAAGTCAACACAAAACAAGATTCTCACAGCAGCTTTAAACTGTTTACAGAGAAAAGATAAGCTCACAAAAAAGGAGCTGTTACATCTTTCCAGGTGTCTTATTACCTTTCACTTTGGTGACACAGTTGAATTTGGCGATGAACGTTAACGTCACACAAATTAAAGTGATAATTGCTTGAGGAGTTCCCTTGGGAGAAAGTCACAATGAAAAAAAAACACTAAGTCAGCGTGAACGTGAAACCGAGTCAGCTGAATGTTTGAAACATCATCAGGTGACTGTCAACACTTTGCTGTATGAGAGACTTAAAGTTGAGACACAGGCTTTCGTTAAAAAAAAGTATTCTCGAGTCATATTCAGACCACTTCAGATTTATTTTCCTCCTTTTACAACAAATCCAAGCAGATAACATCCGAAAAACTTTCAAGTTGTGTTACCAGAAAAATAAAACAAGTGTAACATTTACATAATGATCATTTAAAGGACAAAGACATTAAAATAAAACTCTGGAGAGTTATCTTCACACACTGTAACAATCACTTCTGCTGTTTCAATCCCAGCAATTCATCTGAGGTTCAACAGAGACTCCAGAGAGCCTCCTGCGTGGGCCCACTTAAATTCAGTAGGTAAAAAGGGAGTGATACCAAAACCTGAAGAAGGGGAATGTATTTAAGAAAGTCCCTTTTCAATATTAATAGAACAAATCTATTATGTAGGTTCAAACTACTTTAACAGGAATACAGGCTGACACTTGACAACCAAATACTATTTTGTAATGCCTCTTAAAAAGGGTTGGTCCACTTAGTGTCTTAATTGATATTCATGTTTCGAATTTTGATCTTAATACATTAATGACATGATTAGCTAAAATAGTGTGTGTTCTTGTGCAAGTTACATTCAAAGAGAACTTAAATGAGCCTGATCCAGTTTTAAGACTATGACCTGCTGCATTATCTGTGAAATTAAAGAGTTAATATCAACACTTATTATTCCACATCCTCAAATTAAAAGTGATTAAATGGTTATGTCCACTTCAACTAGTCTTCCTTTAGAAGGCTATTTTATAATAGCAGGTAAGTTAGGTAAAACTAAGATGAGCTTTAACACTGATGACTAAAACCAATAACAATAATTAGTGACTAAATTTGGAATCCACATCCAAAAGGGAGAACAGTGTTTTTTTTTTTTTTTTTCAACCTTACTTTGGAATAAAGATTAAACAAAAAGTTGATTACTTTGCAAACTCATTCAAAAGTTGGTTTGCAGTAATGTTGATGTGAAAAACCGCTGTTACCAATAAAAACCATATTCAACCAAACAAATCCTCCTCTTCCTTTCAGAGCCATTACTCAGTCTGCCTCATAAATCCAGATTAACTGAGTCAATCTGCAGTGACTTGTTCCTGCACATTGCTCGCTCATGGTCACTTGTGGTCACGACATGCAGCTTCCGTAGAGTCTCCCTGACTTTAACTCTGCACAGACATAAACAGTTTAGCATTATAACACAGCATAGCAGAACTGTTTGCAGTTCATTAAAGGTCCCCTATTATTAAAAAATCCACTTTTGGGTGGTTTTCTACGAATAATATGCATCCCCTCGAAGCCGACGACCCTCCCCGACATGAAAAATGTTCATTCTCTCCCTCTCTTTCTTTACCCTTCTTTCTGAAAACATGAGCGCAAACAGGCGGAAAGAAAAGCTGCATGGTTATGACGACATAACCGCATAAGCCTCTCCCACATGTTGGTGGCCCCGCCCTCGATAATCATTAGCCCAACCCTCTAAAACTTCTTCGCTGAGGTAGCATACGCCATTTTTTCCCCTTGCGTACACCACTCCGGTACAGCAACCATGTCGAAGCTACGACCCAGCTGCTGCGTGGCTCTTGGCCGTACAAATGAAGAACGGAGTCGATTTCTGCCTCCTTCATCAGAAAATTTGAGGACCCTGTGGATTAATCTTATTTTCGTTGGAAATGTACCCACAACAACTCTTAAAATGTTGTATGTTTATGCTAACCCTTTCATCACGGACTGTTTTACTGACGAGGGGCCGTTCAAAGCAAGACTCGTAAGACTCGCAAGAGGAAGTTTTACCATTTTATGTTGCTTTACTACTGCACCATATGACAGGTGCTTTGCCTGCAATCGCATGTGTTTACTACTGTTAGTATTCGTCTTCAGACTCGCTCATATTTACTTTTATTCCCGTGAGCAGCGGGTGTTCCTCGGGGGCGCAAAGGCAGGCTGGTGCTTCCAGCCGCAGTGGTCTGGAGGTCCTCTGAAGATCTCCAGACCACCACTCTTGCACCACCACGGCGGTGCCGGCAGCTCAGAGTGGCCTTGGAGAGGCAGATGTTTTCACACAGCTCATTATCATTTAAAGGTACAGGCGCAGAATCGGCCTATTCTCAGTGGAGCTCAAAAAGAGGGGGGTACAGGCTGGCTGATATCCACAAGTAAACTGATGTCTTAGACAGCAAACTTCAAATTTACTATTGTGGGACCTCTGGGACCGATTCTAACTTGATGAAAAATGCCATAATAGGGGACCTTTGAATCAACTTTGGTGGAATCACTGACAAAAAAAACATGGGAAATGACAGTAAAAAGATCTCACCTCTTTTTTGAAAGGTGTCACTGAGGATGGCGACGGAGAGGCTGGTGGACTAAAGTAGAAGAGACAAAATTAATCACATCCATCTGTGGTTTCTACTCAAGGCCACTAGTGATCTGCCTTAAGGCCTGGCCACAGCTTTCTTTAGAGATGACTCACCGTTTGGTCTGATAAAGTATTGGTAGTAATAAACGTGTCAGACTTAAGAGATATGTTATTTAGAGAAATTAGGATGACAAAGAGATCACATAAAGCTGTGCTAATTCAAGCAGCAGAATGTAGAAATAAAAAAAAAAGGGTTGTTCACAGTCCGTCACACTGTACATCCACTCGTGGTTATCTTTGGAGGGCTTACAAGGAACTGTCTGATCTAAATCTATCTGCCCACTATCGTTTTTTAATACAGGGCCGCTGACAGCAGTCTGCTCTGGAGGTCTAACTTCTTCCATTGTGGGATAACAATCACAATCTGTGTCCTCTGTCCAAAGGCCAAAAAACGAGCTTTTTACGTCAGCACCTGCCTGTTAGACACATTAATGTGAACTGTAACAATGATGGAGGAGACCACAGTAAACAGAGAGATAAATCGTCTTTGATAAAACTCCCACAAATTCTTCCCACTCAGGCCTTTTTCCTTTCCAGCCTTCATCAGAGCTGGAGCAGGGAGGGCTGCAGGCCCAGAACTTGGACTATTCAAGCATAACATACGAGAGCAGATACGTGCGTCTACCTCCATCAGAGGGAGGAGTCTGACAGCAACAAGGGAAATTCTGTTTACCTCATAAGAAAGGGATCTTTTGAATGACTTGAAGAAAACACTAACTCCATTTTCAGGATGCAACTGGTAGATTTTCTTCTCCTGTGGCTTTGTGATTTTATTCCTACAGTAGCATAACGATACTGGGCAACAGGACATTTACTCACCTGCCAACTTTTCTGGAGGCATTTTCAAAAAACTTTGTTTTGGAGGCAACACTGCAGAGAGAGAGAAAGAGAGAGAGAGAGAGAGAAAATCAGACTTGTTGGTGTTGCAAATTAATATGATTCATCCTCTATTCTTCGTTGTGAATGTGAAATTGTAAAACTGGTATTATGTGTCTCCTTTTGGATTAGTCAGAATATGTTTGGTAAACTGTGCTTTTTCAAACCCCTCCTTTTGAGCACATGATTCCTTATAGGTTTTATTCTTACATTTCTGTGGTAATTTTACACATAAACACAGGAGACCCTTTCTAAAACAGATGTATCCACATGCTACTGCATGATATACAGATTTTTGTGAGAGATCAGAGACACTTAGTGAAACGTTTCAAACAAGAGCTGTGTCATTCGGGTGTCTTAAGGATGGATGCTGATGATTATTGTAAAGGACAGACAGGCATTAAAAACTGTGGGAGGACAAGCAGGACACCCCGCTGTTGTGTGTTTGGTAAAAAAGAAGAGGAGCAGGTGTCCAGAAATCTGTTTAGATACCCCAGAACCCCAAACTTTGAGTGGTTGTTTGCCGTGTCCTAGCTCTGACTCCAGTTAAAATCTATTATTTTTGCTTTTGGCTGTTTGTAGCCTTCTTTGAATCTCAATGTGGCACTTTTTTGTTTGTAGCTAAATCTAAATTAAAAACTTAAGAGGAAAAGAAAATGAGATTGAGCTTTTATGCTGCAGCTCTGTGGTGTTAGTTTTTGAAGTGGAAAAGTTTAACACAGGAAAATAACATCAGTTTAACACTTGAGTATTAGTGGTTAAAATTACACTTGTTGGCAGAAATATAAATTTGTGTGCACTCGTGCTTCACGTTGATGCTGCAAATGCCAAAGCCCCAGTTTTTCCCACATCAGTCAAACTTGTCTGATTGTACCTCTTGCAGGACAGCAAAATACATAAAGTGATCAAATATTGATATGTTATTGATTGCAAATTGACTGAAATCATTTTGTGATCATGGATACATGTCCACCTCTCTTAAAGGTACATTGTATAGTATACCAAAACTAAAACTTTATCATGGCTTGATTCTGTTGACTTTATTCTTGTAGTTTAATGACTTCACAACGACGACCTTTAGTAACCAAATTATTTCAATCTTGTAACATTACGACTTTGTTCACTTATACCTTCGTTCTCATAAGACAACCTTTCTACGACTTTATTCTGACAGGAAAATCATTTTACAATTAAGTTATTTTTGTAAGAAAATGATTTTAAAATCTTTTTGTATTTGGCCCCTGACACCCTGTTGTAGGTCTGAAATGTTGGCTTTGCTAATGTCAGCTTGTGTTATTGAAACAATGAAAAAAATCATTATCAATTTCTTAGAAATGAGCTGTTAACTAAAGTTATTTAGAAGAAATACAGAAAAACACCAGCCCCTAATCCCTTAAAACAGCTGAAGTACGTCTGTTGTGGATGGCGTGTAAATCACTTTTAGTTCTCGACTACCTTTAATCACTAGAGAATTGATTTGGGCTTGCAGGGAGCGACTTGTGCCCACAATGACCACTGCTCCCTGCATAAAACATCCCAACTCCCAGACCTCTATTATGCAACAGTGGAAGAAGGTAGCCGGAGCAGCACAACAGTGTTGACTTGCTCTCTAAAATCCCCAGGCTGAGCATTCGAAGGATGTGCTGGACAAACAAGTTTAATCCACAGAGACCCCACCTTAAAACTTCCAGGATTTGAGGGATCTGCTGCAAACATCTTGGTGCCAGATACCACAGCACACCTACAGAGGTCTAGTGAAGTCCATGTTGTGTCATATCTGAGCTCTTTATCAAAACCCTGAGCTGACAAGAGGAGGGTGGTCATGGACTCATAGCTGATTAGTGTCTTAACGATACTGCGCCCATACCACAGTCATCACCTCGTCTGCTCTTGGCTGCAGTATGGATCACAGTCATCCGAGCGGTGGGAAAATCTTGAAAATACTATGTAAGGAGGATCCAAGGTTTCACTGTGTTCACATCAGACAATGTAACTATTCATTGACCTGATAGATTTGATCTTGAATTTCTGACTCTTTGTGGGGTTTCGGATTCTGATACAGTTAAGTTTGCATGTCTGACATGTTCTTTAGTAAGCCTCTATGAAATCGTTGGTGGTTTGTTTGGTCTTATAAAGTCAGAAGATACCGCTGTGAAATATTTAATGAGCCTCTTGACGCTGTCTGAAACTGAATACTTTATATCATCCATAAGAAAAGTCATGGAGTCCTTACTAGGATGTATTTGAGCCTTCGTTGCTGGCTGCACTGGAAGGCTTCTGTGGAGCAGGGTATCTGGCGGGGGGCTCAGGAGGCCTCACTGGGGGTCTACAGATTACATGTTTCTCTGTTGACTTTGTTCTGGTCGGGCCTTCCGACTCCCCTGGAATAAAAAACAAAAACAAACAAAAGCTTCATGTAACACCACATGAGTAATTGAAGAATTTGACATGAACTTAGTGAACCTTGAGATTAAAGGCGGACTTGGACACCTGAGGCAGATTTTGGTGATACAAAGTCAAAAAAAGACTTTCTGTTTCTTAACAACGGCGTTCTTTATTTTCAACCAGAAAGGCTTTACATAATTTTCCACTGTGGCCAACTTCCTGGTAATGCTGTTCACTTCAAATGGAAAAGCTCGAGCCAAGCCTTAACATGATTATAAATCAATTAAACTGTGAAAAACCAACATCAGATTACTAGGAGCTTGTTTGAACAAGCAAGCTTGTTCAATAGCAACTTGGCATGTGTAGCAGTCTGTGCCAGATTTCAACAACTAGTACCACTATCACCTTTACTGACAGCAGCTGGAAAGAGTCATTGCGAATAAGATAACAGTTACAGCGTGTATGAGTGTATGAGGTCTGACAAAACTAGTGGATGGAAGCTAGCTTGCTGATGATGTTAAATTTTCTTTCCAGGTCCCTCAGTCTCAGGTACTGCAGGGTTGTGTTATCATGAGTTAATTTTACAGATGATGTTGTTCTGATGCAGCTCACTATTAAGAAGACTGGCGTTCAAATAAGTTTTAAGCTCTCAACACAAGAAAAACTTGAGAAATGAATCTTGTTTTTTTCCTCTCATTATCCCATCGTCATGAATGTCACCACCACTAAAGCTGCACAGGAGCGTAAGTAACAGGACACAGTTACCGAAAGACAAACTGACATACAATGCCAACACTGGTGCAAATTTTTACAAGGACTGGAGACTGTACTGTACTGACTGTAAAATAGCTGGTAACAGATGATATGTATTGCTTACATGGTGAATTAGTGCACTTTGATTTTAGCTGACAAGATCAGAACAGACCTACTGCACCCCCTTTTGCCCTGGGTGGTCACAGGGTGCAAGACACTCAGGTTTGACCCTCAGTTTAAACTTGGCACCTGATATCCTGGAAAGATAACTTCACAGTACTGATATTAAAATGCAGTTTTAATGTAGATTATAATGTCCTATATTGTTATTGATATCCTTCTACAATGTTGTTTTTATGCTCTTGAGCAGTGGTGTGTCCACACTAGTGTCCACAGGGGCCACATAGGATCCCCTCTGAATTGAATTGGCCACCCCAAAGCTCTAAACTATGAGTGTCAGTCTTACCTCTGTTGACTGACATAACCCTAGGAAGTGGTTTCCGGCTCTGGAAGGATGGCACTCTGCTCACATAGACTCCAGACTCCCCATTTGCCGCAGCAGAAGAAGAAGAATCTGGCCTTTGTCTTGTGTCGTCTGTCTTGCCAAGGTCAGAGTCGGGCTGCCTGTCCCTACGGCTGGCTGTTCTGGGCATTAACGCTTGTCTTGGTGGTGGCTCTCTTGGAACGAGTGGAGCGCTGCTTATAGGTTTCGTCCGCTGTAGGGGAACTGGATTCACTGAGACATCCCCGTCCAGGGCAGGGCTGTCATTCTGTCCATCTGTTACAAGACAAACCAGAATAAATAATACAAGGTACTGACTACTTGGAGGAAACTCTATATCTCAACACTTTGATAAGAATGATCTTCAGTAACTAATTATGATGATGGTGATGCGCGTTTGGTTGGAAATGAACAAAAGAAAACAGAGTTAAGGATAATACAAACGCTGACATTTGAGTGCACGTCCCATAAATAGATAAAGCAGCTTTTTTCACAGCTCTTTAGTTGGTTTAAGGACACACACAGAGTTTGTTAATGACTTGAAAGTAAATTACACAGTTTAACTGGATCATACAGAGATGCTTATCAGGGTATACCCAGTATACACCTAAGAACAATTTAATAACACACAACCAAGGGAGAGCAGATGAGGATGGAGACACCCCCTAATGAGGGGTTTAGGCAGAAAAATGAGAGAAAATTATATGATTTGGCAGAGGAATTGACAAAAAAAGACTAATGTGAGATTAAAAAAATGTTGAGAAGAGAAGTTTTATTTGTGGCTGAGACTTTAAAAATGCACCACAGGATTTTGTTGAAAAAAATAAAAACAGTTAATGAAAAATAATTTTAGACAATGAATTTGGTTTGCAGTTTCTTGACAAACAAAATCCTCTGACTAAAAGTTTTTGAATATGATTCACAATCATTTTTTTAAATCTTTTTTTTAGTGTTTAAAAAAATAAAATAAAAAAAAGACTACTGTACATTTAGCACAGACAGGATGGGATAATGATGAGGATGATGATGACAGTCGGGGGGCCAAAGGAGGCTAATAATTACTCTCTGTGTGCTGAAAGACGTGGTGACTAAGAGCTTGATAAACACGAGGTGGCCGTTTGGAGATGGTGATGGGTTGTCGCTTTCTTGGAGTGATTCGCGGGGGAGGAACAGGTGGGGCGGTGCTGTCCTCTGGCATATTACTGAAGATCTGGGATAAAAAATAAAGGTACAATGGCACTTCAGTTCAGCCTCCATTTCAGTTACTTACTGTTAGTATGACTTTTACAATAAATCCAATGATACGTATACACCGTAAATGAGCAAGAGCAGAAAATAGGACTCGAATTAAAGGCTATCACAAAATGGTTAATAAATGAATGCTTCTGCTGCACAAAATCTCTCATAAAATATTCACAATATTGACTGTCACTTCTCAAGCTACAGTTATTGTATTTTGTCCCTGTCTGGTCAATTGTCCTGTTAGATGTATATGTACCTTTTTGTAGTCTTCAATCAGGATCTCAACGACAATATTCTGGAACTTGATATCCAACATGGCGGCCACAGTCTCCTCCTTCGCTCTCATCAGTGTGGGTCCAAAGACGACAGCCATGTTTGAGGGAGTCATTAGGTTTTCTTCACTGTGGCTGCACACGCTGCCAAGAAAGAAACATCAATTAAGTGTTGGCAAATCAGCTTAGCCGATGTCAGGTAGAGAGCATATATTCCTATGTATGTGAGCTGTCAAATCACTGCGTCATAACCATAGACTGTATATACTATGGACAACTTGGTACCGCCTTCTGCCAGTATATGAACTTAAAGCCGAAAAGCTCTCAGTATTTCTGCGATTTTTCTCAATTTCCTGAAACCAACATTGCGCAGTAGCGTTGTATGCATTTGGTGAGAGAGTCGCAGAGATTTGCTGTGATGACGCTCGGCTCAAACAGCGTATCCCCCAGGTGAGCTACGCAATCTTCATACTCCCGTAGGCTGTATCAAGTGTCAATCATAGAAAACATGAACCCCCTAATAACTTTTAAAAATGGAGCTGTACAGAAAAAAATAGGACTTGAGCACAAACTAGTCTTACAGTAACTACATGTCAACATCACAAGCACGGGGGAGAAAAATTTATATTCTGTGTAATTAATTTCTAAAGTTTGTCCACATCTCCATAAGTTTGTAGGAGGAGGCGGGATTTATGACCTATACTGCAGCCCGTCACCAGAGGGTGCTGTTCTCGGAGTGGCTTCACTCAGCGAGGAGGCAGACGACGTCCATTCTATATACAGTCTATGGTCATAACACAACGTGCAAGCACTTACTTGACCAAATGTTTGATAAGCAGCTCCAACATCTCCCGGTTTTTCTCTGGTAGTTTGTAAGTGAGCAGATGAATTTCACTCAGTCTGAAGTCCAGGTTATCTGACTCTGTGATACAGACGGAACACAAAGTTATCAAATTTCAGAGAATGGCACACCTGCTTCTGTTCATCTGTAATGAAATCATGAGATATTAAAAAGAGCAGCTAAAAACAGATGCTGTAAATCCCTGATAATATTGCTGGTATAGAAATGCATCTGGATGTGGATAAAATAAAAAAAAGGGGAGTGCAGCCATTAACAAAGTTCAAACCCCCTTTCAACCCCCTATGACACATTTCCAGGAATTGTAACCACCAGTTGTTTTACTGTAACATCCTGATAAAACAAAGCTGCTGCTTTTCAACTCACAGTCTTCCCAGTTTTACAACCATGTCGTGTGATAGCTAAAAACAAACAGGGGACTCAGGTTTTAATAAGACTCTTCCGGGCAGGTCTGAGGAGCTTGTTAAATTAATAGTCATATGTTCCTATTATGCATTTATAAGAACTCTTAACTTTATTTTTTTTTTTTATTTGGCATAAAAGGTAAAACGCATTTTCAACCAATCTTTATGAGATATTACCCTCACTGCTTATCACGGACACTGCTGTAAGCTGTTTTACATGGAAAAGGGCAAAAATAGTGACAGCTCTTAATGATGGATATCTCCTAAAAAAAGACTTACTTGCAGCACACATGAGGTCTCTGTGCAGACTGTAGGTCATCAAAGGTTCAGACAAACTCCTGCAGATAAATGCAGACACTCAGAGTTCAAGAGCAGTTCAGCACAATTCTCCCAGTCAAATACAGAAAAATCAAAAAACAGCCCCCCTTGTTAAAGAAAGAAACAGTAAAAAGCATTTAGGAAGTGTGCAGCCTCTCAAGGCATTACTTGTCATTTGTAATAAATTTATCATCTAAATCCTCATGATAGACCATTCAGAAGGGTTTCGGACTGGATATGTAGTTCTTTGTTGTATCATAATTCTAGTTAATGACCAAGAGAGCAAAGAGCATAAATAGAGATTTGATTTTTACAGCAATGTCAGAAACGGTTGATAATTTATTTCAAAGTACATTGTGCTGTACACATGAAATTACCTCAGGTAAAACTTAAGTGCGCTTGTGATGGTCTTGACGTCACAATCACTGCTTTGGAGATCCACGTCGCCTGGATTTGTGGGGTCTAAAAAGGAGAACATATCCAATGATCAGAAATGCTATAATGTCAAATTCCCAGTTAAAAAACAAAACCTTGAAAAACACCACAAGCTCCTGAGAGAGATAAAATAGAATAAAGTTCATATTGATGCCATTTTATGATTAAAAAACAAACAACAACATCATTGACGGTTTCATGTTTAGTCGTCTGAAATGACATAGAGCGGTGTGAGGGGGCAGGAGAGAGCCAAGCAGCTAAGAAAACAGCCATGTTTTTTTATTTCACACATAAAAGACTGAAAATATATGAAACAAAGGGCAGTAAGAAACATGTCAAGGACAAGATAAACAAAGACTGCTCTGTCCACAGGGGGCGCTAAAACTGACACAAACCTACAGTTACTGACAGGAGCTTTAACTGTGATTTTTCAAAGTAGCTGGCTAGCTGTGAAAGTTTGCAACAAAGGGCCTGTAATTCATTTAATACAAAATGATTAAAAATGAGACATTTTAGAAAATGAATTAAGTGTCTAATGCCACTGGCAACAATATGCCAATAACGAGCCAATAATAAACAATAAATTCCACTTCAGTTAGGCTCTTTAGTGTCAAGTGTTGTGCACTGTCATGGCATACTGGTACAGTTATACTCTGCTAAATTCAAAGTGTTGTTTTTGGTTTCCCTGCTTTACATTTTTTATAAAGTGACAGCAGGAGGTGGGTGGCAAAAAAAGGGGAAGAAAAAGTTTGATCAGCTGCAAAAAGAGAGAGGAAATAAATCTGCCTCTTTACATCATCCTGCCAGCGGTAATATGATTAGTAACCCCTGAGCTTTTTCTACTGTGGAGAGTTGAAATGAAAACGTGTAAATATTTAGTTGAAATCTATTATTTAAAGCTGATTGCCCGTCTAAAGAACAGTAGCTTATTTATATTTTTATATTTATTCAAATATCGAAGTCTTCAGCTGCTGAAAACTTCTCCATGTTCATTACTGACTGAGTTTGTCTGCTGTTGGTGTGGGGCTGAGAGTGGATTATGGGCTCACACAGTCTTTGGTCACTGAGAACAGCCTCCTGCAGCCAGAAATGCTATGAAACTATTTAACCTCAACATGGGTTCAGGAAAATCAAAAACAATCAATTAATAGATTCTAAAAGCTCAACTGAGCTGGAGGGGACAGTGGAAATAGTGCTCAATCTGTGGACTGGGTTGCCTCCTTTAAAACTATGCATACTCACATGATCCATTGTCTCGTGAAAAAAAACAATTCAACATTCATACTAATTCAATGCAAGCCTTCAAGAGCAGGGGCGCTCAAGAGCATGTTTCCCTCCCATTCACACATAGAGGCCTCACACAAAGTCACAAAACCGGTTTTGTTGTTCACTGAGGTTGAAGAAAGTGAATGGGCTGATGCAGAAATGTTTACATGCTTATGTCCTTACCAAAGAAGGTGTTTATAAGCTTCTGCACTTGGATGTTGCTGCCAACAGTTCTGTACACTCCTTCCTGTGAGACTCCTGAAGAAAAAGAAGAGAGGGAGAGGTAAAGAGAGGAAGGAGGAGTGTAACCTGGACTTATACAGAGCAGTGGAAATGTACCACATGCCCTTCTTCAGAACCTGCATGAGCCTGACTTAGGATACAGATGTTCCTCCCTTATTATTAACATTTCTTTGAATCATAAAGTGGGTCGACTGTCTGAGTCACAAATCGTGTGTATAGATAGAGTAGCTCATTCCACAAACATTAATCATCCTGCTTTTGACAAAGAATTAAAATGTGTTAATGCAACCAAAAACTTAGTTGTTTGGTTAGAAATGGTAAAAAAAAAAAATGGAACAAATATCAGGCAGGAAACCTTTGATTCTCAGGGATAAAGATGTGATGATTAAAGTTCTGTGCAACCTGTTATTATCCCAGACTCCTAGTTTGGCTGAAAAGAGTTTTTTTTCTCTCACTGTGAGAGCTGTCTGCAGGCGTGGCGTCAACATGTAACCTCGACTCAACTATGCCCCCCTCAGGGCAACTTACAGAACTAAAAACAGATGAACTCTCTGATAGGATCACATTACCTTTTGTGTCAATATAGTTGATGCACTTTCGCACAAACTTGAATCCAATTTCATTCATTTCCACTGTTGGAGTAAAAAAGGGGCAGATTAGACAGAAATCAATCATTTAAAAACTATAAGTCAGATGCATTCAGTGACATGAGATGGAAAGTGAGACATCACAGCGTCTGTCTACACCCCATAAAATCACCAATAAAACTCAGATAATGGTGACAGACTTACTTTCAGCTTGCTTGTGGATTGGGGAATGATAGATCTGAAATGAAAAAAATTTGAAAGGAAATTGAAGGCTGTGAAACATGGAAAAAAAATCTTTCTGAGCTCAGACATCTCAGCATGATTAATGAACACAATGTGCTTCTTAAAATGGAAAATGGGAGGAAAAGTATGTGATGATGGTAGGAGGACACAAAGCTGCTGCACTGGATTAAATTTCTGAGATAGAGGTGCACCTGTAAGGGTTGTTCGGGGGCTTTTTCAGCAAATACAAACAGCAGATGATAGAAGTTATTTACAAATTTAGGGAAAATTTATGTTACTAGTCTACAAAATGCCTGAGAGTTAGCTTATCTACAGCTTTTGACACAGTTTACTTAATTAACACCAGTCAGTTAAACAAATTACAAATATTTTTATTATTGTAGGCCTGAGATGCCGGTTAAATGTTGTGTCTAGGCTGTTACGCAGCCACCTGTCACTAGCAGGAGCTGAAGCTCTGGTCAGTCGCTACTGCCATCATGCTCCAATGCTCAACTATTGGAGTGTAAGAGAGCACAGATGGCGTCTCCTAATGCAGCGTGTTTTGGCAGTAGCCTGATGTAAAAAATGTAGAGGAAGTTGTGTGTAGGCTCTTTCTGGTTAAACTGCACTATAATCATCTGAATGGAGATCTGAATGTGACCAGCGCAGACATATAGAAGTTAAAGGGATATAAAATTAATTTAGAGTCAAACACACCATAACACTGAGTTAGACACCCCCTCGAGAGATGAATGTTGCTGACCGCTTCCTTCTCTAGTTATACCAACTTTAGTAATGACCACACGACAGCAATACACAGCGATCTGAGGAGCCAAACACAAACCTCAACCAAAAGGCCACTCTATAGTCACAAATAATGCTCAGAACAGCACCTAACTTCATCAACAGTACATATAGGGTCCTAGCCACAGCACTAGCCACCAAACGTCTTTTTAACTTCGCCTAATTTCTTTAGCAACGTACCTACTCTCTTCCAGCAGCCGCTTGTTTGTAGCGAGACCTCGGGCCAGTCCATTACGGACCGCTGCAAAGGGGGCGCAGCTCAAGGAAGAACATTTCTGATCATTTCTTCATGGAAATGCAATCAGACCAAAACACTAAGGCAGAAAAGCTACCGCGTCTGCAGTGCAAAATGATTAATATGGTGATTATTACTTCAAGGAAATGATAAAGTAATGATCATAAATGTTCTTCCTTGAGCTGCGTCACCCCGCAGCAGTCCATAAAGGACTGGCCCAAGGTCCTGCTACAAACAAGCGGCTGCTGGAAGAGAGTAGGTGAGTTGCTAAAGAAATTAGGCGAAGTTAAAAAGCTGATTGGTGGCTAGTGCTGCGGCTGGGACCCTATATGTTCTGTTGATGAAGTTAGGTGCTGTTCTGAGCATTATTTGTGGCTATAGAGTGGCTTTTTGGTTGAGGTTTGTTTATGGCTCCTCAGACCGCTGTATATTGCTATCCAGCTGTCATAACTAACGTTGGTATAGCTAGAGAAGCAAGCAGTCGGCAACATTCATCTCTCTTTAACAGCTGGGAAATCATTCACTTTGGAACAAAACTGGCATAAATGTATAAAAAGTGCTGCTTGTATTTTAAATGCATCAAAACAAAAGGCAGAATTAGCCAAAAACACTTAAGAGATTAAAAAGAAATTATGTATGTAGTTAATTATAGAGCTGCTTTAAACAGTAATGTTTTGAGCCCTGATGAAATGAAGTAAAAACTGAAGCTGTTTGGTAGCAAAGAAAATCAAAGACTGTTTCATCTTATTTGGCTGTGATTCAGGGAACACTGAGTAAAGATAAATGTGTTTGAGTCACATTTTCAGGTGCTAAACTATTTAGAGTAAGGTATTTAGGATTTACTATGTGAACACTTAAGGAGCTAGGGCAATGCAGAAACCAGTGTGATACGCCTAAGAGGACCGCAGTTTAACAGCTTAGCCTGCTTAAAACTATTTATGAATGACTTTTCAGTGGTTTGTTTGGACTAAAATCATCAAATTCTGATCTATTAATTAGGTTTTTTATATGGCAGGTAATTTTTTTGGATCATAGTCCATGACAACACCAACACTTTTTGCTTGCAGATTTTGGCGCCCTGAATTAAAGGTGTGTTTCAACCTTCCTTGAGGCCTATGACAATTATTTAATCCACTTATTACACAAATTCCAGCAGGCAGTCATGTGGGGACACTAAGATATAGAGTTGTGTTTTGTCTGCATACAACTGTAGAAGATGTTGTGATATGCCATTATCTGTGATCAATAAAAAGGCTGGTAATAGATCTTTTAAGAGAAACTCCACAAGTGATATTTGTTTACCGAGTTTCATAACCAGTTGACACAAAGCAGTATCCTTTTAAAACAATTCGAACCAGTTTAGCTGACCTCCACGCAGACAGATAGTTTTCTGTCGGACGAACATTAACCCGAAGTCATCGTATCGAATAGAGAACTTAGATCCACTCAGACCAACACTGGAACCTTTATGTGTAGGACAGTCAGCTGGTTTGTACTTTTAGTGCTCCACAGGGGGAAAACTTATTACATGTAAGGAAACTCTGAGATTATGGTCAGTGCATTTAATAGATGATAATATACTAGTTCATTATCAAAACTGTGCTTGTGGCTACGCTTTATAGCTCCCCACAGCAGGAAATTTCCCAGGAGACATAGACTCTTTGAAAGCATCAGACCAGGGAGTTGATTCGGTTCAACGGGTTGTTATTCATCCCCAAAAAGTCCCTGCTCAGGGTGGTACTTTTCGAAAGAACTACGGGGATGTGCAAAATTACACATTTCTGGTTAGTCCAGTTTTTAGTGTTTTACTTAATGAGTAATGTTGGAGAATGTTAATCAAGGGGTTTGTTGGAGCCAAACAAGGTTTTTAATTTTGTTATGTTTTATTATTCCGAGAAACTGTTAAAGAACGCCGTGGGCATATCACTTGTAATTCCAACACTGAACAGCAGGGGGTGCTTGGGTTCGTGGTGGGCATAAAGCAAGTCTCAAGGTCATTGTGGGCTTGTGTGTGACTGGACTGTGAAAGTGTACAATAGAAAGTGAGTTGATTTTGAGTTTCTCAGTTTATGTATCAGCCTCTTTTTGCTTCTGACTGTTTTGCATTGATGGTACATTGTTTTTGTGGACTATAGCCAATGCATTTCCCACAATGCAATTGAGGCCTAAGAATGATATGTTGTATTCTTTTCAGTTGTGTGATACTTTGTCCCTTCAGGCACACTGTTGTTAAGCTGCCACAGCCACTTTTTCCTCCCACCTGCTGCTATGATGGAGAATAACATCATCAGAGCACTTTTGAATGGAACATTTGATCTCTCTGGGAGTTCAGCTGACAAGTCAAAACTTTTACTTTGTGATTAAAATATCCCTTAAGTACTTTGAGTTTGAGCTAACACCATAGACCGTATATGGAATGGACGTTGTATGCATCCTCACTGGGTGAAGCCTCCGTGAGAAAAGCACCCTCTGGTGATGGGCTGCAGTATAGGTCATAAATCCCACCTCCTCCAGCAAACCTTATGGAGTTGTGGACAAACTTTAGAAATGTATTACACAGAATACATTTTTTCTCCTCCCTGGTTGCGATGTTGAAATGTAGTTACTGTAAGACTGGTTTGTGCTCCAGTCCTCATTTTTCTGTGCAGCTTCAATTTTAAAAGTTATTAGAGGGTTCATTTTTCTGTGACTGACACTTGAAACAGCCTATGGGCGTACGAAGAATGTGTAACTCATCCAGGGGATATGCTGTTGGAGCAAAGTGTCTTCACAGCGACTCTTCCGCCAAATGGGTACAATGCTACTGCGCAAGTGGTGGAGCAATTTGGCTTTAAATTTGTATAGTAACAGAAGGCAGAGCCAAGTTGTCTATAGTATATACAGTCCGTATAAGTGTGCAGGTGCAGCTCAACAGACTGAAGTTAGCATCTCCACATATTTTGTAATGCGATACGATGCACTGTGTGTCACAGAATGAGCACAAAGAGACTGTATACATCCTCTTAGTCCTGGTTTCAGACCACACTGATGTAGCAGTTCAGCATTTATTTAAATATTTAACCTAAAAGTCAAGATCTTTAAACATGTGTCAGTACATTCAGGTGATGCCCAAATCAAGAAACATGTAAGGATTGCTTTGCATAATTAATATGGACTTTAAATGTTGTGAAATGCACAACAATGGCAGTTTTAACAAGTTGAAACACCAAATGAAAGAGAGTAGAGGACAATAGATTTTAAGTTCGGCAGCAGCAGGACAATTATATTGATTATATATCAATTGAATTTCCCTTTGAGGATGAATAAAGTTCTTCTTACCTAAACTTATTAGTTGATGAAAGCCATGGCAAAGCCTGGTTGGTAAATACTTTAAAAGGTGACTTAATGACTAAATGACTAAATGACATGAAAGCAGAAGGAGACAGAGTGCTGGAGAACTACAGAACGATATGACGCACGAATAAGTCAAGTTTTGTTTTCAGCTTGAACTCATGTTGAGCTTTATTTTTGATTGTTTTCTCGTGAGTTAACAATAACTGAGAAAGGGAAGTCAAATGCACATTATCTTTGGCAGTGAGACTCCATAGAGACATCCTCTAATCTTCGACTGGGTGATAAGGTGGATGACAGGATGGGAATGAAATCCAGCATTTAATAAACATATCACTGTACCCAAAGCATGAAAGTGCATTGGACCTTTGTTTGTTGCAACAACCAGACTACACATCAAATTCTAGCTCTGATTGACTCCTCAGTGACTTATATAGGAAAATATTGTAAGGTTTGCTTTTCCTGTCAAAGACTTTCATATATCAGGAAAGTTGGGGTCTAAATCTACTTGGCTACAACTGCTCATCTTTTCCAATATTGCCTCATTTGCACAAAGCAGTTTTATACCAGCTGCACAAGGTAAATCTCTTCCACCCACACTGTTTTGCACAACAATGCTGCCCGTCTGTCTGTTTGGCATCATCAATGTTGTACAGAAGCATGTCAAAACAGGAAAAAGCTTACAAATTAAAGTTCCTCCCTCATGAGAACAACAAGAGCATGAGGAAGTCTGAATAGATGCAGAATACACAGAAACTATCCGGTGTTTAAACAAGTGGCAGCATGTACTAACATACTGCGCTGTGAGGCCCACACAAGCCGATATATAAAGTTTCCATACCACTGAAGGGGGAGCAGCAGCGTTGCACCTACATTTCAGTTAGACAGAGCGCTACGGGGCATCCAGAGTGTAGCAGAGTAAGTGTGACAGAGGAGATTATTTTCAAAGACCACAGAATTGATCCTGGCTGAAAGCTCAGAGCCTCTGCAGGCCTGGCAGGGGTAACCCGCGGTGGATCTCTGCTTGAGAAAACTTGGACAGGGTTGTTGGAAAAGCTCTTGTGAAATGTTGGTGATATACAGAAGTCATTGAGGAAGTAGCACAAAAAAAGGGCGCTGAAAAGAGTGCCCACAGTTGTTTTCACATCCTCTTGCAGCGACCAATGTTTGTTTGTTCTGTCTAAAACTCACATGACACCTTCCGCTGAGGAATTAGATGTGAATGAAACCTGACTAGAAATCTAAACTGAGCAGCTGAGCTATTGTTAAGACCAGAAGTAACCTCAGGCAGTTTGGTTTGTCTTCAGCTCACAGCTGCCTGATACAGACTGTTTCCAGATCAGCACAACTTTCCACATTTATGCAAAAACTTATTTTAATGAGCAACAAGGGACTCAGTCAAACTCAGTCCTGCTGTAGGAACTTCTTTCAGCCAACCACGAGTTAACACTTGGTTGTACAGCGATGGCTAAATGGTTTAAATGAATTTCCAAACACCTTTAATGAAGACAGAGACTATGATATTGCTTTTGTACTTGACTGCTTGACTAGTGTGAGCTTACATTTTGAGTCTCATGACAAAACAAGGATGACAGCAGCAGTTTTATTCCCCTCATACAAATAAATATTCAGAGCAAAACTTCTCAAATCTCGCTCCAGTTTTCTCTCATGAGGTTTTAACGGGCGGATTTTAATTATCTGCAAATCACATCAAACTTGCTTATTGTAGCTTCTTCCTCAAAACTTGTGATTACATATTTTAGTACCTGCCAATATTTAAAAAGACAATTTTCCAAAAGAGAAGAAAAGAAGGGAAAAAAGGCCAGACTTGGAGAAACTCTGCAGTTTGAAATGGAAACTGGCTTTGGGAGCTTCATGTGTCAACACAGTCGCTTTTCTAGCTGACTCCACATTGCTCTGCAGATATTTTGGCAGTCAAGTCGTTTTCACAGACTTTGTATCAAGCAGGAGAATATTCTACAAAAAGATGAGATGAGAAATCAACTCACAGGCTCTTTTCCATCCATGGCCTCCATCCACAACTTCCTGTCTCCCTCAGACAGAGCCTGGAAAGTGACTGGTGTGTTTCTATGGAAACAGAAATTAATGCCATTAAATAAGCAAAGGTTGTTGCTAAATTATTCAGTCACAGGATGTGGTTCTGTCTTCTCCAAACATTGTGTCTAAACTCTCATAAATCTGACTAAAAGTTTCATTAGAAACAGGGTAGATGAAATCACGAAAGGAGGAATAAAAAACGATTTTAAGACTGTTTGAAGTGATCAAATCCCACGAGATGATGATGATGGAGGTATGACCGGAGATGAACAAGACAAGATGATGAAACTCCACAATCTGAAACTTGCAATCTGTGTTCTGCAGAAGACAACAAATTCTGAGGCCAAGTTTTGTAGCTTGTAGGCTACTGAATCAAATGTTAATAAGACAACTGTGCTACAAGTTTGAAGCTCTTCTGCCAACTGCACTAATCAGCTCAGGATAAAGACAACTCTTATAAATCAGAGGCATGTAAATGAACTTTTACAACCAAATATCTATATCTGTGTTGACAAGTTTATAAGAAAAGAAACTCATTTTAACAAAGTCTCATTTTCATACTCTTAAACACGATAAGCACTTCTGCTGTAGGAATGCCTAACATTATCGCAATCATTTCCCCATGAGATGTGCATTTTGTCAACTAAATAATCTTGCATTGTTACTTTTGCCAGTAAATGCATTGCGAAGCCGTTAAATCAATTATCGGTATCTTATCTTTATTATTTTAGGTCCAAAATGCCGGTCACACTGTGCCTCAGCCGTCAATCAAGGTAATGTTTTTTACCATCTTGTTAAAATGCCAAACTACCCAGATGTAAAAGAGCACATGTGACAGCATTCTGTAGCATGGCACACTTGGTGGTGTTTTGATCCATGAAATGGGAATAAAATTGTATACAGGCTTTGTCTGGTTAAACTGGCATGTAACCACCACTTCACCAGCGTAATGAGGGACCAGCACATCACATGTGGACGTTAACCTGAGAGGAGGACTGGATGCTGGCGGTGCTAGCTCTCCATACTCCACATACCAACACTGTTTACCTGCAGACTCTGAGATCCCCTGTTAAGCGCTGTTAGAGAAGTTTTGTTTGATTTTGACTTTTTTCTGAACTTTAAACTTGTCGGTAATCAGAATAAACTTTGGCTGATAGCAACAATAAAAACATTTTTTTTTTTCAAAAAACTGCTCCCCCTGTGAACTACCTATGGCCCTGCTGAGTACGATCAAACTTGAAGTGAATATATAATTTAGGTTCTTTTGCGAAAAGCAAAAGCAAAACAAAAAAAAAATAGATACAGAAGCCAATGTGAAACCTATATGCAAATTTATCACTTTGAGTAATTTCATGAGTTTACTAATGTCAAGTTTCATTTCAACACTCCTCTCCATTTCCCTTTTTCTGTTCTATAAACTTTAAATGAGAGGTTGACAAAATAGATTATTCTTAAGTAGAAGTAAAGTGAATCATCAAAACATAGAACTGATACTCCAGATAAAACCTTAACAAAATAGTAATGCAGTTTTTGAAATGTCACAAAGTTTTATTTGGAAGTTTGTTGCACTGATTGACTTTACTTTTATCTTTGATAGAAAAAACATGTCAGTGTGCTCAAAAATCACTGATATGACACAGGTTCAGGTTGGATGTGATTGAAGAGCACATGTGTGAGGTGGCAAAGTTTTAGTGAGTTTAAAACAAAAATAAAGTATTTAATTAACAATGTAGATTTTAGTCAGAAACGTACCTTTTTTAGAAAGTCTAACTTTCTAAAAAAGAAGATGTAAACATGTATTTGCAGAAAATCCGTCATGGTTTCCTGATTTATCTCTTAACTTTCTTGCATACCTGAATGGGACGCCTTCAAGGCCACTTTTCCTCACTGCCCCTGTCTGTTTCTGAGAGTACTCACTGATCTGTCTCTCCTTTTGACAAGGTCAAAGGTCAGGGTCTGGTCTCAGCAGTCAGGGGTTATTCCAGGAGCAGCTCTTTATTATTATGTTGTTCAGTTCGCTCTAATTGTTGTCATGCAGACGCTCTTTCAGGCACTTCATGAATAATTCAAGCCGCTTTTAAACCTTTAAAAACACCTCGCCGGTCGCCAAGTATTGCCACAGATTTCAAGAAACCCGAAAATGACAGAGCTGCCGATGGCTCAAGTATCTATTAAAATTGATTTTGTTCTAAATGATCTGCTTGTATAATTATGGGCTTGTTGTTTTCCTATTTGTGAAATCACAGTGTCTGCCATCTGTTTTTCAGCATGTGCCTGTTGCTCAGGGATCGTTTGGGCTACAGTCCATTTAGCCCTCGCACTTTGTCCCTGTGAGCCACCTGTTCAACTTGACGCCTCAACCTGTTTATCCCACCAGGCTCTGTTGTTGCCTCATCTTGCCTTTTTTTGTTTAGATTTGTTTGCGCTAACCTCTCATTAGTTTCCACGTCAAAGCAGAAGCGCTTGTCGATGGACTCAGTCTTCCGGCGGATGCAGGATTTCAGTGTCAGCTGTGTGGGGCCCTGCGGAGAAAAAGACAGATTTGGGAAGTGGTTGAGACATGTGTGACAGTAATAATAGATCAAGCAGATGTTCTATCTGTGGCTAAAAGTCGCTGATTTGTCATAAAAATGTAATATTTTTATCTGTGAAGCACCTGTTTAGTTGTGGGCTTCTGTTCACAAGGCACCATGAACAGCAGCCTCCCTTCTTTGTGATACTTGCAGTAATATTTAACCCATGTCATACCCAAAGCCCCTGTTGAAGAAGAAAACAGGACTTTCAGTGAGGGTTCATCAAAGTATCAGGCCCACGTTTAAACACTTTGCAAACTTACACTTCTCCTGACAGTACAGATAACCCTCCATTGGCAGAATACTGTGCATTTTATAGATCTGAGATGGGTGTTTCATCCTCTTCATCAGTTCCTCCATCTCTTCCCGAGTGCTCTCATAGTGGTTTCTTGTCTAGAGGGAAAACAGACAGCAGCTCTTTAGACCTTATCTGATTAAATTAAGTTAAATCTATGGCACTGCTGGTAACTACACTTACATTTTGCAAACTGAGCTGCAGTTCTTGCTTGTAAGGCATGAAGTCCTGAGTCATCTCCACTGTCAGGTTATTGAGGGTTAAAACACTGTGAAGAAAGGCTAAAACCTGTGCAACAAAAGGGAGGAATAACATACTTCAAATCCAAAGCAAAACCAAAAAAACCAAAACAAATGAGCGGCTGCCAGAAAGGAAAGTACAAGACTGTTAGGGGATTTTTTTGTGGTCAGGTTGTAACTCTGTTTATTCTGGGTGTTACACGTGTGGCAGGAAAGAGGAAGAGAGAGAGACCACAGGAGTGCTCACCGGCTCCACCACATCAAACTTCTTCCTGTCCTGCACCTGATGGATCTGATAAACATAGTCCACGGAGGACTCGTAGAAGTTGACTCGCTCTCTGTCCAGGAGTTCATCAGCCTGGAGTAAACAGAAACAATTCTTTGAAATTATGCTTTTTTTTTATCACCTTCAGTCCTATATAGTATAAACATTACCGGAGCTGGTGAATATTTTGTACCTCACCTCTTGTAGTTGACTCTCTTTCTTCTTAGAAGACAGATTCAAGTGTTTGTCCACCTGGGAGTAATACTTTTCACTGTCTTTCTCAAACTTCTTTCTCTTTTCCTGCACAAAAGAAATGCACATTGAAATTATGACACAATTATGGTATTCATTAAATCACAATCAGCTTTTAAAAAAATCAGTGTATTCAGACTGACAACCTGCTCAAAACAATTACACATCTAAACAAAAAACTAGTTCACATAAATACAATTGAAACACCTTGATTGCAAAAGTTGCTCGGTTACATTAGTTGTCTCAAGGCACTCCCTCACTCCAGGAGTGAACACTAAGTCAGCTTTACATTTTTACATTTGCTTTTTAAGGATAGTTTTGAAATGGACATAAACAAAAAATGAGAGGGAATCACACTCTGGCATTCACAGCAAATATCAGAGGTCTGTTCCCGTCTTGGCTTTGTCTGATTGGTGAGGGAAAAGTGACATTGACAAACCAACAGTTTGTTCTGGGAGTTGAAGTACATCTAACTGAAAGCACTGTCAGTGTAAAACTCAGTAAAGTGCATCAGATTTAGAAAATAGGTAAGATCCATTGGTTTTGTACAGGAAAATGCACCTACAGCGCAAAATCTCAGTGAAAAGTAATGGATTTGACCAGAAAATGTGCACCACCACTTCTTTTCTGTGAGGGAGAAAACCCAGATTTTCTAAAAACTAGAGATTACTAAGAGTTGTTAAAGTGAGACAAAGTAGACAAACTCCTAAGTAAGTTCTGTAATGTCTTGTTTTTAAATGCCATATTGAAACCTGTATAGTCAGCTTTGCGTGTAGAGTGAAACTCAACACAGCAGTGAAATTTGAAGTAACAGCTGGTGAGAAATACACTGAGGGGGAACTTTTTTGTTCAGCGGAGCAGAACTAAAATGAAACCAAATGTCATGTTGAATAATCAAGGTGACACCCCGCTGAGTTTCTTGTTTCTTTAAAAGTTAAATTAATTCGAAGTTAGGGTGCACTCAGGGGGGTCTCAACAACAAAACTGCTCGTCTTTGAACAAATTGTCTCAACATGTTTATGTCCCAGAGAAGTAGAGCAGACCTCTTGATCAGGGTTATTGGCGTGGTTAATGTTTCACATGTAGATTTAGAGATAGATTTGGGGAAGTGGCTTAAAGCATCCTGTTTGGTCTAAGTGCAAACCCGCTTGGCATGTGTGAAATGAAGATCTGGCCTCCTTTTTTATTTTTATAGAAACCAGAGAGATGTCATGATACATATCAAACTTTTTCAGAGCATTGAAACTTCTGCTTCTCTGTAACTTTGCATTGTTTAGCTGCTGTTGGTGTGAACTTGTCTCAAAAATGGGACGTTTCTTGTTTTCTGTTAAATCGATGTCAAATAAGAGAAAGAACAAACGCTCACTTTTGTTACCGCTAATTGATCCTTTCTGAACTTCTCCAGTGGCTTGATGAGCAGATCTGAGGCGTTCTGAACCTGGACAAAAACATGAAACATCTTTACAAAGGTGCACTAATAAATACACAAACACACACTTCATTGTCTGCCATGTGCATGAGAATCTCTCTTCCAGTATGTTAAGTGATCCGTGGGTACAGATATGTTAAAGGGACAAAGAAATCTATATATTTTATGTCATTTAAGCTGCTCTTACACACCACAGTGAGCTTCAGTAAATTGATGAGCTCCAGTTTTAAAATTAGATCAGTATCCAGTAAACCCAGTCGAACAGGAAAAGCTGCTTCTAATGACACGACTGGATTGTTGAAGCGGAAGCCAAGACGATGAAATGAAGAAGGTTAGATTTGTATTTGAGTTTACCTGGCTCAGCAAAAACAAGAGCTCTGAGGGAATCTGTTATTAAAATTCAAATAGTTACGCTTGGTCAGATGAAATGAAACGTGCAGATAATTAAGTTCTATCTGATGAATTTATCAGATATGCAAAATGTAAGTAAGTGTAATAATAACTGCAGCAGAATAGATTGAAACAGGGGAAAAATATAAACAGGGAACAAGAAAGCCATGAGAGGAACTGAGAGTAAATAAACTGACTTCTTCTAAACAGGAGCGCACACGCAATGGTACACACTCCCTCTCTCACACACACAATATGAAGGTGTGTTCTAGTCCGTCAGTTACCGGACACAGGTTGGATCTCTAAAATACAAAGTAGGGTGTGGATTTTTTAATATAAACTCAAAGTAATCCATCTGTAACAGAGTGTGCCAAGGGTTTCCTCCTTAATTGCTGCCATTTCCAGCTCAGGATGTGTTAATTTGGTTTCTAACAGCTCCTCAACAGTCAAATAGGATGCGGAGTGAGCGTGGAGGAAGTTGATAACCCACCAGCATCATCCTGTCGTGCTCCACTTCCTGCAGGAGTCCTGCAAACTCCTGGAACGACTGAGCTGCGGATGCAAATACAAAGATGATAAAGAGAGTTAGGTCTTATCGTATGGTCTGACACAGGAAACACAACGGGGGGTTTTTAAAAATGAAACCTATCCCAGTGTTTCCAACAAAACAGACCTAATGATGATGGGATTTCCCGCTTCCATTTGGACACACTTGTAATCAAACTCAAGGGTACCAGCTTGTGATTTTCCAAATACTTTCGTTTCCAAATCCCTCACACTTAAGATTCTGAGGAATTAACAAGTAGCTGCCAACAATGTCCTTTTCCACTGAGGTCAAGCAGAGGAAACATAATCTGACATAAACTGTTATGTATCTGTTAGTAAACTGAAACCTCTGCTGGATCAAGCCTGAAAAGTCCTTTAAATTCTTCAAACACAGTTTAAAAGACTGTCTGAGTGAGTGAATGTGTGTGTGAGTTTTAGCATACCAATGTTAATCTCATCGTCTGTCAGGGAATCACCGATGACGTCGAACTGGAACATGCCGAGAGTCTGGGAAAACTTCTGTACAGCCAGAGAGTAACCTGTTTGGAGAAAATGTGGGTCATTTAGATAAATACACAGAGTCCCAACAACTCACACAGCAACTTATATACATCCAACCCAGCCCTCCTTAATTTAAGCACAACTCACAGTTACTACCTTGCATTTTGTGATAGGAAGGAAAAATGATTCTTGGCAGTGTTCAGGAGCACATCAGTGGGCCGTATGTAGTATATATCATCTGCTATATTTGGATTTATAATCAAAACAGTGTGTCAGATCAATACTAGCGGGCATTTTGCTTGTGGAACTTTGCTTTTTTTAAACATAGATTAAATCCTTTCTTTAATTTCTGAAGTTATTTTCGGTGCTCACTTTGTGATTCTTGTAAACATGTGCATATTCAAAGATATTTAAAGCTTGATAAGGATTTAAAAGATAAACCGTACACACACAAAGAATCCTGATGATCAACAAGTGGGATAAAATTGTGACCTTCGTGAATATGTCTTGGTGCACCATGCACTCGTGACCTCGGCCTATTATCTGAGCTGAATATACAGTGGGACCCTCAGCACGCTGCAGCACCTACAATGACTGGTTCTGTTTTCCGAGGTCAAAAAGCCTGTCACTGCTGATTTGAAGCACAGAATAATATCTGGGTGAGTTAATCCAAACTTAGAAACCATAGTGACCTGAATGTACAATGTTGCAGTGTGCTGCTGTCACTGTCACTGGCTGTGGTCCATACTATCTGATGGACTGGTCCCAATCTACAACTAGCAGCAGATGGACTGTGCTCAATCTCACACGGATAGATTTGAACCCTGTAGGAGAGGACAGCTGTGTTGATGTTTGGAAGCTGCACATCTGCACCAGATATCTGTCCCTTTCAGAGCAGCCTCACTTGCACCTCCCTCAATGTGCTCCCCCACAGCCACCCACAATGATCCAGCAGGCCTTTTGAAAGGCCCCAATGATGCTGGCCCTCTGTCAACCCCCTTCACTGTACCACTGTGACCTAAAACTGAGAGATTAGACGGAAGCATGCTTACCCTTGATTGCAGTGATCACACTGTTGCCATCTTTTATCAACTCTTTGAGAAATTTGCTGGTCCTCTCCAGTTCCACTTCATAACACTTGAGAGTCTCCCTGAAGTCCGGACTGTCCAGATAGCAGTCACTGAACTCCAGAGGAGGATGCCCCATGTTTCTGGACGGCCGGGTTTTTAGACAATGGGGACAGTGAGTTTGTTTTAGTGAGCCACGCAGCCTACGCTCGTCTACCGCACATTGTTCATCGCTGCCCCACTCTCATCTGCCCAGAGGAGCACAAACCGTGGTGTCCGTGGGAGCCTGCGGCAGCTGCTGTTCACGTTAAAGTGAACCAAACACTGACGAGGAGCAGGTTGAAATCCACCTCCTCCTTTAGCTCTGCTGACGCGCTCCCGAAACTGAAATTTAATTGTATCCTTCCCCTCTTTGACACTTTTTCCTTGTTGCAACGTCGTGATTAGAAGAGCAGCTTGAATCCTTTCGGACGCGTCCCATTCCGAAACATTTCAGACCTTCATGACACCTCCTCGTTTCCTTCACCTCACTTTGATCTCAGCTGACGGCAAGCTATGGTAAAACCCGCTAAAACATATGCACATATATTTCTGTAACAGCAAATGTATTATAGAAGTAAAAAAACAGTTAAATTTTAATGCCAAAGGCGCCGTGTTGAGAGTACCAAAATAAGAGGTGGACGAATCCAACTGGCCGGGGACTCACTAAAAACTCCCTCCTTTCCACACCCAGGAGGTTCTTAAAGGGGCTGCTGCACAGTTGGACCAATTGTGCTGAAGGTGGTGCTTTCAATTGCCGTCGGAAATTTGTAGATTAGGGTTTCTGTACTCGTTAAAAACCTAAACTAAGTAATAATACTAAAATAAAATAAAATACAATAAAATACATTTACTGTTGTTACCCCAGATTTATACTATGAAGACAAAACTACAAAAAGATTACGAAATAAGATAAGATTTATGTTAAATCAAAACTGAACTGTGCTTACACTAAGAAAAATTGAATTACACTTCATACAAAACAAGTAGTTAGGTGGCAAATTAATCACAGAAATTGAATATTTTCTTTTGATGAAGAGGCACTGGATTAAAATAAAATAGGTCTGGGGAAAGTGGTCTAAGATGATTTCTCTTTTCTGATTTCTTGAACAAAAATCTGCACACTTTTAAGATTTTTGTTCAAACTTTGCTCTCCTCCCAAAGGATAATTAAGAATATAACCCAATATTTCTTTTTGAACATTTAAAATTAGTGATATGCCATAATAAGCTGTTAAACATGGGGATTTAAATTATGAAATAAACTGCCTTTACAGTCAGTTAATGGACAAAGAGCTGGGGAATAATTATTTCACCACCACCAATAATGTGAGCAAAGTTTCAAGCTTGAATTAGGTGTGGTAACCAGAAGGGAGCAACCTCAAGTGTAAGCAAATCTAAAACACACACATGCTCAGCTGTCTGATATCTTAACAGATCATAAACCAAATAATCTATTGCACTTTGTTCTGGCAATATTCTTTTAAAGCTGCTATAAGTAACTTTTGATTTGACTAAATTTTGGCTCACCCTTTGGGCAAACATATACATTACCACTTTGCTTATCATGCCTTGATCATGCACAAGTGTTTTTCTATGGCAAAAATCTCCTCCTGCTTTCTATTAAAAGCCAAATGGCTCACTCATTAACAACTTTAACTGTTACACAAGCAGAGAAAGGCTGTGTCTTCCGTGTGGTGGAATTTATCCGGTCATAACCTTTGCAGCAGTTTCAGGGATTAAACATGGCATTAAAGAAATTAACCATCTGTTGCTGATGGCCTTGTTTGCTTTTGTAGGTGCTAAACAGACATCAGTATCAATACATCTGTTTCACAACCAGTTTAAATCTCCTCACTGGGGCTTTAAGTTGTCTTGTGAGTCAGACTCACCTGCAAGAACACATAATAAGTGGACACGTAAACATACCATGAGAACCATGTGATTACTCCTCAGGGAGACAGGTCACACCTGCATGTGACTGGGTGTGTTCCTGCACTGAAGATAGGGCACTATAATCTCTCTGGTCTTTGCAGCACAGGCAGCTTCATTAGTTTACATAAGCATTAGAGTAGAGTAGAGTAAGTAGAGTATTTTACAGCACATAATTACAGTACTACTGAAAAATGTTTAAAATTAATCAACAGTAAATTGTCGTCTTGCTTATTCTGTAGTGAAACAAGCAGAGGGGTAAAAAGAGGAAGAAGGCATTTGAGATCACTTAATTATCATACATGCATGGATATTTTTACTGAATAACATACTGATCACAACCTGGTGACATATCTTGTGAATAAATGTGCTAAAATCTTGCAGTGACTTTAAATGGCCACTAGATGTCCTCCTTCAGACTTGATTGAAGCTAGGAGACACACATGTACAGAGTTTGGTCAGTCAAAAGACAATTTTTTACATAACCTAAGCTGCAAAATTTAGGTTTCACTCTTGTGCTTTTGTTGTAGCTCCCTAATATTTGTGCCATAGATTTAATCTCTGTCAATTAATCTGAAAAAAGCTTCTATAACTCAATTATAATGTCCACTGTAAGGCTCAATTATTATTATAAATTTTTTTTGGCCTAAATTTTGAAAAACATCGTTCATGTCAGCAAAGCCCAGTTATAAAAGATAATCAGTCATCTTGACACAATATTCATAATCATACTACTGAAAATCAATCTTGCATTCTGCATGTCATCAACTCTCTGACAGCAACTTACCCAGTCATGTACATGTCAGGTATTAGAAAACTATTTCTATAAGTTTCTGGATGTATGTCACTGATTTTATGTGATGATCAGGTGAATGTTTCCAGAGGACACAAGCACACATATGGATACTGACATGCTTATCAAAACAATACTTTAATATCTAAACATCTCATTGAGATATTATAACCTGAACCTTGCTTTAACCATAATTTCACAATAAGGGTCCAGTGTTGCAGACGTTGGTCATGGTAATTCACAAACGTATAACTCTCATACAGTTTCTGGGTAATTTTTCAATTTGTGTTATGTTTCCATTGTTTCTGAATCCTCAGCAACTTCAAGAGGAAAAGCAAGAGTTAATGATGCCTTAGGTAATCCAACCTTGTTTTGTCTAGATCAAATGTATTTAATATTGACAACCCTCCCCTTGACATGTATTTTTCCTCTTTAGGACATTTAATTATGTTGATCCCAGTCGCTTGTGTTTAAAAATGCTTCTTCCTTAAATTTGGTCCATAAGTCCAAAAAAGGAGGCACTATTAGGCAATCTTAAAACTGCCAACTGTCAGTGACATGGTCCTGGGTTCGATTCCAGAGCAAGGTGAGAGCAATGTTGAGGCAGGGAAAGATGAAGGATGAGACTGGGAGAGTGAAGGAAGAAGAAGGAGGAGGAGGAAGAGAGGAAGAAGATAATTTAAAAATAAACAGAAATTAAAAAGACAATTGCTATGAATGGCATTTCACAATGTTTATCAGAGTTTCCTCTTACACAGCTTACAAAGCTATGTTATTGTGAGGGAGTTTGGCTTTAATTCACAGGTCCTTGGACCAAGTGGCATGCTATCATAACATTAAGGATCAACTTTGAGTAGGGTACATGACACAAAAAGTGAAAAACATTTTCTTTCTGGTCTTTATTCTGTCTTCAAGAAGAACTGACAATGGACAAACAACAAGAACTTAACACCAAGGTCTTGCCTGGTTGGGCCAGGCCTGCAACCGGGATCATGTTTAACAACCCAATCTTATTCCTCCCCTGACACTGGTTCCTAAACTTGACTTAAGAGAAAGTCCACTGGAAGCCAAGGTTCTTCGCCAGCATTGGCTTATGCAGACTTTTACCTCCAATTCATTCTGGAGGTTGACGCCATCCACAGGGGTCTCAGCGCAGTGTTGTCACAAGAACAAGGTGGCAAGGTGAGGCCTTTTGTTTTTGCTAGCAGAGGCTTGAGGCCCACTGAGTACAACATGAATTTGGAGTTCTTGGCCCTCAGGTGGAGTGTGTTGTCTGTACAGACAACAATCTGCTGAGCCATTTGTCATGCCAGGCCAAGTTTGGAGCCACTGAGCAGCAAGAAACTGCCCAGCTAACTGTATTCAACTTTGAAATCAATTATCAACCAGGCATTACCCACCTGAACCACCAGATATGGAGGCCATGCTCCCTGGTAACTCTATCCCAGGGCTCTTGCAGCAAGCTCTCAAGGCATGGCAGACTGGAGCTACACAAACCACAGTTACAACTCTGCCCTATTGTTCACCTTCTGACATTGGTCTGCTTCAACAGACAGACCCTGTTTTTTGAGTTGTGGGCCTTCTGGTGACAGAAGCAGTGCCCAAACTGGGAACAGTGCAAGCAGCTGTCACAGACTGCCTTAGCACTGCTCCGTCAATGGGACCGGTTGGTGAAGGACCTTTATTGTCAGGTCTTCTGACCTGATGGTGCTTAAACTGTTCTCCTGCTACTCCTACCTGCGGCTTTGAAAGATCCAGCTGGTAATGGCCAGTGTGAGCATTTTAATCCTACTCTGCATGACTTGCTATGTACTCTACCTCTGTATTGGAAGTTAGATTGGGGCTCTTGCATGCCTCTCTACTTTCAAAAGAAAGCTGAAGACCCAACTCTTTGAAGAACACTCTGCACTTAGCTAGACTATTATCCACTATTGTCCCTGGTGGTAGAATGAGTCTTCCAGCTACAGTTGGCCCGCACTGTCCTGCTATACAGCACTCCTGGGATTTTTGTGCTCAGCTCTTTGTAAGCGTCCCTGCACTTCGTACTTTGGTAATTATTTGTTGTGAAGACAATTCAATTGATGGTGAGGATGAGGAATCTCACATTGGTTATTGGTTGCTTCATTGTTGTCTACTTAAAAATAAAAATCTTTTTATACCCTATGTGCATTCCCTTTAACATTGCATGGCAGTACCTGGCTAGATCTAGACTTCTTGTCTAGATCTTTGCTTGTGTTGTTCTTGCTCTTGAATGTACATCACTTTGGACAAAAGCATCTGTTAAATGTCTTATTAACATTGTAAATAATAGTTGACACATTGTCCACAGGGGGCAACAAAGTCCACATAAACAGAACGTTCCTTGAAGCGGCTCAAAGGTCAGGCAGACAAGGAACACTAGAAAATAAATGTTAGAATGCACACAAGGGAACAAGATTTGATTCAAAAGAGTAGGAAAAAAAGGGACCTTCACTACGATTAACCAAGGGACGTAACACGTGGTCCTGAATGTCCCAGCATACATTAAATAGGTGGGTGTGTATGGGCACTGAGAATCAGTACATTGAGCAGGTGTATCTTCAAGTTACACCCATACCCACACCTGAAAAAGGAAATGAAAATAGAGAGAAAGGGTGTGGGGAAAGCAGAGCCAGATACTGCAGGATCTAACTCTTCCTATTTCCTCCTTTAAAATGGTGAGACTTGTGTTTGTTGTGTCTCAGTCTTTAATCCTTTTGAAAATGTCAGACTGTGAAAATGTGTGACTCAGAGGTAAAGCATCTCCCAAAAAAATGAACAAGGAACTCTTCTTCTGCAAAGAGCATGAAAAAGTCACTGTGGTATTTCCCTCTCAGCTATTATTACAGCTTAATGAAATTATCAGTTCTGGTTTATTAGAGGTAGGTAACCTAAAATCAGTCTTGTCTGCTGCTTATGCTATCTGAGTTCAGTGTTGCATACTGATTGCAGCTGTTGAACAGATGTGCCTTAATTGTTGTATCTAGTTTCATTAGATTGTAATGTTCAAGCTTCATATATTAGCTTGACCACTGCTTAGTGATATTTTAATAACCATTCCTGCGCCTGAAACATAGACTGTATATAGAATGGACAGAGTCTGCCTCCTCTCTGGGTGAAGACACTCTGAGAACAGCACCCTCTGGTGATGGGCTGCAGTATAGGTCATGAATCCCGCCTCAGCCAGCCATACTTATGGGGCTGTGGACAAACTTTAGAAAATCATTACACAGAATAGAAATGTTTCTCCCTCCTGGTTGCAATGTTGACATGTAGTTGTTGTAACAGCTCCATTTTTAAAACTTATTTGGGGGTTCGTGTTTTCTATGATTGGCACTTGATACGGCCTATGGGCGTACGAAGATTGCGTAGCTCACCAGGGTGATACGCTGTTCGAGCTGAGCGTCATCACAGCGACTCTGTGCGACCAAATGCGTACAATGCTACTGTGTAAATGGTGGAGCGCGTACAACACTACTGAGCAATGTTGGTTTCAGGAAGTGGAGAAAAATCGCAGAAATACCGAGAGCTTTTTGGCTTCAAATCTGTATACTGGCAGAAGGCGGAATCAAGTTGTCCATAGTATATACCGTCTATGGCCTGGAACCACCTACACTGTCTGAATTCAGCAATTTGAGCAAGAAGTGTCAAATATTATAATTTTAGGTGACTTTCCAAAAGTAAACATAAACTTATGTTGTGTTAAACACCTCAATGTGTAAAAAGTGAGCCAAGGAGGCTTTAAAAATCAAGAGTTTTATCCCATCAAACTGCTTGTTTCAGAGTTCATTGTAAGCAGACAGTATTAGTGGTTAAAGATTGGGCGTTTCAGCAATAGTGTAGACGTAAATGTTAGGGAGGAAAACCAGATGGGAGACGTCCAGTTACGATAATAGTGCCTTGTCCTTTCTTATCTTTAGATTTCATGGGTCATTCTTTGTTTCAATCCTTCATGATTTTACTCCACATTGCGTCACGAACACCCTCCACTCCCTCTGCAGATGGCAGCACAAAGAGGACGAGAGGACAGACAGCTATCCCCACACAGATTCCTCAGCCGGGCACGAATTTAAGCGTTTGATCTGAACTCTGAAGCTGTTTGTTTGGCGTCTCTAAATGGGCCTATTGTATGCAAATATGGCGCCCGGAGGCATATGACCTCTCCAGTGCAGGGCAGTGGCTAGTGTGAGAGAAATCATTAGCAATGCAAAGTCATGGTGCGCTGATACTCTTGTTCACAGTGACGTCCAGATTGAGGAAAAAAATCTGGCACTGCAAATGATTCTGGATGTGTTTCACTTTTTCAAACTAAAGCTGAAGGTAAGTCTCATTTTTGCAACAATTTGGTGAGATAAAGAAAATGGTGATGTCAGTTTGTCCGTAGGGATTTCTAAAGGTTCAAATGATCTTTTGTTTTTCTGTTTTGTTTTTCTAAACTTGACTGTTAAGAGTTTCTGCAGCAAAGAATAGACAGCCAGACAAAAATGTATCACTGGAGCAAGAAGATTAACAAAATCCTACTGCCTTATCTAGCAGGTATAAACTTGTTTGCACTCAGTCAGAACTAAACAGAAAGCTGATCTTCTAGTAGATTTTGTCAAGTTCAAATTCTCCGAATTATCATCAGTATCAGATTTAGATGATTCTATCTTTAAAGCAGATCAAAACACTTTTAATACACACGTTATTCCCCTGCTGAAACCAGAGCCGTAATGCAGACTCCGTTAGTTGAGGTGCAGTTGCCCACTTTGCATGCTCCACCATGGTGACTGGTGAGGGCATGTCACATGACACATGGTGCCAGACTTCAGTGTTTCACTCTTAAGTGGCCTGCCAGCTGCAGAGGGAGGCAGAGAGGCTCTTCTTCTTCTCTGGATTCCCATCCATGCCAAACCAGCAGGTCAACATTGTCCTCTCCGCTGCCTCCTATGCCTCTTACACCTCCAGCTGAGCCGGGTAACAACTCTGACATTTACACTTGGACGGGAAATTCAAACATGCTGGAGACAGAAGAAAACCAGTTACATTTAGTGCAGGGGAGATGAAACATTTTGGATGTCAAGTCGACCAGAAATCAAATCAAGACTTGATAAAAAATAAGAATGATAATAATATTAATAATTATATTTTTTTATGAGAACTTTTACTTTTTTCTTTTACTCTATCGAGATAAGCTCACTTGCTTTTAAAATGGATTTAGTGTCAAATTATAACGCAGCATACACTCTATTCATCTCCCTGCTTAAGGAAATTGACTCGATAGATTTATTACGATATGTTTGTTGTTGTCAGTAATTTCATCATCCTCTGAAACAGTCAGGTATGAGTGCTTAAAATAACTGTGAAGGATAAAAAGGATTTAATTTTCATCACAAAAACCATCATCTGTTTGTTACGCATAGTGAATAAGAAAACAGTGATTGATTTGTGATATTGAAAAACAGCAAAAAGGTTTATTTCATTTTGTTTATTCCAAAGGACAGAAGCTAAAAAGAGGGGCGAGGTGATAAAGAAGATGCAAACTTCTGCACATACTCTAACCTGCAGAAATAAATTAACGACTATTAGAAACATTTTATCTGATTGATGAGGGTCTAGGACTAAATATTGCTATTGAATATTTAGTTTTTGAAAATGTATGTGGGAATTTACATCTTTTTGATTTTGTTAAATAGATCTACTCAGCTAAATTTAACCAGACTCTAACTAATCTAAAGGTGATACCATAAAAACTACAAACAAAAAAAGATCATCAGTCAAGTTTTTTTTTTTTCAGGAGCGCTATCTCAGCTGTTAACATTTAGAAAAGAAATCAGGGTTTGAACAGTTTTGGTTGGGGATTTTGGGATTTGATTCATGTGAAATACAGTGACTAGGTTTGTCGGGTGACTCACGGCAGTTTGTCAACTCGACATGCTCTAGAGGCTTAAAAGAAGATTTACTGCGGTAACATTTAAGTTATTTTAGGGTCTTATTTAACAGTTTTTGGGGTCAGGATCTGCTAAGATCTCTGAGGATACAGAGCGCTCTGGTTTGAACAAGCAGGTTATCATGGATACCGCACTAATGAAAGATTCAAACAAACCTTGATTTTGCCACAAGGTTTATATAAATTACAGACATTACTGCTTTTAAGTTTCTTGTCACAAGAATAAACTAAGTTAGAAAAGTTTCAAGTTAAATGTTTGTTACTTGTGCAAAATTCTCATATTTATACTCAGATTTTCAATCAAAATCCTGAAAATGGTGGCATTTATGCCACATAGTTTTTTTTTGTAACTGCTGCATGTTGAATTATATTTTCTAATGATTTTTGCACAAATGTTTTCTTTTCTCCTTGATATTTTTATTTGATTATTCTTTTAAACTTGATATTTTTACACTGAATTTTGACTGTTTTTATACCGTAGCACCATTGGCCCTTGAGTAACAATTTTAATCCTCTGTATGTGTTACAAATATTGCAGAATTGACGATAAAGCTACCTTAAACCAACAAAATAAAAAAAAAAAACTAAAATAATGCTCAGTGATGTTGACCCTCTGATACTGTTTTTGCATTTTCTCCATCAGACCCGGAACCAAAGATGAACTGGGCGTCCTTTTATGCTGTCATCAGCGGTGTGAACAGACACTCCACAGGTATCGGTCGTATCTGGCTCTCTGTCCTCTTCATTTTCCGGATCTTGGTTCTGGTGGTGGCAGCTGAGAGTGTGTGGGGCGATGAGAAGTCCGGCTTCACCTGCAACACCCAGCAGCCAGGCTGCAACAGCGTCTGCTACGACCACTTTTTCCCCATTTCCCACATCCGCCTGTGGGCCCTCCAGCTCATTCTGGTCTCCACTCCAGCCCTGCTGGTGGCCATGCATGTGGCCCATCGCCGCCATGTCGACAAGAGGCTGTACAAACTGTCAGGGCGGACCAACCCCAAAGACCTGGAACAGATAAAGACCCAGAAGATGAAAATCACAGGTGCTCTGTGGTGGACGTACGTCATTAGTCTGTTGTTCCGTCTGGTCTTTGAGGTCACCTTCATGTATTTGTTTTACATGATCTATCCCGGGTACAAGATGATCCGGCTGGTGAAGTGTGACTCATACCCCTGTCCAAACACGGTGGACTGCTTTGTGTCAAGGCCAACAGAGAAGACGGTCTTCACTGTGTTCATGCTGGCTGTATCAGGGGTCTGTATTCTGCTTAATATTGCAGAGGTGGTCTTCTTGGTGGGGAAAGCCTGCAGCAAGCATTTGAACAATGCTGGAGACTCGACTATGGGGGCTTGGATCCAACAAAAGCTCTGTTCCTTCTAACAAAAAACACACAAAAATAAAAATGATCTTTGATCCAGAAAATAATAATTCAGTGTCATGAGGATAAGGCAGTGGTTGATGATCAGATTACGCCCATGTGAGAGGAACAATATATTTCCCACCCATGTGTAATACACAAAGTGTTCACAACCGACTGATGAAATGATTTGAAGAATCGCCAAGAGGGAAAAGGACAAAAGCATCGCTTTGTACTGACATGTTAAAACTGCTTCATGTAAGACTGATATAAGACCACATAAGACTCATCTCAGATAACTACAAAACAGTGTGGGAGACAAAAATGACTGGTGCTTGAAATCTTCTTTTTGGAAAGTTGTATCCTGAAATCTCATGTTAATTCATAATAACAGCTGCTTGGGAGGAGAAAATTTAAGTTATAGGTCTATTTAGAAAACGTTTCACCAAAATAATTGCAAACATGGCTGTTTTTGGCTTCTGTGAAAAGATTTTTAAAAAAGTTTTTGGCCTTGAAACAGAAACATGAAAGCTCCTGTGAGGAACTTTTGGTTTGTTCCAATTTTTGCTCCCCCAGTGGACAGCAAACTTTACTAATCTTGTCCTCTACATATTTAGCTAATGTTTTCTACCAAAAATCTCGTTCTGTGGACTTCATTTATTTATTTATTTTAACTAAAATATTTTAGGGGGCGAATTGTAAAAATACACCTACACCTACCCCCTCCCACTGGTTTCAGGCATTAAAGATTATGATTCAAAATCATAAATCTTGTCACTGATGGGCTTGTCTGTTTTTGTAGGTCAGAAAATGGCATCCATGTGAAATCCAGTGAATTTTACTAATGTCAAAAAACTCCTCATAGGAGCTTTAAATGTTGAAAGGCATTCCAAAATCACAAGATCATCCCATTAAAGTGTGCTTTTAATAATACAGTGTATTGATCATTGGGAGATTAAAATTCATAACAGTCTATCGTATTCGTCAAATATGATGCCAAATGCCATGGATCTGCCTAAATCACCTCAAACTGGGTTTAATAGACCTCCAGTTGATGTTATCAAAATGTTCAACTAAAACATGTTGTATATTTTTGTGTTAAATGATGCCACTTTTTTGTTTTGCTGGTTACATAAATGGTGCCTTCAGATTTAAAAAGTTACAACTTACAAGAAACTTGAATTATATTTTTCCTCAACAAATTCTCACTCATGCTAAACACCACATGTAAATTAGTTAATTTTGCTGGATGTCTGTACACAGTAGAATAAAACCAACCAGACTTTGTGTTTTGTGCATTTTTTACAAGCTTTCCAAAGAAAAAGATCTATTTGCATACATTTGGTGCAGAGTATTTGTGGTTCCCTAGATTATCTAGTAGGTCTGCTCTGTGTAATGCCATAAATCACCAAAGAGAAGCAGTTTTCTGCTGGGAGAGATTAAGCTGTGTCTCTCTGTGATTCTTCTCAGCTGTCAGCAGTGTGATTGGGAGAAAACAAAATAACGCGAATGAAGCTTCATCACACATTTAGTGTCAACATGTTTAGCAGACAGCAGCTCGGAGCCGTGATGCCACCTGTGAGGAAACGTCTCAGTGTGATTAAGTCCTTTTCCTGAAGGCCAGGGTGCAGAGTTTGGGTTATCAATAGCCTCTCCACCTATGGGGTCAATGTGTAGGTGACAATGGTTGACCCGGGGGACAGCTGAACCTGTGAGCAGGCATGAGGACACTCATCTTTTTAGGGAAGGTGTCAACACGCCATCTTTAGAGCTTCGATCTACAGGAAGCCCATTGGCAGCACTGGACCAAAAATGAAGGTCTGTTTGAGTTAAAGAGCATTTAAGACCAGAAAAACTTTTTTTTTTTAATTCAGAAAAGCTAAGAAGCTAAAATTTGGAGTCTTTTTCAACTCAAAGGCTTTTAAAAAGTCAGCTCACCTTGCTCAGCTATTAAATCATTTAGTAGAGGAGAAATAGTCTGGTTTAGAAATGGTGTCAAGCAGCTTTTTTATAATGAGACAATTCACATTTATCGAAATATTGTGTGATTTTTTCCCCCTGCAAATTTAAGATTCAAGTCATATTTGAAATTTGAGTGTTTAGCTGGTTTTCAAACAAACTGAGACTTCTTTATAATATGAAAAGGCATGCAGACATTCAATGACACTATTATCTCTATATGCACTAGTTTCGTTTAGTGCCCTTTGACTGCTGTCATCTGGTAAATGTCAGGTGGGGTTATCAACAGTTTGCTATCAAAAGAGCGTTTGTTTTGTTACATTTGCTGCCGCAAAGATTCATGAAAAGTGAAAAACCTGACTTTTAGGAAGCAGGGTGGGATTTTATGGTAGTGAAAATAAAACAGGACGAGATAAGCCAAAACAATAGACATAAAGCTCTTTAACAGGGGTTGCCAAACCCTTCACAAACCCAGTTTTCTTTTTATAATCAGACATGTTATGATCATTTTTACAAATATGTAAATATATTAGCAGTATGGTATTTGGCACAAGATGTAAGCATTTTTAAAATCGAGGGTAAAACTTCAGACTGTGTAACATGTCACATTAATCCATTAATCACACATTCACACACTGATGTCAGAGGCTGCTATTAAAAGTACCTGTCAGTTTACCTAAGACCATTCACACAGCACTGAATGATGTAAGCAGGGCAGGCTGATGTAAGGTGTTTTGCCCATGAAGGGAGAGATGTTGGAGAGGTGTTATTAAAGACTTTAAAGCTACTGTAAGGAGTTTTTGATATTAATGAAAAAGACTGGGATTCACACTGAAGCCTCTACATAATATCTTAATGCAAACAAGAACAAAAGGGAAAAGATCAATGCTTTGTTTATCTTTATTTTCAATGTTAGATACAGGTGCAAAAGGGTGTCAGCTGAGCAGCCAAAGAGACAAACCTGTTTTCACAATTTCAACATAAACAATGCTTCGTCCACAGGGGGCGCCAACATTTACACAAACTAAAAATTCCTCACAGGAGCTTTAAAGTAATATCTTTTTCAGAAACACCCATTAACACCACTTTTAAGAGCCAGAGGCTATCACCGCTTTTAAAAGTGTACAAACACATAAAAATGTAATATCAATCAGTCAGTGTTTGTTTTATAAAACCAAATCATGGCAAAAGTTATCTCAGGGCACTTTTTCAGAAGATGTAGATCTAGATGTAATCTTTGTTAAATTACTTGCTAAGAGGCAACATAAATCCTCTCTGAATAAGTGCAACGTTAGGCAGCAGATTTAAGAAAAAGCTTTTTTTTAATTGGCAGACACCTCAAGCAGAACCAGACTCATTAGAAAACGGCCATCTGCTGTGAGAGGATGGGCTGAGGGAGATGCAAAAAGGGTTAGAGAAATAAAAACATATAAACAGAGAAACAAATACAGAATTTAAAATGTTCTGCAATTGTTTATATGTTTTTTGATGGGAATTTCAAGCTGAAGAGCAGCAGCAGTTGCACAAAAATGCATTTTTGTACACAGAAATGTGAACCTTAACATGACACAAAGAATAAAGAGCTTCATACAACCCAGTGTGAAGATCAGGATCATGGTTAAAGATCTTTCTCTGCATGCATTATCATTGATGGTCACCAAATAAGCAGGAACTTGTTGCATAGTTCAGCACTAAAAGGAAGACTCCTTAGAGTCTGACGCTTCTCCACACAGTCAGGGGTCAGATCACCCTGAGAGTGACAACAAGGCCACTCCCTTCTCTGTGAATTATATTTAGAGCACCCTGACATGTTAGACTAACCTGCATCCTCACTGGACCCTGGAGCTGCCTGTCAAAGTGAATGGAAACACCTCTTCAGCAAGCGGTTTTTACATTTTTCTCCAGTGGGGATGTGATCCTCGCTCACACTGAGAACAGATAGAGGTTTAGCTGTGGCTGCTTGTTGAACACTGGGCATTGATCAGGTCAGAGTGGGAGGGCAGCGGGCGGGATCAGAGCGTAAAAAACTTTCTGAGAGGTTGATCTTGGCTCTGCAGTTTCCTTAGTGTGTGAGGAGAACATGGCCTCTGTGTGAACTGAAGAGGCTCAAACGTCAAGTGAGTCTGGAGCTGCACTGCTCAAGGAGATGAGCATTATCAGGTACGCCTTTCTATATCAAATCTCTGAGTTTACCCTGAAAACATGCTGCAGATCTAAAATTTATCATTGATCTTTATTCCATTTCATAATGCGTATCCTGGAATTACACACTAGCACAAAGAATCAGTTCACTGTAGGCATACAAGAGTTTACTTCTGTGCAAATGTAGTTTTTGAATGTTTTCACCTGGAAGATTATCTCCAACAGGTGTGCACTTATAGTCTGCCCTCATTTTTAAAAGACAGCTCCAACTATTTTTAAATAATTTTTTGCCATGTTGTAACCAAATAGGCCCTGAAAGTTAATCTAGAAACCTAATTCTGGACTCTGGGAGCCCTGGTGGGTACTGTGTCACAAGATCTATGAGTCTCCCCAGCTTCCTCAGGGCTTTCTCTCACACACAGTCAGCTGTGTCCTGGCCCGTTTTACCAGCAGGCGCTGAATAGGACACAACTTTCTGGAGTACAGACAGTGAATTCACAATTTATCAGCGCCTTCTTGTTAAAATTTCCTCTGGTTTTTTTAAAGGACTGTCGTTTTTATTTCTGTTTACAGGTTCCTGGAAACTGTAGAAAGAGAAGTCGTTATTCAGAAGATTACACAAATAAGTGAAACCATGAGGAAATTTTGATCAAATATATATAGGTCAGAGTGTAATTGGCAAAATCTTTCAATTAAAATGCAAAAAAATTACAAAATATAATTATGTAGATGAGTTCACAGGTACTGTGGATGCATCTACACTTTCAGGAACCCAAGAAGTTGTACTGCTGACCTAATTTAATGGATTTTGCAGTGATTGATAGCTTCTAAATGCATCTAAGTCCATATTCTTCATTACAGCTATATTCCATATTCTGATTACAACTGTCTGATGCTATATAACGTACTTTCACTTGAGTAAATATGAAAATAACTTCATGAAGCAACTGAAACTTCAATTCTTCATCGTTTGGGTTGTGTGGTGAACAATTTTACAGCTCATCACATGGATATTAAAAATAACATAAAATTGAAATCAAAAATATTTGAAAACCTGCTTTAATATTGATTCATAGCCCCAATCTATAGACTGACAAAGCATACGCACCAAGCAAGTAGGCTTAGAGCACAAAGAAGAGGATGGAGTCCAAATTTAGAGCTAAAAGTTGAGTGAATACTTGAGACAGAGAGGTACAACTGCTGGTTTAGCGTGTTGAAAAGAAAAATGAACTGCCCTTAGTAACCTTTTTATTTAGTGGTGGTGGTGTCGGGGCATAAAAAATTTGACAAATTCACAGTGTCTTGCGAAATCACACTAAATAAATGAACACTTAAAAAGATTAATTGGCTCAAAGTTCAGTTCATATATCAAAATGTCTTTAAAGTCATAGTTCATTATTCTTATTATCAAAATAAGCTCATGGTTTACAAAATGAAACCGCTAATATATACATATTTTTTATTTAGCTCTGCCAAAAGTCTCTCCCTGAGCCTCCTATGCTTGAATCTAAAGAGCCCTAAGTCAATGATATTTCTTATACTAAATTAAATTCCATTAAACTCTAAACAAGCAAAGACAAGTAATAATTTTAAAAGCCAATAAAATACAGTTTGAGAATGTTTTATCCGATAAAAGATGAGCCACAAAGCAGTGCAACTTAAAACAGATGACTTTACAAAAATGTTGTTTGTCCTGAAAAATGTGTATCATGTGGTAAACTCTGAAAACTCCTAACTCTACATTTAGCCTTTTTGCCACATTGTTTAATTGAACAAAACAGCTTTTATCTTTGTGCTTTTCAACAAAAGTCGAGGCTTCAGTCAAAACCTTGTGGTCCAACATTCATCCAGCAAATTTATTTGATTTCAAACACAGAAAATAGTTGTAAGAAATGAACAAATTCATTTGTTACTCTGTTTGATTTTCTGTCTCCCTCCTCTTTGACCGACCCAGAGGGAAAAAAACTGCAGCTCTGAAGATTTACTCACATATTGTATATTTAAGTCTGAGTTATGGCTGAGTATTTCTCTGAAGGCGCTAACCTATGTCCCTTTTTATTAGTGCCATTTAGCTGTTTTGTTAATCACTCACCTTAAGATGAATGGATTCAATGAATGTGTTTATTTCAGCCCCACCAGGCACAACACTATAAATTGTACTCAACATATAGACTGCAGCAAATAATCCGACAGGCGGTCTGCATGTACAACCAGTTCTTCCTCAGAGCCACTGCCTCGCCATCTTAATATGAAGTGTAATGTAAGAGTCAGTGTGTTTAAAATGGTATGACAAAAGGATAGAAACAACTTTCCCAACCATGGTAAAATAAATAAAATAATTTAAAATCAATAAAACAAACAGATAAAATCCTCCTGTTCCATGTTTGCCCTGAACACCATGAAAACCTTTGTTTTTCCGGAAAAACGAAATAAGTCACAAGCTATCAGACCCAGGGCTCCCCAGATGGTAATTAGTAACCAGTATTAATGTTCTCTTTGTCTATCTTGGATAGTGTTAGTTGTACTAGTTATCTCTTTGTCTATCTTTGCATCACAAAGTTACAGTCTGGCACTGAACTTTGTGTTTCTTTTATCTGAGCAAACAAAAACTTGTCCTGGTTGAAGTTCTTAGATTCACACTTTAAGCGTTTCCTTCTTACAGGCATCTTTCCTGGATTTGTCGATAAAAAGAGCGTACATCTTTGAGCCAGTATGGGGGACTGGAACTCGTTGGGGAAGCTTCTGGAGAGCGCCCAGGAGCACTCTACTGTTGTGGGCAAAGTGTGGCTGACGGTGCTCTTCATCTTCCGCATCCTGGTGCTAGGAACAGCTGCTGAGAAGGTCTGGGGTGACGAGCAGTCCGGCTTCACGTGTGACACCAAGCAGCCCGGTTGTGAGAACGTTTGCTATGACAAGACCTTCCCCATTTCTCACATCCGCTTTTGGGTGATGCAGATCATCTTTGTGTCAACACCAACTCTTATTTATTTGGGCCACATTCTTCATCTGGTCCGCATGGAGGAGAAGGAGCAAGAAAAAGAGAAGAACCTCGCCTTGCAGGGTGAAAAGCAGCAACAACTACTTGGAAACAAGCCAAAGAAGGCGCCGATCAAAGACCATCAGGGCCATGTACGTTTGCAAGGCGCACTCCTGAGAACCTACGTCTTCAACATTGTTTTCAAGACCCTGTTTGAAGTGGCGTTTATAGTAGCTCAATACTTTCTGTATGGTTTTGAGCTCAAGCCGATGTACACCTGCGATCGCTGGCCTTGTCCTAACGTGGTAAACTGCTACATCTCGCGACCCACTGAGAAAACAGTCTTTATCCTCTTTATGCTCGCTGTAGCCTGCATCTCTTTGCTACTCAACCTGGTGGAAATGTACCATCTGGGTTTCACAAAGTGCCACCAAGGCCTTCGTTACAGGCGGTCCCGGGCTGCAGCTGAAGCTTCCAAAGCCCTAACAGAACCAGTCATGCCCTTTGTCCCCAGCTATAACTACTTCACCAGTCATCCTGCGGTGCCTGAGCCCTTTCCCGCAGACTCTAAGTACAGCATGGCAGAGCCGAACCCTGCCTACAGCCCTTACAACAGCAAAGTGGTTTACAAGCAGAACAGAGACAACCTGGCGGTGGAGAGGAAAGGTAAAGGAGAGGGAGACGACGCGAAGGAGAGGAAAACTTCATGCGCTGCCTTTGAGATGCCTGCAGAAAATCAGCGTAGAAACAGTCAGTCAAGCAAGCACAGCAATAACAAGAGCAGGCTGGATGACCTGAAGATCTGAGATGGAAGATGTTTGCATGAAAGTACTCTACTGTTAGGGACAAAACTGTTGAGTTAGCTAAGGTGGGTTTCATAAAGATTTCTAAAAGCATGGGGAGAGATTTTTAAATCAGGAACAGACGGAAAAGAACGAGGAAGAAGTTGTCATTAATAACAGACTTCAGAAACAGTCTTATTCTGTCATGAGTGGAACTGAAAGGGTGCTCAGAAACACAACTTGTGTTTAAATACAATGATGAGGATTTGAACCTGTCAGTGGTCTTGAAATTGATGAACTTTTGTATCTCTCTGTGGGAATAGAGAGCTGATAAACTTGAGAACTGTACTGTTTACAAGCAATTTACTTAAACTGTAAAATGTAAAATGATTGCAAAATATCAAAACAAGAGCAAGACAAATTTTCTACCGTCTGGTTTTTACTGTCATGAACATAACTTATACATTTTCCAGATGCTGTTGACTTGAACATTTTTTCAATTCTTGCCTTTTGATGTTCCAGTAAAAGTCACAATATGTGTTTTAATGCTTGTGATTCATTAGCTTGATCTCCATTTTTAAAGGTATTGCTCATGGAAAAAGTGTATTTGAAAACAAAAAAGACTTGTTATTTTAATCAAAGAGAACTGAGTTCACTGCAAAGATCACCATCATATTGCCTTCTCTTAAAAACTGACGTCATTACCTTTTCAGCTGAACCGAACACAGCTTCATCTGTCTCTCTTATTGGATTTTAAAAAGAGAAGATCACTAAATGAATGTACTGATATGATCCTGAAAGTCTGTATTAGTATTAATCAGGACATAATGTATCATTATATGCTAGTGTTTTAGAAATGTTGTCGTGTTTTGAAAAATTATGTGTTAAGACCCTCAGGGATGTCGCATGAGAGGGCGCAGATCTTCAACAAATGTTGTGATGAATAGTTCAGTTTGTCTTCTTCTATACCTGTGAAAGACATGAACTTCTGATCACTGATAATAAATAAAGCTGCTCAAACAACATCTAAACTCAGTGACGTGATAATGTCATGAATAGAGGCTTTGTATGTGAAGCAAACATCCGCGCAGTGTGAAGTGCACTGATGCAGTCATGGTACTTTTTGCTCGAAGCAAAGTGAAGTGCAGTATGGATGGACTCATTTCCAAACACATACCATCACACGCTGGTGAGAGCTGTGCTTCAAAGACTTCCTCACCGCTGCTATAAATAGCACTCGTGCACACTTGGAGAAGCATTGTGGGGGGGAAAGGGGGGCAGGGGGGTGAAAAAAAAAAAAACCTGTTAGTTGATCATTCAGCCCTAATAGAAACAGAGGGGACTTCCTGTGCAACAAATAATGAAGCAGCACTAATATTTGGGATGGTGATTTCTTTTAATAGCTTTTAGGGGGTTTGGGCGCATTAAAAAGATAACAAGTCCACAAAAGCGCACTGTCTTCTGTCCTGTGTCAGTATTAACAACTGCAATTGTTTATTCATTCTCTCTTTTTGCTTGTCAATGATGCAGCTTTGTCTAGCTGAGAAATTTTTAATTTGAAAGTGCCTGAAGTATTCTGATTTTCCCCCGCCCCACTAATGTAGGGTCAACCAAGGCCAGTGGCATGATGCAAAACACTAGCTGTCATTTGCTTGAACATTTTGTGACATATTGTAAGTGTTTATTGGCTGTGGTTAATGTTTTATTACAATAATAATCATGAAACTAGAAAAGAGCTCTCAAACTTTCAGAGCGTGTCGATTTCTCCTGATGGGTCGGGGCTGACAAATGAACAGGTGACAGGGTGAAGGTTATGAACTCTGGGTTACTACCGTATGCAACCGAATCTCTGACCCAGAATAGTATGAGTGATACACAGGGACCATCCGTCACGGAGTCACGCTGCTGCTCATTAATCAGTCAGACAGAGTGCACACTTTAGGACCAGTCAACAAGGAGATATTTTACCGTTAATGGTGATTTATTGTGAGCCTACGTGCAAGGTCCCATAGCACTCCCATGTACAGGTTATGTTTGTTGACGCTGTGTCGCTAGTGTGACTGTAACTGTCCATCATGCAGTCTGCTTATCAGTTCAAATGTGACTCACATCATGGAGCAAAGTGACATTTTGGATAATCAAGATTTGTGCCTCTCTCTCTCCTTGACATCGAACCGGGGCCTCCAGGAAAATTCAGCATCAGTCGTCCACATTACAGTTTTTACATTATGTGCTGTAGGAGGTGAAGTGGAATCCTTTTACAGCTTTGACACAGATCGGACAGAACATGCCGGCGACTGTAGATATTTATTGTTTTGTTGGTGGCATGGGGTGGGGTGGGGGGTGTCAGCTGTTGGGAATTTATTTAGACCAGTAGTTGAAGTCTGACAGCAAGTCCGAGAAACCTGACTTATAAAACCAGGAATGACTGAGTCATGGCTGCTTTTTTTTCTACCCTGTTTAACCAGGATGTACAACAGATTTTAAAGTTACATTCGAAGTTATATGAAATACAAGTTGGGGAGACCGGGGCTTGTTGTCACTCCTTTTACACTCATATATTTCTTTGAATCAATATATCATATATAAACAAAATTTTTAACAGATGAAAGACCAAAGTCTCAGGTATATATTTTGTATTCATGTCATTTTCATATCTTGTGTCAGTGCAGAGTTTTAAGCAATCACATAAATGATGTGAACATGTGACATGTTGCCCCACCATCGGGTAAGTTGTCTCACTACATAGGGTAAGATGTCACAGTGGATTTTGCAGCTAATAAAACAAGGACAAAATTATTGTTCTCATTTTTTTTTACATGAAAGTGAACATCAAAGTCAGGCACAGAAAGTGTTTATCATTGAGTTAGAAAAGTCATTGAACAAATGTTAACATTAAATATTATACAATATGCTCTGGAGTTTGGAGATCTGTCTGACTCTGTGTTTCGGCTGGGGTGAATGTTTTACAGTACAGAGCCAAGGTATGGTAGTTGATATTAAAGTCCTTTATTGCACTCCAGATTGATTCATGAGCTAGGATCACCTGCCTGACTGCCCTCAGCATCACATCATGTACTGCACTGACATGTTCTGCTTTTCTTTAGTAATTCCTGACCATGTCTTCTTGTTTTCTCCTCTCCTTTAAACCACTCTTTTTTGTGTGCAAAAGTAAAGTCAAAATTTTAATATGAGAACTGCTGATAAACAGACTCTCTGTTTTAATTTTAATCCCTTTTAAACATGTGACAACTAACCCCAAAACGACTGAGACATGTCGCCCCAAACTACCATGTTTGCTAATTCTAGCTCTAGCTTAAAGTTAGCTTAAAACAGAACAATGACTGAGGTATGACAGGATGACTTAATCTCTCCTCTAACAAGTCCACATGAATCACTGCTAGGATTTTTATCTGGAAGAAGTTTTTTTTTTAATATAGAAAGTATTTCTTTGCCTTGTGCTAAATGGTTTATTGGTGCTCATCTCAGCTCAGAATGTGCTCTTCTCCTCTCAGACAGGAAACGACCCATGACCATGTAAAGGAAGAAAACTAGTATTCCACTTTTTAGTTGCACCCTCTGTTGGCAAAGATAATTGCCAACAGAGATGTGACAACTTTCTCATGTGACAACAAGCCCCGGTCTCCCCTATCATGTGCAACTGAATGAACACACACTATTTTCCACGTGGGCTCTTGCTTCTTCTTTTCTCTTCAGCTTTTTCATTCTCAGAAGTGCTTTATACCAGTTACACCTGTCTAAATCCACACTGGGTCTGATCCTGATGAATGAAAAAGCAGGTAGGGACAGAAAAATGAAGCACTCGACTATTTGATCAAACACGAGACTGCACTTTAAATGAACCATACCTTCTTACTGATAGAATTATCCCTTTATTTGGTTATTGTTGCACAGAAAAAAACGTTTGGTCAACAAAAATATCCGTGCTCCACATCTTTTGCAATATCAGCCTTCATTTGAAGCTGCAGACTGTTCAGCTATAGACCACATTTTTACATAAAAGACCTTGTTTAACATACATCAATGCGGCGACTTGAACATTTCCCATGCCTATTGTATACACTCTTATTCTTGACAGAAAAGATAGAATAAACACTTCAAATCATGATTTCTCCTCTCATGTTCTCACAAAGTGCCATTAACATTTACAATTACTGAGGGTTTGTCGGGTTTAACCACAGTTTCTACATTTCTTCCATGAAGATCAACAACTTGATCGCTGAAAGTGAACTTTTAAAAATATCAGATCATTGAGATATAAACAGATGCATGCAAATAAAGTGACATAAAAACAAAGGGCTTGCATACATTTGATGAAATACAGGCGTTATGAAATGAAGTGCTCAAACTGAGCACACTGCTGTTTAGAAAGGTTGTTACATGATCAGCTGTTCTGCCTTCAGCATGAACAGAATCAAAGTCACTGATCAAGCGTTAATTTAGAAAGGGCGAATGATTCAAATGAATAATTCATGTTGGTGAAATGCTTATTTTTCAATGAGTAATGTGCCCCGTACAGCTCATTGAAGCTATGTATAAATTACCCCAATAATTATACAATGACATACATCTCAGATGGCTGTATGAAAGAATTTTGCACACACAAAAAACAGCAAAACATTCAAAGCAGATAGCAAAATAATATGAGACAGAAAACAGACAATTGCACTTGCATTTGAAGAGCTTCTCAAACTTGTCCATGACACAGGCTGAGCTAAAGCTCTATCAATCTGTGAATTTGGCCCCCGAAGAGAACAAGCTACAGCTGAAGCAATTATGACCTTTAGCATTCCCGAAGCCCTACAGACCTGGCTGTGATACAGACGTACATAAGACCTGAAAATAGCAAACAATTGTGCAAACAATTCACTGCAAGTAAAAGCAAGACAGAAAGAAAAGCAACAATAAAACAACTGAAATGCTGCAAGTCAATCTGGCTTTCCAAGCAGTTAAAGTTACAATCCTATGAAGGCTAGCATAGTGTGGCAAATCCTGAAACAATGCAGCACATGCTCATAGACATTTTAAGCTGAATATATCACTCAGTCATATACTCTTTTAGTCCAATGTCAAAAAATATCCCTTTTCTCCCTTTTATTTACACAAATTGCACCCTGAGTTTTGAATAAACAAAATGTCCTTCTGAATGTTTAAGCTGTGTTCATAACAGTCCATTAGGTAATATTTTACATTTTCAATACAGGCCTTATAAACACAATAATCAAACGACTATTGGACTTGACGATATGTACAAGTTTCTTCACTTATACTAGGACAAAACATCCTACATGAGGACGTTAAGACTGATGTAAGCACACTGTGAATGTCACACACATAACATTGTCAGAGGCGGACACCAGGGATTTCCCTACAGCAGCACTATGGAGTTCAAATTCATAAAGTCATGCTATAATTTTGTTACTTGTCAGATAAAGATGGATGTGCTGTGGCAGCACAGCTATCTTCCTATCTTGTGTTATTGCAGATCTACTAATGCTGTAATTTACTTTTGTAGCTTATGATAAAACGTATCAAACAACTTCATCCAGATTTAATCTTTCAGATCAGTTCATGGCTTCCGGTGATGACACTGCCGTACTGCCATTTGTTATGTGCCAGGATCACCTGAACAGCTGGTGTTTTTCACAATAACTTTATACAGCGACACAAATGTTACTCAAGAATAGGAGACACTGAAGTCACAGGACACAGCAGCATTTACAGATCGGATTAGTTACTTGACAGAGAATATAAATCAAGAAATCAATCTGAGGACTGTCACTCTTTGAAGGTTATTCATGAATCTGTACTGCAGTATGACATTAGACATAGCAGGGAGAACAAACTCCTCTGTTTCTAAATACAGTGGGAAGTACTGAATATTATAAACTATGCTATATGTCCATGATATGAAGGCGAAACGATCTGTGAAATTAAACTTAAGTCCTAAGGAGCTGAGCTTATGAGAGATTCAAAGAGTTAAAACTGCATAATGAGATTTATGGAAAAACTATAATAGTCTGCAATGTGGTTTAAAGTTTACCTACACTAAAGGTTTTGGTCAGAGGGCTGTTCGAATAGACATCCTGCCTAATCTGCATCATTAGCCATCGATGCTGATCATCATCTGCCTGAACTTTATTAAAGCCCCTAACACGTGTTCAAGCACGACTCACAGCAGATTTCAAATCTGATGTCTCCTTCACTTCGACAGTACCCTTACTGTCTGCATCGTCAAGAACCCCCTGCCTTATCTAAGCAGCGAAAGGAAATTCATGATCACTTTTGAGTTTGTATCAGAAGTAAAGTGTTGATCTACTGATGTATCCTTTCACTTATTTGCCTTTAGCTTCAGCTGGGAAACCTTAGCTTGAGCCACTTTAGCCTGAAAGTCCACCGGCCTTTCAAAGAAGCTGACGATGGCCGGCTCATTGAGCAGAGAAGCCAGAACCTGTTCGAACGAAAACGACCACTCCATCTCTGTGAGGTCCGCTCCGGTGTCCTGACTGTTACGGGAGGTGTCAGAGCCCTCTGGGGTGGTAGAGGCTTCTTCAGTCGGGGACTCCTCCTCCTCCTCAGCAGACGATGCAGAAGCACTGGCAGGCTTTGTGGAATCAGGCGAGCTGCTCGGCTCCTGAAGCCTCCGTCCCACCTCCTCCATCCTCAGGAGGAGGCTGGTCACATGGGCAACGGCTCGGTATAGCAACTCCTCTTCTGGGTCACCATGAAATATATTGTACAGGGTCTTGGAGAACTGGATAAACTGAGTCTGTAACAGGAAAACATCAACAGGTTGACAAATCTCACTGGCTTCTTTTTTTTGTTAATTGAGGGGGAAGAAAGAGTCAACAAACACAAGGTGGACTGTATTACCTGATTAATTCTGGGTAGGTCCCTGATTGTTTCCTCCTTCTTCAGGATTTCATTTTGCCATTGTTTCAGGTAGGCCTGCAGATCCACTTTTCCCCTACCTGTTGATTTGAAACACAACGTCTTCACTATCACACAAGTATAAACTGAGGTGTGAAAGATGTCGAAGGATAACTAAGCACGACAAGATTTTTCATCAAAGTGATACGGTGTCTTGCGACATCAGTTTTTTCACCATTATACTCAGTGAATTTGTCCTTTTTAACAGCAATTATGGCATTACAATGAAGTACTGGCAGTGTTTATCAAAACCAGTCCAGTGCTTTCACAACAACAAAAAATATACCTCTTTCTGGGCTTTTCCGTATCACACCATCTTCAGGAAGATCAAACGCTGAAACATTAAAAAAAAAGCATGTGAACAAACTATTAAGTACAACGCAGTATTAGGGCCACATTAAGGAAAAGAAAATTGAGACTTTGAGATTAAAGTCATTTATTTACAAAAAAAGTCAGTACTAACGAGAATAAAGTCGTAATAAAGTCCTTTTACTCTAACCTGTTGTTTCGGATAACAGTTGTTGAAATAATGTACTTCAATATAGGTTTCTCAAACAAGGAGATACTTAATCTTTTGGCACATCAGCACCACATCATCATGGGTATCAATGATTTTATTACGACTTTATTCTTGTAAGTACTTACATTATTACGACTTTATTTTCGTGAGTAATGATTTTATTATGACTATTCTCGTGAGTAATTACTTGATAACGACTTTATTCTCCTAAGAATTGATTATATCAAAACTTTATTCTTGTAAGTAATGACTTTATTCTCGTAAGTTAACAACTTTAATCTTGTAGTATTCTTTTTTTTTTCTTAATGTGGCCCTACTACTCCGTCGTGATTGAAGGAATTTTTTACCAGAAGAAATAAAGCAAACATTCAGAAGGGGAAAGGGGATCCAAAGTGCAATTTAAGGTTTTAAAGGAGAAGAAAGAGTAAAGAAGCTGACCAGTGAGTCTACTCAAGTGAGAAGAGTCTTCAGTCAGTCGAGTAAAGTGCTCGATTCTTTGCTCCTTTGGGTGCAAAGGACTCCCTGTGAAAGCTAGAGAAGACTGACTATGAGTGCACTGAGAGGAAAGATGAAGAGACAGAGGAGTCACATGAGCAGTGGAGAGAACGGTTTTAGAAAGAAAGCAGATGTCCTCATAGTTATCATTTCATGAAACACATCACATATTGTCCAATACAATCTCATCAAACTACCCTGGAAAAGTTTGATCTTTGGAGACCTCTGGAACTGTTGCCAAAGATTCAGATGTGTACTTAGTAGTGTTGTTGTTTTGAACTACAATTTACCGGCATGTGTTTTGTAAACTGTAATTTATGCTTTTTAAGAATTTAGTCATAAACTGATAAGTTATTGCGATATATAAAAAAGTATGATATATGGTATTCACAGTCCAATTAAAATGACCCCTGACTGCCTGTTATGTAAAATGCACTAAAGTGATTTGTTCCAGCCCCCACTGATAATTGTGTGAGTGTAAGTGCATGTGGGTGCATGGATGCGTATGAGTTTACTCTGCAGGGTTGAACAATTACCCTCATGAGCCAGCAGTGCTATTACATTTGCCTGATAGTTTTGTGTTACTGTAGCAGCATAACCTGAGGCCTGACTTCATGTTGTGTATTTGTTCACTGAGTCTGTGCCATAAAAATTGTTGCTGATATTCAGGTTCAGAAAAAAAGAGTAACAAAATCATTGTGATGACCTGCCGGGCTTCATATTTCATCAAGTCTCAAGTATTATTTCAAATCTAATCATCAGATTTAGTGCACTATTTGATTCTATGTAAGGGAAATGTGTATTCCAATTTTAACCTCTCCTCAATGTCAAAAACACATCAAATGATCACATTTGTACACAAGATATTCATCACAGAAAAACTCTGACTTTAAACTTTAACACTTCTATACTGACTGTTTATGTCCATTTGCGACGTGCTTTTATGTAAAATTTCATACGGTAAGAGAACACTTTTAATTTTCTATTCTCATATCTGTCTATAATGGGGACATTTTTAATGTTTGAAACTGTAATTATTCTCGATCACTGCAGCTGGAAATGAAGCTGAAGATTAAATTTGAAGCCACATTACACATTTAGTGTCCCACACACAGATGATATCCCTGTGTAGCATCTCCTCTCTGCTGATAACCAACTACAGCTGCTGTTCTGCGTTCGGCCTAAAAAACCTGCAGACTCTCAGCTCTAAATGCCCCAACGATTTTACTGCCTTGATCAATGAAGCGTTTGGCCCATTTCCATGGTCAGACTTTGATGTGGGCTCTCATTATATTTATGAGAGCTCAGGGCTGTCCCACTGTGAAATTGCCAAATTTGAGGTTTGAGTGGTTTATTTTTACTCTTACTCTGCACACTTTCCCAAAGTTTGCAGCACTGCTTGAGGGTAAAAAAACCCACTATAATATGTGTACTGACAGTAATGATAGTGTCTCATTTAAAAAAGAAAAGGATAGAAAGACAACACTACGACGTTTTAGTTTTTTGTCATATGATCACAAGCCATGCTGACATCAAATATGTGAATGTGGTTCAGGACAACTTTTAATCTAAGGAGCAAAATACAACAAAGACTTCAAGGAGTTATTTACAGTGTGAAACTGCACTACATGTTCTTGTTAGCGAGTACAACCTTGAACCCCAGTTCACGAGAAACCTTGTAAAAAAGCTTTGGAGCTGCAGCTGAACAATAAATCGTATTATTTCTTCTAAACACTCTTTTTTATTTGACTCTGACAGAAAATAGCCTGAAGGCAAGACAGTGTGTGAAAGAAAGCTCACAAGGACCGAGTAAAGGCAACAAAAAGTGTTACTAAGGTAATTCAATGGTACAATAAGACCTAAAACCAAAAATGCTCTTTAAGAAAGATGACACAGAATAAGCTGTCCAAGTGGGAAACGGGTTTAGGTAACACTTTACAATCACCATTACTTTTAAATGGTAAATAGACCATTTATAAATGGTTATCAGATAGTTTATTAATGTTTAATCATCATTATCAGTAAGTAGCATATCGACCATTAATAAATTGTAAATTTTACAATTTTAAAAACCTAACCCTAACCCTAATTTTAGTATAACATCTAAGTAAAGTTTATAGGTGGTTTATAAACCACTCATTAATCATTTACAAAGTATTACAAACATCAGTTGCAACTTTACAATAACAATCTAAATAATGTTTACAGATGGTTTATAAAACAAATATTAACTATTTACAAAGTGCTACTGACACACATTTTAATCTAGATGTTTTACAACCTATTTAAACCCTATATAAACCTTTAATAAATAGTCCAATAATAATAAATGAAAATTATATTGACTTACATTAATAAACTATCTATTTGCCATTTATAATTGGTCTATATGCTGTTTTTTAAATGATGATTAAACATAAATATATCTTTATTTCACTTCAAGACTGGGACTGAAATCTGAAAAGAAATCTTATGTTCATATTTAGACTGGATTCTCACTTTTCTTTTTGTTTTTCTAATTAATTATTGTTTAACATTTATTTGTTTTATCCACTGTGATAAATGCTGCAGGACTTTCTTTTCTACTTTTGTTTTAGGGAGATGAGGCAGGATGTGAGGCTCTTTCTTCAGCCTTCAGAGAGCTCTTATCATAGCAGCATCTTCGATCATTTTGGGCGGTTTCACTCAGCTGGAAATCTTCCGACAGATAAAAAAAGAATCTTGGACCCCAGCCTGAAACTGGATCTCTACTATCTTGTTTGCTTTGTGCCACTACGATGGGACCTGTCCTTGGTGCTGAAGCAAAACAAACACTATGATGCATAAAACAGGCTTTGCTGCTCGATGTTTACTGACTTAGCACGTTAAAAAAACAGTGAGTCAGTTCTCCTTAGCAGCTTTTACTCGACATTCATCCTCTGTGTGGAGAAGCTGGCTCAGATCCCCACACCCCTGGCTACCATGACAGAGTTCTTTCCCCCATTCTTTGTGGAGAATATGGACTATTTTTTACCCCAGCCCTTCAGCACGCATCAACACGACAGGACACGTCATGCAGACAAGAGCCGCATATTCAAGGGCAGCTTAGTCCCTGAGGCAAAGTGCTCAGCTGACAAACGCTGCGTTAGGGACTGGAGTACAGATATGACATCTCAAACCATCATAGGCTCTGATGTACTTTATGTGTCTCTGATTTCATGTTGACCTCAGTCTGCCTCTGTTTGTCTGTGTATGAAGGTAACAGGTAGAATTTGGAGACCGTCAGGAACGCGGCCTGAAAACATTCGCAGCACTTGAACTTTGAACCCGCAGGAGTATATCATCACTCCAGACATGTTATGAGAGAAATGGGTCACAGGTTGACACTAAGCAAGAATACATTGACACAGTTATTTTTCTTAGCTTACAGGAGACAGACAGACGTGACTATGACAAAAACAAAGGGTCAAAGATCAGAGAGGTGAAAATGAAAGACAATGCAAAGACAGTGTGTCTCTAAGATCAGCTCATGTATGATTTTAAGTTGTTTTTGACTCACCTGGTGGCAGGTGTAGCTTGAAAAGGAATTTCAGCTTGTTTGTGAAAGAGCCGTTGTACAAAGTATCTGCAGAAGAAGCAGTTTGAAGTTAAAGCAGCAGGAATATCAAACTACGAGGCTGCATCAGTGGAAACCAGAGAATGTGTGAACTCACCCAGGGCGTAGCAGAATTCTTTGAAGTTTATAAGGCCGTCCTGGTTCTCGTCTATTAGGCGGAAGATCCAGAGGGACAGGGTGCTCTTGGTGGTGCAGAAAGCCCAGGGCTCCAGCAGGGAGAAGAGCGTGCTGAACTGTTGGAAACCCAGCTGGTACTGTTCCAAGTAGGCCAGGCTGGGGTCATGATGGAGCAGTGCTGGGCTCTTCATCGTCCAGTAGCAGCTGAGGAAATGCTGCCTCTGAAAACGGGGATCAGATGACATGACATATTTTCATTTTTATCAGAACCATCAGCATTTGGTATGATCGAAATGTCAATTTTCTGAATCACAACTTTGACTCACTTTGAACAAGTTATAGAGCTCATCAAGCTGTGAAGTGCTGAGTCTTACTTCTTGGGACACCACTCGAACCTGAAACCAAATTTAAATTCATCCTCTCTACCACGGCAACAATGCACCAACAAAACAACCACTTTAAACTCAATGGTCACTCACAACATTTTGTTTGGTTGTATCCTCCAGAGTCTGGATCACGTAGAGTTTGTTTCTTTTGCGTGAACTCTCCACTTCCTCAGTCCGTAGATGTCCATATTTCTGAAACAAAGCAAAACGATTCAATTAAACTGAATTTGTTGAGTTTAAATGATGCGATTCAACATAGTTTCAATCATAGACTGTAAATACTATGGACAACTTGGTTCCGCCTTCCGCCAGTATATGGATTTGAAGCCAAAAAGCTCTCTGTATTTTCACGTTTTTTCTCCACTTCCTGAAACCAACATTGGGCAGTAGCGTTGTACGCATTCGGCGGGAGAGTCGCCAAGAGTCGCTGTAAATACTCTCAGTTCAAACAGCGTATCCCCCGGGTGAGCCACATAATCTTCGTACGCCCATAGGCTGTATCAAGTGTCAATTATAGAAAACATGAACCCTCTAATAACTTTTAAAGATGGAGCTGCACAGAAAAAAAAGAGGACTTGAGCACAAACCAGTCTTAAAGTAACTACATGTCAACATCGCAAGCAGAGAAAAATTTATGTTCTGATTAATAAATTTCTAAAGTTTGTCCACAGCTCCATAGGGATTACTGGAGGAGGCAGGATTTATGACCTATACTGCAGCCCGTCACCAGAGGGTGCTGTTCTCAGAGTGGCTTCACTCAGCGAGGAGGCAGACAGCGTCCATTCTATATACAGTCTATGGTTTCAATACAGAGCGTGAAACTTCTGTGTTGAGCAGTTGGTTTATAGCTTTTGTTATTTTTTACTTGCGTCCTCAGTTGAGCCTTTACATCCCAACAAACAATGGCATAAAAATCTCAGAACATAATCTTGAAAAATATCATCACAATAATAAATTCTACACACCAACATACTATAATTGAGTTTACTTTCAATACATCTGCATGAAACTAACATAAAGGAATATGGTGGTACCTCATAGGCCTCTCTGATAAGTTCACTGATATCCACTTTGAAATTGGATGCTTTATCGTTACTTCCCACTGGAGCTTGTTGCACTGTGGGGGGCAGCGGACTGTCTTTGTTTGTCACACTGTCAAAGAATCTGAAACAAAGAGGGATCATGAAAAAAGAGACAGCAACAAACTGTTTAAAAGAAAAAAAATCATCATTTTAGTGTTCACACAGACTTGTTGAGTATGGTGACAGCCTCTGCATCATCATGGCAGCTGATCAGAGCCTCCATGTTGTAGTCCAGCACAGCCAAACCGAGCTGCAGAATGGCTTTAATGCCGTCGTAGAAGAAACAGTCAACCACATTGACGGCGCTCTCTATGGGCAGAACGCTTATGAAGAGAGTGAGGAACCAGGACAAGGACACAGACGAGAAGAAACTCAAATCTGTCATGTGCTCAACCAGCTGTGGGAGGTTTTCTCGAATCAGGTCCTCAAATACTGCCTGGTCCACCAGAGCACCTGGAGAAAGATAAGCAACAGTTTTGAGTGCAACTGTATCCGTAAACGTGTTCAAGCGTGGGATTCCAGGATGAGCATTGAAAACAGGTTCCCCTCTCACCAATAATCCTCCTGTTGAAGTAATCTGGCAGCATCCTCTCGCAGACGGCCACAAGGAGCCAGAAAGCCTCCTCTTCTTTAGCGTAGAGCAGGAGCACTGAGGTGAGGATGTTCATGGCCTGAATGGTTAAAAAGGACACATTTATAAAACACACCACTTCAGCTGTAAGCGAAAGGTCAACTGCAGAAAGGTGGCTGTTGAGTGTGTGTGTGAACATGGAAGATTTTTAAGAGCCCAGCTACCTTCAAAAAACATTTTCACTGGTTTTAGATCACCTGTGGCCTTTAATGACCTACAAACCTCGTTTTTAAAGGGCAAGGCCTTTAAAATGTCAACTCTGCTTTTTAGGTAAAGAAAAAACTGTCAGTGAAGAGGACTGGAGTTTAAAAGTCTCAAGGAACCTCTTTCTCAAGTCTCACTTAAGTCAGTGGTTCCCGAAGACGGAGCTCCACCTGCCCTTGGATGAGCGGGAGCGGAAACCTGAGAGGAGGTGGTATAAGTGGCCATAAAACATATTGTGTGGAACTATCACCTTGGTATCTGTTTTTTAATTTATTTTTAGGGTAGTAAAATCATCAACAAAACAGACATGCACACTGGTGGTGGTAGTCATTTAAACCCAGACCAGACAGAACAAATCACTGCTTGTAACAAAATAATTTAAAATTACATTTAGGTTTAGTGAAAACAAACAAACAAACAAACAAAAAAAAAGAGACTGATTTTGCAATCTAACACTCTGACATAGAGGGGCTGGCCAAATTGAAGTTGCTCTTTGAAGCAAGAAGATTTCACAAGCTGTGTTGAAATTGCATCAAGTCAAAAGTCTTTGCAGCATCGTAGCTACAAATTTTACATAGACCTCCTGTTATGAAAACAAATAGTTGTGTAGCAATCAAGGAACAAATGTCTGTAAAAGTGGTTCATTCAGTGTTAAAATTGGGGAATTTGTAAAATCATGATCACATCTTTTTTTATGTGTTTTGTGAGAAAGTATAGTATCTACAGCAATCTAGTGCCAAATGTCACAAAGTTGTTTTCCAACCAAAACTAGTTATTTTTGTTGCAAAGTGATTCAAGTATTATTAAGTTTTCTCTGTTTGATAAAAAAAAAACATACAGTGTTGTACATTATGCTCAGTGCTCAACGGTGCGACCGCTTCACTCCCATTTGTGACTAAAAAAAGATGTGTGTGAATTGTAAAATGTATTCAGGGAGAAATGTGTGAATAAAAAATTTACTGAGGCAACAAATGTTTTTATGTAAATATCACAGCGAAGTTAGTTTTAGGTTGGATATTCGACAGACATGCACCGCTGATCTACCTTTGTCTTCTCACTCTCCATGACCAGTAATGGCAACAGCCACGCGGTTAAATCTAATCAACATCCTCACTGTCAACATCGGGTGTTGAATAAGGGACCATCAATAAATTAACAGTTGATGTTCTCAGAAAAGGCTGTTTTTCTTCAATAGCTTCCATGTCATGTGACCACTAGACCTAAAATTGATTTCAATTAATAGTACTAAGGTCGGACGATAAGACACACCTCTTTATTTCCCTAAGTTGTCATCGTAAATTTTTGTGTTAAATTTAAAAGGTAAATTTTGAACATTTACTTCAATAGCTTCCATGTCATGTGACCAAAAGACCTAAAACTGATTTCAAATAATAGTATTTTTGTTGACCAATAAGACACATATTATTTGATCAATTTTTATTGTGCCCCTAAAGTTCTTTGTGTTCGCCTTACTTTTCAACTTAAGAGCACATGTGCTCCTTGTGAATACAGTTAGTGTCAAGCCCTGATAAATTATGCTGTTATCTAATAGTAAATGACAGAAAAACTGGTCGATAGAGATGACAGAGATTTCTTTTTGTGTGACTGAAATTACTGAAAGAGAGGAAATACATGTTCACAGCATTGCTTGAAAAGGGGGCATCGCAGTAGAGTTTGGAAACCTCTGACTTAAGCCACGACTGTTATACCAGCAAAAACAGATGATCTCAGGTATTAGAATAAACATTAGAAATCAATATAGAGGAAAGAGGACATAGGAAACAAACTAACCATTTCTCATTAATACGTTTCTTTATACTTTTTTTCCACATTTGAAAAAATTGTGTTTTAATAGGAGATCAGTACCTGGCAGTATCCGATCTTAGGGTTCCTGTATGCATAGGCAGTGAGGACTCTGCGCAGAGCTGAGATTCCTGTGTCACTCTGGAAGGCAGGGTGCTCTGGCAGTGAACGATGTAAGTCCCTCTCTATTTCATCTGTAGCCAAAGTGCTCGTGCCCAGGGACTGTTCAACCAGCTCGCTGTAATAACCGGGGTGAGTGGCCATGTCGTTCACAGCTCCTACACAGGCAGAACCACAGGCATCCAAAAACACATGCTGCTCAGATCCCATACCAACCGTGTCGTGCTTAATTATTCATGTCGAGCAAGAGCTTGAGCGCTTAATACTGTCAATCATGCAGGGCTGTGTTGACAAATCACAGATACTTCAAATCTCTTGATGCAATGTGACAGTGTAAGTTTACATACCTGAAAATAGCATCCACAGCTCTCCTCTCAAGGCCTCAGGGACACCACGGACAATCAAGTCTCGAGTCTTCCTGGTGAAGAACATACTCGTGCCACGTCCATATTCAGAGAAATGTATGTTCCAAGACTGCTCCTTCATTTTCTCTTTCAGCTGTCGCACAAACACAAAGCAGACAGCATGGTTTTATTGCATGTGTTATAAACAGACCCATGATGCTTTATTTTGATTCATGTCCACCCTTGAACTGCTTCGACACCCACCTGCACCTCCATCCTACAGAAAAGTTCTTGTACATTATCCTCACAGCAAGGTTGTTCAGTCAGATTTTGTGAATGCTTCTAAAAACAGTCAGTATTTTTCATTTGAATAACAGTTTTATATTTACCATTTTAGGGTCAAGGTTTTCAACATCCTGTGGGTGGAATACAGTCATGAGCGCTTCAGTGCTCACAGCCTTGCTGCTGTCTTTCTGTCCCACCATCAGTGTTACGTCCTCTGGGTTGTCCTCAAAGTGGTTGATGAGTGACTGGCACTCCCCCCTTATGCCCTGAAGTGATACACACACATGAGTTATTACACTGCAATCATAGAGATAACAACAGCATGGAGAAACAACAGGTACAACACATTACTTCTGATGAAGCCGAGTGCTGAGGACTTGGACTGATGCCACATCTGCTGCGGATAGTGTTGGCAAGCCTCTGGTAGTCTCGCACCTCAGAGAAACGCAGCGCCCTTTTTCCACGTACATACACTGTTAACGCCCTGCTGCTGGTGTCTGGCTTCTCGACATTGACCACCTGAAATTAAATTACATTGGCAGACCAGACAGTCACTTTTTGAAGCTACTGATGCTCTTTCAGACGCTTTTAAACAAAGTGATTTTTATACCACATTTGCTCCTCTTTACCTCTCGCATTGGAATGATGATATGGCACTGACTGCCATCTTGGCTGGCGAAACACAGATAGTTCTCAGACAGACAGATCTTGCCAAGCGTGTTGAAATGGCTGAAGGGAACCCATAGGAAGCTTTCATGCACCTCTAACAAATTTTCCTCTTTGGGGAGTCTGAAAAAGGCCCGGAACTGCCCACTCTTTGCATAAGCTTCTAGGCCTCTGGGGGGAAAAGACAAAGTCATGAGTAGAAAATCATGTAGAAACCTTCCAAGAACATCCTAAAAAGCAGACTCAAGACTCACAAGCATACAGTCAGCAGCAGCTTTCAACACAGATGGATATGGCATTTTTCATATCCACCTCAACAGCACTGCAACGAAGGGTTATTTCTTTGCCTTGATAATGCTGTTGATGTTTTTGTTTGTTTCTCCATTTGAAAAATACATTATTATTTCATGCACATTAAAATCTAGTTCACATTGTTGCGTTAAAAGGCAAGAATGTGATGTGCAAACTCCGCCCTGGCCAGAAACAAGTTTTCATTGCTGAATGTAGCAGCAGAAATTTCTATGGCACTCCTCATGGACATAAATTCTTGAGCAGTTGGCTGACATCTACCTAAGTGAAAGCTGAGTCTCTGTCTTTCATTGTTTCCTTTGTCCTACGGGGGAAAAAATGGCTGCTGGCAGTGCCTGCAGAAATGATCAGACTATTTTTGAACTTGTCTTGTTGGTGCAGACATGGGCTCAGACTAATTATTTTAATGTGCCATTTATCCATCTCAGATTCAGATCATTATAAATATATTTAAATCATGATGAGCCTTTTTAGACTGTTTTGTTCAACGTCAGTCTCTAAATTACCATGTTTTCATACTATATACTAAAGTCGTAGTAAAAGTCTAAATTTCTACACTAAGTATTACATCAGTGGATCAACAACAAACAAAAGAAAGACTGGAAGCTGCTGTCAAAGTGTTCAAAGTAAACAATTACACTAAGTTGATTTTAAAGCACCTGACGTTGGTGTTTTAATGTCTGACCTACTCTGTCACTCCAAACAAATTAAAACAAACACAGTTTGACTCCAGTCAGACTTGATGTCTACTCTGGTGTTTCCAGCTGTCAGCTCGCTTTAGCGGGACCAGACAGTACCTCTTGGTGATTTGCAGAGGGTCAGAGAGCGCCGGCTCTCTCTGGAAGGCCTCTTTATCAAAAAGGCGCTTGATGGCGTAGTCGGCCAGCTGTTCCATGATGATAAATGTTTCATTCAGGTGCAGCAGCATGGAGAAATAGTGATCCTCTCCATGAACCAAGACGTGGACACTCTCAGTCAGGATAACATTGGAGGTTTTCTCCAGCCTCCAGATCTCATCCCAGGAGATGACCAGTTTCACTGCAGGGCAACAACAACACAACAAAATTACATGAGTGATAAAGGCTCAAGACAGGGAGCATGAATTTTATTTTTAACATGTTTTTATCTTTTATTTCCACACCAATATCTCTCACATATTTCTGTGTGCTGGTATAAGAACATTTTTTGATATTAGAATATAAAAACAGTAGCAGAACTCCAAAATTCTGCGTTATCCATTATCCAGACAGCTTTGAGGGGCTGCCTTCACTAAGGGCCACAATGCTATAATGGATTTCTATCAAAGCTGTCATTACCTAGCTATGTTTTGTAAGAAACGTTTGTCAAAAAACGCTCCATTCAGGCCATCAAAGCCCACTTCAGCGGCTGCCAGCGCTTTTTGTTTGCATCAATCAAAGCCACAAAGGAAGTGTCTACTCATGTCAATAAAATGCATCACAGAAATGGCTTACCCTCAGATCCCAGCAGGTATGAATAGAAGCACAGGAAGTTAGTGCTGAGGTAGAGCCAGCCCTGGCATGGCACTTTGCCTTTCCAGTAGCTGCATGAGTAATATGTGACGAGCTTTTCCTCTGACGGCAGCTCGAACCACTTCTCGAACCGCAAGAGCGCCTCTCTAAACTTCTCAGGATCATCTTCCAAAACCAGGGACGACTTTCCTTCCTCAGCGATAAGACCCTAAAAAAACATCAAACATGGTTGGTTACAATAAAGCATCACCCTGAGGCTTGTCAACATCCTTATGCAAACTATATGGATAAAGACAGTATGTAACCACAGCATGCATGTGCCCACATTTCATCATCTCTACATGTCCTTAAATGGCTTCTAATAATTGGGTTAAAGTCACAGGCAGTCAGAAAGAAAGGATTTCAGAATAAGAGGCTAATGTCACATTTAATATTACAACTAAATCCCTGCTGAGGAATTATCTCGCTAACATATTAGCTTTGTGGGCTGCTCAGAGCCACTGTTCATTCTTACTCGAATCTTGCCCTGTACAAAGCTGGTGATGTCTTCACTGGAGTCGAACACAGAGAGCGTCCTCATGATGTTCTGCTGCAGCCAATCCCAGTGCTGAACTATTTCCTCTTTTGTGACACCTGAAGAGACAGCAAGGGTGAAAAAACATTTCAAAAGTTTATGGTTATTCACATGCCTGGGGTTGACCCTGGAAAACTTTGTTTTGTGTAGTGAAAGAGTGTAGGGTGACATAAAGTACTTATATGTATTTTACTTCACAATGATAAGCTTAAAGTTGGATTGAGAAGTATTTGATTCTGACAAATTCTGGAAATCATGACAAAATGTTGAAATTATTTCAATACAAAGCTTAACATGTAAATTGTCCACCTGCTGTCATACCACTGAGGTGTTTACTACATAAGATATGATAAATCATTGTGACATACCGCATGCTATCGACCAGTACACCTGTGAGTCCGGTGTGTGATGTAGGATCCTATATGGAGCAACTTTAGATGTGGAGTCCAAAACAGTATCCAGAGTTCCCACAAGAAGCCCTGAAACACAACGTACATTAAAAACTTGAACAATTAAGTACAAGAAAAACTAATAATAGGTACTGGAGGATTCATAAAGCTGCAGGACATATACATAGTGATTTGGACACATGTAAGACGATCTTATTTGCATCTTTTTTTCTGGTAAGAAATTACAATCAAGTTGATCATTACATTTGTTTTGGTCTTTAACCTGCAAACATGATCCTATAAAGGGAAACCAAATTTTACATGCTTTAGCATCTCTACAGTACTTTATGATTATGCGGTTTCGTTTTCAAGTTTACCTTCATCATGAATCTGCAGCTTTTTACACTTTTATTTTTCACTGGCTCTAAAGAGACATGGGGGGGGAGGGGGGGGGGGTGACCTAACAGTTTGCAGACAATTATTGAAGGAATTAGAATAAAGATAAGATTGCCGAAGGGAAATTCAATAGCTGAGTAGCATAAATAAGATATCAGCGATTTAGAGGTCTTATAATACTCTTTTATGAACCAGAGAAGAAAGGATATGTTAACAAACTCAACACTGTCGTTGTATATCGACATCCTCTTATTTTATCCTGCTTCTCCGAGTATGTGACCCCACTGTGAGGCCAGATTTTTCTCTTTTTCAGACTGTTTGATCAAATTGAGAGATATGATCATCATTTAACCCAACAAAGATTAAAATCAGTGTGACAGGGTACAGCTTCAGTTTTATCCAATAGTTTACAGAGGACCCCACAGTTTTGCTATTTTTCCTGCCAACTGATAATGTTAACTAGCATGTTTTCACTAGTAGGGTTCACTCGTAGGGTTGGGTACCGACCCTTCCAAATAGAAACCGGTTCCTCACATCGGGTCCAGGAATCATGAAACCGATTTTTGAATTTAGATCTATTTATCGATTCTGAGTGCCCACACGAGGTTGTTTTTGTCTGAACATGGACCGAAAATGCTTGAAAGTCTTAAACATGATTAAACACCTCCAGATTCATAGAGTAGAAATAAAGGAGTGCCCTGACTTTGACTGCTTCGCTGATCTTCCTCTAACCAGTCAGAATCAGACAAGTAAAACAATAAATTACAAAAGTTACGTCTGTCTTCTGCTAACAACGAAGCTGTAACCAAATTGTACTGTATACAACGGGTCAACTTAAATATCCAACAAATGTTAGCCTGTGCTCTTTTTCATTGACAAACGACCTGACAACAAAGACTGATATTTATATACTGGTTGAAAAAAGCCCTGTGTGAAATTTATTGGTAAATCGTAAAAAGTTCCAATCATTTAAAAATTTATTGAGAAGTTCAGATATTTCACCCCAAAAGAACTCTGGTTAGCGCCCTCTTCTGAACCATGCATTTTTTTAATCCTGCCTTTTAAAAGAATCGAAATAGAGAATCGTTAGGAACTGGAATCGTTCAAACTTAGACAATACCCAACCCCACTCACCAGATCTATTTTCAAACATTACACTGTAAGTTGGCGTCCCAGAACAGACCTTTTTTTTTTTAGACTTTTTCTGTCATTTGCATCAACAGAACGTGACAGTGGGCATTGTCTTTCAAAACAAAGTCAATAAAGAGATGTTGATTGTTTTTACCCGCTTTGTGGGCAGACTTTCTTGTCCTCTGCCTTCACTGTGGTAAAAATCCTTTTTAAGAGAATCGTGCAGCTCTTATGACCAAGATTTTAATAATGTAATGATCATTTTTCAACAGAAGCTATATTACTGTGTTAATCTGACCACTGCGACTATTTACCTCTACAAAAATACCTGGCAGCATTAAAAGTACAAAGAACTCTACAGCTAGATCAGCTACCTCATTAAAGGGGGTTTCATGCATCTTTTTTCAAAGTCTATATTTCCCTTCTGAGACCTTTTTAATAGCTTTACATAATTTTCCAACTTTAAAAAAAGCCTCAAATTTCTCACTGTGGTGCACTAAAATATCATTACTTCAGCCTCCTCCTGAAACACTTTAAACTTTAAAGGCAGCAGTTTACATCTCTTTTTCTAAGATTGTGATTACATACGTTTACCTTGTAATTTGAAACTTTGCGTCACATGTAGTATGGACACCAAACTTTGTAACTTTGCAGTTTTTGTTGTAAATGTGGAAAAGCATGATACTCCCCTTCAATGTAGTATCTATAAAGAGATCATGGACATTATAGAAATGAGAGATCCTTCAGGTCCTCGTCAGAGCTGCACGACAGCTAAAATTAGCTAAATCTGTTACCTTTACCACATCTCTGTGACATGCCCTCCATGAATAATTAACAAGGGCTCAGTGCAATCACACTCATGGGCTGCATCATCAGCATTACGCCAGTCTGCCTGCTGACTGTGGATGAGCTCCCACATGTTGTACCACTGAGCTGCCAAGCAGTGTAGGATTCAAAGGATCAAACGCAGTTCAGATGAATTATGTTCTCATCAGAGAGTAACAAGAAGAGCACAGACTTAAACATAGCAGAAATAAAAGGCTTTTGAGCTGGAGAGGGCTTTAAGCGAGCTGGATGCACAGTCAGGTCGCATTTAACTTCCACTATCATTAGAGCAGGACTCTAGGCCTTTTGTCTTCAGCTAGAACACTAGTCATTATCAGTAATTATCGATTAATCACCTCACTGATGTCACACTTTGGCCCATGATTGGTGGTTTCATAGGCATCCATAACAAGAAAGAATGTGATAGAGTTAGTTCCACATAACAATAATAATGTGTGTTTGAAAATGCATTCAAAATAACAGGAGGTTCATATGTGTTTGATTTGTTATCGTCTCTCTGGAGTTTGTCATGTTATACACGAAATATTTTACTAATCAGGAAGTAGTTTATAAATTAATGCATCACATCAGTCTAAAATACAACAGAGAGAGTTCCATTTTCTCTCTACTTACTGTCCAAAATAAAGAAAAAAAATGCATGAGGTCAAGTTGGACAGATTCTTCTGCAACTTCAGATCTAAAACTTAAATCAGGAAATTTGTGTGCCAACAACATCACAGGCTTAATGTGACAACAATTCAACTTACTGGATGTAAAACAGAATTCAAACATCAGCATTTTAGTATTATCAATAAAAAGATAAAAAATTGCTCCACATAGTAATCTGACTGACTAACCAGGCATATTTTGTCGGTAAGTTATATAAACTGTTCAAAATGCAGCTACAAGGCTTGTAACTAGATTGAAGAAAAGGGACCATATCAGCCCAGTTTTATATTCCCCCCACTGGTCACCAGCCGATTTTCAGATTCATTTTAAGATTTTAGTTCTTGCTTTTTGAGCCCTCCATGATCAAGCTCCCTTGTACATCTCTGAGTTACTGAGACCCTATTCTCCCTCGCAGGTCATCAGATGACAAACACAAGGTGACTGCTCTTTCCAGGCCAGTGCCCCTCGCCTCTGGAATGCACTATCATCGACCTTACACAGAGTCATAGAGTCTACTGAAAGTTTTAAGAGAGGACTTAAAATTATCTAAAAAGACTTATCTTTTTAGACAGGCCTTTAACTGATGTTGACGTTGTGACTGTTATACAGTGAGAGAGAAGGTGAGGGAGGCCTGGGGTGGAGAGTAGGTGGTAGTAGGGATACGGCTCAACTTATCCCGCTGCTGTGGTCAACTTACCCCATACACGGGGTTAGTTGACCATAGGAGACCGCTTTTTTGGCATGCTATATTATCAAGACAGTTATGTTTACACTCATTCTGTTGGTTTGCAGGGATACACAACATCTTGAAATACATGCAGATACACTAGCTAGAGACAAAACTTTGACTGCCTTGATGTAGTGATCCGAAATATAAAAAATAGCTCATCTTACCCCACTTTCCCCTATGTGAGGTATTCAAAAATTGTATTATAACAGACTTAAGTCTAAAAAAATTTGCATACTTGCCAAAAAAAAATTACAAATATGATGAGCAAAACTTGGAAGCAACAGAGGTGAAGCTGTAATGATATGGGAAAAATCCTCATTAACTCAGAGTTTTTGAAATAGTTTACAGATTGATGGCACAAAAACAAAAGTGGTCTGGACTTTCTCATCTCAGTAGAGCTCTGATGTAATGCAAATGTCATTTTGACTGACTACTCCACTGAGCATCAGTGTCACTGTGAAAGCTCGGACAGCAGCAGACTCTGACTCTGCAGTGACATTAGGAATTCAAGAGGTTTCAGTCATAGTCTAGCCTCAGGTAAGAAAGTAGTGCAAATTTGCACAAACTCGCCCTGAGGCAGGGACTAAGTCGGATAGTCCTTTTGTCTTTACGTAATTTTCTGCCCTGCTTATGTCAGCTGGTCGTGTTTCTGAAGCTCAAATATGACATAACAATGGCTGAAAGTTCTGAGGCCCACTTCCACTCTGAACACAGACTTTTCCCATGTGAATTCGGTCTCACCTCCATGCAGTAAGAGACACATTCAAAGCGCCAATATTACTGACCGGTACAGCTAAAGAGACCTTCACTCCCGCAGCCTGCTGTGTCAACATAAGAAACCAGCTGTTCCCCACATACACACACTGACAAATGTACACTTGAACCTGTTGCTATGAGGATATTTTCCTGTAGATTTCACAGCAGCACCCGCCCTTGCCGTGGCAGACGGCACGCCAGCTAAGCAAAGGTATAGCGATTAAACCTCTTCGTTAATTCATTATTTTTAATGTGGTTAACCGAGGCAGCAGCAGCGGCGGCTAACAAACATGCACGAGGAGGTGAAAACATAACCGTAAACGTCACCTGTCAAACCGCCTCCACCTTCTCCGTACCCTCGTCTCCTTTGCAGCACGAAATACTCGTTATCCTTCTCGGTGACCCATAACTTGAAGGCGTTTTTCAGCAGAATCTCATCAGGTTTGAGCCACATGTTTCAAATGGTCATTAAGTTATCTATTAAACCTCGCTGACATGACACAGTTATATGTAACGTAGCCCAACATCAAACCCGTGGACATTTGTTTAGTGCCTGAATCCCTCCCTTCCCACGTCGACAAGAAATGCTGCCAGAGCTGCAAGGCATTCTGGGATTGTAGTTTCTAAAAGAGAAGGCGGCCCTCTCCTGTGAGAGCTGTTTCATGAATGAAATGGTGGGAAACGATCAAATGATTGGTTTGTTTTAATTATTCATCTTCAGCTCACAAAAAAAAGTTTATGTTTTAATCTGAGTTAATTTTTAATGACATTGTAAGGCATCAAACCTCAAAACACGAGAGGCAAGGAAAATAAGACATAAAAAAGACAAGCTAGTCAATTAAATGAAAGCTCCAAACCTTTTCTTCTTCTTGCATTTCATATCTCCTCCAATGATGTTTTCTATATTACTGGTCTCGTTCCTTCTTCTAGTAGTTTTTCATGTTCTTAACATTTATTGTGATTTTAAAATCAACAACATACCTTTGTTTTTATATCATAAAAATAGAAGATACTTGAAATTCTTCTCATAACTGATTACATAAAAGTTCTTGAGAAGAAGAAATACAATTTTTGTGTAAAGCTGAAGTTAAAACTATCATTTCAGTTGAAAGAATTGTTTCATTTCACCCTTTATTTGTAGGTTTCACTAACTTAAAGTATTTACCTACACTTTTTAAATTTTTTAATCATGCATAGTAGATTTAATTAATTTGATGATACCCATTAAAGTAAAATCAAACACTAATTTTTACTCAAAAAAATAAAAGACTTGGTCATATTTCTAGTTTTCGGTCTATGTTAACTAAATCTTCATTTTACCAGGAGGCAGAATTCTATTAGAGGTTACCATAAAATGCTATTGATATTTATATTCATTGCATTTACTTTGCACTGAGCACCAAGCAGCTGTTTCAGCTGTAAAGGCAGTTCCTGAATTAGTTACTTTAGGCAGAGCCAAGCAAATACAGTCATCTAGATAAAAGCACTGGTGGTGTAGGAATTTTGCTGATAAGGGGTCTCGCTGCTCTATCTTTACCTCTCTTCACTGTAGATATAAGCTATATAAGCCTAAAGTTGTGTTTACTACTAACAAGACAGCAAAGCTCAATTTTAAAACAAAAAAAAGTATAGAAATGTTGATTTGATAAACTAATGCAATTAAAAAAAATAGAGTATTGGAAAGAAGTTGATTTCTTTCAATAAACCAACTATGTAAAGTAACTGGAACCTTGGTTTTTATAATACTCAGCATATTCAGAAACATATTTTGGATTTAAGTAACTCAGACCCAGTGTATTTGTACTCCATTATCTATTTTGTTTTTAATAGTTGAGAATGATAAAATGCGAAATAAAAAGAAAAGCAACAAATTAAAAAACCTTGCTCAGGTTTTTTTTTTTTTTATGAACAGTAAAACGTATGAAGACTTTTGAGGCTTTCCTCTGAATGTGTTATAACCAAAAGAAGAGATGGTCGCAATGACTATTTAAACACTTGAATTAACACAGCATGAAATACATAACAGAGATGAATATGACTATGAAAGCTAACATCAACACTGCCAGCAACTACTGTTGCTGGAAAATGAGAACCCCACAGATGATGATTTACTGTACAGGAAGTTGAAGCAATGTTTGCTTTTTGAGATGTCAGCAGCACTGGTAACTGTGAATCCTATTTCACAAAACCTCGGTCAGACTTGAGAAATTACATGCACAGCAACAAAGTAGTCAGGTTTGGAAGTTTTGATGGATTATGTTAATATTGTATTTAATGTAAAATTGTGTCTTCCCTACAGGAGGACTTACTTTGGCTCATGCAGTGTGTGAGAAGCAGAGTTTCTCCAGTATGTATGGGTTTGACTTGCCATGATGTAAATTGGTCAGTAGAGGTCCTGTTTGAGCTGACGGAAATCTGCAGAGGAGAAGTCCAACTGAAACCCCTAACACCCTCTGCTGACACAAATGACCACATCCAATTATGTGCTAGAAGACTGAAGCTTGAACAGATGTGAAACACAGCATGCAGCACAAAACATGCCTGAAATAATCATAATTATTGAACTTACAAGACTTGTAAAATTGAACACAACCAAAGACAAGTGTTGCTTGGCTGATAGAAGTTAAAGCTCTGGTATGGCTGATACTCTTTACAATGAGCCACAACATGATTTTCACGAGATGAATGCTGTGTCAATATATTTTTAAAGTGATACGGGTCTCCATGTTGGGATAAAACCTGGATTTTTGCTGCCCCCAAGTGACCAGAATTATTATTCTTACTAATGTTATCATTATTATTATTATTATTATTATTATTATTATTATTATTATTATTATTATTATTATTATTATTATTATTATTATTGTTGTTGTTGTTGTTGTTATTATTATTATTATTATTATTATTACAGAAGCAGGTTGGGAGGAAAAAAATGAAGGGTAGTAACAGGAGAGAAGAGGCAGTGATTTCTTGCATTAGAATAGGACATTCAGGGTTAAATGAAACACTGCATAAAATAGGAAAGCATCAAGATGGAAAGTGTGATCATTGTGATAAATCTGAATCAGTACAGCATGTTCAATTTAAATGCAGTAGGAATAAGGAGAAAGGGGAAGTACTACATGTTGCAGCAGAGAAAGCTAAACTAACACTCAATATAGAAAGCCTTCGTACTTTTTGTTGTGGAAATCTCATCGTGTTCTCAAAGGAAACAGGACTGTTTCACAGGATCTAGGTTTGACATTATTTTCTGTCGTCTGCCTATCTACTGCTCACACACTCCAGTCCAGTAGGTGGCGAAAATGTACCTGCATGCTTGTTGCAAACCGCCATTAAACACAAAAAAGAAGATGACGACGAAGAAGAGTTACTTTGCGTCATTCTCTTCATTAAGATGGCGCGGAATTTGTACTTGAATAGCGAAGCGTCTTCTAGTCTTAGCGGTAAACTCTCTCAAAACACTGTAAAATAAGTTTCAAAACCTGTTTACTCTCAGACGCAAAGTGTGTTTCTTGTCTGAATTGTTAGTTTCATTACTTGTTTTTCTCGCTTAAACGCAGACTCTACGTTATTGTAGTGTAAACGCTAGTTAGCAAACAAGCTAACATGAGATAGTTTGTTGACAACTTTATCAAACCCGTCTAGATCATCCACCATGGAGGATAACTTGTCTTCTTCAGAGGTGTCTGACGTTTCTAAGTTGTCCTTTCTCCAGAGGACGTTGGAGCGGGGATCCTCGTCTAAGTGTCTCAAACTGCGGGGTGGAGAAGTCTGTGTCGCTGTCATTTCTGTACAGAGATACTTATCCGAGCAAAGCGATGGGCAGCAGGGTGACAGCTACAGCTACGACGTGACCATCACGGATGGTGTGTGGCGAACCAAATGTTTTCTTCACACCAGTTTGAACCATCTGGTGCAAACAAACACCCTGAGGACTGGGAGGGACATCAGCATCACACAGTGCTCCTTTGTTTACAATGAGAGGAGTCTGGGACCCGGTTACATCTGTATTGAAGAGCTCACATGTGGTGCGGACAGGTCTGTTGTCCTATCCTCTGTTAAAGATGTCAGTGCTCTACCCATGCTGGTCCAACACGGTATGAAGAGGGGCGTGGAGCTGCTCAGTGATGTTCCTCTGAAGGCGAGCCGTAAACATTACCTGTCTCTGTGGAACAATGACGATCCAGAGGGAGACACCTGGATCCCGGGGTCTCCCTCAACTAACACACCGCTGGATGGTAAGACTCTCTCTCTCTGTCTTTCTGATCGGTTTGCATGGGTTTCATACACTGACCAGTAGGGTTGCAAAGGGGCGGAAAATTCCTGTAAATTTCCAGAAACTTTCCATGGAAAGTTTTGATAGATAGACAGACAGACAGACAGACTTTATTGATCCCAAACTGGGAAATTGTCATGTTACAGCAGCAAAAATTAAGCTGGGGAATATTTCAAATTGGACACTTTTTATGGGAATTTTTGGAAATTATGGGAATTATTGGTATTTTATGTGAATTAACTGTAAATTGGGTTAATTGGCAATTCAAACAAACTCTATCATATCCAAACATAAATGTAAATATTTTTATTTTGTCATAAGTAGACATCCGTGTAAAATATTACAATTAAAAAACGTTTCAGCAGATTTATTTGAGTGGTGATGGCCTTGGCGAATGAGGCATTTTTCTGTAGGATAAAATAACAAAAAGCTTGTAAAATCACTAATGCAATGCTATGAACAAAAATATAGTTGGCTAAACAACTGGTATGGTCTTCAAAATATTTGACAATTGATGTATAAATTATTGTTTGGTTTTAGAAAACCATCTTGCAGGCGTCAGAAGAAACAGCATCACATTTGAGGTAGCTACCACCACCATGATAAACTAGCCCCATAAATGGTCAATGAAATGAAAAATAGCTTACATTTAGCACATACACACGTGGACAAAATTGTTGGTACCCCTCAGTTAAAGAAGGAAAAACCCACAATTCTCACTGAAATCACTTGAAACCTACAAAAGTAACAATAAATAAAAATTTATTGAAAATTAAATAATCAAAATCAGCCATTACGTTTGAAATGTTGATTAACATAATTATTTAAAAAAAACAAACTAATGAAATAGGGCTGGACAAAAATGATGGTACCTCTATAAAAGATTGAAAACTATTTGACCAGAGTGACATGATTAACTCAGGTGTGTCCTTTAATTGACATCACAGGTGTTTCCAAACTCATAATCAGTCAGTCTGCCTATTTAAAGGGAGACAAGTAGTCACTCTGCTGTTTGGTGAAAAGGTGTGTACCACACTGAACATGGACAACAGAAAGCGAAGGAGAGAATTGTCCCAGGACATCCGAAAAAAAATTATAGACAAACATCTTAAAGGTGCAGGCTATAAGACCATCTCTAAACAGCTTGAAGTTCCTGTGACAACAGTGGCTCATATTATTCAGAAGTTCAAGACCCACGGGACAGTAGCCAACCTCCCTGGATGTGGCCGCAAGAGGAAAATTGATGACAGATTGAAGAGACAGATCGTTCGAATTGTATCCAAAGAGCCCAGGACAACCTCCAAAGAAATTAAAGGTGAACTCCAAGGCCAAGGTACATCAGTGTCAGATCGCACCATTCGTCGTTGTTTGAGCCAAAGTGGACTTCATGGGAGACGACCAAGGAGGACACCACTGCTGAAAAAAAATCATAAAAAAGCGAGACTGGAATTTGCAAAAATGCATGTTGACAAGCCACAAAGCTTCTGGGAGAATGTCCTTTGGACAGATGAGACCAAACTGGAGCTTTTTGGTAAGGCACATCAACTCTATGTTCATAGACTCAAAAACCAAGCATACGAAGAAAAGAACACTGTCCCTACGGTGAAACATGGAGGAGGCTCAGCAATGTTTTGGGGCTGCTTTGCTGCATCTGGCACAGGGTGTCTTGAATGTGTGCAAGGTAAAATGAAATCTGACGACTATCAAGGCATTCTGGAGAGAAATGTGCTGCCTAGTGTCAGAAAGCTTGGTCTCAGTCGCAGGTCATGGGTCTTCCAACAGGACAACGATCCAAAACACACAGCCAAAAACACCCAAGAATGGCTGAGAGAAAAGCGTTGGACTATTCTAAAGTGGCCTTCCATGAGCCCAGATCTGAATCCCATTGAACATCTGTGGAAGGAGCTGAAACATGCCATTTGGAGAAGACACCCATCAAACCTGAGACAACTGGAGCAGTTTGCTCATGAGGAGTGGGCCAAAATACCTGTTGACAGCTGCAGAACGCTCATTGACAAATACAGAAATCGTTTAATTGCAGTGATTGCCTCAAAAGGTTGTGCAACAAAATATTAAGTTATGGGTACCATCATTTTTGTCCAGCCCTATTTCATTAGTTTGTTTTTTTTAAATAATTATGTTCATCAACAATTCAAAAGTAATGGCTGATTTTGATTATTTAATTTTCAATACATTTTTATTTATTGTTACTTTTGTAGGTTTCAAGTGATTTCAGTGAGAATTGTGGGTTTTTCCTTCTTTAACTGAGGGGTACCAACAATTTTGTCCACGTGTGTATTTTATTTAATTTTTGCAAGTTAAATATTAACTCTATTATAGATCAAATATATTTACCCCATAATGTTATCAAAACTTACTTGACTTTATATAGTCTGTGGGCTCAAATCATGTCTTGTGCTCTAGGCTCAAAAGTGTGGCCTCCAGGGTTCAAGAAATCATCTGTGCGTGTGATGGAGGAATGCACAGTACATGTAGGGGTTGTGGCCTCAATAGCCCTGCAGTATGCAGCGTGCTGTGTGCATGTGATTGAGCAGTGTACTAAATCTATAATATATTTCTCACACTATATTTAAGTTCCCTGTTGAGGGCCAACCTTCAATTTTGTAAATTTAAGATTTATTTCCATTAACTCTTGTTAATTCCTGTTAATTCCCATGGAAAGTCTCCAACTTTGAAAATTCCCGGTATTTTGCAACCCGACTGACCAGCCATAACACTTAGGACACCTGGTCTGAAAGGTGAAAAATGATCTGTACGTTGATCATTCGAGTTATAGGTGGTGCATGTTGTGTGCTGGAGTGTGTTATATTGAGAGGTGTTTGTAATATTTTGCTTTATTTTGATGAAGTGGATAAAATTGTTATGAATCCCCTTCAATATGACATACTCTTTTACACCACCACTATCCACTACATCTTCAGTTATCAGTGTAAAGTACAATGTCTGATCATGTCAACAAAAAGTTAAAAAAATTAGAAGCTTTATGAAAGTAGAATTTATCTAAGCTGTTGAATCAGATTGCAAACGTATTATGGCTAGTCTGTGAGTCCATTTTGAAAACCATCTTAACTCTCCAAATATGTCGTCCACACTGTCTCTTTCTCCACAGTATCCAAGCTTACTCCTCTCAGTAGCCTGGAGTCATCCCTTCATCAGGGTTGGAAACCCCTACCTCTTCTAGTGAGGATAATACACAAATCCAAATTACGCTACTATGGGAGGTTTGGGCCCAAAGTTGATTACCCCTTTCAGGTGAGGACTGTCCAATAATTTGTAGTAAAAGTCCCAGTTTCATATTTCTTATTACTCTTTCACTGTTGATATGTTATAACAAAGACTCTTGTTGTGTTGTGATTTTCAGGCTTACTTTGAAGTTGCTGACCAGAGTGGGATTACATCTCTGGTGCTTTGGAATGATCTCTGTCTAGAGTTTTACCAGAGACTGACTGTCGGCACGGTGTTGTATCTGCAGAACTATTTCCTGAGGAAGAGTTATTCAAAGAGATCACGCCCATACATGGACCATTACAGAATGAAGATCTTCACTTCTGTTGGTATGCACAAATGTCACTGATCTTAGTCTTTGAATTTTTGCATGCAGTAACCATCTGTGGCTTAAAAGTGGCATCATCTGTCCAGAATTTTAATATGTCAATCACTTGCTGAATAACTGGCCACACCTTTTTCAGCTGCTGGAATATGTTTTTCATATGGAATGTGTCCTCTTGTGTATTTTTCTCAGAAATCTCCCTGGACCCTCGATCAGCAGTCATCACTGTGGTCTCACCAAAGGGGGTTCTGCCTCAGTGGAGGCTGCCCGAGGTTTCATACCAGTTCACCACCAGGTGCAGTCATTTGCAGTGTGTCATTATCTATCATTACCGAGCACTTACAGTGTGTGCGCTGTTATATCTTTATTGTTCAGATTCTTAATGCCATAAAATGCACATTTTCATTTTTATAGTTCGTTACTCTGTTAATGTTGTCATTTGACGCAGAGCCATGATGATTTGAGCTTTGTTTATAAAGTGTGTTTTGGGACTCACTTCTTCTTCACATTTGAATAGTGGACTTAATTAAACAATTCGAATCTTCTTTCAAAGCTCATATTTTAAAGTTTTCCCGCTCATTTTAAGTGCGTTATTTGAATCTTCTTTCATATTGCTGCTGACCCGTTTTATTCTTTTACTTGTATTTATTTGCAGTTAATTTGATGTATTTTAAAAGCTAATAGATTGAGTATGAGTGCTATAAATTAACCAATGTATAAAAATTATTTATTATGTCTCTCCAACTGCTACAGGTCAGAGTTGGAAACATTGTCCAACAATTCAGCGTGCGATGTCATTTGCTTGGTGACATTTGTTGGTCGTGTTGAAAGAGTCAAGAGTAAATACCCTGCAGGTGAGAAATGTCCATGTTTTAACTCTGAACTGGAAACATCTTTTGCGTATGAATTGAAGGAGATCAAGTGTTGAAGATCGAGTTTGTTCACCTTTTAAGGGCCGGAAAAATTCTGGACCTATCGCTGGATTCATGGATTTGACGGGACCTCTGAGCAACCTTTCATCCTGGAAGTTTTTTCCTCATCTCAGCCAGACGTCTACAGTCAGCTGGGTCCCAGTAAGTCAACTTTGTGTGTGTGTGTGTGTGTGTGTGTGTGTGTGTGTGTGTGTGTGTGTGTGTGTGTGTGTGTGTGTGTGTGTGTGCTCCTATCAAACAGATGAGTGCTACACCTGTGAATATTTTCACTCACTCACTCTGATTGCACCATCATCTCTTCCTCAGTGGCATATCTGGTGTGCACTCAGATGAGAGTGTGTCATGTGGAAGGTTCTTTGCTGTATCTCACAAGCAGCAATGAGACTGAGTCGTTCATCACAGGTGAGATGTAACTAATAGTACCTAATATTCAAGTACAAGGTAACAGTACTGGGATCTAAACCATCAATAATGTTTCAACACAACAGGTTACCATAAAGGTCGGCCATATGTGAGTGATCCCAAAGTGAAAAGCTTCATCACATGGACCAAAACTCTCAAGGACGACGTTTTCCTCCAGAAGTCAACAGTTGGTGGTCACTACTGCTACCCTCACCCCCCACTGAACTACACCCAGTCAATGACAGATACCCCGTCCCCAGGTAAGAGAAAACCAATCTCTGTTTTGTTCAGAGGACATAATCTCACACCTGAGGTTTGTTTGCCTGTAAATGTAGCACAGATTCATTTCAGGAAACACTGATTAGCCTCAGACTGTGTAATGGAGTGATGAACCCCTCTGTAGTGCTGGAACATAATGAGATTCACTCTGTTCTCTTGTGGGTGGCAGAAATCACATCGAATCTGGGTCAATTTCTCTCGCAGACCTGCAACAAGAAGAAACAGTGCTCTGCACAGTTCAGATAAATCCTCCTCTATCTGTATGTGAGTGTAAGAGCTTGTCTTTTTAACCACCCACAAGAAGACAAGTTAAACAGTCTGCCTGGAAGCAGTGTAGCAACAGACCTGCAGACCCCTTTTCTTTGGTTAAAGGCCAATCATCAGCAAAGTGATTGATTAAACTGTGATGTGTCTACTTAAGTCAGCATAAAACCTTCACTCTCGTTTCAGCTCAAGCCACTCTGGTTTCTGTGGCTGACTTGAAGAAGGAGTTAGAGACCCTTCACTACAGAGAGCACAAAAGACTTGCGATTCAAGGACAGATCACAGCGGTGCGCTACATAAAACACCCAAAAACCACAGAGTCCACGGGAACAGATAGGACTGAGGTATGAAACCCAGTTTAAGAGCATCTTTTAAACATGAGGAAACGTCTGAGGTTTAATCGACTCGTGTTTTACAGGTGTCAAATGTTCCTGCTGATGTGTGTGAATCAGACACACATAGTCATCCGTCTACTGCTGAGCAGACATCGATGGCTGAGAAAACCTCAGCCAGCAAGAGAAAAAGAGGACAAAAGTTGGTGAATGATTTAACTCATGACCACATTTTCAGTCTGATATGGAATAATTAAGCGTGTTTTCACAGCTAGTAGGAGCACATTGCTGCCAAAAACCAGCATTTGATTCATGAGATTCAAGAAATATATCAGCATGTTTTCTAGCGGAGTCACAAAGTCCTCCTTGAGCTGTGAGCATTCACCTTCAGAGTTCATAAGTACAAACAAAACCGGAAACCCCTCGAGCTCATGTTTGTCTGATGTTTGCAGGAGAGCTTATGAGAAAATCACAGAGGGAGGAGAACAAGACCAGGAAGAAGAAAGTTACTCCGATCCTGAGGAGGTTCAGGAGTTTGAATCTCACTCACATCTTCAAAATGAGGAACGAGGTACAAAGCTGGAGCTACATCCGTGTCGCCATGCACCTGATGTGTCCAGACTAAATGAGCGTTTGTTCTCATCACCAGACTCAGACGCGTTATCCTGGGAAAGCAGCGGCTGGTCGCAACAAAAAGAAGAACTGTGGGAACACTTGTGTCATGGTGGTCTGAACCAGGTTAGCTTGTGTCAGAGGTTCACGATCGACGATAAAGACATCCTCCTGCAGCAGAGTAACCTTCAGCCGGCACGGTGGACACCTGAGAACAACACTGGCCCCACCTCACCTCTGACCGATTCAGGATACTACCAAGTTACTATTTTAGGTAGAGTTTTATTGGAGACTACGTTTGAACAGCTTGGTGTTTTTCCACAGGGCTATCTTTATTTAACAGATGTAGGCCTTGGGATTGAAAGGGCAAAGATTGGCGTCTAACTGGGTTAGTCTTGAATACATCTACAGCGAGCTGACCCCTGTGTTTATTGTATTACATCATCAGTGAGGCTTGTTGAAGTTTGGTCCTGCAGTCAGAGGTAACAACTCTGCAGCTTTCACTCAGCTTCCTGAAAGGCTGACACACTTCTGGGTTGGACTGAGTGGCAGACAGCAGCATGAAAAATAGGATTAATGGTTTTAGATTGTCGACAAAGACTCTGAGGACTTTTAAATTGTCTCTTCCTGTGCCCCCTTGATAGGCATGAACAAGGAGATAGCCGTCGATGCAGTATTTTCTCCCATCGTGAGTGCAGAGGAGCCCAGGGCTGTTGGCCTCCCTCAGGATCCCCATGGCAACACAATGCTGTCCTGCCTTTCGTCAGGTTTCCTCTGTCCTCTCAATGACCCTGCAAACCACAGCGAAGTGATGCATCCTGAGCCGGGTAGACACCAAGCAGCTGTCTGAAACTGTTTTGTCATTAGTATGACACTTTTCTGTTTGATGATAATGTGAATGTTTTTGTGTTGCAGCAGAGGTGTTGATGACCGCCAGTGAGCTGGAGGACACACATGTCGTGTGTGTTCTGGACCTCTGTCATCTGGGTGGAGATCAGATAGAAGTATTTGTATCAAAGGTGTACAAAGTAAGCTAAGTTTGTTTGGATTAAGATGTACAGGTGAGCAAGACTTAACTGTACTAGAATTTACTGTCAATATATCAGCATTTACTGTTTATATGTTCATAAAGTTATATTTGAAGAGCTTTCAAATGCTGTTACTGTAAAGACCAGACTTTAACACTTGTAAATTTACTGATATAAATATTTTTTTCCATGTACAGTGAACGCACTTATTTCTTGAATCCTGTCTTTATATCTTTGAAATAGTGAAGTGTTTTGTTATCCATTAAATATGGAGAAGCTTTTGTATTTTGTTATTTCCTGTCATATTCAAAAGTATGTTTATGTCAGTCGTTTGATAAGCGGAACAACTTCAACATCCGCTCATCAAGACATTGTGACTTCCATAACAGTTATAGTGAATTCCAGTATTAATCATCGCTGACTCTGTCACATTAGCGCCCCCTAATGTTCACTGAGTAACTCGGCGTAATGCCTCAACCTAAACAGACCATGAAGACACTGTCATACATGGATTATAGTCAGCAAGCTGTCGAGCATCATAACAGAAATACTTTGATCTGTAAACAGATAACAAAAAAAAAAATCTGCATTAAGTAAACAGAGTTTGTGAACAGTCTGGCACATAAATAACTCCTGTGTAAACAGTTTGCTCAGAATAACAATACATATGTTTAAAAATATTTATTTTCAAATATTTCACAATATCCAGGTTGATTTATAAATAATTCAATATAACATAATTAATATCAAGATATTTTAGAATGTAAACTTAATTTATTAATTTCTTTTAAACAATATTAACGATATCTTTAAAGCTTATTTTGATGGAAAATACAGAAAGAAAACAAGCCATACAAGTGACTGTGCAACACCAACTCCAATGCAAAAAAAGCCTCGGCTCCTCTAATAAGACACTTCATTATCTGTTACAAAATTACTTTAATTTTGAAATCATGTAACATACATATGTAATCTATTAGACATATAAAATAAACAACTATAGTGTCTAAACTTTTTTACATTCTATTTTACAATATATTCAATGTTTGTTTCTGCACTGAAACTGCAGAAATGGCTGTGAACCAGGTTTGTTTTTGTTCAGGTCCTGGTAAGTCTTACACAGAAAGCATTGATCTGACTGCACACGCTCACAGTCAAGGTGTCAGTCAATATTTTTACAAATCAGAAAAATACAAGTTAGATGTGATTCAAATCACATGCCTTCAAAAACAGTGACTCTCAATGACAAACCCCATGAAGAAGAGGAAAAGCTTTCTGAAAGATGAACAGAACAAAAAAAGGTGCAGCGACTACAAAAGAAAAAAAAAAACAGTACCGACTGAGCAGGTGGATTATTTACAAGAATACACACATAAAGGAAACCATGTTACATCCAAACATCTGGCAGAGAACGAGGGGATTTGTCCAAAACTAAATAATTTAGGACTTCACACAAAACTAGCGCACAACACACAAACGATTTCAACGAGAGTTTAATGGGCAGAATCTCCCCCAACCACCTTTTCAAGGCAAATAAGAGCGACAGGTTGATGTGAAGACAAACATGGGCTGAAATCTAAAGTGAGTTGTGTAGTGATGGAAATATTGTTAATGTGAAGCTTTACTGCAATTAACTGAGAGCTTTACGATTTTCTTTTTTAAATTCCTTCTATAAGTAATGAATAAAAGTAAAAATATAGTCATCTATGGCACCTCTGAGTTGCTGGCTGTTCTGACTTTACTGCTGCTATACAGAATATGTGTGGAGAAATACATGAAAGGAAAAAATGACTTCAGCTATATATGTATATAGCTATATATATACATATATACATATATACATAGCTATATATATATACATATACACACACACAAAACAATTGCACTTTTATCAAAATCTGAAACTGAAACCTTTTATGTGAGATGAACTCGTGGTCTGAAATTCTGCTCAACAAGGATCAACAGAGTCAAAATAATTTCTTTTTTTATAATTAAGGTGAATGCATGAATGATAACTACAGAGTTCCTGTGTTTGTTCTCCTGTTTCAGAAATGCAGACAAAGTCCTGTGAAATTTTTAAATCACTGGCTGTACCCTAGAAAAGATACTGCTGATATCAACGTCTGAAGGAATGTTAGGACATTTTCATTATAAAAATACTTCCATATAATTTACATGTTACAATGGCTTATTATACACCTCTATATACATCGTACATCTGTTCTGAAACATTTAAAACAGTATAAATTAACATTCTTCTTTTCAAATCAACATTGCACATAGGAAAGTGTAAAACGGCACTGAACGTTCATGTTGAAAGTTTTTCAGACAGCCAGGTCTCACTGTCCACTGAGAGCAGCACCAGTCTCAAAGAGGGGCTGTGACGGAGCTGAGGTGACCGTGAACAGCTGACGTGGCTTTTTTATAAAGTGTAGCACGAGTTCCACAGTGACGATTTCAAGAAACAGTTTTTCCTGCTCAGCTAACTGGGAAACAAGCTTAAAAAACCAAATTAGGATAACAAAGTCTGACTCTGGCACAGTTTCTGGACAGTTACAAGCTGTCTGATTGTCATTGAAGAAAAGAGAGAGATGTTTAAGTGTGCTTTCCCTCCTGAACCTTGTTCAGCTGCTAACCAAACTCCCACAATACACTGCAATAGTCAATATTATCACAATGCAGACGACACTGTTTTTCAAAATGCATGATGCAGCATTACAGCAGGAGTCGATGAGCTTTCACTTCTGCTTGTTCTCATGATCGGTTTTAAATGAGGGTGCAGTTGCAGGAGCTGATTAGCAGCTTCACGTCTTCCAGCAGGCTTTGCTTCACCAAGCCAACATAAAACAGCATCTCTACAAAAGGAGTTGAGAATGGTTATCCAAAAGTTTCAGAAGAAAAAAAAGGTTTGTAACATTTTGAAATGGAACAGTTTGGTATTTTAGATTTTGTTAAATGTCTTTTTGTTAACCACAGCAGAATGATTTCTTTTAACTCAAGCAAAGGGAGACAAAATTCACTTTTGTGTTTTTCCTTTCACAATCTGATGACATTCACGGTAGTTAGCGGTGTCACTCTGTCATGGTTGGGGGTCTACATTTCATGATTACTTGGAGAACCAAAAACAGAAAACACAAGAACAACCAGAGTGGAAAAAAAGGGATAACACTGGTGAAAAATATCTGGATAGCAGAATTTCTTTTCACTGTTTACAAGAAATACAAATTACTGATTTTCCACCTATAAAGCAGTTTGTTGTATTCTGATGTGAAATAAGTACGATTAGTGGTGGTGAACTGCCCCTTTAAACAATCTCCCATCAAACCAGAAAACTAGGTGATCTTGGCAAACAGATAAAATCTTTTTGTGTATAAAACTACTCTCTCGATCCCATAGATTTGCTTTCTATATTCTTTATTTTAAAATAAATAAACATGAAATGATTTTATAAGGGTTTCTACTAATGTTCAAATCTTGTTAAGGTTACTACAGAAGTAAATGACATAAAGGTTGCAAGAAGCATCCAATAAATATTTGTAATTTATCCATTACAAATCTAGATGTCTTTTGTTGAAATCTAATGCTGAAAATAATACATTATGACCTATGAAAATAGAACTTTGTACTCCAAATGGACCTGAGCTGGATTTTTAAAGCCGTAATCAGATTAGACCATCAAACCACACCGTGTACAAACCACGGTTAAAGGCACAAATATTTCCCCCCTCTGTCAGCTTGTGTATCGCTTTGAGACAGAGCTCATCACAAGCACCTGAAAGCAGGACTTCAGAGCTTTGCTCCTTCGATCCCAGATTGAGGCTTTAAAAATCTAGATAGACCTTTCAAATAACTGCTGAAGATTACATCCTCCCCACAGCTTCCCAGTGTAGCTTGTGACATTTGAATTCATACTGAACCTGAATTTAAAATCGGTGGTCATCTCAACAATGAATGTTTCACAGTACAGCCCCTCCTCAGTGAAAAACACCAACAAAGAAAGTCTATTAAGCTGCAGAATAAAATAAACATTAATGTGACTGAGTTCTCAGGTACATAAATCCCTTCATGAGATGAACCACGTCCACTGGAGCTAAAACAAAATCAGCTGATTTGATGACGGTGGGGAGGATTTGTCAGGCTGTAGGTTTGAAAATAATCTCACTGTTAAGCTATCAGATGTGAAGAAAAAATATTAATTTATGGGGAAAAATAAATATAGTACTTTTAGGTAGGGGGCAGTATCAAAGTGCAAGTAAACACTCTGGTAGGCGAAAAGTGGCGTCCTCTGGAGAGCTTTGATAATCCACTTGATAATCCTGCAGCTCCAGCCACTGATGTCTGAGTGTGATGAGGGGGCCAGTGGACGAAGGCGCGGTCCTCACACTCACTCCTTGAGTTCTGCAGCCTCAGCTTCTTCTGAACGGGCAGCTTCACATTAAAATAAGGTCACTAGAAGCTGTTTACCCCTCCGGAGCATTCCTGCTGCTGAACTTGACATCAAGTTTGATTCCAAATGCCTCGACTTGCTGCCGTCCACATGAAGACAACAGACAGAGAGAGAGAGAGAAAGAGAGACATCCACGCTCTCACACAGTCCACAGCGCTACCGAGTCAGCATATTTCTAAAGTCTGAAACACTGCCAGTCTGGTTTTGGGAATGTTGGTATTGCCTTTGTTGCTGTTGTGCCTGCTGCTGTTGTGCTTGTGGCACTTGCTGTGTTTGTGGTTGCTGCTGGATGTATCCCACAGTGCTTTGCTGCGGGACGTTAGCGGTGTGTAAGAATGCTGAAGTAGATCCACCGTGAACAAGTCCTTGAGTCATCTGTGAAACAAAAGAGAAACAAAATGAAATCAGACAAGCTGGCAGAAGCCCCTTTTCTCATTTTTTTCAGTGAGATCTATACTTTTAAAACAGTGGGTTTCAAAACACAAGATGCAGACATTTCTGAGTGTTATAATAAACTCAGCAGTACCTACGGAGAGTCACAAATATATACCAGGCACAGCTTTTTCTGAGGTAAGAAGGTGTTTTTGGTCTTTATGAAGAACTGTGTGTGTGGGAGGAGGGCTGAGCCTGAGTGGGAATAATAAGTTTGAGTTTTTAAAGAAGTAGGTAGAACAGGAGCTACTTGTGATGAATTTTAGATTCACATGGACATAACTCCATCTCAGTTCAGTTATAATGCAGAGAAAACATGAAAACGTGTCTGTTGGCTACTGCAATGATTCTTACTTGACTTATGACTTATTAATAATAGGGGCTTGTTTTTACACTCTGAATTAGTTCTCCATGAATCTTTCTAACTGGATAACATTTTGGGTGTAACAATATGTTGCGGGAACCAGAAATATAAAGGTGCTGTTGTAAGTTTTTCTCAAAGGTATAATGTAATATTGCTGCATTCGAGTTACCTCAGAAGTCAGATGTCCGAGCTAGGAATGACTTCTGACCCGAATTACCAGCATTTCAGTTACCAAGTCGGAAACAAGCAAAATCGAAGGATACAAGATAGCTGCATCTACAAAAGTTATTTTAGCGCTTGTTATTTGAGATATTTTAAGTTATTTTAACATCCCCTTTCGTAGACTTAGCCATCTTGTTTCCGCCTCTGATTTTGCTTTTCCAACTGACCTACTGAAACGCTGGTAACTCAGGTGTGAAGTCATTCCCAGCTCAGACATCTGACTTTCTTTTGAGATAACTCGAAGGCAGCATAACTCATACCTTTATGAGGAATTTCATTTTACCTAGCCCTGTAAGTTGTTATGATTGCTTATCACTTATAAGAGTTGTCATTAAACCTTATAAATGCATTTATAAAATCTACATGATGTTAAAGGTGAGCCTCTCTTTGAATTTAATGAACTTATTTTTTTTTTTTTCAATAGATCTGAAAAACACCTCCACAGTCTTAGATGTTAATATACCTATTTTTGTCACCTGTGTGTGAAATAACAGTGTGATCAAAGGCAATGTCTCTTTATATGCTTGTCTGACTAACAATATTTTACAAAAGAGATCATTTCAGACACTTAAACAAGTAATAAAAGTGAATAAATTAATCAAAGTGTCTTTGATCCATAAAGTAACTTCAGAGCATGTTACTGATAAAATCAATAAAGTATTCTCTTTGATGCACTTAGAGATTCAAATAAGCTAATCTGCTTATCCACCAGACTTGTACTCTTTCTCTGTGGTCAATATTTTCACGGCTCAATAAGTAAATTCAACACCACACAAAAAAACTGGGTTACTGAAGCTAAGGTTTCAGTGATTTACAAAAACACATATCTCCTTGGTTAACAGTCTGTGGGAATGGCAGAGCAGCTTGTTGCTGTGGTAACTAGAGATTCAGATGCAGTGCAATGCCTTAAAATTATCATAAATCAGAAAACATAGAGCCTGAAGTAATTACACCGAACAGCATCATGCAACAATCCCCTACTCGCTGAAGTCAAAATAATGCCTCCAGCCAATATGTGCAGCTTTGTTCTGAGCGTCACACCTGAAAGAACTGCTGGGGCTGTTGTAGCTGCAGGGAGTGCTGGGAAGCCTGTTGCTGAGTGTGATAGGCCGACTGGGACTGGTTTGAGATGAAGCTGTTGTGAGGGATCATTATGGGTGAAGTGAAGACCGGAGAGGGCACGAGGACGGCGTTACAGTTGACCTGCTGCATGGAGAATGACGGGGCAATGATCTGCTGCTCCAGGGTGTATCTGTGCGGAGGACACGGCGAGGAACTTTAACATGACATGAAATAACCGTACACTCATAAACATGTGTGTGTGTGTGTGCGGTCTGATAGAACTATGCTCACATGGTTTGGGAGAGACCCATGTTACACTGGGAAGGCTGCGAGGTGACACTGCTAGTGGGAACCAGCGTCTGCATTGGCTGGTTGAGAAGCATGCTGTAAGAAAATGACATCTGTTACTGAAGGAACTCAATCTGTGCTGTGAAAAAAAGAGAGAGGACTCTGAGCTTGAAGTGAAAAAGGATCTGTTTCTTGTTTTCTTGACTCTCACCGTAGTTGTCCATCTTGGCTAAACTCGCTGTCTGTGTGTCTTTGGTTTGCGTCCTGCAGAGACCTGGTGTTGGTCTGAGAGAACATCATGGGGTTGCTGTAGAAGGGCATCGTTACACTTGTGTTTGTCTGGACAGGCATGCTCACAGACTGGGGCTGCCCAGGCCGTGAAATCCTCTGCTGGACCTACAGTAGAACACAGAAAATACACAGAGTATGAATAAAACATTAAACAATTATACAACATACATATTTAACATGCTAATACTTCCCACCCTATACAGCATGTGCCGTTTGACCAGGCAGGAAAAGTTGTGCTTTTTTTTTTTTTTATAGACTAATTGGGGGTTAAGTTCGGTAATTTCAGTTAAATTACAAACAGGGTGACATTCGAAGGGCAGACAGCCACCTGCCGAAGAACGTGGAACATTTGGTGAAGTTAAACTCATCAGCTGAACACAAACAGTGGTTACAGAAGTCAGTAACTCTTCCCAGTAACTTCTTATAAAATCTAAGTGAGGAACAAAACTCTGTTTCTAGTGCAACTGATTCACAATCCTGATACTTTAGTAATGTGGTGCTCATAGGCAAAAGGACTAAGACTTTGTTCACAGGGAGAATGTACAGACTTTCATAAAAAGTCTCACTCTGCCTTGTTAAAGCACACAAATATTTCACTATTTGCTGTGGATAAAACAAATTAAAGTGGTTTCTGCAGTTTGCTCTAAGTCACTTCATCTGACACCCACTTCACAGCAGTTCTTTCAGGCAATAATAATATCTTCACAGAAAAAAAAAAAAAAACATTCTTCAGTCTGTTGGTCTGTTTTGCATTCCTAGCCCAGTTACAGGCGTCAATATTTACGTCAATATGTTTCACAACCCACTGAAAACTCCTCGTTGGAGCTGTAAACTGAGTGCGACATCAGAAACATCAACAGTCTTAATGGTGTTGTTTTTGTGTCTTTTCGTTACAATGCAAACAAGCTCAAGCTGCAAACAGCTCATTGCTATGGAGCTGATCGCACCACCTGCTGACACTGATATTAAACGCTGAATCTATAACCTGCCTCCTGTTGTGTTAAGAGCCCTGAAGTAGGCTACGAGTCGTTAGCAGCTAATGACTGAAGCTAATTTGACTGAATATTATCCTCATTCAGAGCGTTTCAACAGCTGTGTTTGCAGGAACACTTGGATCGGATTTGAATGGGTAACTCATCGTGCAGCTGTGTACCTGTGTGGAGGGCGAGCTGCTCTCTCTCATGAGGGAATGAGGGGAGGAACTGTGAGGCCCACAGGACGCTGCTTTTGGGTGACCTGCATGCTGCCGTATCACCCCGGACTGACCCTGCTGGGTGGGCCTGCCTGCACCCTGCTGCTGGGGCTGCTGCTGGGCCGGACCAAAGTCATTGTGGACAGGCTGCTGTAACAACATCTAACACACACAAGCAGAACATAATAGTTTATTCTCCACTTTACCATAAAGTAGTTACATGGTTTCAAATGAGAACAATTGCTTTGCTATCTTCATATTCAGGACAATAGGGCAGATAAAAAAAAATCAGGACAAGTTAAAATCAAAAAATTTGAAAAATGTTAATGAGCTGCAAGAAATAAAGTGTTTGTCTTTTTAAAAATCAAAGCTCATCTCACACTGTGTTTAAGGTAATTAGGCTATGAAATTCGGCAACCAGCAAAATTCCCAGAGACTGTTCTCCAAGAATGGAGGCACTACATGACCCATATAACAGAGCAACCAGTTGGCCGCAGTCCATTGGTGAGCCTCATGAGTGCCATCATGTGGACTGAGTAGGCAGCAATGCTGCTGACCTTATTATGTACAAAGTTTATTTTTCTAAATGTGCTCAAAATGTCACTTTTTCCAGTATTTGCTAGCCAAGATTTCCTTAGTCGCAGTGACACAAAAGATAACTTTTTTTTTTCATGGAAAGGTTTTGTGGTAAACAACCCTGTGCTGAAAAAAACTCCAAAGCATGTGGTGAGGAAATATGACAGAGAGAACATTATATTCGGGCTCTTAGCAGCAGGCAGTGATGCTGAGCTGAAAGCGCTGTGTGTTGACTGTAGCGATATCCTGACTTGATCTCATTATTTCCCAGAAGCAAGCTTAAGTGTCTCGCAGAGAGTAAGCAGAATATTTATTCTGGTCATTACAGCTGACAGGAGAAAAACACATATTAATGTCATTTTATTTTTCTGCCTTCCTGATGTCACCTTCAGTTATTTTTCTCGTTTATTCAGGAAGGTTGTTCTCGGGAAAACGTTAGGTTGTGAAAGGCTGAAAATCTTGATTGCAGTTTGAACACATCTTAATGGGCCATAACACCTTTACTATGTGGAGTTAGTTATTCGAAGTTTGCATTTAAACTTTAAACTTCTGGCTTAAATTTTTTATTTTATTTAAGTCAACGCTTGAATCTTTTACACAGCTCAAAAACACCCAACCTGCCTTTTTTCACAAATCTTGTGGGTCATACATATGGAGCGGTCCCCTACCATCTATCACCCTCAAGTAACCGCCATGGGCAGTATGTATATTTTCTCATCCTGGCGGGAGTGTTACCTGGAGATTAGCGAGATGAAGCTTCTCCTTAATGTCGTGGAGCTCCTGCTGCTGCGTCTTAATGTCAGCTTGCAGAATGCGCGTCCTCTCCTCCAGCTGCTCCTTCAGCTGGTTCATTACACAGAGCTGAGGCTGCTGGAGCTGATACATAGATGACGACGCCTGCTGCTGTGTTTGCTGTTGCTGGAAAGATAGGTCAAAAGGGGTAGACATTATAACAAATGAGACTTTTCAGGCAGGTTTTTTTTTTGTATTTGAGGGGAAATGTGTTGTGTTGGTTTATGTTTTAGTTTCTAGATGGTAGAAGCACATCAAGCTTCCAAAATAGTTTGTGAAAGTGATATAAATGTGCAAAGCTTCACCAAGAAGCGCCTTTCAGATGCTTATTTTATGTTTTAACAATCTCTCTGACGTGGTTTAGTATCACAATCTTCAAACCGGGACTGTAGGCGCAGACAACAGATGAAATAAACACATACAGCAGGAACAGTCATAACAGTAAGATACCATACACAAACAGAGGAAAGGAACAGGCAGGAGAAGAAGACTAACCATTGCGGAGTGCTTGCTGCAGGTAGGAGAGAGGGGGAGGCTCATTTGGGGAACGGGGTCAAAAGAATTTTGTCTTTGTGCCAAATTCTACAAAAACGGGGAAAACAGCAAAGTTTTACAATTTAGCACAACCTGTAACAATGTGAAAACTATATGCGACTGTTTCTCACCAACAGCCTTTATCACAAAAGACAGGCCCACATTGCACACATTGTATAAACTGACCTTTGAACTACTAGGCTGGAGTCTGGCAGATGTCTTCTCTGTCCCAATGGAGGCTGACTGCCATGACGGTGTGCAGGCCTCTGTGTAGGAGTTAGCTGCTGCAGAAGACACAATAGGTCACCTCTAAACATTATCTGGAAACACTTCACTGAGGGTGTGTTAGATCCTAATCACCGGTTTTCTTTTTCAAATGACGGCTGATAACAAAGCAATAAAATCTCACGCTCGGCTCCTTTCATGAGTGGGATACAGTTTGTATTACATCCCTAAATCTGTCAGTCATTCTCTGTTCAGTGCCGGGCTGCAGCTCCACTAAGTTCCTCTACAGATCTTTTTGGCTGAGAATCAAAAAGTAGAAAATCTTGCTTCAAACCCTCCCACTGTAGATCTTTTTTTATAGATACTGTTACAAAGGTGTGCATGTCCCCCCTCACTTTTCAGCTTGAAGTCAATACTTCTCTTCTTCTTTCAAAGAAAAGGCACACTGTTGTAAAACTCTGCTCTTTGTTGTATGTACAATTATAAAAACACAGTCAACAACAAGAATTTCTCACATCAAACTGTCAGAAGTTTTTAAACCCTGGTAAGCAGATTATTGAATTTTAACAGACAACTGTCCAGGGTGAAATACTCAAGTTAGCCTATCATCAAAAGTCCAATATGTTTGGTTAATTAGGATTCTGATTGATAGTATTGATTGAGTCTTTTTCAAGTTATTGGAACCCACCACTTTACACTTTGTCTCTCCATAAAGAAAACCACAGTGCATATTTACACAAAAACAGACCATGCTTTTACTTAAATGCTAATTTCAGTCTCCCAACATGCTGACAGAATCAATCAGGACCTAATGTTGATAAGCAGAGGGTGTTTTCAAAACTATCAAAAGCCTCCACAGTCAGTCAAGATTAATCCAGCACATAGTTTGGAGAAAAAAGTGCTCCTAATAATAATAAGTATGTCATAATATTAGTAAAGAGGTTTCAGCTCAGACTTGACTTCGAGGAGTCCACCTTCTTTTATGGACATGAATTTTCAGAAGAGTATAGTCTTTACTCTTTCAAATGTTGTCTTAAATGTAGTAACTACTCTTTTAGATGTGCAAAATGTTATAAAAAGTTTTTTTTTTTTTCCTGGTTATATAAAGATCCTGCTGATTCACTAACCCTTGATTGCCACCTCACTCTGCCTCTGACTTAAACCCACAAACTGTGATGCATTCAGCGGATATTATTTCAGCGAAGCCAACGCAGCATGAAAAAAGACCAGAAAAATAATGGACTAACTATTATTTACCTGACTGATGGAGTATTATGAGCATGTCTCTGATAAAATAATGAAAGTGAACGTGTGTGTGTGGGTGAATGGAAGACAGCAGTTATGTTTATGAATAGCTTGCTGTAATAAATCCTCCTCTGTGTGTATTGTTCATAAACATGAGGATGGAAGAGAAGTGTTCGAGTACATTAGACGGTGGGTGGAGGAGCAGCTTAAGTCACAGAGACTGGAGGCTCAAACAAACAGGGAAAGCTAAAGTAAGCCTTGGAAACATTTCATCATCAATGCACTGTCACCCACGGATATCAAAGTAGATATTTTATTGACTTCTGGTCTGTGTGAAGGTTATATCAGAGACTTTTCAGCTTCTATTGAGTCCAACAAATCGAATCATGATTTTAAAAAGATTTTGTAACTGTTGCTGCAGAGAACATGTCACCATCCGCACCAAAACACGGAACATTTTTCCCGTAAATCACAAGTCCCTGCAGCTACACGGGAGCAGCGTTTCTGTACATATTGACCCGAGTGAGTTAGCACTTTGGGGAGCAGAGGATGACTCACATGCAGAGTCCGACAGTGCTGTGTGGGAGGACTTCCGGGAGCTGTGGGAGGATACCGAACGTGCGCCGCTGTTTCTGTCCCGCGGAGGGTCCAGTGTGGAGCAGAGGTCCAAGTACAGCTCCTGAGCCTGGAACACAGAGAGCCGTGTCCAACATGAAGGATCAGAAATACTGACTCTGTAAACTTGATGTGTGTGTGGTGGTGGTGGTGGTGGTGGTGGGGGCTTACCTTCACTGAAGAGGGAGCGATCTCAGGTGGAGACAGCTCTTCAAAGCCAAACGCTCGCCTTCTTTCAGCCCGTACTTCAGCGTAACTGGAAAACATGCAGAAGGACAATGTGAAGAGCGAATTCAACCGAATTTGCTGATATTCTGTTTTGAGGTACAAGCACCAGCCCCTACCTGACAACAGTGTGAGTACAGACAATAAACTCAGGTTTGGAGTTCCACTGGTGGTACGTGATGTAGTAGTGGGTCTGCAACCAAATCCACTGCTGACCTTTGGTCAGGAAGCGATAGTAGCAGGATTTACCCTTTCCAAACTGCATCACTGTGGAGAGACAAATGACCCTGACATCAAGCTCGGATCATGTGTCAGAGGTCGAGGCTGTGTCTACGCAGGAGAGCAGGTGATTTGAGAGCACTAACAGAAAGAGCTGAGTTACTTACGCTGCTTGTGACACTGAGCTATGAGCTCCAAGTCATCTACATGATAGTAATCATAGCCTGAAGTTCCAAGAACCTCGAAGGGTAAATAGCCGATGATTGGTGAAGCTCTGAAAGAGAACAAGAGGAGGATGAAGAAGAAATATGAGAACAATAAACTTTGACAATAATGTGTGTTTGTGTTTGATAGACATCAGAAAAATCGACTGACCTGTGATCTAAAAACAGGAACTTCCATTCAAGGCTGTGTCTGGATGTGAATTCATCACAAGGATCTTCCACATTACACAAATCCTGAAAAAGAAGAAATAACAGAGTGAGAAAATCTTGTAGCCTTGTCATATCTTATCTTCACTCAAGAAGTTTCACATTTTTAGATGATGAACTCAAAGACTCTGACATAAACCAGGTAAAGTCTGAACCTCATTTTCTTTTCGTTTGATTAACATTTCATTTAGCTTAACCAATTTGCACAATCTGAATATTATGATGACTTAAAAAAAATGCAAGGAGGAAAGAGCAGAGTTATGTAAAAAGGGCAGATTAAAACTGTTTTTTAAATAGATTTGCTTTTGTCTGAGAAGATGAGAGAATAAGAGAAAAATATTCAATGCCATATGGTCCGGACTTTATTCGTAAGAGTCATTCCATCTGGTAAATCAGAGTAATCAGTGTCTTTAACATTTTGGGAAAAGCATTGGAGGAGGGTTGAAGCCGCTCCAATAGATCTGCTTCTTCTGACACCTTTGTCCTCTGAGCTCCGGCACATTTCAAGGCAAAAATAATGATTGCGGAATAAAAAACTCGTAAAGACTAGACTTGCCAAGTTGCCTAAGAAAAACCCTCAGAGACACTTCATTTTGTAGCCTTCTTGTACTCACGCCCACTCATGCAGTACTATCCTGTTAGCCTCAGCCATGCATTGTAAACAAGTTTAATAAGACTTGTTAATGCTAAACTCCACAAACAACCGTGTGAATCTGGTCTTGGCCATCAGATGTGTGCAATTTTATAACACTGCTGTAATGTTTTGTAAGGATCTGACCGTTCCTGTGGTCTGAGTTGATCTCAATGATCTCAGACAGGCTCCAGGCCATTGACTGTGACTTTAATTCACCTTGATAACTTGCCAAGTGTCCAGATTTCAACTCCCACAGCACCTTTAGGATCAGATGTATCCTAATGATGTAACCAGTTGGAAAGTACAGTGTGCCAGAATAAATTCGGAGTGAGTGTTTTACACAATGGACTCATATGAACCTAAATGTGTGATCCCGAAGACAAAATCCCCTCCTATTATCCTAGACCATCGCATCATCATGTCATACAGCATCTGGTGGTGAGAGATTTCACCACATCAGAACGACCACCTGTTTTATTCTTTCTCGAGATGACGCCACACAAATGCAACAAGCACAGATGAAAAAAACAAGCGAAGTTTGAGGGTCTAAACTGGTCTTACCTTTAGAAACTGTGGAGTGACTAATCGTACAGTAGCAATGAGGCAGACTTGCTCCTCCAGTGAGGACTGCAGGCTTCTTGGTAACGTCAATTCAAGTCCATTACAAGAAGATGTAGGCACTGTGTGACAAGAGGGACAACATTGTAATGTGACATCTTTCTTTGTGATCACATATAAAAGGGCTATCTTTTGTACATTTATTTAGTTTAAAGATATATTTCCGTAAACACTTAAAAGTTACAGATTGTACTTCAGTTGTTAAAAGAAGAAGACATTAAAATTCTCACCATTGTTGTGAAACTTGAAATCTCCAACAAACTTGACATACTCATACACAGGAGGCTCCTTTGGATCAATGTTACCTCTGGCTAGATGACAACAAAATTCAATATGTGCCTCACCTGAAAAACAGCAGATTTGACATTAAATTCTAATGTCTTTCTATTATTCAGAACACGTTCATATTTCTAACAAGCTGTCTGGGTTATTAACAAGACCCTTCTGGCTGTGTTGGTAATTTGTATAAAAAAAAGGAGTGCACTAGTTACAGAGCTGCAGTGAAAAAGAGAAGAGAGTTAACTTTGTTGCTACAAAGCGGAGGAGAAATCACATAAAATCTCATTTTTATCTTACTTCAACACATCCAACAAAAGATGTTTGCTTTCAAGTATTCAAATACCCTGAGGGGAGAGGAAGGGTTGCTGGGTTTCTTCTTATGTAATATTCTGATACTCATTAATACATCCTTACATCCACAGGGAGAGTCAAAGCAGCACATCCATGGCTTGCCGGCATAAATAATGCACTTTAAGCTTCATTTGCTCTCTAATGTCAAATCTCTGAAGTAGAAAACTTACTAATGGAGCACTTTGACCTCGACTTTTACATTTCCTGCAGATTAACAATGAGAGCGGGCATAATTTACCATCAGTTACAGACAGCTGATTATTTCACCGAATTTCAAAAATCTAAACGTTCTCTGCGGAGGGGTCAGGATAGCTTTGGCACCACTTGAAGAAGTCTTTTACAAGAATCCATCAAACCACCCCAGAAAAAGCTGGTTGTTATAAAAACCCCGGCTTGTGTAACGTGTAAGTAAATGATTTATAAGCTATAATATCCTCTATATGCGAAGAAGATAAAAGATGTATGTGTCTGTTAAATGTGCTCAGGATGTGATGAACAGTTCAGACAATGCTCTGTGACAGTTTGCTATTTAGGCTTCTAAGAATAGAGCGAGCCTTACCATCTCTGTTCCTCAGAAAAGCCCAATAGTAACACAGGATTAAGGTCAGAGTCTTGAGCCCCAGATACTACATAGTGCTGGATTACTGTGCTAACATAACGGTGATTTAAAGTCTTAACAATGATACTAAGCTAGCTCCTAATAATAGCTAAAAGGCTAATCATAGAAACACACTAATCAGCAATCCTATAAACTTTGGTCCCAGTACAGCAACCTGCTCTATATAAAGAGTCTGGGGTCAGACAAATAGCACACAGAGATATTTTTATACACTAACAATCAAATGTATACAGTATTTCTCCCAAATCGCTGAACTTTTGACCTCCTGACATGGGAGCTCAAACAGAAACAGTCGGGGGTCAGACGTGTACCGAGAGGTCGCCCCAGTAAGATACTCACTGTCCAGGAAGTCAGCAGCAATGGGGTCAGTCATCAGCATGTGGGATGATAGCAGCTTATACACCTCGCCGTGTTCCCGCTCCGGGAGGAAATTCAAGATATTTTGGTCCACCATATCTGACTGGTACAAGAAAAGAGATGTGTGCTGGTCAGTTTGTTGTTTGAAACACCACTGCTGTAGAAAAAGCTTTACACAGTGGATGACAAAGCTTCTGGGCACTTAACAAAGGTTTAGGTACACAAGATCACACAAACAGATAATTTTGTAGAATGTCAAATCAGCAGATTATAAATTATTTTAGCCTGTACTATACGGAGCAGCTGAATTGAAACAATAAATGCAAGAAGTAGAGGTAAAAGCAGGGTAAAAGATGCAGCAAAAGGTCATGGCTGGGACAGTAACCAGCGACCCCTGTGAGACTTTAGACTCTGTACTCAGGGTATGCTTTAATTGAGCTAAACCACTCTTGAATCTGACCAATTTTAGACATCAGTTTATCAGTACCAATATTTGGCATAAATACCAGTAAATGATGTACAATGGTCGTCTGTTTGTTCCTGATCAAGCTCTATTTGTTCTTCGGTCATATGATGCAGAAGAAAATTAGTTCTCAACTAAAAACAACATTCAGGAAACATTTCGATACCCAACAAAGCACCAAAATAAAAGTTAAACAGTCATAAGCCTCTATTTATTCATGAACTGTTTGTGATTTTTTTTTTTTTAAGAAATCAACAATACTGGTTTTAGATACTTACGGGTAAATGGCCAATAAGTGAAGACACACTGTCAGAAACGTATATGATGTTTCCATCTGTTGTTAGCGCCACCAAAAAACCATCTAAGGCCTGTAAGAGGAGGGAGAAAGGAGGATTAAGAATGCTTGTGATTGAAAACTTAAATTCCTATGTTGTCACATATTGCCATCTGTGGTGGTTCACATTCAAACCATTATACTGGCATGTAATGACAGATATGTGGGGATCGATGGATGCAATCAGTGGTAATTTTGTGTCCTCTCAGAGACAGAAAAGATTCCTCTTTTCCTCACACAGATGGGAATACCCTTAGTTATAATAATCTCTTGGAATACGCTGGTAAAAGTATGATCTTGTGGGAAAAATAAGTCTACTTCTCATCACGTGATCTTTGCAGTTCTCTGTGGGCACTTTAGGAATAATGTTTCCTTTCTGTTATTATATATATCAATCAGTGTCGGAGTTTAACAGACTTGGGCCGCTCCACAAACACATCCTCCTGAGTCTCACCTCCAGCATTAGCTGAGTGAACTCTTCATTACTGAGGAATGAAGGCTTCCAGTCCTGTCTTACATCACACGGATCATTCTGTGCAGTGATGTCTGAAAAACACAAGAATAAAAAATGACAAATTGATATTTTAGTTCAAGAGATTAAGGTAGAAAAGTGTATCCAAAAGTAGAAACAATTTCAATAAAAGGGGGAAAAATCGTTTCAAACCCTGATATCTGTAGTAGGCGTAAGACATTTCAAACCCCCACCTTTCTGTTTCTGCAGGAAGTCAATAGTTCTCTGCAGTATAGTGGACTTGTCCATCTTGCGTGGATGGCCTTGACCCTGCAGCATGGTGCATAGCTCCTTGATGAGCACATTGAATTGGTCTCTTCTTTTCTTTTCAGATTTGTTACGAGATGCCCTTCAACACAACAAAAACAGAATTCATTGGCGGCTCAGTCTATCAACAAACTACATTTCAGACTTTTTTTTTAACCTATTCAGACTGAACATGCAAACTAAAGGAAAAATATTGACCCTTCTTTAAAGCTTTTTAATTTCCTTCTTGATCATAATGTGACGAAGCTTCATGTTTTAGTGTCTGGTCATTGGGAAAACTATAAATTAATCAAGTAGCATTTCAGGCCAAACAAACAAACATACATACAAACATACGGTATGAGGTCAGTACCTTTTTGCCCTGTCTTTCTCATCTTCATCCATTAAATCTTCCACGCAGCTGTTGGTGCTGGAAAACACAGAGGTGCAAGGTCAATGAAGTTTCATTGATAACGTTAAAGTGAACATGGCTAACAACAGACAGTGGTATAAAAGTAAACTCTGGCAAAGGTCAATCGTTGACGTCTTCACAAGCAGACATTTAAATGGTCATCATGGGGAGAGAACAGCTTTCAATTCTCAACTCTGTCCATTAATGATGACTTTGACACCAGGATCCTGATACTAAACAAAACCAAGCAGTCACTCACTGTTGTTAAAAAACTTGCTTTTACAATGACGAGCCAAAATGTCTTTAGAGTATTAGCCTACTTGCATGGGTAAAGGACTTCATCTGGTGCTAAGGGCCAACAACTAAGACAGTTAACTGCTTATAAAGTGATGCTATTGCCCTATCTTTCCTCCAATAGTATGTATGTAAACAACTCATGTAAACAACTCTATTTTCATATTTTGCAAAAGATATCTTTGCATGCCGAGGTTAACACCGTCTAGATATATGGCAGCAATTTGACCGCATTGTGTCATTTTTGCGTCGTCAAATATATGCAGGAGGGGGCCTTAGCTGTCTACTTAGTATTAAATGTTGTATTAATTTTTACATACAAGGAGATATTCACTTCCTGAGGCTGAGTAACATGTGGGGATAAAAAAATCACAGGTTCAGAGATAATCAGTCTTAGGACTCTGAGGTATATGTAAACAGCCTCACCCAAATAAGACTTTGACCTGAATACAGCCCGCAGCAAGATACCCAGTGCATGTCATTATTGCCACTGATGAATGATTTCAGGAAGTAGGCTACCAAAACACTCTTATTGTCCAGGCTAGGGTTGTCAAAAGACTAGAATTTTGAGCTTTAAGAATTGAGTAAAAAACAGATGTTATCAATACTTGTTTGGATACCATGGCAACTAAAACTGAACACAAAAATTGTTAATGTGTGATTTTTGATTTTGTAACCTGCGCAAAGTGCTGGAACAAAATGAGTCAATACACACAGACCTTTATTTGGCCTGTGTTCATCATGGTGACAGGCAAAATAAATAAGATTATTCCTGTAAATTCATAAAAATATTAACTCTGGGTTGGTAATGTGTATCTGCAGAGAGTTTGCTCTTTGTTTACACTAAATTTCCTACTACTGTCGTCATTGTAGGGGTTTCAGTCATAGTACAATGCAATGGAGCTACAAGTCAATAGTCTGCAGGTTAGGACTAACAGAAAACCTGAAAAGACTGAGTAATATCTCTGTCTCTCTCTCCTCTTCTCTTTGTTTGTTTGCAACAGACATCAATCAATATATGAGTTTTTTTTAATCAAATGTAAATAAGACCAAACGATGTCAGTGGTAGCCGACCAACAAATAAAGAGAGAGCAGTGGCTGTTAAAGAGGGCACACGAGCAAGACAAATGTAGCAGGCAGTGAAAGAAGTGTGTCTCCAACTGTGGCGCACTCCAGCTTAAACTGGGGGTTATTCAGAGTGCACGAGACAGACTTCATCAATTGTTCAATGCCTAGATTTACAACATCATTTCCTGGAATGTGCCTTATAAAATAAAATCTGATCATCAGAATCAAATCAGAATACTTTATTTATCCCGGGAGGAAATTTGGTCATTACACCTATAATACGAATATTAGTAGAAGGAGAACAGAAGTAGGAATGAAATTAGAATAAATTAGAAGTCGCACAACAGTCAGTACGAATCAAATTCAGATCAGCAAAAATAAGAGTTGGTTGAATCCTTCTGAGAAATCACTGTCACCTGATGACTCGTCACCTTTAATCTCTTTCCTTGGTAGATAGTTAATCCACTTCTCTCGATCTGTAACTTTGCCATAGTTTGACATCTTTTCAGAGCCGGGACAGGCAGTAGGCTTCCTTTTTCATACTATCATTTATTTGCTTGTAATAATAATAGATCTGAGCAGCAAACTGAGTCATGATCAGATAAGAAAAGAGTTGTAAGTTCTGATGGTGTTCGACCCAATGAATGAAAACATAAGCCACCCAGTGACATATTAAGCAGTGACAGAGACAGAGGACTTTACTTTGCATTAATTTAAAAAAAAAAAAAAAAAAAAAACTGCACTTACTCCCATTCCCTGCGGGAGGATGGACAGGGGCCACCGAAGTCAGAAAGGTTGTCCATACTCACTCCCTTTCCCAACCAGGCCCTTTCTGTAGTCTTGTAAGTCCCATCCGCGCTGACCTTGTCTGAACACTCTTTTGGAAAAATTTAGCAGGGACCAGCTGCCAACCGCCTCTTTGAGTCCACCAAAGAAATGTCAAAACCTGAGAAACAAAAAAACAATTCATTTTAAAAAAAGTTGTTCAAGCATAAAGACACATTAACATGGCATTGGGGGTTATTTTGTTATGATTCTCAATTACACAGCATACAGGAAGATCATCCATTCATCTGAAAATTCAACTATCCTTTTCTGTTTTTTACTGGTGGGACTAATACAACATAAAGCACATACACAATCTTCAGCTGCTACCTGGGTACAGTAATACATCATTAAAGAGGTGTTTTTGCACAGGAGGAGCTCCCCTGACCCAGAAAAGCGTCTGAAGCAGAAACTTCCTTTTAGTAACCCAGCATAAAAAAGGAGAAGAACAGCCAACCCCGTCACATCCTCTGTGTAGAGCAGGCTTTGACAAAACAGAGCAAGCACCTCTATATTAAACCACGACGACCACTAAAAAAAGCTCTGGCTTGCATGCAAGTATATATACATATATGAATTGTATTTGTAAAACTCTTTTTTCTTAATGTGGTTACAGAACTGACATCAGTTTCTTCTGTCTAAAATTGTTTTGTGGTCTTGTCTCTATTCAACTCTGAGTGATGCACAAATGAAGCCTCGAGGGAAAAGACCGGTTATTGCATTTTCCATCATTTCAATTATGATGAGAACAGTTGTCAGAGGGGGAATACTTTCATGGAAATTAAAGAGTGATGAGGTGCAACCCTGAATAATTAACTACTCAAAACATTATAAGTTTCTGTTTAACTAATGAAACAATCTACATTTAACCTCAAACTAGCCTGAGCTGAAAAGCTGGGTTATAATGTGTCTTTCTTTAATAATGGGAATGGATTCAGTTCTTGTACAGAAATGAAGGAATCATTTGACTTTTTTAGATTTTTATGAGAAAACCAATGAAGCTCTTCTTCATGTACATGTTGAAGAAAAAGCTGGGCTCTAGTGGCAATATTTTGTGGATATTCAATTTATTTTCTGTCATTTTTTTAACACTCGTTACAATAATATGCATGTTCAATTCTGTGTTGTGTTTAAACCCTAACCATTAAAGAGCTTTTCCACATTTTCTCTCCAGATATTTGACACTTCCAATTCAAAGCAAGTGTTGCTTTCTCATACTGATAATGTGAAGGTAACACATAGCACAAGTTATTGCTGTGATGACATGTCAATTACTACCTGTGTTATATTCATCTCCTGTGTAGTGACATGTACTGTTTTCATAGTCTTGCCAGTACACAGCAAACACAAAACTCTTCGAGGTAAACTTCAAGCACAAGTCAGTGAGAGGTCATGTGCCAAAATGGATTCAGTTACAGACCACCAGCACACTATAAGTGGTGGGAGAGGCTTCAACAGGTGTACTGGATAGATGGATGGATGGATGACTGCACAGCCATGTTGTGCTGAAAATTCTAACCCCTGTTACATTATGTTCCTAACTACTAACTTTGTTCTCTATAACTAACAGTGTCTACGCGTCTTTCTAGGTATATATTTTATGCTAACTATAATCTGGTAGAAACATTTGAATTATCTCAGATGGCTCCATGATACATATTTAGGGTTTGTTTGGGGATTCTAATCTTTAGATGTAAGATTTCATGACAAATCATACAATTAGCACAGCTTTGGTGCTAAACACCACACTTTGATCTACAGAGCAATAAAGGCAAATCTTAGTGAATGCTTAAAACAAGTCACTACCATTTTACAGTTTTGTTACTGTCATATGCTTCTCTCCCTGCATTGGTTTCAACAGATGGTAGCATTGCCGTTTCCTGATGTCCTCCCCACTGTCACCAACTCTCTGTTCTTAACACCTCATGAAACTGCTTCACATACTTATTCCAGAAAGTCTTAACTCCTGTTTAACCGGGTTGTTTTGTTATTTGTCATAAATGTTTATATTCGTTCTTCCATCTTACTTAAATTTGGGCACTTATATTCACTCACTTTCTCAGTGTCACGCACAATAATCAGATGGGATACACTGTAGATATCTAGATATATCAAACAGAGAGCACATAGTTAGGGGAAACATTCCTGGAAGACTTTTATAGTGAAGCAGTAACGACTTTAAACACCAGGGAACAAAACATTCCTCGACCATGTCATCAACAGTGAACGCTCATGAACAACAGCCCTGCCTCTGTGATTCACTTTTTAATGAAAATAGTCATTCCTAATGCAGCACACATCCTTTAGAGGATACTAAGTATCTGAGTCAAACACAGTTGGTCCATTTTTCCATCCCATTTACCAGTTTCATCATGAAGAGTCTTCTCCAAATGTTTAACAAGTGTTCTGCATTGACTTCCTCTAGCCATGTCTAAATGACTCTGCAGTAAATATCTTTGTCAGCATCACTCTCTCTGCCCTGATTAATGGCTGGTATTTAGTTTTCTCTACTTAACAGGATAATTTGTTTTTCACTGTAAAATGGACAGAAATTCAAACAAATATTTTGGTGTTAACTCTAAGCCATCCATGTTATGTATATTTCACACGGTGCCTCTATGCTGCACATGAGGTCACTCCCCCTTTCGTGTTTAGCTAGTTCAAAGACAGAAGGTCATGGTGGCCTGACTTAGACATTGCATTGCACAAAGCAGAGCAACTGAAATCGGTCTTTATTTACATGTTTGACTTAAGTAAACAAACCAACATCTCCTCCTTGACTTCATTGTCTACATGAGGAGAAAAGCAGGAAATACAGAGGGGGGGAATTGTGTTCTGGGTGCAGAAGAGTAATGTCTAAAAAGCTTGAATGAAAATTTAAGCTGTTATTTTTCAAGCCCATTTTGGTTTTAATACTCTGGAACTTACTCCTGATATTCTTTTTCCTATCCAGCAAGAAAAACATTCGCTATCGTTGAGGGAAACACTAATGCCTAATCAGAAACATCATTTCTGCTTTTGCTGCAGCGCTATCTGCACTTGCTGCCAAACTACTGTTTAGACAATCTGCTGAATTCTTGTGGGAAAATGAAACCTCTTATTCAAAGAAAATAAGATCCTGACATATTAGTTCAGTGACTAAAATGCTTTTGGTGCGTAATGAAATATGAAAAAGCTTTCATCCCATAAAAGCAATGTCATTATTTACAATGGCATTTATGGTAAATTATTGATAGTGGAAATTCATTTATTTTAGGCACATTAAATACCTCTCCATGGTGAATTTACTCATACATGTCTCCATTCAGCAGAGCCGTGTAAAAAGAATCCTCATATATCAGCCTGTTTCTCTGAACGTATCGAGGTTAAACCACACCTTACAAGGTTAACACCTAAAAAACACCAGAGTCCGGTTACACTTGTGCCCTAAGGTATTTAAAGCCTTTAAAACTAGCAACCTGAACTCATGACAGGAGTCGTACACTCAAGCTCAAGTTCAAGTTTGCAACCACGCTGTGTGTAAACAGGCTGTGTGAGGGGGAACACTTACTTTAACAAGTGAAGTGAGCTGGAGAAAACAAAGCTCAGTGTAAGGCATGAAAGGCGTTATTCATTAGAAAGATAGTTTCATTTATCATTAACCCCCTTTAATTGGATGGGATATAAAATTGACATTATATTTAAAGTTTGAACGAACATTACTCCAAAACATCCAGCATTTATGAAGCTATAACCACTTCTTTAAATGTCAATGTTGGGGGGAAAAAAATTGGAAGAAAGAAACACAGCTTTTAGACTATGTTAAAGCATGATGGTGGCCTTAATTTTGGTCATACTGTAAAAGAGACAATCAGTTATCACGTCAATATCTAAATAAAATTGTTTGAGAGGATGTAATTGTAGACGGCTCTTTTCTATTATTCAAGAAACTGGATATTTACTCATACAATCATCACAAAAATATCTGCCAAACTGCATTTGCAAATATCAAACATCTGCCCATTCATTACGATGGATTACAGCTCCTCAGAAAACAGGTTGTGATTGATACCATCGGTAACCTCGTCATAGTCATGGCTCATTGGGGCCTGACCACACTTAAGAAAAGCTGCCAGCAGATATTCATCTGTTTGTCAAAGACAAAATACCTGTTTTGCTTCAGTGAATGGGGTGTAACCTGTGAGCCTGCCAGTGTCACCATGTCAGGTTTGCAGATGCAATGATTTTCCGTCATGTGATTTTTTTTTTTACAGATTTATGTAACACATTTTTGTGACACATTTGGCACCCAATATGTAAGCACTTTATATTGCATTATAATATAACATAGTATGTCATCTCACCAACATCTTAAAGCATAATGTTCTGCCTTATAGTTTTTCGGTTCTTCCAAAATCATGCAACAGATAAGAGCCAAATCAAGACCTATTTTTCCTGCAATGCCTAGGTATGCTTAGCTGGTGTGGATTGGATACGTCATACATGCCCTGCAGTTTATCTTTAATCTGCTGTGAGCACAAGACTTAAGAAACCAAGTTTGTTGATTTGGATCATATTGAACTGGTGCTTTGTAATTATCATGCCTACAATTTATTCTACAAGTCACTAATTAGAATTACGTTTTGCACAATTACCATGCATCCAGAAAGACTAAGGTTATAAATTATTCAGCCTGAATTCTCTTGTTCCTTTGAGTTTTTAACAGAGCAAGATTAAATAGATTTGTCAACTGTCTGAGATTTTACCAAACCATTCATCAGAGAGGCTGCCTCCATCACTGCGGACCTTTTACAGCCTCTTCATTACTTCTTTTTTTTCTTTCTGGCCTGTCCTGCCAGCCACAAAACACCAGAGAACTTTACAAACATTTCAATTGGCCTTGCAATTAATCAAATGCAACTGCTACTTTGTGGACTAGTTCCTTATTATTTATGGATTTCTCTGAGGTTTAAAGCAATTTATTGAATTGGTTCTTAGTTTCTGAGGAGGTGAACCCTGAACCAAAGACTATTTTCTATGACTTAATTATGAACACTGGAATCCTAAATCTTTGATTAAACTTTGGAAGCTTTCTCCCTAATAGGAATGAGTAATTTAGACCATTAAAGGCAATGGCTGAAATCAAAAAGCATGGCTGCTTTGTTGCTATAATGACATTTTGTATTAATATGCTGAAGCAATATGATTTGTATGATGTCATATCTGCTGCACCAGAAAAATGCTTTTAACATTGTTTCTTGAAAAACTAGCACATTGTAAAATAAAGTAAAAACTGTATTGAGCCCACAAGCTGCCATATTTAATCATTGCACAGGGAATGGTCAGTGAAGGTGACTCATACCACTGACATATCATCACTAAAAAAGTTGAACACCATCCAAAGTCAACAGCTCCAACACTGGCAGCAGTTTCCAGAAACAACACACACTCTAAATTTAAGCTAAAGGGCATGTCTGATGATTAAACCATAAAAATGCACAAAAACCGCTTGAATTCATGGGCAAAGCCCGCTTTCAAAGGGGGCACACTTTACACAGAGAAAGATGTAAATAATGGTTTCATTAAAAGGTAATAAATTATTCAGCAAAGCAATATTCAAGCACACAAGTACATAACATACACATCCTGTAAAAAAAAATCAAGAGCTGGACCAAACATCAGCACGTCTGAGTCCTCAGACTTCAAGCTCATAATAAACCAACTGAAGGTAATTCAATGTTGATTTGTTTTTGCTAATTGCATCATTGACGTACCAAAGACTTACAACTTATCCACTGGCTAGTTGTTCAATTTTAAAACAGCTAATTTGAAAAATCTACCACCTTCAAAATATATAATGGTATTTCCTGCCAGAGGGCTCGCAGTGGTTCTGCTGCTCTGTAGCTGATCAACGAATTTAAGCCACTTACTAATCCAAGCACAGAGTCTGGGCTTGTTGCTGCTACTGTCTGTGCTTGTGTAAAAGTTTACATTGCCTGACCACCTCATCCTGCATCTGTTTCTGAGCCCACAGCTCAGGCTGTCAGGTAAACATTAACTGGGACTGGAAAAGCTTAGTTTCACCCAATCTGGAAAGGATTGCATTTACATTTATCTAGGTCTGGTCGCTCAAACTCGGAGAGCTCATAATCTCAAATTATTTTTGTGAAGAATACTGTTTATTTTGTTGTTGTTGTTTTTTGCTTAATTCCCCCATCTGCTGGAGATTATGATGAAAGTTGAATATAATGAATTTCAGTGATATCCAACCTCTATGCGCTCTGCATCAGCTGTATCTAAACAACACATCCCAACATACACCTCTGCATAATGCAAAACTTTAAAAATGCATTGTAAATGTTCACTTTTAATGGCATATGGGAACATGACAATCTCATTTGGTTCATAATGTCCTGAAGTGTCTCTAAACGTAATAAGCAAACAGGAAGCATTTCTATTGGTCCCGCACCTACAAATGAGAAACAATGGGAAGGTCCATGGGTGCACTCAATGACCTCTTTAAGTTCCCGGTATGCACATATATGCAAGTTATTCTGCCACTCTTCAACATGCAAAGTCACATAGAGGAAGCTCCCTATCCACAAGTAACTGTGAATGAGAAACACAAAATACCTAGTGCACAAACAAACAACAGGTCAGTCAGAGAAATGTGAACTCCAGCGGACTTAAAGCTGCCAGGTTGGATAACATCAGCCTGACCTGAGCCTGCTGAGAAATGATTAAAGAATTATTTTCTGGTATGACATTTAACATTCTGTTATCTTGAGTCTTTTAGAAGCAAGTGACGAAATTCTCTTCAGTGTTTTGCCTTGAATATCATCAGCAGTTGTTGAGCAGAAGGAAAAAATAGGTTATTTTAACCTTGTAACCAGGGCACTAGATAACTGAGAGTTGCAAACATTAAGAGTAGCATTCAAGAGCGCTCTGTGTATGTGTGTATCACCGCTAATACAGACGAAATATAGCCTCTGTAAACACTTCCAGCCTGCACAGTCTTGGTCGCCCAAAAACTGTTGACCTGGGTCTTTTAAGGGGCAAATCACACGGCTGACCACCTCTGATTTGATGTGGAAAAAGGCCCCTCATGAACTTTGATGTTATAAACAGTGCATATACGGGTGGCAGCGTATTTTTTTTGCGCTTCTCTGCTAAGACTGACGCAAAACTGAAAGCTTGAAATCAACCTCACGTACCTTGACACCGGGTCTCCAGGAGAAATAAAGATCCACACTTTACTTTTATCAATCCAGACATATTTTTGTAAAACTAACGCATTGCAAGTAAGCACAACTAGCAGCGTGTGACAGACCGGGAGCGAGCGCTGAACGCGTTAAATTGCATAACAACACCTAAGTTAATAAGACGCCGTTAATAACCTGTAGGTGAGCAGCCCGGCTTTACGAATTTCTCAGTAATGCACGATAAAATGTCCCTTTCGTGGTCTTTTGGCGGCTATGTCCGTGTATTTTCCAGGCACTGTACTCCACATCCTCCGCTGGCAGTGGCTTGTAAACAGGACCGAGTGGCTGAGAGCAGAGAAAGTAGGTCAGCTGGTAGCTCAATACTCGGCTAACGACGGCAGCAGCAGCAGCAGTAGGATAAGCAGGCGGCTGTGCAACACAACCGAAAGAAACCTGTAGTGACCGGGAGGAGGGGGCTCATCGTAATCTTTAACACGTGCTAAAAGCATAATAGCACCCCACCTTAAGGTCATTCTTAGCTTTGCGATGGGAAAACTATATTTATGTGTTGTAATAAGTGTGCGCAACGGAGGGTGTGAAGTTGAGTCTGAATACAACTTGGCAATAGCGCCTTTAATCTATGAAGCTAACCTCTACATGTATCCAGGGAGGAAAAGCAGGGGGTTGACATGATGAAAATCAACATTAAAAGGACAGAGGCTGCCTGCTTAGTGCTCTCAAAAGAGAAATCACATGTGGAGGAGGAGGAGGAGGAGGAGGAGGAGGTAAGGGTAAAGGGTGTCTCCTCCTTGCCTGCAGGACGCAGCAGATTAGCCCGTCTGACCCTCTGCTTTTATAAACCATTTATTTAAGTGAATAAGGATTGCTAACATGACACTAAATCCATATGTAAAACAAGAAGCTTGTGGCTTTTGTTTCCCTTCAAGTAGGCTACTTCCCCACTTCCTATGTTGTTCTTTTTTTTTTTTTTTTTTTTACAACTTCCTGGTTGCCTTTTTTCCTCAGCTGAAGTCCCAAATGTGGGTCAGCAGTCTGCATGACTAATTTCAAGGGCTCATAATGGACTGACTCCAAATATTTTGCTCCTGTTAAATGATAACACAAATGGCTGTGGATGCAGATTTAAAACAAGAACTGGGAACATTGTAAAGCATAAAGACGACTGAAAGTGAGCCTTAACGGCAGCCTGCTTATTTAAAGAACCGCAGAGATAATAAGGAGGTGAAACTTTAGACTCTATAACAACCCTATTTGATTGCCATAATCACCAGTGTGTTAATCATTCTACAGTTAATCTAATTGAACTGTCTCCACTGGGTCCACACAGTGCCTCGACATATGTAAGCAAGTAATGATCTTGATTTAGTTTTATTTTGAGACACCAAAGAAAGAAACACTGAACTACTGACCCTGACTTTATCAGTTATTTGGCTGGGATTGGTGATTCTTAATGAGTTATCTGTTTATCTGCTTGATAGGACATTACCTGGTGGAGCCATTCTTTAGTTTACCTGTGTGTCGCTGTGGAGAGCACCAAAGGACATTTAAGGTGCCCACTAGTTACTTCAGGTGTTGCGCACAAGAAGCGTTTTGGTTGTATTGACAGCAGGCTGGCAGCTGGATTTTGTGTTTGATTTTTGGTTTATGGCGCAAAAGAATAAATGGATTGATATATCCAAATCAAGCTGTTTTACGTGCAGAACTTTTATTGCTTGAGCTTAATGGAACAAGTAAATGGACACTTATTGGACGAACAAAACACTAGCCGAGGCTGCGAGTGCATAACAGGTGCGTCAACATTAGGCTACTCAAGCTGCTTCTGGTTTTAATCTTAAGGTCCTTTCACACCCAGACCGTTTTTGTCGTGCGATTATTTCAGACGTCAGTATTTTTTTTCGAACCCGTATCCTGTCAATACCAGTGTTCACATCAGCGACGTTTTCCCGTCCTGCAATATTGCGGCATTTATTTTTTCAGACGATCAGCCGATTTTTCTAAAGTTTCGCACACTGTGTGTCCACTTCTGACCAATCAGATTTCATGTTGTTGCGACATCTGATTCGCTGGTATATCCAACATGGCCGACCAGTTGATTGTTTACATGTCGGAAAACAGAGTACTTTATGATAAAAGACACAAACATTACAAAGATAAGGACCTGAAGGACAACTTGTGGAAAGTCATAGTGTCGGATCTCTCATATGACGATGGTTTGTGTGCTTTAACAGTTTGCTAAACGTCTTGGTTTTAACTTTCATCTATGCTAACTTCGCCTCCGAATATTTCGTAATTTCGTGTTCTATATTCGCATTGGCCCCGGTGTGTAAGGACCTTTACAGTCTTCTTTCCATTTATTGTTCTCAGTTGGTTAATTTTCTATTTCTTTTGGCAGTGCAAAACACAGCACTTCACTGAGCTGAATCCTAATGCTGGCATGGACACGTTCTTATGGTAACAGTAACAACAGGAGGATGTTTAACAAGTGAGTTTGAAATAACAATGTTGATTATATTGACAGTGTAACGTGAAGGTTCGGTGTAAGGTGGTTGGATAATTTTAATGATGAGAAACAGCAGAATGGAGATGGATAACTTTCTTAGCAGCACTTTTACTCTTTAGCCATCTTGTCATCCCCACTACATAACCCAAAAACTTAACATCCTGGACAACCCAGATCACATGTCACAGCACTTACCAATCAGAGGCTAGGAACTCAAAGTAAATGTAAATGAACCTCAGAGACACATTATGCATAATCTGCTAACCCTCACAAACAGCTACAGTGAAACGCATTTAAACTTGTAAATATATTTATGAACCTGTCAACACTTGAACCTGTCAATAGTTCTCTGTATGAATTCTATAAATACAATTTTTTAGCTTAACTTAGAGAGAGATAACTGTAATGGTTAACAAAATATGTAATGGCTTCACTGTTAAAGCTTACAACAGTATGGCCAGGTAGATGACAACGATGGCAGAATATTAGGGTGATGTTATAGAAGAAAAAAATGGATTTCAAAAAAAGGATTGTACCTTTCTGAGAATGAAGTAATATATTTCCCAGAATAAAGTCTCACATTAATGAGACTAAAGTAATACATTTCTAGGAATAAAGTCATAATTTGTGTCTACAGTTCCGATTCCCTGTATGATATTTTGAAGAAGGAGATCAGGAGAGCAGCCAGCCGCTTTCACAAAAATGAGGAACTTGGAGTAGCTCATGGAGTTATATTTTACCATCATGTTTCATAAATAACTGAACACTCAGTCTTTAGGCACATTAGCACCACACTGTTAAGAGAATCAGGATTCTGAAAAGTTTGTGCAGGAAAGTGAATGTCTTGTGAAGAAGGGCAAGCTGAAAGGCAGCCTGTGCAAGCTCCTGCAACTTCTTCTGTTTGTGCCCAGCTGTTGAGTATATTCACAAGGTGATCCACATTCTTCACATTAGTGCAGGTAACAGCATGTCCTTTTTTTATACCTCTACGTTATGTTACACGTGTTAGCTATAGACTGTAACAACAACTTCTTTCTCATAAAACCATAGCTTTATTAATAAAAAAAAGTATAGCTTTATTCTTGCTGATCCATCAGTCTTGTTAAACAAACTGATGATATTCACTGGATGAAAAGTCGAGAAAACTAAACACTGGTAGGCTACAAATCATCCTGAGGGATACCAGAGTCAGAACCAAACACTGTGGAAATAAATCCAATAGTAGTAGAGATGTTTCACTCCAACCACAAATGCGAATCCCATGGTGCTGCTGGGGGAAAACTGGTTGCTTTTCATTATCTGAGGTTCACAAATGTTCTTACAAAATGTAATGGCAATACAATCCAGTATTTTTTTTCTCTTTTCTTTGAAATGCCCAGTCTTAACTAATGAACTATCAACGACACTGATATCCATAGAACCGAGTGGATTAAGTCTAATCCACTGAACCAGTGCATGCTGGGCCACTCGATATCTGCTGCTAAACTGTTTGTATACTTATACCACAGAATTCCCCCTATGGATTGTATTAACTAAATAACTTCTATATAATGTTTGTAAAGAAACATGTACACGGCAGTGTCCCAATCACAGTCCCTCCCCTTTTCTCACGTTCAGTCAGGATTAATGGGTTGCATAAACGTGTTTCCTTAATGACAGGCAGTCCTGGGATGGTGGCCACTTGTTATGTGAAGGAAATGTACAGAGCCAAAGAGAAACCCCTGTTTTGACATGTCAGTCTATGACATCAGAAAACTTGTTATGCATGTTTCCAATTAAACAATCTTGTTATGAAAGGAGCAAGTGCCAGCCTGCACATACAAGGGAATCAGTTTAAAGACTTCAACTGAAGGAAATCAAATATCAACAGCGAAATGTTTGGATTATCAATGCATGTACACAACAGTTGCACAGGAGCTTAAAAATGTGTATTCCTTGTTTCACGTCCAGTAAAGGGGTCTTTCTTTTAAAGTGTTTCAAAGCTTTTTCCGACATTTGAAACAGAGAAAAAAGCTAAAGCCAACCAAATATCAGACTCCAGTTCTGCTAAAGATCATCATTGGACATTTAATGATTAGAATTTCTCCAGACGTCTGTGAACTCGAGATAGACTTGTAGCATTGCTACATTTCCAGACCACTTGACTCAACTGCAGTCTTCATGTAATGAGTCACACTTTCCCACAGCTTATTCCGTCTGCAGCTGTTCTACTAGTCCAGATTTTGTTGACAGATCCCGCTTGTGATGTGGTACTAGTATGATGCCATTTTAACCAGCTTGTGAGACATGGAGTCACAGGAGCACAGTATGTCTCTGTCAGATCTCCCATCGACTAAAAGCACTTCATAGACTGGATGACTGCACTTTTATGCTCAAGTGGATAAATTGAATCTTTGGCAGCATGCAGCCACTGAGGTAGTATTTCTTTTTTATTCATTTTTGGTCAGTTCAAACTAAGTTAAACAACCAATTTTAAATATCTAGTAAACTCATACTTAAATACACCAGTGTAAGTAGGATGAAAGCTACACTTCTATCAAGCAACCAAATTATGCTTCAAATATGGAAAGAAAAGAGACTATCATTTAGGCTGAGGTTTTTGTCAAAACATCACTGAATGATATCCATCATTCACACACTGTGAAGCTGTTATTTTCTAACCTGTGTGATTCACACAGGTTAGAAAATGATGGATTCACTGTGTGTGTTGGTCGAAAATTTCTAGCATGTTACAATTTAGCCAGACTGAACACAGCAGGGACCACCAAGCACCACTAAGGCCCCCCACCACATTGGCCACGGCCAATTGTCAATGTTGGACCTTTTTTGAGCTTTTCCCACTGTGCAATCACACTGGTTGTTCCAGTTTTTCTACAGTCCACAAGGTATGAACGTCAGCCGGATGGCACAAACTGAGTAGGCTGAACAAAGTCAAATAGCAATTTCATACATATCTATATATCTATATTTCAGTGACCATCGTAACTTAAAAGGTGTTGCTGAAAATTATGTAGCTGTAGCTCAAGCTTGCATCGAATAGTGCAGATAATCAGCTGGCAGTTCGCCTGCAGTTTGCAGCCAACCACCAGTACACAGAGTCACCACCAACTGGTTTTAAAAATAGTTTGTAGACTACACAACACCAGGGGAGACAAATAGATGCTCCTATACCTCCCAGAATGATGACAAAAAGCAGCATCAGTTATATGGGAGTGTGGAATCAACAAAGACAAAAACACTTAGCTAACAACACAGAGGGAGCTGCTGAAAAACAAGAGTGGAAACAGAATCTCTTCCATTACATGTCACTGTCCTGGGAATACATGCAGTCTTACTTTGCTGCCCAAGATATGAATACTGATGATGATGATAATAACAACAACAACAACAACAATAATAATAAAAATCATAATGATAATAATAACCATCATCATAACAATAACAATATTGTTGTTGTTATTATTATTATTATTATTATTATTAAATTGAACCTTTTAAATACAGTAACAAAGTATTTTACCTCAAACCAAAGATAAAATAATGCACGTAGACAGGGTCAATAAATCTATTCAGTACTCCCATTTCCATTCTTTCCTCATATGAAATTCATACTGACATCGAACAATACCATTCATGATTTATATCTTATCTATCTTTACTTCTTATACTTCTGTGAGGTGTTGTTACTTTGCAGGATTTGGTGTGACAGATCAATCATTTTATGTAGGGTATTCTACTGTGCCTTTTACCAGTATTAATGTACTTGCTTCCTACCAAAGAAATCAGATCTCCTCTATATACATGGAGACTTAGAGGTTGTTTTTAATGAGTGAATCCAAATTTCTTATTGGGCAAGACCTTTTAACTTGTTAAATAAAAGAATACATGCTTGAATTATAATGGACCCCTGTGGTTCCTAAAGAACTAGCAGGTATTATCAAAAAACACTTCAAACACTGCTCCAAAGATTTTATAACCACCACCCATATCTAAACAAAGCAGTTACTTATATTCAAAAATCACAGCAAAATGTTTAAATGCTGAACAGTCGAGAAGGAGGAAAAGAGAACGACTAGCCATCACTCTATCCAGTTCAGTTTAAGTAAACAGAAAATAAACAGGACTAATTATTTTTGGACTCTGGGGGTGTACACATAATTTGATAACAGCTTTCATATGTCAAATAGCATCATCAGATCCAGCTAATACTACCACCACAGCATGAAAAACCCAACAGTAACACTACAGTATTGAAGTCTTAAAAAGCTTAAAATGAAGCAGTAATCTACTTTTTCAGTGTGATATAACATTCTTTAAATAAATGCAAAATGACAAAAAAAAAATCACAGGTGGATTAGTGCCCTGAAGCAAAAAAAAAGGGAGGGAGGGTCATCAGAGGTAACTGTCCACAAACTTTGGACTTCTACATACAAAAATCATGCAGCATGATGTCAATAAACTTCACGCAGCACACTTGTGTTTGCCAGCCTGTCTAGTCTGTGCTTGCTTTACAACGAGGGATACATAAGGGAGAGGAAAAGCCAAAAACCAAATGTGATGTCGACTTTCTTCTCTGAAGGGAAGGTTGTATTAATCGTAACAATTTGTTCCTCTGAGTCAACTCATACTTTTTTTTTTCATGCACGGTCCAGCTAGGAATACAAGATGCTTGGCTACCGCAGAGAAAATAAATGTTTTCCAGTGGCCTGAAGATTTCTGAAGGTTCCATATAAAACATTTTACGGTACACAACAGATCCAGCTGTGGTCTTAAATTGACCCCTTTCCTTTGAGTCAATGGAGTGAATTTTAAGACGGTTATTCATAAAGGAAACTTTCCTCTAATGTAGCCACACTTTGTGGTCTGCGATGATTGCACAAGTGAACGGGCAGAGAGGTTGTACTGTGTTCTTCAGTCTTTGCTGGGTTGAGACTAAACGGTAACTACGGCTCCACAAACAGAAAAGATCAATGACTTCAAAAGCAAGTGCAGAAAGTCCAGTGGAAGCATTTGTGGTGCAGATGTACCTCCAGAGGAATACCTTTGAAAGGTTGAACTGCTTAAAGTGCAGAGTAGCTACCCCTTATTACATAACTCAACCAAAGAACTTATTCTTAAGACATTTAATCAATAACAAACTTTTTGAAATGGTATTCAAAAATCGCAGAATCTGTGCCGTTAACTCACATAGGAACAAACTCACTACACCACAATACCAAAATCATAAGAAAGCAAACAAAACCAGAGTGATGAAACATCATTATTCTAAATAAATTGTTGCTATGCCAGCAACCAACAAGTGTGAGACATCTAAGATTCATAAAGATCTCCCACATTTTACTGCATTATTCACCATCCGCCTACATAGAGATTAGTTCTGCTCTTTTATGTAGGTCATGCTATTGGATGATGAGATGACATTTAGTGCTCATAAGCAGGCCTCACCACATAATAAATGCTTAGTGTTGGATGCTTTACATTCTGTACCTTTTTACACAGTGCTTTCATTTACATCAGAGAGGAAAAAGTGGATTATTGTGACAATCACTCAGACATTAAGCCATATTGCCTGAGGCTACATCTGTGATAACTAGTATTGATGATGTCATCGCGGCCCTCTGTTGAAGCACTGTCTGTCATTAATTAGACTGTGGCACTGCTGTTCGCTCTGTGTTCCCATGGTAACAATGTGTGGTGTCTACTTTCCCCCCAACCACGGCGGCTATGTCCATAAAGCCACTCGTTTCCTTTTTCCTCAGGTCTGGGAGATTTTTCATACGCACATCAGAAACCCATTTGTTAGTCTGATGAATATTAATAAAGTGGCAGGAAAGCTTTCTCGCTGTACGCTCTGATTCCTCATTATAATGACTGAACCATTACCAGCACTATGTACACAGCAGTGAAATATGATTTATTACTGGGCTGAAGACTTTATTAAAGTGTTGTGGCAATGAAATACCCATTTCCTGTTGTACTTGATCATTACATAATAATATTTGATTCAAAGGTTGTCTTAAATTAATTTAAGAAAACAAGAAACCCAGAGGGAGGGACAGAGAGAGACTTTAATAGGTAAAGTATAAAAATGTTTTTGATAAATATGGTAACTTAAGACCTATTTGAGATAATCTGCAGGAATACATTCATGATAAAAAGTTACACTAGAAGGACTGTCATTGCAGATAAAAGTCACACACCCCTGATCTATTTCTTCTACTTTAGAGAAAGATCCAAAGATCATCTCACAGCATCACCTCAGCAGCGGCTGATGTTCATCCAGCCGCAATCACAGAAAATCACCTTATTACAGAAAATGAGGTTTCATCTTAACAAACCATTCTTCAACCTTCTCCCACTGTTGGCTAGCACCAAGTTACACAATGTTCAGGTCAAGGACATTTTGCGCCTTGCAATCCAGTGTAGATGAAGCTCAACTTTAGCTGTTACCCAACAGTAGTTCAAGTAAAAAAAAAAAAAAAAGGAGGAAAAATAATACAGAGGGCGCTATATGGGACATCCTCGCCTGTTACAGCATTTTCCTTTATTGAGTAACCAATGGAAAAAAAAGCACCAGTCGGTAAAGAAACTAAATCTTCACGCCCCTCCTCAACAGTTCTTTCCCACAAGCGCTGTCCATCTGAACCAAACAGCAGCTTCTCACTAATCCTCCCCTGGGTAACAGCTGAACCTTTGCACTGACAGAGCTCGACCCGCTGGACAATCCTGTCACAGTGCAGTTTAACACATCCTCACCTGCTGCGCATTAGGGGAAAAAAAACCATAATGCCCATAATGCCCTTTCACACATGCTATCCATAACTGGGCCTATAGAAACATCAACTTGTATGATTTGATTGTCTTTTTTTCTGCTTAAATTGTACAATTTTACTTAATTGATTTCAGCATAGTATAACCAGTTCATTATCTGAGCAAATTACATAGTAAAAATACAGTAAGTAGATTTTCTGGTTAAACTTTGATGTTTATAAAAAGTAGATGCTGCCTCTTTAAATCTCAACTTAAACCTGCATTCTTCTACTGGACAAAAGGGGGTGACTGCACAGGTTAAAGAAAATGTAGAATTGTATATGTCTTTGAGAACATTATCCTGTGTGTCAACTGATTTATAAGGTGGCCCTGGAGGTCAACTGTACAAACATTAAATGACCACAAAAATATTTCACTGACCACAGAAAAAAAGTTTTCAAATAAGCCAAAGACAATGCAAAAATATTGAGCAAAAATACAACTGTTTTCATCTGATGTCTTTCTCTTTTTGCAAGGAGTGAATTTTTTCTCACTTTGCCGAATTTTTTGTCCTAAAAGTGTTTTTACACTACACACAGTGTTTTATTTAAAAAAAAATTTTTGTTTAATTTTTCCCTATCAATCTTTTTTAAATAAAATAATAATAATAAATCAAACTCTATTTATAAAGCACTCCCCCCCCCCAAAAAAAAAGTAGCGTAAAGTTCTGTCCATTTATGATATTGTAAATTGTTAAGTTAAATATTTTCCGTGATTTTTTTTTTGTAGGTTGCAGAATTACAAAGCCTCTCTGAATGATAATCTGCTTCAACAGCTGGTTTTAAGTCACCTTAAATATATCATGATTTTATCTGTAATCATTCATGTGGTTTTATTTTGTATTTAGATTAAAATGGATAATATTAAAGCAGTGTATGTTTTAGGACATGGCTTCACTGTGATTGACAAATAGCTACCACTGCAAAGTTTGTGCCAGGACAGAAATAACAGAATGTGAATCCACTCTGCTGTCTAAATATGGTCACTTCTGGCTCCATAGAAACAAGACAGTACTTGCCAAAATACAAAACTTCAGGCTCCAAATTTGTTATCCACAGACCAACGGGTGGTGCCAAAAAAATGCTTGCTTTGCTGTAAGGAGATCTAAGTATTTCTAACCCCTCCCAAAAATCCAAATACTTTGTCAATCACATATCATTTTGGTTTCTTATTTAAATGTCAATAAATGCCTCATGTCTAGACTTAATTAAAAAGCAGTATAAGATAAAGAAGTCTTTTTATTTTTAGAGTGCAGGGAGCTCAGTCCTGTTTAGTGTAAGTCTACATGTTCCGCAGGTTTCTTTCACTTATTCCATGTTGGCTTTTGGTGCTTATACTTCAACATTTGTCAATGATTTTGGTGATACCTCATCCCGCAGTGCCTTGTAATTACACATTCACCACACAGCGCAGGCTCGATGTGGGTGGCCAAATCCTTTCAATGACAAAGCAGACCTTTAAAGCAAACATCATTTCACCTGGTAGATCTACTCTCAAATTTCCTCATAATTATATTCTTTTCTCAAATCTAAATGAATCACCAAATTATTTCAGGCCTGTTATTGTCTGCTGCTGCTTAGGAAAAAGATGCAATTACCTAAGGCAGTGTGTGAGCAAATATGTGGGTCACAATTCTAGGGCATGGGTGGAAAGGGCAACGCAGCTCTTTCTTTGTACGGCTGTCTCAGGCTCACATCGGAGGTTCCATCTTTGATTACATTCCTGGCTCTGAAACAGCTCTAATCTTTCTATAATAACCAAAGGACGAAACATAGACATACCACAGTAATACCATTGTTGTGGGTTTATGGGTGAATGTCTCTAAAATCTCAATCAGCCACTGTTTTAAGCACAGACTCTGGAGTGGACTCAAACAGTCTTCCACAAGCAGGCCGTGGAAAAAATGACCTTATGTCTCCATTCCTATCTATTGCCATTTCATTTTCCTTGTTATGACACGCTGTAGTTCATATTTCCAAAGCTTCCCTCTTGAAGCACACAAACCTCTTGTTAGATTAAGGTTTCTCTTTAGAGAGGAAAGCAGCTTGTAATAAAAGCATTAACTCTTTCATGAAAAAAAACGTAATATTGAGTTGCCTCTAAACAAACACAAGCCACCTGTTTTTAATTTTGAAAGCAAAGCACAAGACTGGAGATATTTTTCATTCCAAAACGGAAAGAGCAGACATTATTGACATCTCTCCATGCATTTTTCATACATCTTAATGTTAATTAACACTTTAGGAGCACGATAACCAGCAGCAGAAGGCATCTTTTTTCACCTGAGTGCCGGCACACAGAGAAAAATGAGTTTCCATGTAATCACAATAGATGCCTGAGTAAGAAAGTGGGTTAATAACATCTGCATTTTTAATGATAAGGGGCTGGATCGTTAGTTAAGGGGGGGAAAAAATCACACTGTCTAGATTTCATTTCACATTCATTGTGTTTTGACACACATGCCCGATCAAAGAGCAGTGAAAATGGGTCCCATTTGCGAGCTTGGAGCAGCCGCAGCAGCCTCTGTGCTGACACTTATGTGTGCATTATATTCAGGATAACAGCGCATAAACATGGAAACAGATCAGGCTCCATTGTGATAATAATTCATGATTCAGTCACCCTGCTGAAGCGTCCTTGAGCAAATCACTTTCAGGTCTGCAAGAGAGCATGTCCTCCAACCTTTCATGTGGACAGAGGAACTTAATTTCCACTCGGATACCACACTCTGTTTTGGCCTTAAGCGATACATATGAAATCAACAAAATGTGCAAAATTCTGCAAAAGATTGCGGAAGAAAAAACAGAAAGCCCAAAACAACCTTGTCTATTGGGATGAATTTCTCTTAGAGATGAATAAAGTATCTATCTAATGTAAATAACTGCTCCATTTTCTGGACCCGCACAGAAAATAAGAATCCATCATCACTGGGATCTCAATCTGCAGTTCAGAGTCACGAGTCGTAATCAGGTTTTGCTAGTTGACATCACAGATTGCCGATGAGCAAGTGAGCATCAAACAACATGGAATCCATCTGCTCATGCTCCCCTCTTTTCAGCATCAGATCTGACGTGCGACTTAATGGTCCTCTGCTGAATTGTGTTCGACTCCACCAAAACAAACTGCCTTGTAATGCACATGAAGCCAACACCCTCAGCTCAAGATCTGAATCACATATAGGTCACACACAGGGGCCCGGCCGACATGTATTGTGAAACTGTTTGTTTTCCTCACCCCAAATACAAAGTGGAGCCACACCCAATTCTTGGAAGTGACCTTGTGTAGTGAAGGAAAGATAAAAGCTTAACCTGTCCTGTGAATCAGCTACAGAAAATATTCAGGATTCAAGAAGCATTGACTTATTCAACAAACATTTCTGTGCTGAAAGCAGTGTAGCGCTCAAAAAAGAGGCTGAATACATCTCACCTGATGCTTCACCTGATGATTTTTCATTTGAGAGGATGACAGCATCACTCTTTTGAAAGCAGAGGGCAGCCAACCTCAAATCAGTGAAATAAAGCTCCTTAAATAGATATATTTGTGTAGTAGAGCACTGCCTTTACAAAGACATCGCACATAGTGTTGAGATTTTTATCTCTGACACTCGTTTCATGCAGTGAACAAACAAAGAAAGCAAACTGATGCAGTGCGATAAGTTGTAGAGTCAAGAGAATGAGATCGGGAGATTTTATTTTTATTTCTTCTGTCAAAAAGAAGTTAAATGTTTTAATCATGCCCTAGTGGATCTGAGCCTGAAGCTACAGAGCACAATGACTGTGTGCTTTGGAGCAAGAGATCAGCGACAGCAGCAAGGACGATGACGTCTGTAGCTGCAGTTATATAACCAGAGCTGAACATTTTGTCTGTCATACTTACAAGGTTAAGAGGGTGACATGAATACCAGTCATAGTCTCAAGAGTCATGTGCAACATACTGTCATATTTCCACTGGCTGAATGCAGCTGAGTTCACAAACTAAGGCATCTGTGTAGTTAAGTACGGAGCAAAAGAAATATCCATGTTTGATGTTAAATAATCAGTCTTTCTTTCACTTCTAAGGTTCAGCCTCTGGGCTTTACGGACTTCAGAAAAAGAGCAAATCTCCTGACTGGAGATTTACTAACAACCATTTGTTATTCAAAAATGTATGCCAAAGCGCCTCCAGCGCAAAACCCAGATACTCCCATGACGTCTGACTGGAGTAAGTATGACAGAAGAAGTGTGTGGAGTTCAAGCAATTTTGGCTCAACAAAGATGATGAGCAAGTCTTATGGTGACTCCTTCGTAAATGAGGGAGGAGTAGCGTCTGTTTTAACCACCACACGAATATGGAACAATACAACAGCATCTACAAAAGCAATTAAACGGAATGCAAGCTGGACATCTTATTGGCACCCTGAGAGATCTGAGTGACATTTGCGTCATTACCTATCACAAAATCTAGGTGACAATTTGATCATACCTAGATACTATGTGGACACAGTTTAGATCACACTCGATCACAAGTTCTTTGCTCAGAAGTCAAGATGCAAAGTCCAGCTTAATATGTTTGAGTTGTCTGATTTAGATCAGACAAGGGTCCAGATTCAGTGCTTAACATGAGGCTATATGCAGTGTTAGCGAGGTCTTATTATTAAAGGAATAAACTCCCTCTGTTAGCACTCAATGACCACAGATGGAAAATCTCCCAAAGCCTAAAATAGACAACCATGATCGACTTTCAGTTACCAGTCATTAATCACCCTCAGACTATGCTTGGTGTGGACAGCCCAGCAAACCTGTCATGCCACTTTCTGAGATTCTTTAGGAGCAATTAATTGAGGAATTGAGGAATTTGGAGGATAAACACACCGAACTGGACTCAAAATCAGTAGAGTGCAGACACCTGAATCATGACAGTTTTTTCATTTTGGAATTGAGCAACCTCATAATACATATACAATGTTAAATGTAAGGGACTTAATCACATAGCTGCATGCATGCTCTTCTGGATTTGTTATCCAGTTGCTTTGAATACTTAAATAAAAGCGACAAACTTTTTTCCTCCTACAGATTATGATGTAAAACAGTCCCATAAATCTCACTCACACTGTGTGGATTGAAAGGAATATCTGTGCTCATCTTAAACCAAGAGTTTTAGATACTTGCAAAACAGTTGTGTCTGAACCAGAAACACCAGATGTCTGGACTCTTTGAAAAGTCAATTATTTCTTTCTAGACTTCAGAGATGAAATTAAAGATCTCAAATCAGTCATTTTATATAAACACAATGTGGAAAATATAAAAATATCTAAAGATTTTTATGTTTGAGTCCTTCCTTTAAGTCCCTTTTTATTACTTACTGGTCATTCAACAGAGATTTTTTCAGATCCCTGTAGTCCAGCAGCCACATAATGTAACAAATATTAATAATTTGAAAAACAAAGCTAACCCAGCAAAGAAAGGTCAGTTGAGAAATATGTGAATATATGAAAAAGTCCTCATTAAGAGCAGCGTGTAGGCACAAGAAACGAGTATTTTTCATTCATCTTGTGAAGTTAATTAGAGACCGTTGCCTCAGGCTGTGGGTTGTCAGCTCTGTAACAATAAAGGAGGTAAATGCTCACCCACCACTCAAGCAGGTCTTTGACATGGACATAAATGTAACACAAGAACAGTTAACAGCACAAATACTGTGAATAACCTGCTGCAATGTCAAACCATACAATTAACTGTTAGTATGCCTTTCTATCGTGAACAAGCGGGGTCAACTTGAGGGTTAATTCGTGCTAATCCTGTGTTGGTGTCATGTAAAAACTATTGTGTTGAGCTGTGTCAAACCAGCGCTTTCACCTACTATTTTTAGCAAATGATTAATCATTTAAGCCACTCTTAAACAAAAAGGCTGTTTTCTAGCTCCAGATTCTAAGACGTGAGGATTTGTTGCTATTTCTATTGCTTCCATTCCTGGACTGCAAGTTTGGACTTGCAAACAGACTTTGTGTCTTTGTACAAAAAAGGAAACAAAGAAAGACAAAAAAACTGCTCAGATGTCTGAAAAATTTTGTGGTAAATAATAGAGAATTATAAATTCTCCTGATTTTGATGTTTGCTAACACACATTTTTTTATACCTTTAATGTAAACCTTTAATTAAGTAAAATACATTTATTTATTTCATTTACAGTCTTTTTTTTTATATATATATATATTATTGTAGTTTTTCTCTTTAAATATTGGGATAAGCCCTCTTTTGGTTTTTACCTGACCTACACACGTGATTTATTTTTGAGTCATCCTTTCTCTGTGTATGACTTTTCTTTAACAATGGACCAATAAACTCAACCAAACTACAACCAAAATCATTACAGCAATAAATTGAAAAACAAAAAAAACGTACTTCAACCAGACTCAACATTTTAACATCTTTGAATATATTTATCATTTATTCATTCATTTTAAATTTCTCATACAGGTATATTTTGTGCCTGTGATGTATTTCTTCAGTATTCTCCCATTTTACCTGATGTCAGATTTCAGCTGCTCAACAGCTCTATAAAAGGCATATTCTTGGAGCCAACAAGACGCCTCAAAACCTTTATTTTTGTTCACCATTAATGGTGCCTTCCAAGATGTGTGCATTACCAATGCTACAGGCACTCCTGCATCCTTCACAACCAAAGATTTTTGCTTTACATTCGTGTGCTGATGAGAAGCTGGCCGGTCTCTCTCATCTTTAAATTGGAAGATGATTTCCAAAAAGTATGTGTAATTATGATTTGTGAAACAGCTGCTCAGTTTTCCATTTCCTCTCAGGCTGTCTTAATAAGCTTTGTCTTAATTAGAGGATTTGCAAACATTTCTGGGTCATATTGCATCTTCCTCTGAGCGTGGTGCAGTTATAACCTGCATTTGTTGATGCAGAGTCAAGCTGTGTTCACAGTTAATGATTTTATGTGTGATTTTGAGTCCATGCAGAGATTTCCACTTCAGAGTCATAACTGTTTATAATGCAACACTACCTGGGGGCTCAACGATCATGGTCATCCAGTATTATTATTGGGCCTTGTTCGTTAATCTGTAGAGAATTCTTCCTGTGCTCTATATTTTTAATGATAATATGTACTGGAGTTGATAGAATTCCCAATTTTTTTGCAGTTTTATGTCAAGAGTCTTTATTCTAAAATTGTTCAACTACTAACCTAAACAGTCTCTCTCAGAGTGTTGAACCTTAAGTAAGTGTATGTATGATTATATTCACTCCTGTACTGCACTTTGGTCGACTGAGGATGTTTTCAAATGTGCTTTAGACATAAACTTCAACGTGACTTTTGCCATCTTTACATGTTAAAGTCTCAGTCTCTTTGGAATACCCTTCGTGTGTGCAGACATGTTACCAAAATCAATGCAATAACTAACCAGTTTCACTATCAACTATGCTTTATAATGTCACAGCTCTTCTACACTGAGTGTTTCTGTCATTGCTCTCAGAACAGAGCCCCTGTTCAAAGACCAAGTATCACCTGTGATGCACCAGCTCAATGTGCCATGCTTATCAAGACTCATGGAGGCTACACTCCATTAACTTCACCATAACAGAGGGCCCAAGCAACAAAGATTTGTATCAACACATTGTGCATATAGCATATACTTTTCTATTCTAAAATATACATTTCAGTTTCAACATTTGATATGTTGCCTTTGGAATTATTTTTCAATTTCAGAAAGGGTTTAATAATCCAAAAACATTCAAATACTTTTTTATCAACATTTTACTAAACTTTTTTGGATTGGGGTTGTAAAAAAAATGCTGAGAAAAAAAGTTCAGCTAATACAAGAAACTAAATAGACATTCTGCATTTTTAAATGGAAAATAGTGTTATTGATAATTCAATTAAGTAAAAGCAAAAGAGGAGTCTTTGATCCTGAGAAATGAGATAAATTAAGAACTTATTTGAAAAAAAGAACCTTATGAAGACATTTGCTATATGAATGATGGACTCTATTTGTGTGTGTGTGTGTTAACTGGTCTTCTTGACATCGAATACCTGCTTGTCTTTAACGTTGTTCATTACACCTGTCGCAACCTGTTGAACCATAATCACACGAGAGAAAAGCACTCCAGGAATTGCATTTCTTGGAAAGGTGCAAACAGGCTCTGAAGGCTGGCCAGACAGCATTCACTACACTCAAACTATCTGGAACTATTGTTACAGACTGTCAGGGAGCATAAAAATCTAGTCTGGTTTTGATAGAAATTGATTCTTCAAATACTTTGACAGTAACATCAGAGTGCCTGTTTTTCATCTCTCTGGGCTTTCTCTGTCTCATTACCTACTATGAGGTGTTTTCTTTTGCTCATTTTGACTAGAGATGCCTGTAATGTTTAGATTTGTTATTTCTATTTAAAGAGTAGAAAGAAATATTTCAATATGTTCCTCCTTTGCTTAATGTTTTCCCGCACCTAATTACTAAAAAACAAAATACAACACTGTGAAAGGGTATGCAACAAGATCAACTGACACCCCAGGGAAACTATATAGTCATATAGCCTCATGTGAAAAAACAATAACCTCCATATAGGATATAGGTACTGCAGTGGAAACTGGAGCAGGTAACATGAGCGATTCCATATAACTCTAAACCTGCTCTCTATCCATATTTCAAATGGTTAACTTTTGAAGAGCCAAACTTCAATATTAATTTCTGTGAGGGATGACTACATCCTATGTCCTCACCTACAGCAGCACCACCATCATGTTTTGGTTTGTTTTTTTTATTCCTAAATTAAATAAAGATGTTGTTGTCAGTGAGTAAAACAGAAAGACTGATTCAGTCAATACTTAATATGGGCTTGTCTCACATTAATAAAAGGGCTGAACGGGGCTTGGTTATTTCTTACCCATGACGTTAGCCAACCTGTTGTTACATTTCACTCCATTTAATGTGTGTTTGAGATGAATCAACATGGGTTGGACATTCAACATTCATTCTATGTGGAGCGCCGCTCTGTCTTCTTAAAGGGACAGGGAGTTGAAATGATCCCTTTGCTGTTGCACAGCTCTCCACCATTTGTGCATGCCCAGTCACACTAAGCAGCTCTAGCAATATTCAGACTAGCGTTCAGTTTAAGCTTGCAGGACATGGCCCAGTAACCTACTTTCCCCACAACATGCTCTGTAACATCAGAGACGAGGCTGTGTGTCATCAGTTAACTAACCTTCACCACCCCATAGCTTTAGCAAATAGAGGCGAAAACCCAGACACAGCAGTGCTTCAGCAAAAACTGGATACAAATGATCACAGTTCTATCTGATACAAAGAAAATCTCACGGAGGCCTTGGTTTACTCTAAAAGGTGAAATGTGGTATTAAAAACTGAGTATCAGGCATTTGGAAAAATAAAAGATGAGAACATTATGAAACAAGGTGACAAAGACGAGGAAAGACAAGAGGAAAATGTTGCAATAACTAAAGAAATTTTGATAAGTGTGGAAAAGGGGGAAGCTTATTATGAGGTGTCTTCTCGTGGTTGTGAAATGCTTAGTCATAGTAGTAGTGTTATTGGTCCTTGTTGTGAGATAATAAGTTATGGATATTTAAAATAAATCTCACATTATGTAAAGGTATAATAACATTTTTGCAGCCACTGTTACAAATGACAATGTGACATTTCTGCATAAGTAAGAGGCTACATGTTATTTTAAAACTAAATCTTAATGTATTTAGTGGTACCAGGACAATACAAATGGGTTCTCCTTTAGTCTGTGTACATACCATCTTGTTACAGTCCATGTATTAGGTGAACAGCATTTCTGTTAACATGAATCTCAAAGTACTTGGTACGACTTCACAGGCTTACATGTTGCATTAGTACCTGGCATGTGTGGTAAATCTGATTTACATATAAAAGATATGTAAATAAACATAAAATAAACATGTAATAAATCATGGTGAGACTGGTTAAACATTGTAACCATGAGGAGCTACTGGACTCCTGGACTGGACTACGGGCTGACTGATTTATTGATTGAAGGATTGACTGATTGACTGATTGAATGATTGATTTTCTGGTTACATGTCATTGGCTTGTTTCGAGGAATGCAATGACACATCATTATGAATTCATTTATCAGGTCAACTTACACCCGACAATTGGGCATCATTTCTAACAGAGTCAAAACACTACTAGACCATGTTGTCATCTTTAAGATATACCAACTGCTAGCTCGGATGACCAATATCTTTCTTTTTCACCCAAATGTCTAGAACAGTGTATTTAGGAACTAATGGATTTATTTCTAATCAATCTTGAGACATTGTAAAACACAGTTTGTGTTGTGAAAGATATCCTGGTGTAAGCAGGTTAGTATCTTTGTCCAAAATATGGAAATAATGTATCAAGAAGTTGGAAGTTACATCTTTGAATCCAGTTGCATTAAAACTATCTGGTTGGCACAACAGATCTTCATAAGTGAAAGAGAGAGTTGTCATAGGATAATACACCATGAAAAGATAGAGATCTTACATGACCCTTGAACTCATTCACCACATGTACAGACCTCAACCACAGTGCAATAGACTAGTTTAACAAGCCACACTGTAGCTTTAATGCAGATGACAGGAATAAGTCACAGGACTAAGAATCATCTGAATGGGGAGGAAGATGGCCGGAGTCATAAGGCTGGTCCAAATGTTTAGTAACATGATGGTTAAATTTTTTTGAAAGACGGAGAGGCAAGGGAGCATGGTGCAGTGAACACCCCTCTTCAGTCATTGAAGGAGCAGCCCGGCCTGTCCCACTCAGCTGTCAGCACACATCCTCATCACTATTCACATCTGCTGGGCCAGCCTCGGCACTGACGCAGCAAAGCCGGCAAAATGGCCCGAGCCTCGACACAGGTCTACGTGGATTTATGACGCAGAATAATCGCTGGACAATTGAACAGTGGCGCCTTTCAACTTCAACCTGGGCTTCTTTCTGCACTGTTGGGTCACTTTAACAGAGAATGACACGACTGCAGTGAACTTGGTGTCCAATCTGGAGCTGGTGAAGTTCACAATTTTGAATTCTGTTTCACTCTTAAGAGGATTTTGATGCGAAATGAAAAGCCAGTGACTCTACCGAACCGGAGCGCTAACCCTACTCTCAGAGCGTCTACAAACATAAAACTAGGCTATTAGTTACAGATCTATTGAGTAAATATTTAAGCACCTTAACACCGGGACACTTCAATTACCACTGTGCTTAAGTAAAACAGACAAAAAATACTTCATAGACGTTAGCCGGTGTTGTGCCGTAGAATGCATCCCCTGTATCATACCCACTCGTTAGCTTCTTAAAGTGGAAGAAAATGATCTCATATAAAAAAAACTCTAGTATTGGATCGTGACAACATGTAAAATGGAGCAGCAAACTTTCGTTTTGTTTTAATGTGTTTCAAAAATGCACATATAGAGGTGAACTTAGGTATATAAACTGTACAGTAAGCTGTGAAGGTAGAAAACATTATATTTTCAGGACAAAAAATATTCCGAATCAGAGGGCTATTATTTTAGGCTTATCTGAATAGCCTGAATGGAATCAATAAAGGCACACGCTTTAGAATCCATCCAACGGTAAGGAAAACTTGGATTATTTCGCCTTGTTATGTACTTTCAACCGCGCTCCCGTCAGGGGTTCATTCTATGGCAGGGATGCATTCTACGGCAGAACACCGGTGATCTCTTACTCTCATTTTGACAAGAACTCACAGCCTTTAGGAGGACTGAAGCCGTTCTTCCCATAAAATAAAAAAACATTTTGAGGCACATAAGCCAAAGTTAAAACAGTATATAAAAGAAAACACATAAAACTACAACAAGAGCCCATTTAGTTTGATGCAAAACGACTTTAAACGACGTTAAACCAAGTAAGTAACCGTTACGTTTAAACTGCTTAAAAACCGTCACTGCGGGCTAAACCGCCGACACATACACATACACATACACACACACCACAGAAAAACTGGAAACCTACCGGTGAAGTACGGGTCAGGCGAATCCAGACGGGGACATGTGGAAAAAGCCGACAAACACCCGCGTCCTATATTCCAAAAAGTTGGTCTGAGACGAAACTGCACCGCCGACTCAGTCTGCGAATGATACAGATACCGAGCGGCGTGTTGTCGTGGATACAGCCTGTTGAGGGTAAAGATCCCAATCGATATACACCTCAATTTTTTACATTAGCATTTGACTGAGATCCTATCAAATCACGTCCCGTCCTCATGCACAGATGACGGCTGAATGAAACGGTGTCTGCAGACAGAGAGCGTCCACACTCGCAGTCCCGCCCACTGAACTATATACTAAATAAAGTTATGTGACCATCCATGTGTGTGTTTCTGCGCCTGCCGTCGTGCTTAGTGGCGCTTTAACATGCCCTTTAAATTCATAGAAAATGTACATGCACTTCAGAGGTCTGAAAAAACACTACTATTGTCCGATCAGGTTGAGATTCAACAGGTTATACAAGCACTGAATAATGATTGAACAGGCCCCGTGCTGTTCAATGGGCAACACCAATGTGTTGCGATTTTTGTGCGTCATGCCTTTTGCTCTGAGTCATACCTTATCAAACATGATTAATTCTGATCGTCACTTATTAGTATACGTGCCCTGCTACTGATCAGAGCAATTGGGAAATCTAAAGACAAGTGCATGCGGTGAGATGCCTAACTCCCACCTCAGGTGAGCTGCGGCGCCACCCTTGGGTCAAGCAGCGAAGTTTACAGTAGTCCAGTGCAGGTAGAAAAAACAGGCTGAAACAACAAACAATGTTAAATTTCAAACAGAAAACCCTCCACAATGAAAATTATTTTTGTAAAATGAACCTTAAATGTCCTATCTGTGTTTTAAATATACTATCAGTGGGCTATGTTGCACCATTCAATGCACCACAACAACATTTTCTAATTTACATGGTTTGTTTTTTGTGTATTTGTGTGTGTGCTGATATGGACCTAGATCAGCAGTATCTTTCTTCTTGACTTCAATGTCTATACCCATACAATTGTTTAAGTAAGCAAAAATTTGTAGCTAATGGTCTGTTGCGGACACCAGTCCAATTTTTGTAATATTGGTTAACTTTAGGAGACTTGACTTAGGTGATTTGATACTCAGTATCTTCTGATGTTGTTACAAACTCTTATGTTGGGTTGTATATTGTGTATAAAATGTGTACCTCTGAAATTAGTCCCACATATCCATCTGTAATTAGATTAAACACGTGAGATGGTTGTATTCCAGCGAAGAAGCTAGACTCTGACCTGAAGTACAGAACCTCAGAATATGCACTTTCCCTCACACGTGCCTCTGTCTAGAAACTAGAAGAGCAGAAGTGACTCAAAAATCCAATCATTGCACCACTTCCTGAAAAAGGTAAACTTACTCATGCTGAGATCCTGCTGCACTACCAATGTACACTGTTTTGGCATTGTTTATTCTTAGGTAGGCAGGCCTCACCTTGGTTACCTAATTTTTCCATTGCCATTGCCAAAATCACTTTTTTTGTCTTTCGCAACAATAGGAGGTGAACTTTTGGCTCTGATTATTGGCATGGCATGCATACTTAATGAAAGGTTAAGTGTGTCAACTCAACAACAACTTGGCAGTAAAAAGGTAGTGAATTGAGTTAGTAAACCGCGTATTGTCTCTGACATTTTCATTAAAGCCTCAAATAAGTAGGCTTCAGATTGCTCTTACTGTGAATGTATGACAATAGATTTGCCATATAAGAGATCTGAACAGTCAATTTTTCTAATTTAAAAAGGGCAAGTATTTTTTTTTTTTTTAACTAAGGAAACTTCTTCTGTTAAAGCATCATTTGACAGGATCTGAAGGTGCTTAGGCAACACCTTGTACCTTTCCATCCATTGCATCACACTCTTTTTCTAATAATCTGCCTGCCAGTCATCTGCATTTACCTGTTTCATCCAAATCCAGTAAATGAAAAACAAAATTCACCTATTCCTTGCCTGACCCAATAAGTTACACCTTTTGCACAATTACACCCCTGACATCTTGAATTATTCACAAATTTTGACAATTTTGGAAACTCAGGGTTCCTCATATTTTGGTAATAAAAAGTATGCCAGAATTTTCGGTCTCACTACTTATTAAAACTTTGTTAGATCATTTAGGTACAAACTCACACACAAACATACTGTACATGTTCACAAACTTACTGCTAATGCCAACTGAGCTCAACCACGACCTACTAAACCGGTCAGTCGTCTTTGCTAATACCGGGCTTGATGATCTCCAATAAATCAGTCATTAATTGTCTTTCTGAATTAAGGTGCCATAAGTTTAAAACACATGCATGAAAGTTTCCTTTTTCTGTCAATATTAGATTTTTTTTTTTTCACAGAGTGAATCATGTAACATTTACTTTCAATTTTCCAAATAACTAATGACTTCACTCAGACATGTTCTCAAGATTTCCATGCCTGCAAATGTACCTTGGTCTGTTATTCCAACTTGCTGTGAGGTTACAATTTTCAAGGAACTGATGACACAGGCTACACGGAAATATTACAATGAGGCGGATTTACTGAAGGTACTGTATTACCTCTTCCTTTTTGTAAGCTTTATACCTTGTTGGGGTGAAAAGTACATTTGGGATTTTACAGTAAACCAAGTCAGTGTATACCATTGGTTTTTGATAACATGAGCAGTATTTAGGTTTGCATATTCGGAAAGGAGTAGGAAGAAGCAACACTACATATATACATATCCATACATAGACCCATATATTGCACATACGCACATATAAATGTATACGCATACATACATATACTTACATACACACTGTACATCAAGAACTACAAGCATTCATTTACCAATAATAATATTAAAAATACCAAAGAAGTAGGTCGTGTTTTCCTTAAAACTAAAAAATATAAGATTGAATCCCACCCCTTCTCCATAGTTGAATAATTGCTTACCTGTACCTGTAAATCAAAAACACATTCATTTACCAACTATAAATTTTAACCAAAGAAGTGGACAGAAACAACAACAAAATACCCTTCACCTTACATGATATGAATGATCCAAAGGGCACAGCCTATTTACTTTTGATGTACAGGTTTTATTCAGTTCAATTTGTAAAGGGTGATAATTCCAGTATATTTCATAAACTGTAAGAAAAAATCCCTTAATTTAAGAGCCAGCATTGTCCGTGTGTTCATTTTCCAACAGGCATGCGTAAAAAGTTTAGGGAGCTGCCCAGTACTTTTTCCTCCACAAAATGACACAGACCACCAAAAATAACTAATTAGAATCAGAATAAACTTTATTAGCCTAGTATGTGTACATATACAAGGAATTTGACTCTGGTTAACTTTGCTCTCTATGTACAAACACTGAACATAAAATGCTACAAAAATTACAAAGTATGTACAAGCTTTAACTAGACATTTAACGTATATATAAAGACAAAAGTGCAATTATGAGGAATGGAGTGGAGGGAAGATTGTTTGAAAAAATATATACGTGTCATATTGCAGGTTGGTTAAATACATGAGATAAATATAGGGGAGAGTGGAGTAAGTTGAGCCAAAGGATAAGTTGAGCTACCCCCTGTTGCTTGGAAATGGTCAAAGAAATTGATAATGTGACCAAATATTTAGGAGATGGGCATCAATTCATGGAGTCTGTGAAGGTTAGAAGCACATGGGTGAAGGGGTTAGACATTTATTTCCAAAAAAAACATTTTTCACTCTTGAAAGTGAATTTAGTCTGTTATAAGTTTTATTAAAGTTGTGTTCAGACTAAAAAACATCATTTTAAATTTGTTTTATAGATCAATTGTGGTATATATGAGCTACAACATGAGGTCAACATAAAAGTCCACCATTTTAGCTTAGAGGACTAATAAAGTCATAATAGTAGTTCAGGGGTAAGTTGAGTCAGTGGCTCAACTGAGTGGGGAGGTAGTAGGGATACGGCTCAACTTACCCCGCTCCTATGTTCAGCTTACCCCATACACGGGGTAAGTTGACCATAGGAGACCACTTTTTTGGCATGCTTTAATATCAAGACAGTGATGTTCACACTCCTGTTGGTTTGCAGGGATGCACAACATCTTGAAATATATATAGATAGACTAGTTAGAGACAAAACTATGATTCCCTTAATGTAGTGATCCGAAATAAGAAAAATGGCTCATCTTACCCCACTCTCCCCTACATTTTTTTTAAATATAGTGTAAACATTATATGAAATATTAAATAACTTATTGTAAAGCTTTCCTGTAAATGAGAATCATCATTCAACCACCCCTGACCTTACGAATAAATGCACAATGTAGCTGTAAACGGCCACAAATGTCCCAAAGTTACACATTTGAATAGTTAAATGTCGTCTATAATGTTGTAAACCCGTCAAGTACTGTCCTGTCTCACTAGAGGGCGCTAACACAAAGCACCAGGTGGTCTGAGAAGAACTTGAGAAAGGAGGAGGCCATTCACCAGCCTGTGTTAGCTACACACATCTAGCTACTGTTAGCTAGCCGGCGGCTAAGAAGCAAGCCAAAACATCAGTCTGTCTTAATGTCGCCCGTGATACCAAGTGATGGCAAGAGAACAGTATTCACAAACCGAAGCTGGTGAGTGACGGGTGTCCCTTTATTTCACGAAAAAAAATTCTTACATTAAAACACTTTGTAGTCTTGTGTCAGCTAACGAGCTAAGTAACCGATCGGTACCCGAAGCTAGCTAAGGTTAGCTCGGGTTGATAAAGATTTGAGTTAGCATCGAGCTAACAAACACAGTGCTCTTTTTTTCAGAACTGTATTACCTCATCGCCAGATTCCTGCAGTCCGGACCCTGTAAAAAAGCAGCACAGGTAACACAAAGCGAGACATAAACACGTACTTTTAAAATAACTATGTTTTAACAAGAAGCTAGCGCTAGCGGCTGAGGCTAACTGTGTGTCTGTTGTTAGATCCTGGTCCAGGAGCTGGAGGACTATGAGGTGGGTTGAACTGGATCTTTCTCTTTATTTTCGAGTGTGATTTCCGTGCTGCTTCCTAGCTCGCCTCTTTATGGGCTGTTTTTCAGCAGGTCTGGAGGGTGTTAGATAAAGGAGCGAGTTGCCGAGCCCAGCTAAAGCAGCAGTGGGGTGCTATCTCTAACAGCTGATCTTTTTAACTTTTAGTTGGTCCCTCAGAGATGGAGCTGGGACGGACAGAAATACAAACGGACCTTCCAAGATTGGGTGAGTGAGAATAATAATATTAAACTTTTTAAAAATCTAATAGAGCACGTAACTTGTCTTTTAAAATTCATTTTCTTCACAACGGACGGTTTTATTTTGTGTTTAATCGACTATTCAGAACGGGCTTGGTGTAAATACGATCGAATTTACTTTAATACATTAAAACATAAATATAAGTACAGGCCAGTAAATTGGGAGGACATGAAGGCTTAGCTTTTGTGTGGGCTATTGGGAGGAGACTAGAGTCAAGAGCGAGTTGTGATTGGTCCGATCAGACTTAGTCTGCTGTCAGTCATCGGTGTGAGCCAATAGAATTACTGCGGTATTTGGGAGCGAACAGGAAAAATAGTGAAGGACGTTTTTGAATGGCCGCGAGTAGCTCCAGCCCTCCCCTTTCCCTCCCTTGTTTTTTTCTTGACTCTTCTTCAACTAGCTTTTCCGTAGAAACCCCACAGATAATAAGATATAGTTTTGTGATGTGGACGTTGAAAACCCGAGTACATCCCTTCTGAAGTAACACGTGGAGCTGGTTGCAGTCCAAAAACATTGACTTCCCTCTTTGTCAGCAGAAACTATTCTGTTCGGTGTTTTTAATGAGGATAGGCACTTGGATTTTGTTCTAAATGCTTTGTTGCTTTTGGTGAAGTTCTTCATTCACAAGTGTCGATATTTAAAACAAGACCAAACCTACCTTACTGGAAGAATGAGCTGCTACTTGTTTGTAAATCCTTAAAATTTGTTACAGACTAGAAAGCCCTATGCCTATTTTCTGTACTAGAAATGTTCAAATTGATATAGAATGGCCTCTAACATTGAAGTTGTTTTATTTATTTATTTATTTTTTTATGTTATTCATGCTCAATCTAAGGCAAATATTCTCTAGTTTTCTTTTATGATAAATAAGTACCTTGTTTGTTTGTTTGTTTGTTTGTTTATAATTCAATAAAAAATAAATAATATGAAATATCATGTCTGCAAAGAGGGAAAAAAGTGAGGCAACTATCAAAAAAGTCGATTGGCATATATACCTTATTGTAGACAGCTATTATAGTTGATAAAAGAATTTGTTGTGAACGTAAACATGGTCTGCAGTGGATTCAGCCTTGGTCGTCTGATTATCACACTGATCACTTTAGATGAAAGTATAATTCAAGTCATGAAAACAAACCCGTTTAGGTGCTTTTTAAAAACCATAATAGCTGATATTATGGATTTTGAAAACCACATACATAATATTAAATAACAGACTCCAACTTGCATAGTTTTTGTTAAATTCAATATATTTCACAATATTATGACAGCTCAACAACATAAGAATATTTTTTATTTGCCTTTAAAACATTTTTATATATTCTGAAGATCATACTGTGTCACTTCAAACAGCTCTGCGTTATCTGATGAATTTGGTAAACTTTTATATATTTGAAGTATTATTTTTTTCCTTAGAAACAATTTATAAACTCCCCAGAATTAATGTTTCTTCTCATTATTATTATTATTGTTGTTGTTGTTGTTGTTGTTGTTGTTAGTATCATTGTTGTTATTAGTAGTAGTAATAATAATATTGTATCATTTTGTAATAATGTTTTTTGACTCCTGCAGATGACTTTGAACCAGCACATTCCTGCAGACTACTTGCTGCGTGTCTGCCAGCAGATAGGCCCGCTCATAGAAAAAGAGATCCCACCTAGCGTTCCTGGGGTCCAAACACTTTTGGGACTCGGAAAACAGTCCCTGCTTCGCACCACCAGAAGTAAGCACATTCTTCCAACTCAACTGAGCTCTGTTCTGAACATTTATATCAATATTTTGAAAATTACTGCCCGTTTCATTTAGGTTGTAGCCACAAATTATGCAGCGGTTCAGCTGTAGCTGCGCTCCATCGAGGACGTCCCCCAGAACCTCCAGCCAGCAGTGGAGATGCTCCCAGTGTTGGTATGTAATTTTTTTTTGGTGTTACATTGTTTGTACCATGTAGAAACCTTCCACCAGTGAAGTTAACTGTTATTTTTACTTCAAGTGACCATCATGGGGGCTCGTCAGGCCACAGGCACAGCTCGTTTTGGCCAGGCATTGCCATCTTCATCCTACCAACACATGAAGATACACAAACGCATCCTCGGCCATCTTTCCTCAGTGTACTGTGTTGCCTTCGACCGCAGTGGTCGCAGAATATTTACGGTGAGTGAGGTCTTCAGCCTGATAATTGGTGCATCAAAACTTGCATCAAAACTGCCATATATGATGACAGAACTTCGCTTGAGTGCTGTTGCAGAATGACAGCTTGTAAGAGTATTTCCAAATGTATCTCCAAACCTGATTTTATTTACTTATTGAATTGATGTATCTCAAAAGCCTTATGAATCCTTTTTATATACTTTTTATGTAAGGCCACGTGAATTATTATTTACAGAAAACAGCTGTGAGTTCTGTTTGTGTTCAAGTGACAAATGAATGTTTGCTGCCAATCTTCTGACTTGTGCCTAGAAAGAAATCTTTTTGTTTACACTTTTGTAGAGATGCTAAAGTTTCTACCTTTGTCTTGGTGTGTTTAGGGTTCTGATGACTGTTTGGTGAAAATCTGGGCCACTGATGACGGCCGGCTCCTGGCAACTCTTCGCGGCCACTCTGCGGAGATATGTGACATGGCTGTCAACCACGAGAATACTCTCATTGCTTCAGCCAGCTGCGACAAGACCATCAGGGTGTGGTGTTTACGTACCTGTGCACCCATCACGGTCCTGCAGGCCCATGCTGCCTCCATCACATCCATACAGGTGGGACTGATACTTTTAAAGAATAACTTCAACACATCACAATTTTGTTTATCTGTTATTGTCCCTAAGGTAAGAACAGGAATGGGGAAGACAGCTTTGAGATTTTTTGCTCCAAGTGCATGGAACATTTTGCAGTCAAAGTTCAGACTCTAAAGTCCTGTATCGCTGAATGTATTCAAGTCCAAGATAAATTACCCCAAATCCAGGCTTCAAAGTGTAATTGTTTTATTTAAGTCCAAATTTTTTTTTGTTTTTTTTAACTAATCATGTAAATTCAATTGTTATTTGTATTATTCAACATTATCAAATGTTATTTGTATTTTAATTAATTGTGTTTAATGTGATTATGTTTTGAAACTGTATGTGCTGCCATTCTTGGCCAGGTCTCTCTTGTAAAATAGATCTTGGATCTCAATGGGACTAACCTGGTTAAATAAAGGCTATAAAAATAATGATAAAAAAAATTTATTCTCAACAAGAATAACCAAAACTGACTTTCCTCTTCCCCCTTAGTTTTGCCCAGCCATCAAAGGGACAACGCGATACCTGGCCTCCACTGGTGCAGACGGCATGGTGTGCTTCTGGAAGTGGCACTCAATCAGCACAAAGTTTGAGTAAGAGTTTTAAAGAAAACTTCTTCTTTGCGTTCTCTAGAGTTGCCCCCTTTTATGGAAATATTCTCAATATTTCTGTTTTCCACCCATCTCTCAGTGACCAACCTGTCAAGTTTGTTGAGCGATCACGGCCAGGAGTACAGGTCTCCACTTCTTCCTTCAGTAGTGGTGAGTGTAGTTTCTTTCTCTGTTGGATTTTAAGATACTAGCTTACCTTAACCTTAATTTGTTGAATGTACATAATTACTCTGGATAAACAGAAATACAGTGAGAGGATGTGCGTGTGTGGAATCTAAAGTAGCATGAATATATTTCTGTCATAAATGTCTCCATGTTTACTGTGTAATAGGAGGTATGTTCATGGCTACGGGTGGCACTGATCATCTGATCAGGGTCTACTACCTTGGTGCTGACACTCCCATGAAGGTGTCTGAGATGGACGCTCACACAGTAAGACACTAAATGCACTTTTTCCACTGTTTTGATACATGAAAAAAAAATCTTTAACTAAAATACACAACTCTTGTTTTATTTGTCAGGATAAAGTTGTGGTTGTCCAGTTTAGCAATAACAGTGACAGGTAAGTGTGCGACCTTAGATTTAGACTTCAACCTTTATTTTTTGGTGTGTTTGTCAAAGCCACTGACAGGTAAATGTGTGTTTGTGTCCAGCTTGAGGTTTGTAAGCGGCAGTCGTGACGGCACAGCCAGAGTCTGGCATTACCAGCAGCAAGAGTGGAAGAGTGTCGTTTTAGACATGACTGCCAGGCTGCCTGGGTGAGAAAGAAAAACATAAATTTAACGATAATTTACAAAAAAAGCATTTTCTTTCCGTGAACCTCTCTGTATTTCACTGATGAATTGTTTTCCTACAGGACGTCTGCCACTAACGGGGATGACAAAACGAAGCTGGTGGTGACTATGGTGGCCTGGGACCGCTCAGATAGCAACGTCATCACTGCTGTGACAAACTACCTGCTCAAAGTGTGGAGCTCAGCCACTGGACAGCTGCTGCATATTTTATCAGTGAGTGGCTGAAGAGGCTGACCGTTTAGTTTGTGTTTCTTCATGAAATTGTTTGTTTATTTGTGAAACTAAAATTCCTAAATGTTTTCCCCCCTCTCTCCTCCAGGGGCACGATGACGAGGTGTTTGTGATGGAGGCCCACCCATTTGACTCACGCATCATTCTGTCTGCTGGCCACGACGGCAACATTTACATCTGGGACCTGACCAAAGGGGTCAAGATCCGCAACTTTTTCAACATGGTAATAATGTCAAAAAAAAACATTAACTCTCTGTTATCGCTGCCACTTCATTTAATCAAAATGCTTGTTTTCCAGATTGAAGGGCAAGGCCATGGTGCTATTTTTGATTGCAAGTTCTCAGCCGATGGGCAGCACTTTGCCTGCACTGACTCACACGGCCATTTGCTCATCTTTGGCTTTGGCTGCAGCAGGCCATACGAAAAGGTAAACACTGAACACTGTAGCTCAAAACAGGTTGTTGATATTTGTCCTGTCAGTTTTAATTTTTCAAAAGGACAACAAAGAATCAAAACAGCCAAACAATCGTATGGATAAGTGGTTACACACATTGTTCCTTAACTCTCTGAGGTGAGGTGCACTTTTGAAGTCTTTTTATCAACAGGTTTTTTTCTCTATTCCCTCCAGATTCCTGACCAGATGTTCTTCCACACGGACTACCGACCTCTGATCCGTGACTCCAATAATTATGTACTGGATGAACAGACGCAGCAAGCCCCACACCTCATGCCTCCTCCCTTTTTGGTCGATGTCGATGGAAACCCTCACCCCCCCCACTACCAGCGCCTGGTGCCAGGGAGAGAAAACTGCAAAGACGACCAGCTGGTACCACAGCTCGGATACATGGCCAACAGTGAGAACTACTCTCTTATTGTAAACAAGTTCAAATGCTTATGTGGTTTGAACTGTAGGGGATATAACTGGAAGAGTTTTACCTTTCTGTTGCTCAGGTGATGGAGAGTTGGTTGAGCAGGTTCTTGGCCAGCAAACCGCAGATAACAGAGAAAGCCTGCTGGACAATCTCATCAGACAACTGCAGGATGAGCAGGACCAACGTCAGTATGTCGAACCGCAGGCTGAAGGAGCAGAGGGTATGTAACATCATTTTCTGAGTGACAAATGCAGTGTACCAGAACAGTTTTAGTCTAGTGCTTTTAATTTGTTCATTTATTATAAGAAACATTGGCAGCATGTTGTCAATTGTAGATTTTCTGGAGCTATTTGCTGTGAAATTACAATATTTTTCAAGTCAGTAATATGTAATATTAAATTAATATCCTTTTTAGGGGATGCTGACGATGGAGCAGAGGTGGGGGCTTCCCCTTCAGATGTTGAACCACGCAGGACTGGGCAGGTGGATGGGGTCTGGCAGATGCAGCATAATGCACTACGTAGTCAAGTGGCCACAGAGAGGGACCTGCTGGCCTGGAGTCGCAGAGTGGTGGTCAATGAAGTGCCACATGGAATATCCAGGTGAGGCAGATGATGGATTTCATAAAGCAAGGAAAAGATGACTTTACTTTTGAGTCTGAACTACTTTTCTCAAACTTTTCATGATGGAAACATTTTGATCTTTTCAGAGTTTCTGAGGAGTGCAGACAAGCTAAAGGCGACATGGAATGTTCTCTGTACAACGCAGAGAGGAGGAAGAAACCTGCAGCAGGTATCCCGAAGGTACAGCAACCATCCTTCCCTTCACTGTTCTTGTCACACATCAAATATATTGTCCATGTGGTCACAGTCCTGCTTTTCTCACTCTCCATCCTTTGAATGTCCTTTTAGAGCGATCCTCTGACTACCCGCCTTCGATCCCTGCGGCCTACAAAGAAGAAGCAGCAGCATCACACCTATCAGACCCGCTCAGCTCAAGTCCGCCGTCCAGGGACCAGGAGCAGGAGTCTCAGCAACCGACGTAACTCTGACAGCCAGAATGAGTCTGAAAGCGATGGAGATGTATGCATCCTCCTTCTCCTACTCCACCTATCTAGCATCATTGGCAGAATGTAGTGTACAGTTGCTGAAATCAAACTAAAAATGAGTGTTTTTCCAGAGAACTTCTTGATGGAAGGTTTTAGTCATTTTCTTGCAAAAGCTAAAAGCTTAATCTTTCACTATAGTAAATGTAGAGTTCTGTTTTTGTTAACAGGCAGCAGGGCAGGGAGAGCAGAGCGAGGCCTCCTCTGATGGTGAAACTCAGTGGCAGACAGAGAGCAGCTCCAGGTAAGGAACTTTGGATTGGAGACATTTTGATTTATGTTATGATCGTCCTGCTAATACCTCTCACTTTCCACGCTTAGCGACTCCTCCAGTGAATATTCAGACTGGACAGCTGACGCCGGAATCAACCTCCAGCCGCCGAAGAGATCCAGCAGGAGGCTTGTGCAGCCCCAAGGTTACAGCAGCTCTGAGGAAGAGGAAGGAGGGGACAAGTCAAAAGATGCAAAAAAGAGGGAAAGTGAGAAGAAGAAGAAGAAGCCCAAGGAGACCAAACAGGTGAGGTCACACCATCTGTAACCAGAGTGAGAACCACTCTTTGTAGAAAACATGCGTACCAAAGTTTAAATCATTTATCAGTCTCAATGCATTATTCTCTGTTGGGCATGTGGGCCACATTATGAATGCAAACATTTTCCTCTAACAATTTCACATTCACATAGAAACCCACCTCTTCTCTGGCTGGTCTTGATGCGGAGGAGTGGATGCCGCCGTCATGGATAATGGAGACAATCCCACGCCGCTCTCCTTTCGTTCCACAGATGGGTGACGAGGTAAGGAGAGCCTCTCAGACAGATGAGCAAACCGACCAGTTGAAAATGTATCAATTCATGCATTTTGATCCGGATTCTTCTGTCCTCCTCCAGCTCATCTACTTCAAACAGGGCCACCAGGCTTATGTCCGGGCGGTCCGCAGGGCCAAGGCATACAGTATCAACCCTCAGAAACAGCCGTGGAACAGACTTGACCTCAGGGTGAGACGCAGTGTCACTGAAAAACCTCATGTCCTCGAATTCTCCTGGGACTGTTGGAGGAGTCTGGAAAGAACTGTCTGTTTTTATAACTCTCTTCAAGGGATAATTCTCCTTTTTTTTTAAACACACTTATATGAGGTATGTGTTAATGGTTTAGTGAATTGCCCAGAGAGGATGCTGGCCGTCAACCACTGCAGATAGTGGTGCAGCTCTACTATAGATGTTTAGTAACCTAATAACTAATGTCAGTGTAAGTGTACATTCTATCTGGAAACATTTAAAGAGCTTTATTTTGCCATCATTTTGCACTACATACTGACGTCACACACATATACATGTTGAATTTTCATACTTTAGCATGTTAGTCAGTTTTCAGCACCAAATGTCCCAAAAATCACGTGGGACCAAGTTAAGTGGAGATTTATCTTCAGCGAGCTTTACTGGTTCTCTAATTAAAGTTCAGAGAAGCTGAAGATATTGGGTAAAAAAATAACATTCAGTGAGGCGGGAAACTCGTTTAATGATTCAGACGTAAGTTTTATGTGAACGGCTAATATCCTCTGATTCACAAAGGTTCTGCTTTCTCAGTTTGTGGCTATAGGCTCACACTTTCAACACCTGCGCCTCCAAGTACTTTGAAATCTCTCCTCCTCTCCACTCAGCTCAGGAGTTTCTCCACTCTATCTTTTGACCTGATCAGTCTCATTTGTCCTCTGTCAACTCCAGTTCATAAAAGTGTCCCCAGGTATCCACAGTAGAGGGTGCTGTCAGAACCACATATATTTAAGTTTGGTTGTATTTTTATCTTTTATGAAGCGTACACAGACCTGAACAGCTGATCAGTGCATTTCTGGCCTAGACACACGTATTTTTTGCATCTAAGAACAGTTCAAAATAAATGAGCACTCTGCAGCTTTGAAAAATTGACAAGTACCTCATACAACCCCTCATAGCAAAACAAACTATCCTTCAAACCGGTCAACCCATTATAATACCCACTTCCAAACTCACAAAGTCCTTCACTTAATCTCTCCACCACTGCCACCACAGTTATTTTTCCTTCTTTCCACCTCTGCGTCTATGAAGATTTATCTGCATATCAGATTGCAGTTTCATAAGATCAGTCACTCCTGTTACACGTGTGAGAGGTGTCAGCAGCCTTTGAACTTGGTTCAGATATTCCTGTCCCCCGTAGAATGAACTTTAACCACTGTGGTGACCTAGATTTTTTTCAAATTAACATGTAAGCCATTTATTGCAAAACAAGTGACATCTGGATCAGCCTAATGTGTTTAATGCCAAGTTAAAAACAGTCGGGTCTGCTAATGTTGGCATGTTAGTGTTGTTACTGTGAGCATATCAGGATCACTGCGCCTGAGTTCAGACTCACAGGGCTGCAGCCTTATCTCATTCTGAATTAACAAGACTGAGTGACATTTAGCATCGCACAGTTGTTGGCTCTAGATCAGTAGCTGCTTGTGTCACCTCCTCTACAGCGGCTGTCTTGAGCTTCTTCCACAGTTGATGAAAAAGAAGAAATTGAACTTAATTTTGTTTGCACTGAAGGAAAGTCATGTGTTCGAAGCAGCCAGAATACATAAACCTGGATCGTTTCTCGTCTTTCCTGACTTTTTCTCAAACGATCCACAACAACCACCTCGATTCAGCATGAACCTTTCTGTCCTGAACTTGTTTTCATTTTGAGAAGTTCTGTTCTTCGTTTCGCGTGGTTATTCTGAGTCTTACCTCAGCGTGTTGTCTTTCTCTTCAGGACCAGGAATCTGTGAAGGTGGTGGGAATTAAATATGAAGTGGGACCTCCCACCCTTTGCTGCCTCAAACTGGCTTTCTTGGACCCAGTCTCAGGGAAGATGACCAATGACTCTTTTTCGTTGAAGTGAGCTTTTACACGCAGCACAAACAGTGAAAGAAAGTACAATTAAATCCCTGTACATGTATGCATTTCAGATTTTTAAATTCATTTCCATACTGTGCAGGTACCATGACATGCCTGATGTCATAGACTTCCTGGTGCTGCAGCAGTTTTACAACGAGGCCAAAGAGCACAACTGGCAGCCAGGTTCGTCTTTGTGAAAATATGCACTCATCTCTCATATCAACCAGAGGTGATGGTTCTGAAGGTTTGGTCCTGCTTTTGACTCACAGGTATGAGGTTTCGTAGTATCATCGATGATGCTTGGTGGTTTGGCTCAGTGGAGGATCAGGAGCCTCTTCAGCCTGAGTATCCAGACAGCCTGTTTCAGTGCTATGCAGTGAAGTACGTCTGTGTCACTATCGCCAACAGTCAATATCACATTCTTTCAAGCTCAGCTAAAGTTCCTTTTCTAAGTTTGTAAAGTCAAAATAATCTTCAACTGGTTCATGTTTTTCTTCCTGTTTCATCAGGTGGGACAACGGTGAGCGGGAGAAAATGAGTCCCTGGGACATGGAGCCCATTCCTGAGGAAGGTCAGTAGAAAACTGCAGAAGAGTTCATTTATTTTAGAGTATGACCTTTCCTGTTAAATTGGGAAATGTAGGGGTGCCAGTTTGGCTTTAAGGTTAACATATATGCCCCTTGTTTGACCCCCATCCCCTGCTCTCTCCTGCAGCTTATTTCCCACTTTTTGAGTCTTTATTCCACTGCTTACATCAAGAAGACATGAGAAAGACCAAAAATAATGTTAAAAATTTTTATATTTCAATCTTGTCTTTAAAAGCTGTTGATTTATAGCAAAGGAGTCTCTCCAGTTTGTTTTTGTAGATTACATTGAAGTCATTTTTAAGTCCGATTTTAAAAAAAGGTACTCTGCTGTCAACAATAACAGTTCTAAATTAAGGCAACAAGAGTCAACTCAAATGAGAAGCTGTCCCATCCGTTACGAAATCACCTTGTGGCAAAAATGAGAAGTGTTCCAGGGAGACAAAGTGCATCAGAGCCTTAATCTTTTTTTATGTAAATATTTTCCATTAATGTTAATTTCCTTAAGAAAGCATTTGATTTTCCTGAGTTCTGCATTTTATTGAAAGCTTACTCAGTCTCTTAAACCTGCAACAAAACTTCACGTTTCTGTATAAATATTGTCAGCTGTGGTGAAACGTTAACTACATAAACAAATTAAAGTCTTAATAATTAATGATAAATAATAAAACTCAAGTCATTTAACAGCTGTTGATTTAATTTCAAACCTTTGAGAACTTATCCTTATTTAACCGAATGTAGAAATGTAGCTTGTCATAAAGTTGGTTAAGTTGTTTTTTTCAGACCGATAATTGTTGCATTAATGGGGCTCAGACCAATCAGAAGGACGTCTACTTTGATATCCTTGAACATTTAAAGTCTTTTGTCACACTGAAAGTTTCTTACTGTTATGTTCATACCTGAACATTTGAAACCATTTGCTGCTCCTTTTTTAAGTACTGTAATTTCCTTTTTGATGCAAGTGAACCACCGAGTAGGCCATTCATATTCAAATGTGCCAGACTGTCAATCAGTGTTCATTTGGCACTTTTACCTGGTCAGTGCAGATTTATTCTGCTGTTTTTTTCAGTGGCAGAGTGGTGAAAATTCAAAACTATTCTTCCATTTGAATAAGACTCTTAATATTTTAATTCCCTTTTTAAAGCGAACTTGGGTTTTTATCAGGAAGTTCTTTTCAGCAACAAAAGGTCATTTGAATCCAGGTATTTGATTTCATTGTAATTTTGTTTTGTGTTAAAGTACTCTGCTTTGTGTTTTTCTTTCAGCTGCATTACCAGATCAGGTTGGTGATGGTGTCGAGGTGGCAGAAGACGAGCTTAAGGCTCTTCTTTACCGACCTCAAGAGGGCGAGTGGGGGGCTCATACAAGGGATGAAGAAAGTGAGAGAGTAATCCAAGGCATCGACCAGCTCCTTACACTGGGTAAGGCCTCTAAAGGGTTAATAACAGTTTATTAGCCAAGGCGAAGTCCAGCTGTATTAAATCTAGTTTATGTTTCTGTGCAGAGGTTGCCAAGGCGTTTGTGTCACCTGTAAATCTCCGGGAATACCCCTTGTACTGCACTGTGGTGGCTTACCCCACTGACCTCAGCACCATCCGCACACGGCTGGACAACCGCTTCTACAGGTGAGGGAGCGCATAACAATCCACATATTACACATTTAATCTAATTTAAAACATTGAGCCAGTTTGTTGACATTTGAGTTTGTTTGTTTCAGGCGCATCTCTGCTCTAATGTGGGAGGTGCGCTACATCGAACACAATGCCCGCACTTTCAACGAACCCCAGAGCCCCATTGTAGCAGCTGCCAAGGTGGTGACGGACGTTCTGCTGCATTATATTGGGTAAAACTTCTTTTAGATCATGTTTTGGTGCTCTCACTGATTCTGGAGATTAGATTAAAGATTACTGATGTTCTCACATTTCTCGGCTCTCTTATCTCCTTTAGGGACCAGAGCTGCACAGACATCTTGGATCTGTATCACAAAGTAAAGTCTGAAATCAGCAGCGGAGAAGAAGCTGAGGTGAGATAGGCAGAGTTTTTTTTTTTCCTTCTATTTTAAAAGATCATATTGCTCTGTGGATAGTTAATTTCTGGTTTGTACGTCTTCCTCTGCAGGTTGACTTGGATGTAGACTCTGACACTCCAGGAACGTCAACAGGGAACCGGGTAAGTTTAGCATAAAACATCATAGACCGGCTGAAACATTTAATCCTCTTAGGCCCCTAAGTCAGAGATGGGTTCCTCCTGGATTGAACTAAAATTGATTATTTTGGTCCCTGGGCCTGTACTCTAAGATAGGGTTTTTGGTCATCGAGGTAACTTCAAGGTTAACTCCAAATTTTCAGCACTATTAAAGTGGTTCACTTCTTACCAGGATAGATCACCATGGTAACTCTTGCTGTACACCTTACCTGCTCCAAGGCAGTTAATGTTCAGGATAAGAGAGTTATTGTCTTTATTCCTCAATACAGACTAAAACAGAGTACCATCAGAGGTGTCAGATATGAAATGATTCATGCTTATCCCTATGAGTCATCTTTCCTTATTTATTTGTATCATCTCCATAACACTTCCTTTAATACAGTCAGAGCTGCAGCTGGAATTTGAAGTCTAAACCTGCCACACTCCCACAGATTAAATCCCAGCAACAAATCAGTTCCTGAGCATAAAAGGGGATTAGTTTGGTTGTTGTTGGATCGCTTCCGCGCTGATGGGAAAGTGATACCATTAAATTTGGCACTCACTCTAGGTGCTTTTCTATAATCTAAGTCTAACTTCATTTAGCAAACACAGCAGTGTTGATTTAGTCTGGATTATGTGTCTAAATTTGTTGTATTTCATCGATATTATGGTTTGCTCTTTGTTTTTGTTTGAAAATATCGTGATCTGTTGACAGCTAACTCATTCTTGTATCTAACACTGCCTCGTTCATGTTTGTGCACTCACTTTGGTAACTCTGGGTTGATACTGTATATCAGGCTTGTAACCAGCTTCATGAGACTATTCAGTGTGATCTGAGTGGTTAGGGTTAGTGAAGCCAGATAAATGATACACAGGGTATGTTGAACTTGCTGTATGATTGTAGACCCCTGCAGAGGAGACTCACATTCATCAAAAACAACTCCAAAAGAAAAAGGAAAATTTGGTGCCGTACTTTTCATTTCCAAGTTTTGATGCTAATACTTGTGATTGGCTCAGTTTGATGTTTCTGTAACAGTAAGCCATCTTAGCTGTTTGTTTATTTGTGGTTCATGCTTTTCTGGGCCAATACCAATCATGTCACTGTTCGGTCCATATGACTTTCATTGTCTTCCTGCCAGGGGTCGAGCTCTAACTCCCGGGGTGTTCCATTGGATGTGTCGTTATGGCGAGGTCAATGCAAAGAGCTGCTGCGTCGGATGATTTCCTCGTCAGATTCAGAACCATTTCGACAGCCTGTGGACCTCTTTGAGTATCCGGTAAACCAGTATTTGATTAAATGTTATTTTCTGATGACGTTGAATTTCATGCCCCCATCAATTTCTCTGAACACGAGCATCTCTACTCACACTTGTGTCCAGGACTATCGAGACATCATTGACACTCCGATGGACCTGGGTACAGTTTCAGAGACGCTGGTTGGAGGAAATTATGAAAATCCGATGGAGTTTGCTAAAGATGTGCGCCTCATCTTCAGCAACTCCAAAGCATATACACCTAACAAAAAATCCCAGGTGAAGTTTCATACCCAGGATTATAAAGAGCTGCTACGCTGTGAGAAATCAAAAATTTGGTTTTGTAATTTGATTCCAACTCTCTTCTGTGTCTAGATCTACACGATGACGCTCAGCTTGTCGGCCTTCTTTGAAAAACACATCATCTCCATCATCTCTGATTACAAATCAGCCATCCAGAATGAGCGGCGGGCTCGCCAGAGGCTGAGTTACAGGAACAGATTGCACAACGGTGGCAGCTCACCACCAATCAGTCCATCCCCAAGGTACTGAGCCTCGCCTACAAACCTGACACTCGACACCGTGTCTTATGTGGTGATCTTAGATGTAATCTTGTTAACGGGATGTACAGTTCTAATTTCTGCTGGGGAATAGCCTAGTTCTAAAAAGGTGTTTAAAGCAGTATATTGAAGCTGATGAAAAGTGCTATTATGTTATGAGACTAAAGGCTCTGAAGTGTTGCTTGTTTTCCTCTGTCTCTTAAATGTTCAGCCCTAAAGGGAAGCACAAGTCAGGGAAGGTGTCAAAGCCAAAAAAATCCCAGACCTCTACCAAGAGTCGTTCTCGGAGATCATATCAGGGTATGACTGCAAGTTTCTTTATATGTCTTTTGTTTCTTGTGGTGTGTGGGAAATTTCTGTTGTTTTACAATGTTAAGAGAGGGGAGAAAAACAGCCTTTTAAAATTTTAAAGACATTTGTCCTTTTTCTTCTCAATTTTGTTCTGTATAACTTTTAAAATGCCCTCCAGATTAAGTTAAATCTGGATTATTTTTTGATTTTTTTTGCTGGAAAACTCTGTGAAAGGGCTGCAGGTTTGACATCTTAATATCAACAATATATTTCAAGTCAGTACCACTTTTACTGGCAATAATCAGCTGCTGCAGATTACACCACTGATGTAAGTCGAAAGTAATATAGTTACAGTCCTGGTATGTAAGTGTGTTCTCTTTATGCTTTAGCCCAGCAAAGCAGAAGTGTAGCAGAAGAGGAGGACAGCCCGTCTTCTTCCCCAAGTTCAGAGAGAAGCAGCAATAACGTAGACGAAGAGCCGCAGCGAGTGACCCGCAGCCACACAACTCCAGTCAAGAAGTCAGGTGAGAAAACATCCAAACTCTGACCAAAGCGTCTCAAAGTGTTTGTTTTGTTTCTTTAAATGTCTGCCACAGATTTCAGAAGTCGTCTTCTTGTGTTGTGTCAGGGCGCCTGCGTAGCTCACGTCTGAGTAACGGCTCCAGACTGCGCCACAAGCGAGAAGAGCCGCAGTCTGACGATGACAAAGAGGAGGCGTCTGGATCCAACAGCTCCTCGTCTGAGTCATCCTCCACCTCATCATCGTCTTCTTCTTCGTCGTCATCATCAGACAGCGAGAACAGCTCTGATTCTGACATGGAGAAGTACGTGGAGGGGGGCGACCACGACTACAGCAAAGCCCCCTGCCTCTCAGTACGCCTTGAAGCTAAGGGTAAGGCGGCGGCCTCAGGGAAAAGAAGACACAAAGGAGGGGAGGAGGAGGAGGTACAGAGACCTAAGAGAGCACGGGTGCAGCTGCCTGTAAAAGCAGAGGAGGAGGAGGACGAGGAAGAAGAAGAGGAGGAGGAGGAAGAGGATGAAGAGGAGGATGAAGAGGAAGAAGAAGAGGAGCAGCCGCAGATGCAGCAAAAGGAGAGTTTAAAACAAGAGGAGGAGGAGGAGGAAGAAGAAGAAGGGGATGGAGAAGAAGAAGAGGAAGAGCCTGAGGAGGAAGAAGAACCTGAAGAGGAGGAGGAGGAAGAAGAGGAGGAGGAAGACGACAACTCTGAAGTGCAGAGAGGAGCCGTAGCAGCAAGGAGTCAACCTGAGAGAGGCGGTCAGTGCAAGACCCGGCGGGTGACCACTCGAAACCAGGGCCGCAGGACAGTCATGTACAGGGACGACTCAGAGGACGATGGCCACGGGTCCAAAGAGGACCCCCTCAATCTGGGTATGTCCCGCTCAGGACGGGTACGCCGCATGACGGAGAAAGCTCGTGTTAGCCACCTCATGGGCTGGAGCCACTGACATGTCGCCCTCTCTCAAACCTCAATAAAAGAAACTGTCAAACGCGTAAAACTTCAGGGATTTTTTCGTTTTCTTTTTTTTTTTTTTTGTACAAGTGTATATAATATATAAATATATATATGACTTTTTTTTTTAATAATCTGGGACTGCTATTGACTCTCAAACTGATGGCTGGTGCTTGTGACACGTTGCCATGGAGTTACCTCTCCTGGTCAACGGAGCTACTGTTCAACACGGACCCTCCCTAAACTGGACTCTCTCACCTCAGCCTTACTGCTCGCTGGCAAAGCCTTTAGGACGCGGCACTGCTCTTCTTCTCCTCCTCCTCATTCTGTAATTAACACTAGACTCCTCGTGTCTCTCCCATGACTCCTCCTACTCCTGGTCACCAAAGAAGGATGCAGAGATGCCAAAAATGGTGCTCATGTTTTTATTTCTCTGGGGTTTTTTTTCATCTCCCTCAAGTAATTTCACAAAACTCTTTGTGCTAGTAGCCACTAGGTCAACACTGATGTCAACTGTTTTGGTACTCAGTCTGTCCTCACAACCAGAAGCCTTAGTTCCCAGGTTCTGTTGGTTAGTTTGGGTGCTAACATTGGATAAGAATCTGTGTCAGTAGAATAACGCACCTTGTTCAAATCGAAAACCAGACCAATACAGAACATTCATCTGATATTGTTGAGCCAGTATATCAGTGATGATGTTTTTTTCTTGATGTATGTATCCATGTGGGTGAAGACCCTTTGTGTAGTTTATCAGCTGGGTTATTCCCTATAGCTTACAATTCTCAGTGCTGTCTGCAGTCCATGTAGCAGAGCGTCAAAAAAAAGGGTCCACACTTGAAGTGGTTCAAAGTGTAGAGTGTTAAGAAAGCAGCCTTAAAAGAACCTCTCTGTGATTTCATCAGCGCAGAATCTACATGGAAATGGTCTGTTTTCAAACCAGCTTCAAAAGTCATGATCCTCCACCAGAAATCAGAAGTTGTAGATATTTTCTTTCCCTCTCGATCTCAAAAAAAAATGTCATTTTGGTCTGGCTCTAGTAACATCCCAGCTTCTGAAACCCACGTCGGACTTGGCCTGAATGTTAAATTTTCGCCCCACTACTCTTGTATTTGACTTTTAGGTCTACTAAATTTCTAATTATTAGAGTTAAGTGACTTTATTTTTGTTTGTTTTCATTCTTGGGTAAAAAGCCACTGCATCCTGTCTTGTACTCCCAGATCTACTTCCATTAAAAACTGCTTCCATCTCACCTTCTCCAACACCCAGCACGTGCAAAAGCAAAGAAGGCCCCTTGCCTACTTTTTTTCTTCCACATAAAATATTTATTTCCACTGTGTTATACTTGGATTGCGTTTTCTATTTTTTACAATAATGGTGATGAGGAAAAGGAAGTATTTGCACATTTATCTCCTCCATGTGGCAGCTGAAAAATAAATGTTGGAGAAAGAGAAACAGGATGAAACCTCATGATTTTTGTGTAAGAATTTTGAACTTTTTCAGCATTAATTCATTTTTTTGTGTGTATTTTTGAGCTTGAAACAGGCATGGCTAAAACATCTTTCAACCTGTGATTGAACAATGTGATGGATGATCATGTGGTTATCCATCAAAACCATCTTTGACTTTTATTTTAACAGTGAGGCGGTAACTCTGTAAGGTTTTTCTACATTTAGATGTGCCATTTTTTTCTCCTTTGTAACCAACAGAAAACAGTTTACTCCATGGGGAACTACAATCAGGTTTTGATTTGCTCTCAGAATCACTGTGTTTAGTAATGATTGATTCCTGGGTTGATTGTTTCTATTTTAGAAATCTTTTGGAAGTTTCAAAAAATAGATGTTGCACCTATAATGTTTACTTTTATGCAGTCGGTCAATCATCATTGGAAGACCACTTCCATGTCAACACTGGGTGCTCTGATCTGAACTCACCTTCTCATTGCTCTGCCTCCATGTGGTCACTTACATGAGAGAAACCTCAGAGGTTATTTGTGCTCATAAGGGTTTTTGTTTTTGTCAGGTTATCAGAGATAAAATACACAAATCAACACACAGGGTGCTCTGAGCTGCAGCATTAATTGGCGTCCTGAAATATTGATTCATATTTTGGGATCTTATTTTCATACAGTAGATTAAAGCCTCGCCAGGAAGCATCAGGCTAGTGGATGAGTACAACAATAACATTCTGCTGTAGGTGGAATGAGCTTATGTGACTGTCTTTTATACACGATGTTTGGTTGTACGTGTTTTCCCTTTTTTAATAAAAGATTGGATTTCTTGAAGATTTCCAGTGTTAGTAGTTTTGTTCTTGAATAATTCCTGTTTGTGTTACGCCACCACAAGCTTCAAGAGCTAATTCACCAGCACCTGCACTGAGTCATCTGCAGATTTTATGATGGTAGTAGAGTCATAAACATGCACTGAAGGCAAGGATTCGATAGTTTCTGAATATTGGAACGGGGCTATCGACCATGACAGGATGCGTCGTAAACCTGATTGTTCCATTTCCCACTGCTAAACTGCATTAATGCACTGAAAACTGGGGTGAGTCAGACGAGGAACAAAAAAGGTTGAGCTGTGACGCACCATGCTCTGCCACACCTAGAAACTGCAGAGACGATGGAGGATCATGGGAATGAAGACTGATCAATGCATAAATAGGGAAAGGACAGTTTAATGGATGTTAAGGAAGCACAGCGAAGAGTTAAAGCAGCTTTATATCTCGCCAAGTAAATGACAGATTGAGAATGAGGTGATTACGGGTGAAAGTAATGGTACCTCGTTGTTTTTCTCCATTTTTTTAAATAATAAAGTTTGTATTTCGATGATCTTTTGGGGGTTAGGTGATGAGATTAGCCCGAGCTGATAGTATTTAGCTAAATTTAAAGAAAACTAGCAGCTGATGGAGTGTCCTCTAAAGAGCGCCATATATCGAAATAAGCACTATAACTCCACTTTTGTACGACAGCCCTCTAAATAATGAATCTCTGGTTTAAATGTTCCAGACAAGTAGAAGAAGCTGTCTGCACTGAAGCCAGAGCCATCAAGAATTGTTTTTCAAAGTTTATATAATATTTCAAATGTCCTTGTCCACCTTCCTCAGAATATAATATTCTTACATAAAGTCAGTCTAAAGGGTGACCATCAGGAGAGCAGGTGTGACTAAACACACAGTCCTCGCAATGAATGATCGTTTTTAAATGAGACTCATGCATCAAACACCAAACCTATCACCAGAAGTGTTACTTACTGTTTTTGCTTTTAAAATCTGCAATTAACTTTAAGTGTCATTGAGAAGTTAATGATAATTGTAAAACCAGGCTAGAGTGTCTGAAATCAGCAGCTCTTGAAGACCAAATGCTGGAAACAAAGCTGACTGCAGGTCAACTTTTGATTTGTTTACAGGAATGAATATTAAATAAGTGTTTCAGATTGACTTTAAATTAAAAGTTATGTAATAAATATATATAACTTAACTAATTTTAAGCAGTGATTGTTATCTTGATCATAAATTCTAAAGTATTTCTCTTTAATTACTGAGTGGTGCATGTTGAAAAATGATAACACAAATGATACTTTTCCTGGCATATTTGTCCATTTTATCCACATTAGAGCTCCTTTGAGGAACTTCTGGTCTGGGCTGATTTTGGCGCCTCCTGTGGACATGCCACTGTCTGTCATCACTTTGCGCATGTGTAGGTAGTGGGTTTTGTTTTTGTCAACAAAAAAATCTTATTCTGCTTTTTTCATACAATCAAACACACCCTTCATTCAGACTCTTTGATAGGGAAAATATAAATAAATGTTGTTTGTGCCACCATTTAATCAGGCAACACCCTACAACAGAGTTTAAGGCATTAAAATGATTTTAAAAGATAATCCTTGTACCGAGGGTCTGGTTTGCTTCTGCGGCACATGAAGAGAGATCAAAATTTGTTTGAGTCTGTTTTACATCAAGTTGAAAATTCCTCACAGAGGCTTTGAGGAAAAGTTAAATTTGCTGATTACACCTCATGACTGAAATAAAAATATATACCACAACAAATACAAACTGTAAAAGTATAGTCCAGGCTGCAAATGGAAGACCCTGAACAAAGAATGGTTGTGTTATATTTATTACCACAATAACACAACAATCTGAGCCACTACATAACAGGATTATTTGAGTTTCTCTACTGGTCTAATAGCTCCTGAACAATACACAACATACCCACAGTCTCAACATGGATACAGAACTTTAAAGCTACATACAGAAACTACCGCACACAGTACTTCAGATTTCTTCAATATTCGTGAGCATATCATAAACACAGTGTACACTCAACAAACAGCTATGTGCATTTACATTGTGCTTCAGTCTCAGATTTACGTCGAACAGCCCACAGTTAACCACCTGTGCTTAAATTCTCTTATCTCTTTTCTTTTTCTTAGTAAATGTATTGTTGCTACGCATACACATGGCAAAACACACACAGACAGGGTACAGGTACTGCTGGCAGCATCGTGTACTTCAAATGTGCACCAACATTTCTGCTCACAATAGCAGGCAAAAACCCCGACAGAAGTGGCATTCACTACATCCAGTACAACAAACAGCTGTTATACGTATACAAAAATCTATTCAGCCTGGTAACAATGGAAAAGGCAGATTAAGAAAAGGTCAACATGCTGCATGAATTTGTTAGACTTGTGCACTTGACTCCATTGAAATCAAGTAAGGAGTTATGTTTTTCTTAATGTGACTAGGGGGCAGATCTTTTAGTCTGTGACAAAGGCTGTGTCCAAAGTCATTACTCATTTAATCATTTAGGGAGGAAGGAAGGAAGGAAGGAAGGAAGGAGGTCAAGTAGCACTGAGAGGGGACAAACTTCAGACATGGTTATGTAGCAGAGGGATTGATCAGATCAACTGTTGAGTGACTTCAGAGAAATTTGGTCAAACCACTAAGAACAAATACAAAACAATAACATCTGGCACTGATTAGTTTCTTGTGTTTTGTTAGATCTTCCAACAGTTTGAATTTGGGAAATAAGGAGGTAATTTTTTAAAAATTCTGTTATGCTTCCTAGTTTCTGTTGACACATGGTTTAATATTCAATCATTCATTCGGTGGCATTTTGTTTAAGATGGAAGACCCCTTCAATATTTTGTGAACCAGCTCCTTATGATGACTGATGGTTAGTTCTTGTCATTCTTTGAACAATTTTGATTATTTCACATGAGACATTTATTATTTTGATCATGGATTTTCTCACTTTGAACTAAACTGGTTGAAGAACTATTTCTTCTTTCTCAGTTTTAATAACCCATGGAAAGAGACTTTTAATCTCTAATCCTATGTCAAATGATTTATACAAGCTCTTTCCACTACATGAATAATCTCTGTACAGTCCCTAACAGACCTGAGGTGAGAATCTCTTGTTTCTACTTTTTAATTATGCGTTTACATTCACAAAAACAGATCTAACTATATCATTAAAATACCACAGTAAATTGTGTCTGATATATGCCCTCACTGACAGGTATCCTATTTCTATACAGGTAATACACAGGCAAAGTCACGTGCTAAGATTTACTCCACAGAGACTGATGGTTCACAAAACAGCTATATAAGGGTTTTAACCCCTCATAAATATTAAAGACCGATCATTCTTCAAACCTCAGGATATAGAGTTATGCTGCCAACAGCTGTTTCATTACAATGGACAATTACCACACTATAGTATCTCCCCAACACTGGAGGGTGATCAGAACACAGTTCTGGCTAAAGTGAGTTAAACAGCCTTAAACAAAGTCGGTCCACTTCAAAGAAATCCTCTCTGTGAGCTCTCAGAAAAGCAGGCTTTTAGCTATCTCTTTTCCTCTTCAACAGTTTTCTTCTTGAAAGGGTGACATGCTCTGCCTCCAGACCCCTTTCAGTTCTGACTTCTGTTGGCTTTTCATGTCATAAGCAGGAGGGATTTCAAAGTGTTAAACAACACTGCGCCTGTGGTCGCCTGTTGTTGCTAAAACTTTCCGGTGTGCCCGTGTTTACAGAGCACCATGCTGAAAGTTGCCTAGATGCCTCCTTGTGGGCATGTCACTGTCGCTACACCAAGCCAGTCTGCATGTGGACATGTAAGGGTGGGTAGGGGTGGTAGACAAGTGGGGGTTGCGCCTGGGTAATGAAGTAACTGCTGTAAATTGGCTCTGTCACGTAAGGTGCAGGCTGGTAGAAACAGGTGACATTGGCCGTGTTGGGGATGGCATTCTGCTCGCCCAGCACCCGCAGAGCAAGAACTGTGATCATGTTCAGCGTCTGCCTTCGCTCGTGTCCCATTAAACACACTGTACTCTCATCAATGACACGCCGCAGTGTCATCAGGTAGTCATACTTGCTTGCCTCCTCGTTGCCAATGAAATGGCACTGCAGGTAGGCCTCAATCTTCCGCTGCTGTTCGTTAACATCAGGAAAGTCAATGAAGAAACGGGAGCACATGTATCGCTCCAAGGACTTGATTTCTGTCTCACTGGCTGGTCTGAAATTCCTCACCAGCAGGTCACTGTATTTCAACAAGCCACCTCCCCGGATCTCCTCTGGGCTGTGGGTGGCAATAAGGCGGTGGCGAAGGTGGTCCAAGGCTTGTTCAAAGTCTCCGTACATGCACTCCGCTTCGACAGTGATGGTGAAACCCTCTGCTGGCTTTGCACATGAGTTTGTCCCACAGCTTTTCACAACATTGTCTGTTAGCTCAGGTGTTAGCTGAGTGATAGCCCCAGGCTGTGAGGGTGAGATTGTTGCAAATGGTGGGCTTTGATTGTTTGAATCAGGAGGCTTCTTGGAGTGTTTTGGCTTCACAGTTTGTTCTACATTTTCATTCAAGTCAGTCCCACCTGGAGGTGTACTTGTTAGACTGTATGTTGGAACTTTAAGGGTTTCAGGGGTGTCTGACTTGGAGCAAGAAATGTTTGAGCTATGAACTTGACTGCTGTCTTGTGAAGGAGGCTTTGGCTGTAGTGGTTTGGGGATTTCTATAGGTGGAAAGAATTGTGTCGTAAGATCTGACAAGTCATTTAGTAAAGACCATTTTTCAGGCTTTGTAATCATCTTCCGAGACATTTTTCTTTGCAATTTTGGTGAGGGGCAATGCTCTGGGACTACATCCTGGGATGTGCTGCAAGTTTTCTTTGCTGGAGGAGGAAAAGAACATTCAAGATGTGGATCTTGCACATTTGAGGTACTTTCAGTCCTACAGATTACAGAATCCACTTTGAACTGAGCAATGTCTTCACAAAGACTATTCCCTTGTGGGACTGGATTTTCTGAATTCTTGGTGGTCACGGGAGGGGAAACTTGTGAAACAGGAGGCTCTTCTGTACTCTCCAGCTTGACACAATCATGTGTTCTCAGTGGATCCCTGATATCTGTGATTAAAGCTTTAGCCGAAGAAACTAAAGGACAATCTTTAGTTTCTGTCTCTTCTCTGTTGTCTTCATCTAATTCAAACACAATATCCTCCTCCGAGTGAACGTCCTCAATGCCATCCAGCTCCTCTTCCTCCTGCTGTAACTTCATGTTTTGGGACTCTACAGCTTCATGCACTTCATGCTCTCCATTGACATGGTGGACCTCATTGTTGAAGTCCTTCTCAAGCATTGAAACTGCTCCATTCGGTCGTGACTTTTCTCCACCTGTTGCCGCTGCCGAGTCTTTTTCTGCTTCAACATCTGCTTGAATGTTTGTTTGTTTCTGCTGTTTCTCCTCCACTTCATTGTCACTTTTTGATGAGTTCCCAGCATTCAACACCATCTTTCTGTGCTGTCTCCTTTCGATCTCCCAGTACGACTCCAGCATACGGTCCAATATTATCTGGAAGGAATCCACGCTGAACTCAAACTGCCTGCGAAGGGAGCTAACAAACCTTAGCCCCACGGTTTTGGATCTGTTGTTAGAAAGAGAGATCAGGCTCCATCTGTCATGCTCATTGAAGACTTTTACCATCTTATGGACGTAGGCCTCCTTCATGGTCAAGCAGGTGATCTTCCGTCTGTTGACTCCACATGGGAGGAGATCTCTTAGACTACCCAGAACCACCTCCTTGATCACCTGGAGGTCCTCCTGCCTGGGCAGCTCCACTCCAAAAATGATGTCTAAGTCTCTGTGGCCAAGGCCGTTATCTCTCACCAACACATGGCTGGCAGTCGCACCATTGAGCCGTATATCTTTGACTTGGATGTCTCTTTCTATCAGGCGATCCTTCACCACTCGGATTATGTCTTTGGCTCTCACCTGCAGGGTAGGAAAGTTTCCTCGTCCATGGATGGGGATCACCTCAGTCAAGACTTTGTCCAGAGCTTGGACTTGCTCGAAGGTCAAGTTGTGGAACCTTTTCTCAGTTTGAAGCTCTGTCATCCTCACCTGTGGAAGAGAAATGTGATGTTTGTATCACATTTTGGCTTATGTCACAGGTGGAGAACAAATGATAATACAAAAAAGAAGAAAATAGATTTTCTTTTTGTCAGACTAACAATCTACCTCCTTCGTCTTTTTGTCTACTGTGTAATAAACCAGTGGTGATTGAAACTGAACATTGCATTTTCCATCCATCACTTTTACTCATCTGTTAGCCTTAAGTCTAGGCTTTCAAGATTTATCATTTTTTCTTTATATCTCAAATGCATGAGTTAAGTCTAACATCCTGATCTGCTTGGAGGTGAAATCTGAAATGCACCAACTGCTCTGATTTTCTGCAACATTTAGTGTGAAAAACAACCATCAAGTAAGCTCAAATGACTGAGGGGGGTCTGAGTAATGCTGATCTACCACTGGATGGCAACAATCTGCATCACGACACAAGCTGACCTGAGCTTCATGAAATGGAAAAAGCTTTAATAAGAGCTAGTATAATAATGCAATGTTTTTTCATGCTTGTTTTCCTCTTGTTGTGCTCTTGCATATGTTAAAAAATATGTTTCTGCAAGGTTTGTCATAACAGATACTTGTCTTAACAAAGCTAATACAGACAACACATAAGTGAGAGGTAACTTTCAAACCACTCCTAAAAATACATATATTTTTTTCTTCTTCTTGAAGCAAGTTAATACTGCAGAATGTTTACCAACTCTGTATCTTTCCATCTATACAGTCGCCATGCTGAATTTCCTCCATGATAATGGCTTGTCTGCTGGTTACAGGTGACTCACCTGTCTGTTATTCACTGGCTGTCAGCAGCAGAGACAAATCTGTTTCAAAGATCTTCTAGAGACAGGCTGAACCTGTCTGTATGTATACACTCCCTCCTCCTGATGGTGTGTCAGCTGTAAGTGGTATTATTTTCATTATTAGCCCAACCAAACAATAAAAATAATCAAGCTGAAGGTGTGCATATTCTTGCTGATATTGTGATGAGGTTTTATTTTTAAGAGTGAAGAAGGTGCACTTTCATTAATGTGCGCTGACTCACTCACATCTGTCACAGATTTAGCCTGTTACCAGCAGGCTTCAAGAGACCTTCATACTGTCACATTTGTGACAACATTAGGGTTCTGGGATCTGTTAAGGGTCCTCTGGGTGTTTTAAAAGATGAATGCACTTAGAATTACTGCTAATGTGTGCAATAAGAGACCCTAATTTCTTATAAAGCACTTTTAATTATCTTCATTTGGAATTAAGAGTCTTTAAGCACAAGCCAGCAATAGGAAATTGTGCTTATTTATATGTACATATTCATGAAATTTCATGCAAGAATTAAATGCACAATCAGTGCAATTCTATAAAAAGCCTTGCAAATTATGTAAAGGTTATTTTCAGGTCATCGGATCAATAGATAGGCTTATTTGGGTCAAATTAGAAGTTGTTTGGAAAAAACAAAGTGAGGTTTAGAAAAAAAAATTAAGAAACAAATATAACCTTGTCAAACAGAGCTGGTCATATGATGTAGGCGACAGGCTGACAGCTCTTAATCATCTGTAGAGTTCACAGTGTTAGACTTACTCACTACATCCTCAGCCTGTGTCAATACTTGAAGTTTATCCGTGTAAATACAGTCAGAGGTGGTGTATCTGTGGCACAGGGAAGCATGGCCCACAGCAGCCTCTAGTGAATCTCAGGGGTTACATCAGCTCGATCCTGCAGCAGGACTGCTCTCCTGCCACTTGGCTTCTTTATAGATAAGACTATATGAGTCATACAGCCCCTGAATGAAGCATCACTCGTTGCCTATCCTGGATGCTTACCCCTGTGCGCACAGACGACACAAAATGCACAATCTATGGTGGAAATTTATTTCAACTGGACTGAAAAACGGACATAAACAAATTATGTTAACCGGTTATGGATGGGAGTGTTCATGTGGCATAACAGACATATAAGTGCACATTTTCCAGCACTCCTATGAACAACAATCTTTTGCACTGGGCACATTTGTGCGTTTTTTTTTTTCCATTATCCATTCCATGTTGTCTGAACTTCAAATTTTGCCATTTTTTCTGCTGATGGTAGCCCACATTGAACATGTTGCAATTCACAAATACAATACAGAAGTTGACAGACACTTCAAGTAAATGAACAGACGATTAATTTTGCAGAAACTTGGGATCAGAGGAGAGAAAACTGTTCAGAGTATTTTACAGGAATGAGACGCAATGGCACAACAGCTGCACAGTTTCAGAAACTCACCTGGTTTGTTGCCAAGTTCAACTGGGTAAAGCAATGGGAGCACAGAAAAAAAGACAAAATCGTGAGATATCCAACAGGTTTTTTCGTTAAAGAGGTTGCTGCTGAAGTTAACACGGACAGTTTCCTCTCAGCGCAGGAGCACTGTTTCCATGGTAATGAGGCGTCACGAAATTTACGGTAAATCACGACTCCTTGTTTCTCTCCAACTACAAACTGACAAACACTGAAGTTTGGAGCAAACACACCGCCGTAGCGCCACAAAAACGCATCTTGGCAAATTGATAAAGTTTGAGTTTTTATTGGAAGAGAACACCGATGTGTCAGGCTGAACTACCGGCGTGCCACCGCACTGCCGAGCTGTTGCGGGGTGAACATCTCATCAGACTGAGTGAGTCATCCTCTCTCCCCGCCGTGATCCACACCGTAAATCTAATCATCAATCACCCGCCTTCACCGCCCACTTGCTCGCCGCTGTAACGTATAAACCACTTTTATCCACCTGTATTTACTCTCTGCTGAATAAAGCCCACATAATGACAGAGTCTGGGCTGTAACGCTTCATTGTTTGAGTGTTAACGGTTAGTTTTTTCCTTTCATTCACATTTCGCACGGAGAAAGGGGGCGCGAGCTCCCCTCGTGACGTCGAAAGGAATACCGTCGACACGTGACAATGACGTCGGCCATATTTTGGTGAAACATCAGGAAGTGAGGAAGAAGGCGAAGACCGAAACTCGACTGGTTGGAGTTAAACCGAGAAGTTTTGCTTTATTTAAACACATTTCGACAGACTTCCAGTGAGTAAGTGACCGTGTGGTTGTTGGATTTGCCAAGATGCCTGCGATGGAAAGTATCCTTTAAAAAACGAAGGGTTGAGAAAGGTACGCGATGTATTTGTGTAACGTCGAGGGCTTCAAACTGAACATAACATGACGGACTGGTGTTAGTTAGCGACAGACATCGACTACAGTCTTTCCTGTGTTAAATACTATCTCAACTCACTGTAACCAACCTTTTAGTTAACGTAGATATGTTTTAGTCGATTTGAGGCTCCTTTAAAGTGACAGGGCTGAAACTAGAGCCGCGGGAATGTTAGTCCTAATAATGGCTGCTGAAAGTACACAACAACTGACGTTTAGTGATATGAACCATAAAATGAGAGTACTGGATTATGATCCAGATTAAAATGAGTAATCAAAGTAAATTATATAATGATCTATACGAATTTAGAGCTTCTTAGTGAACACAACACCGTGGGGTTGTTCAGTAGGGGAGAGTGGGGTAAGTTGATCCACCCCCTGTTGCTCGGAAATGGTCAAAGAAATTGATCATGTGACCAAATATTTAGGAGATGGGCATATATTCATGGAGTCTGTGAAGGTTAGAAGTACATGGGTGAAGGGGTTGGACATTTATTTACAAAAAAACATTTTTCACTCTTGAAAGTAAATTTAGTCTGTCATAAGTTTTATTAGAATTGTGTTCAGACCAAAAAAGATCATTTTAAATTAGTTTTATATGTCAATTGTGGTATCTATGAGCTACAACATGAGGTCAAAAACCTAACATAAAAGTCCACCATTTTAGCTTAGAGGGCTAATTTAGTAATAATAGTAGTTCTGGGGTAAGTTGAGCAAGTGGTTTAACTGAGAAAGTAAAGGAGTCTGATGAGAGGATCAGAGTTTCAGTTCAGATTGTTGAAATGTGTTACTTTTTCTTTTCAAAAATACAGCTGTGAATGTTCTGAATTACTTAAAGGCCTTCTCATGTTAAAATGGCTTTTCACAGAACAGCTTTTTAGCAGTTATATGCAATAATAATAGAAAAAATTATTGTACCAGTTGCATAGTGTATAATAGTGACATGCTTTGGCATGCTTTATTATCAAGACAGTTATGTTTACACTCATTCTGTTGGTTTGCAGGGATGCACAACATCACGAAATATATGCAGATACACTAGTTAGAGACAAAACTATGATTGTCTTGATGTAGCGATCCGAAATATAAAAAATGGCTCATCTTACCCCACTCTCTCCTACTAGATTTAACACAGGCTACTTAAGATACTTCATTGTCTCAGCGTATCAGTTTAGTCATGATTACAGCTGTGGCTGTTGTCTCAATCACAAAACACAGCGTCCTGGGCCTGGTAAGTGGAAATTCAAATCCTCTGTGAAAAAATACATTTAAAACATTCAATCATTATCTTCTCATAGGCCTCTCAGAAATCGATAATATAGTAGCCTGTAAGTGAAAAGACATTCCACCTATACTAATCCCTGCCAAAAGTTAAAAAAAAAAAAAAAAATTCTTCCTTGTACAAGCATTGGTCACCCAAGGTTTGCTGTTGCTTTTTGTTGGTACCTTGTTTTTCTTTAACTTCATATCCCAGAACACCTCTTCAATCTGAAGTTTGCTGCCAAAGACCTCCAGAGAAATGCAGCCAAATGTGATAAACAGGAAAAAGCAGAGAAAGCCAAAGTGAAGAAAGTAAGTGCCTCTTGTGAAGGTGTTAACCGGTTAACAAACAAACCCAACAAGTTTTGCAGTGGATTTACTGTATTGCTTTGTCGTTTTTAGGCCATCCAAAAGGGTAACGTGGAAGTGGCCAGGATCCATGCAGAAAACGCCATTAGACAGAAGAACCAGTCTTTGAACTTCCTGAGGATGAGCGCTCGTGTTGATGCCGTTGCAGCAAGGGTTCAAACTGCTGTTACGATGAACCAGGTACCCTAAATTCTTGGTAACTTAATGCCAGTGTAAGTCTTCAGACATGAAAACATGCTGGTTGTCATTTTGTTTCCATATTTTAATTTCACAGGTGACGAAATCTATGGGTGGAGTGGTGAAAGGGATGGATCAAGTGCTCAAGTCTATGAACCTGGAAAAGGTATTTAAAAGCAAAATGGGAGCACACGAAATATAAACTCCCCTCAGCTGTGCAAACACCACAAACATGCAAGAAATTAAAACAATGATAACCCAGAGTTCAGCAAAAACAGTTGCACTTGTCAAATTACTTCAAATTTTAACCCCATTTCCATTGTTTCTACAGATTTCAGCTCTCATGGACAAATTTGAGCGCCAGTTTGAAACTCTGGATGTTCAGACATCCCAGATGGAGGATACTATGAGCAGCACAACAACACTCACAACACCACAGGTACACTTCTCTCCTCCTATTGTTGGGTTTTGTATTTTAAGAAAAAAGAATTTACTGAAAATGTAATATTTGTTTCAGAACCAAGTGGACTCCCTGATGCATGAAATGGCCGATGAAGCCGGGTAAGCCTTTCATTGCTTTGATAAAAACTGTTTCATATTTTTGTAGTTCATACATTAATTGCAAATCATGCTTTTTTGATGGCAGTCTAAGTTAAGTTTTCAGTACAATGTTAAGTAATATGTTGTGTATTTAACCACAATGTACTGTTAAATGTGTGTTTTACCTCTAGCTTGGACCTGAACATGGAGCTACCTCAGGGACAGACAGGATCAGTGGGCACCAGTGTTGCCTCTGCAGAACAGGTACATACTCATCTATTTTACAATGGTTCCTCATTTGGAACTGGTTACTTGATTAATAAAATCTTAAAATGAACAAGAGATTCGTAATTAAAAAAAAAAGGTTTTGTCACACACAGAGACAGAAAATGTGATTACAATACACATTTAAGCTGAAAGAAGCTTCTGTCTAAACTTGAGACTATAAGTTAAATTTCTTGTTTAGTTTAGTTTCTTGTCTTGTTTCTGTTTCCCTTACTAATTTCTTTTATTACTCTCGCTTGTCCAAAGGATGAACTGTCCCAGAGGCTCGCCAGACTCAGAGAGCAAGTGTAAATGACGGCTGCAGAAGTGCTGCTACACTACCTGAATATCACTCTCGAACATATTTTATTTCTGTCATGTATCTTTTCAGAGGCCTCTGTTTGTTCTATGTGAGTCATAATTATTTGATACCTTTCTGAGAACTAACACAGATGATGGTGATGGAAAAGTTCTGCATTTTCTGAATACAAGCATGTACCAATGAGGATGATCAAAAAGCTATATTGGTAAAGAACTCCCTAGTTTTTTTTTTCATGATAATGAAGAGTGGCATATGAGAGCCTTTAATTGAAGGTCCCCTTCACTTGCTTGCAGTGAAAGAGCTTAAATTTCTTTGACTTTAGAATTTAATCTTTGGTTCATGGGTGCATTACAGCAAAACATGTATGCCTTTACTCCTATGAGAGCGACACACCCTCTACTCCACTGTTGAGTCGACTTGTGTTGATTTTTGTGTTTCTGACAAATATTATATAAATAAAAAAAAAACAATAATGGATGACAAGCTGGTGTTTTTGCCTGATCGTTATCACTGTTCAGGTAAAAGGTTTCATTCGTTAAGAAAACAATAAAGTTTTATAATACTTTTATCTCTCTGCCTCTGTCAATTAATTAATTGATCTATTGAACTGAAAACACATTGTCTAATCGTATACTTGTGAATACTCTGTACTGCTGTGCATATTACGGGCTTGCTGAAATCTTAAAGGTGTTTTTGTATTGAAAGTGTTGGGGTGGACAGCTAGTTGGTCCTCTCCTTCATCAATGTTATGTTGTTACCAATATTGGTAAAAATATTTATGCTATGTGTCTTCAGTTATCCTCAGGGTACCACAAGAACAGCAACACAAACTTGAATGTGAGCCCTTACATAAATATTTGAGCAGAAATTTGGTGAAAATAACACAGGGTATGATAACAGAAATCTGCTCCATTGTCATAAAAAAGATTTATATATTTATGTATATTTATATCCCTTTTACCTGTCATGTTTGAAATGCTTTAATTTCTAACCATCTTATGTTGTTGAGTGTTCTTATATACTTATTAACAAAAAGAAAGTTTGTGTTTAAGTCACAACAAGAAGCTCTTGATCCCTTTCCAGCCGGATGTACAAGAAACAAGAACTAACACTGAGGCTGAAAGTGTTCTCCGGGACAGTTAAAAACAACTTTATTTAGCATTTTTATTACTGATTGGAAATAGTTGCATAACAAAATAATGTTCAGCAGTACATATGTTTATGCAACAGAAAAAAACAAAAAACAAATACAAAGTGCTCTGCTTCCACAAACCTCTAATCTTTTCAGTATATCTCTTTGTTTAACTGAAAGCTGGACCTTTTTCTTTCCTTCTGGTTATATTTAACTCTAAAAGTGTCCAATGTTAACCATTTAGTCGAACAAACAAAAGCAGCACAGATATAAAAGCAAGACAAAGTTGGACATCATGCATGGCTGCTTACTGTCCTCTAGTGGTCATTGGGAGGTACTAAACATCTGATAAATTAACAACAGCGGGTTTGTAAGGGGTCAAAGAGCCCCGATGTCATCCCACCTCTGAAACTTAGACTTACATCAGCAAGTTAAACACTGATTCAATTGTTTTAACTTTTAAATCATTGTTTATTGATTTTAAAATGATTATTCCTCCTCACCTTTGAGCTGCACCCATGGTCAGCTCTTAAAAATCACATTAAACTTGTCACATTTTGTAAAATGATCCAAAGTAGCTTCACAATTAACTTTAACTGGAAATTTCCTCTGATACTGGAGTGAAGGACTGCATGACTCAGCTCCTCTGAGCTTTTCTGTTTAGTCACTGTACAAGTCTGTGACACACTTCTTTCCATTTATCAGCCCTCTAGCTCCTCCTCTGCTTATTTCACCTGTGGCCTACAGTTGGAGACTTTTGCCCGACTTCAGAGGAATTATATAATTACTTTGGCCTGTTGCAATAGTGTTCTTATTGTAGCAAAGTGCTGATAGCATGTCACAGATAAATATCAAATCGTTGCAATATGGCACCTTTTGTATCTCTTGAAAACATCCATACATAACTTACTAAGATTTCTCTATTATTAAATAAATAGTTATAATAATAATAATAATGTTAATAAGCATTATTATTGATATTATTATTATTATTATCATCATCATCATCATCATCATTATTATTATTATTATTATTATTATTATTATTATTATTATTATTATTATTATTATTATTATTATTGTCGTTTGTTTGTTTGTTGTTATTATTATTATTATTATTTGTTAGTATTATTATTATTGTTATTATTATTGTCATTGTTTGTTATTATTATTGTTGTCGTTGTTGTTTGTTATTATTATTATTTCTATTATTATTATTAAATTATAAAAACTTATTTATAAACTATTAAGGGTTCAAATTCTTTTAAATTCACAGGACGCCAGTCTACTAAATAATATTAGGTTGCTAGCCTTTGTTTTCATTTAATTTCCTTAATTATAGGATGGTTTCTATTTTGTGTATGAACTATGGAGCGGTGGGATCTTTTTTCCTTTTTTTTTTCAATTAATTAAATTTTTTGGTGTACTTATTTCTCATTATTTTTGTTAGTGTACCGCCCTTTATGTTGTCCTATGGTGAATGAAAAATAATGTGATTTCTTCTTTTAAATCGTTGTAAAAGAAATATTGTTTTCCACTACATGCAAAAACAAGACGGAGTCTTTCATGAGAAAAATGTATTCTTGCGTGGAAAAGAAAAGGTCTCACATTGAACAGCCCTTACATATGTCTAAAATGGTTTAGTACATGGATATCTCATTACAGGTCCACCAAACTGAAGACTCGTGTCCTCAACACTTACATTTAATAGCAAGTATTTATTAACTCGACTTAGCAAAGAATCGGAGGCAGAAAAAACGCACGGTTACATTGAAAGATTTTTAAAAATGATAATAACCGTAAGACAAAACTCAGGGCATACAGTTTTTGTGTCCTCTCATGTGACTTTGTCGTAAACAGGAAGCAGCTGATCTTGACTTCACTGCCTCTTTCTTCCAACTAATGTTTAGATCAACCATATCTTTAGAAAAGAAGAGCTTTAGTCTGAAACAGCTTCAGTTGAAACACCTGTTTTAGTCTGCTGGGGTAAGTTGTTGATAAATCTTCCGATATTAGCTTGGTTAGCGAACTAGCCGGATAGCTTGACTAATATAGCTCTCTGACATCTACTGTATGGATCGTGCTAGTTAGCTTAGCATTAGCGAGGGGTTTTATCGGCTAAAGAGGAGATAGTTTGGTGGGAGTTGGTTAATTGTTTGTATGTTATAGTGAGTTTATTGAATCAGTGCAGTATTTGTGATGCATCTGTTCGTGTTTTAACCGATAAACATGTTTTCAGCAGTGACTTCAGCCTGATCAGTTCAGACCAAACACATGACAGCTAGGTGAAAATATTTGTTTTTGTCCTGCAGCAGCCGAGGAAGAGGAGAGAGAGAGCTGCTGTGGACACACACTAAAGTCATCTGACTTGCAGCTCAGGGTGATACTCTACAACATCGTGTCTGTTAAGGGGGATGTCAAGCACAGCAATGAAGAAAAAGGTAAATCAGAGGCTGATTATCAACTCTTTGTGACATGACAGAGTCAGTGTGTTTTACTGTTTGTTGCTCTAACTTAGACCTTTAATAGGATGTGGTAGCTGCATATCACAGCAGTGGCAAAAGAGCGTTATTATATGCTTTAAGAAATTATTTATCTATTCATTGTTATTCATCCAAACCATCTGCCCAGGACAGTGTGGGAAGACAGACCATAATCTTGTTCTTCGATTCCAACTCCTATCTGCTGTTATAGTTTCTTCCCCTGACTGACTCGACCTCTTTAAGATCTTAAGGGAAATTTAAATGCCATTTAAAATGATTAAAAAAAAAATGTTGATTGATTGATTGATTCTGATATTTCTCAGATAAATATTTTTTATGAAACCGTCTTTTTTTGCCAATCATAAAACCATACACAGTAAGGCTTGAGGTCTCTTAAAACAAGACAGTTCTAGTCATGGTGTGCAATGTAGGGGAGACCAGGGCTTGTTGTCACATGGGTAAGTTGTCACATTGTAATTATCTTTGCCACCAGAGGGCGCAACTAAAAAGTGGAATACTAGTTTTCTTCCTTTACATGGTCAGGGGTCGTGTCCTGTCTGAGACGAGAAAAGCACATCATGAGCTGAGATGAGCACCAATTAATCATTTTGCACAACCCAAAGTAAAAAAAAAAGACTATATATTTTAAAAAATACTTCTTCCAGATTAAAATCCTAGCAGTGATTCATGTGGACTTGTTAGAGAAGAGATTAAGCTATCCTGTCATACCTCAGTCATTGTTCTGTTTTAAGCTAACTTTAAGCAAGAGATAGAATTAGCAAACATGGAAGTTTGGGACAACATGTCTCAGTCATTTTGGGGTTAGTTGTCACATGTTTAAAAGGGATTAAAAGTAACAGGTAAAAAAAAGTAAAAAGGTAAAAAAAATGAGAAAAACAATAATTTTGTCCTTGCTTTATTAGCTGCAAAATCCACTGTGACATCTTACCCCATGTGGAGAGACAACTTACCCGATGGTGGGGCAACATGTCACACGTTCACGCTCTCTGTTTAATTGCTTAACTTATAGCTCTGCACTGACACAAGATATGAAAATGACATGAATACAAAATATATACCTGAGACTTTGATCTTTCGTGTGGTACACATTTTGTTTACATATGATGTATTGATTCCAAGTAATATATAAGAATGTAAAAAGTGTGACAACAAGCTCCGGTCTCCCCTATATCTCAGCCACAACTGATTTCAGTCCATTGTAGAGAGTCAACCTGAAATTTCCTTGCCATTATCAGCAATTAGAAACTGTCCTTGTAGTGTAGACTGGTCGGTCCAATTTAATAGTATAATACCTCAGCTAGATTAATTATGTACACAATGTCAGCCTTTATTTAAAAAATGGCTTTTACTTGTGAGTAAACGTTGTTTCATTGCAACTTCGCATAAGAGTACTTCTCCCCCTGCTGATCTGAAGAGCAGAGGAGAGGCTTCTCTAGTTTTTAACTGAAAGCATTCATGATTTCAGGTGTTACTGATGGGAAAAAGTGGTTCTGGAAAGACCAGTATGAGATCAATCATCTTTGCCAACTACATAGCTCGAGACACACGTCGCCTTGGAGCTACAAGTAAGAGTAGTTTGAAAAAAATGTGACATGAAGATGAATGTTCTGTTTTAGATTTTTCTTCACCAAAATCATTTCTTCTTCATTATAGTTGACGTTGAGCACTCCCATGTTCGGTTTCTTGGCAATCTGGTTCTAAACCTCTGGGATTGTGGAGGGTACAAAACACTTCTTCATTGTTTTTCAGACTAACCTCAACAATTCAGATTTTTCCCCCTTATTCCAAACCCTCTGTAAAACTTGGTTCTGTGCTCTCTTCCTTCCACAGACAAGATACATTCATGGAGAATTACTTCACCAGCCAGAGGGACAACATTTTCAGAAATGTAGAGGTGCTTATTTATGTTTTTGACGTTGAGAGCCGTGAGCTGGAGAAGGACATGCACTACTACCAGTCATGTCTGGAAGCCATCCTGCAGAACTCCCCTGATGCCAAAGTGTTCTGCCTAGTTCACAAAATGGATCTGGTGCAGGAAGACCAGAGAGATTTGGTAAGATTAATCATTTTTGTTTTATCGGCTGTAGGTGTCCCTGCCTCTTACATAACAAGCATAGAAAATGCAAGTGTTTTGATAGTCATGTACACTGTGCTGCAATAGACTTTTGCCATATTTGGGTCTCCCTGTAAGAGTCAAGGTATCATGTGGTGTATTTTCTCTCAGCATGAGGATGCTCAATCAAAAATATTTGGTAATATTCGTTAGAGGGCTCACTACATGAATTCCCTACACAAACAAACAGTACAGTGAAATTATTTATGTGAATTAAATCTTTAAATTTCACAAATCAAGAATGCACACACAATTAAGTGTTGTTAAAATCCATAATTTTCACTACATAATTGGAGTGTATTTTAAAGTGTTTCTGAGCTAACTAACGTGTCACAATTTTCAGAATAAGATGTAGCAATTGTTTACATTATTCAACATTATCATTTAAATTTAAAATTAAACTTCTGTATTCATGGTTTCTTGTTCTTTTGTCATTGTTCACACACTTTGACCACCTGGTTGTTTGTTTTCCCCATTTTTACAGATCTTTAAGGAGCGTGAAGAAGATCTGAAGAGACTGTCCAGACCTCTGGCCTGCACATGCTTCAGGACATCAATCTGGGATGAAACTCTCTACAAGGTTGAGTTATATGACTGTTTGTTGGATAAAAGTATGTCTGGTAACAAAGTCAACTTGGTAAGAAACTATTTTAAAATGTTTTTACAGGCCTGGTCAAGCATTGTGTATCAGCTCATCCCAAATGTCCAGCAGCTGGAGACAAACCTGAGAAATTTTGCACAGATCATAGAGGCAGATGAAGTTCTTCTGTTTGAGAGAGCCACCTTCCTGGTGAGAGCAGCCACTGTGTTTAATTTTACCCCCTGAGCAGTAAATTTAAGTCTATTACCAAAACTTTTTTAATGCATTTTTTTCATTTGGTGCCTTAAATGCAGGTGATCTCACACTATCAGTGCAAGGAGCAGCGTGATGCTCATCGCTTCGAGAAGATCAGTAACATTATCAAACAGTTCAAACTCAGCTGTAGGTGAGTTCAAAGAGCGAAAAACGGCCACACTCCCTCCACAAATATTCTGCTGAATTTTTATTCCATTTCTGACTTTCTTTGTTTGTGTTTTTATTCTAGTAAACTTGCAGCCTCTTTCCAAAGCATGGAAGTCAGGAACTCCAACTTTGCTGCCTTTATTGATGTCTTCACCTCCAACACATACGTCATGGTCATCATGTCAGACCCCTCTATTCGTAAGTAGTAAATATTACAAGTATCAGAAACACATCCAAGATAAATTTCCTGTCATACCTCTAATGTCATTTTTCTTTTCTTTCAGCATCTGCAGCCACTCTCATCAACATCCGTAATGCTAGGAAACACTTTGAGAAGTTGGAGCGGGTGGATGGACCCAAGCACAGCCTGCACATGCGAATGCGTTAGCAGCTGCGTTTTTCCCCATAGATCCTCTAAGCCAATCAGTCCACAGACCACATGATACGGTCGTTCGCTCTGATGCATACGAGCAGCCCTGCACTGTTTCTTCTCTATCCTCACATTCAATCACAGTTATCTCTGGGCAGGAATCATTTTCCTTTCTTTTCTTTTCTGTCAAATTTCTACAGTGATCATAAATATCATGAACAGTAACACACTTGGATGACTTATTTGCCCCAACCTGTTGCATTGAAGTGAGAGTGAATTGTTGTGTTTTCTATGGAAGGGGCTACCTTTGCTGTCACATGTATCGTCTTACACAATAGATAAATTCACTCGATGCAGTGAATCCCAGTGATCAGGAGACGTAAATCTCCAAGTGATGAGCAGCAGATACTGTTTGATTTTCAAATGCAGTTTTTAAGCTGTTCAGTTTTGAATGGATGAAAAATATAGTTATATTCAGAAAAACATCATTTTCTCTGTGTTTTCTTTATCTTTAGAAATCTCAACAAATTTAAAAACACCTTTAAGGTACATTTATCTTGAAAAAGTAGGATAAATATCTTCACATTTAGGAGGATTCTGCGCAGAGATTTTTAGTGTTGTCCCACAAGTTTATTGCAGCGTCACTGACCAACAAGTTGCCTGGAGATGAAAGCGTTGTTTGTGCTTTTATAGTACATAGAAGAACAAAAAGTAAAAAATAGCCAAATCAAACGTTTTAATTTCATTACCAGTATTTTCTTAAGGTCTTACACAAAATAATTGACATTATTGACATTAATAACATAAACTAGAGCTGACTACGATTAGGCCTGCTAACTGTAATCACACTCAATTAATTTAACATTGTCCATAATCACTCATATCCTAACCCTGTAAACTGAACTCTTTTTTGTTTCACCATTACATGAGCTGTTGTTGTTGTTGCTGTTGTTTCTGCTGCCCCCTGTCTCTCTCTCACCCTCGTTCTCTACTCTCTCTCCCTCCCCCTCCCTCTCCTTACTCATTCTCTCTCGCCTTCCCTTATCTTGTTCTCTCTCTCTCTCCCCCTGTCCTCTCCCCTCTCCCCTCTTCTCTCTACATTCCTCCCCAACCCAGCAGCGGCATGGTGGCAGTCTAACATGAGGCTGGTCCTGCCCAAGGTTTCTGCCTGTTAAAAGGAAGTTTTTCCTTGCCACTGCTACTCATGTTAGTTGAGATGGGCCAAAACCCATCTCAGGTTGGTTCTTGATCATCAAACAATGAGCGTGGTCTAGACCTGCTCTTGTTCCTTGAAAAGCGTCTTGAGATGACGACTGTTGTGAATTGGCGCTATATAAATAAAATTTGATTGATTGATTTGACAATATTGATATAATTTCAATACAAACATTTATGCTAACAAACAGCCCAACATCTTTTATCAGATGAGATTTAAAATGTAAAAAATTACTGATGCTCAGCTAAGAGAAAAACAATCTAGCAGCAGAAAAAAAAGGTCCAAACAGATCTAAATACTGAATGAATCTGATTTAATGAACCTGCAAATTAGGATTGTCGTTGCTGTCAATCACTCACGCATTAGTGTCATTGTTTCAAGTGTTTTCCATTATCATAGAACTGTGTGAATTTTTCCCTCCAGAGCCGATAAAATACAAAACCATTATCTATTATCCCTAAACTAAATAATTCAAAGCTTAAAGGCACTATATGTAGTTTTGGCAGCATTTTTCAGAGCAGAGATATTAGGACTGTAACATATTTATAATTACGTTAAATTTAGTGAAAATTCTTCTGAATATTAAAATGATTTTGTTTACTTCAAATGAGCATTTATTCCTACATAGGATAGACTCTCTTGCATCTTGACATATTTCTACAGTAGCAGAGAGTGGACAAACTAGTGACAAAGGTGTTTTTGTATCTAATGAGTGGCCCTATGAAACGCACCTGTTAGGAGAAAAAGATGAAGATTCTGATTGTTGATGTGTGAGGAAGAACTTTTATCAATTGGAGTTTGTTATGGAAAAAAAAAATCCCATTTGGAGGAACATGCTTATGACGCATCACAGGAGCTTCTTGTCCACCAAAGGCCACCATCACCCCATCTCAAGTAAGGGAGCATTTTGATTTCTATATACACAGAGACCTGGATGCTGGCTTCAAAGGAGAACCAATCCTCATTAGGCTCCATATAAAAATGCCAAACTATACAGTACAGCAGAATTCTCTGTGTCCCTGATCAAGCAGAACCACAAACTGGACCTTATTCTCTGATTAACTTTGATGTTATCATCTCATTGTCAGCTACTGAATTAGCCAAATGCTTGGACTGTGCAGCTGTGATAACTGTTTTGCTAACATGTTTTGGCTTTGCATTTCCTTCCTCTTGTCCAAATGGTAACCTCTGGCTGCAAGGTTTGATATTTGAAACAACAAAGACTAGATAGACCTTAAGTACTCAAAAGCATGTTAAACCAAAGGGTCTTCATAAGCTCCACATGCCTACCAGCACACTGCAGGTTCAGTAACTGGATATTTGTCTGTGGTACTTGATCCCGCCGCGTTCCTTCAGGGGTTGCTGTGCATATGTTCTCATTACCTACTGCCTCTCAATCACAGTCTGCTCTGGTACAGAGGCATTGTTCCAGCTGTGCTTATCGACTCTGCTCATGTGGTTGAGTTGTATCCTGGAATGCAGAGGCTGAATAACTGGAAAATCCCCAGTCTTTTGCTTTAGTGAGCAAGTCTTTATCGTGGAAAAGGGAGGTAACACAGAAAGTAACTCTACCTTGAACACGGCTGGCAGTGTGTAGTGGGCAAACAGACGAGGTTCAGTTAATAAGTGCTGAAATAATTCCCTACAGAGGAAGTTAGGACAAATATCAAGTTTTTGTGATGAAAGTCTGACCTGGAAAATAATTGTTTGTGTAAGTGAACCGAGTAAACCTCTGTCTGCCATCTCTCCTAGGACCTTTACCCAGGAGAGGTAGCAGCAGACAAAGTGTGCAGGGCCAGAGTGTAGTTTACAACATGACAGGAGAGTTAAGTCCCTTTGCTGATGCAACCTAGCACATGATGTTTACATGTCACCCAAAAAAAGCTGAGTGCTTTTAAGTTTGAAATCTGAAATGTCCGATGTTCAAGTGCCTTTCTACTTTGAGGATGATCCTTGTAACCACATAAGACTCACTGGTTTGGTGTAGACACTACAAAGACTGCATGGACATGACTGATGCTTTTAACTTGTTTTTTATTTTTTATTTTATTTTACTCATGTTTATGGACATGCAGACAACTCTTTACATTCAGCTCATCTGATAGACAACTCTCACATTTTTAGTTGAAAAGGTCTTGATCAATTTTTCTGTACTTCAGTTGAGTCTTTTAAGAGACCTGATAAGTGTTAATGTTCATTTAAGGACTTTTTTGGTCCTCTTTTTGTTCACTATTACAAAGAGGAGACCCATCTGCACTGGCAACAGGCCCAAAGTTTCTCTCATTAACCGGCTCTGCATCCACATCGTTCTCCTCACATGCATCTGCGCCACAGTCTGTTTGATTCAGCTGGCGCTCGAGCAGCGTGATCCGCTGCTTTAGCCGCAGCTGAGTGTGTGTGTATTCAGTGAGCAGGCGGGCAAAGCGAGTCTGAAGAGTGTCCAGAGAGGACTCCAGCCTCTCCACCTTCTCCTCTGTGTCCTCTTTATGCAGCCCACCGCTCTCTGCGTTCTCATCCAGCAGACCCTCCTTCATCAGGATTTCCCGGCCCCGCTCCTCTAGGACAGTTTTAGCATCTGGATACTCGGTCACTGCCTCCATCAAGTCATCCTTGGAGAGGCAGAAGAGATCAGAGTAGCCCAAGCTGCGAATATTGGCTGTCCGCCGATTTCCCATCTTACTTCCTTTTATGTTCAGGATGCTGATTTCCCCAAAGCAGCTACCAGCTGTGAGAAGAGCATACTGCGTGACACCATCATCAGCCACCACAGCCAGCTTCCCCTCTTTGATGATATACATCTCTTTTCCTATGTCACCTTTCCTGCAGATGTAGTCTCCTGGACTGAAGACCTGTGGGCGAAGTTTGAGGACAAGCTCCACCAGCAGTCCTGCCTCACAGTTCTGAAAAATTCGTACTTTCTTCAACGTCTCCAGGTGAACATTAATAGCAATCTCAGCCCGCAGCTTGTTTGGCAGGTTCTTTAGCACCTCCTGTTCATCCACTGCTTTCTTATTGGTCCAAAGGTAGTCAAACCATTTAATGACACGGGTTTCGAGGTCTCTGCTGACTTTGCGAAAGTGCATGTAGTGTTTGATGGCATCAATACGAGCTTGAAACTCGGCTCGTGTGGCATTCATGTTTGCAATCATTGATCCGACGTTCCCCACAATTGTGGCAAAGATCAGCACCCCAACAAGAAAGTCAAAGACCACAAAGAGGTACTCCTCATCCCTCACTGGTGCTGGCATCTCTCCGATGGTGGTGAGAGTAAGAGTGGACCAGTACAGACAGTAGACATAACTCCGAGTGAGGGAGGAATACTCAGGCTTGGAGATGTTTGGGAAAACCCAAGTGTCTGAGCCGAATCCCAAAGACTTAGAGATAGCATAATAGATGCAGGCATTCCAGTGAATGATGACGAGGATGTAGAGCACCAAGTTGCCAATGCGAAAGATGTTCGGGTAGTTGGTACGTGTCTCTGTGCGGTCAAAGAATTCAAACATGCGTGGGAAGCGCAGCAGACGGTTGAACCTGAGCTGTGGTGTGTGGATGCCAGTAGAGATATATGCAAGGTCAGTTGGCAGGATGGAAAGTACATCCAACTTGAACTGTAAAGTCCTGACGTAGCTGTCTCTGAGTTTGGCATGGTCCTTTACAAGCAAACCTTGTTCCAGAAACCCTGAGACACAAAACAGGAACAAAATCAGCCACAGTCATCCAAGCTCACTCTTTACCTCTACAAATGTATGGATGAACTTGTCAAACCAAACAATATTGACAGCAGCTCCCTCTAAACTTAACTTATCGAATATTGAAGACAGACACAAAGGTGTATTACATTCACTTGAGACATTTTTCCAAGGAAAAGTTGGAAAAGTTTATTTTGAATATAAATTTAAGTTTAATGAGAAAAAGTTCTCGACTGCTCTGAATTGACATGACACTGCACCTCATTTGCAGTAAATGGGGGGCCATCCTGTATTTTAAGCATTTGTCCAGTTGCCCGTTAAGTTGTCATGTAGCGAGCCAGAATGTGTATCAAATGAATCCTGTTTTATCCACCAAGCATGCAATGCTTTGGCTCAAATCTTGGTGAAATGTTGCATCTTCTGCAGATTAGAATTAGCTTTACATCTGAAAAACTGCACAGCACACCGGTACAACACTGGTAACCATTAATAACAGCATGGTTACTTAAATACGTCGGTGTAACCCAATGCCTCAAACCCATACCAAAATTATATTGGATTAATGGTTTACAGTCTATGAACGCTCTCGGCTGTGAGTTGTCTTCAGGATATTGAAGGACCTGAATAAATCAAACAAGCAGAAGGATTTTTTACCCTCAAGTAAATGCAATAAACTTTCACAGACCAAAGTCCTTATAGAAATATTTGTTATGTCTACTGTTAGCGGTGCATAGCATAGCTAGGGGAGAGTGTAGCATCTCTCAAAGCCAGCAGACTCTCAGTAACTGGTTAACAAAACAAAACAGTCATGTAGTATATTAAAAATCAGGGTATCTAACATTCTTCCCCAAGGGGCTGCAAGCTGAGCTGCAACCTGCATCACCTCTGCAACCCCTAAGTGCAAGATTTGTTTTATGCAATATGTCTTTCAGTGCACTCAGCCAAGCCAAACAATAATAAAAATTATATCACACCTGTACAGAAGAACAAGTTTAGCCTTCTACGGTTAAATATTTATAGCATGTTTGTGTTTGTTTGTATCAAAGTGGTTCTGGGGGGGATACTGAACTGATGCCAATTCTCTGACAGCGCTGACATAACAGCCAACCTGTGTCGTGTCAGTGCTTTGTTTAAAGCTTGTAATTTATCAGTGTGATTAAAGTTTGTGCTAAGTGGTATCCACAAGACTTAACCTAAATAACATTAACCTGTCAAACTAGCCCTTTAAAACTAGATACAATACATACTGTGAATTGTGACCAAAATGTTGCATTCAGATGCAGAGGATACACACGTAATAGTTTCTAGAAGTGTCATGGTTTATCCAAGCATTGTTTTAATTGCTGAAAAGAACAAAAGTTATTTCAGCATTCAACAAATTTGCCATAGTTTATTCACAAACTCAAATGTACACCATATCAGTAATTTGAGTTACCTGTGCGGAGTCGGACGCAGGTGTCCATGAGGTACACAAAATCAGAGATGTAGTCCAGCACCAGCCAGCAGATATAGTTGCCAACCTGTAACTTGTCAAAGCATGCCCTGTGAAAAAAAAATCAGATTAAGTTTTATGAGCACACACATTCACTTTGTTCATTTAGCATCACAGGAAGGCTGCAAGACTCCAAATATACTAAGATGTTATTACCTCGCAACAACAAGGAACCAGTTGTAGAGCACCGCTGTGGCAATGACAAACAACCAGCGGTAGTAGGCATTATCAGCTGGTGACACCACAAAGAGATCCCACTTTTTCCTTCAATAAAGAGATTATAGATTATATCATTAAAGATTTTTATAGTAAATGTATGCTGAGTAAAGCCTAGGATGAACAAAAACCTGCTAATTTTCTCTTGTCATTGTGATATTAAAAAACTCAACCTAAATATCAGCCCTGCACAATAACAGCTGACAAATGACTCTACAGAGTGTAAAATCTATTAATGAATGATTGAGTGTAGGTTGCATTAAACCTACTGCGTATTGTGCACACTAAAGTAATATTTCATGGAGACAAGTAGACATACCTAAAGATTCCTTTGGCACTGTTACCATTGGCATCAGGTTGGGTGTTGCTGGTGCGGCTTGGGGCTGTCCTGAGTTCTGGACCACGAAAACGCTCAAGGAAGGAGTCGGGTCGCTCTTCTTCCTCCAGCAGGCTCCTGTGCGCCCATTCCCTCAGTCTCAACACTAGGCTCACCAGTCTGACACAGAAACACAGAAAAAGAAAAGAAGCAAAGTCCTCAGAAATGAATATTCAGACTAAAATTAAAATACAGGTAATTCAGTCCGGCAACACATCCTAACACCTCAAATAATCAGAATACTTATCTTTATAACCTGGACAGAGTTTGAGGGATACGTGGGCAACAGTTTTTGTTCCCAAAAATGATTGGGCCTAATGGGGTATATCAAGAAATTTAGATCTATGCTAGACCAAGACTAGACTATTTGGTTTGATGATTTTACAGAGGAATCCAAATTAATTAAACTAATTTGATGTTAAAATGGAAAAAGTGAGCTTTCAACCTACTAGCTTGCAAAAATATATATATATGTGATCGTGAAATTTTCATCCTGGCATCCAGTTTAAATGTTTTTAATGAGTCTTGAAATCTTTTACCACCAAACTGGACTAAAATCCCCTTTTAGACTGAGATTAATTTCAGCGGATAAAATGTCTCTAATGGTCTTCAACTGAAGTTCATCTTTCCAGTTTGCTTAAATATTTGTTTTTAAGACATGCACTGCTCAAAGTACTTTAATGCAACAATATTGCATTTATTTCACCTAATTATGTGTCTCTGGCACAAAATTGTTTTCAAAGTAGGACCAGCATCTAAACAGGACTTGAACAAACATGGTTTATACCTTTTCAAAACTTTACAAAATCAGTTATAAGCTTTTGTAAAATGCTAAAGTTTGATTGGTCATGTTTTAAATTGCTTTGTACAGAGGGCAGATGTGCCACGGCTGAGCTGACACAGGTTTACCTTGAGATCGCTCCGTTTCGCTGAAAAGAGTTTCTGGAGCCTCTCCCTTGAGGGTCGAGGGCAGCAACTCTTTGTAGCTCTGAGGATGTGTCATCACACACAGATGGTACCCTGTGGAGACAAACAAGAGAAAAATCATGTAAAATTTCACATTTTTGTGCAGCACATTCTTCTCTTTCTTTCTCTCTGAAAACATGTTAAATTTGTTGTTACCTGCTGAGAATACTCTCGGCTCTCTCTATCTCCTCCTCCAGTGTGGTCTTCACTGACAGATTATGAGGAGACCGTTCTCTCTCTGCTGCCTGGCCCGTCATCTTCAGATCTGCAGGTGTGTGTGGACGCTCATGTTACAGCAGTCATATATACTTTGTGTGACTTTGCAGCAGTGAGACTGTGGCAGCAGAGAGGTGTTTGTAGCTAACAGGGAGTCTCTGGAAGTGTTGATGGTGCATAGGACAGATTATAGTCAGGGGACTGAGGGAGGGGGAAGGACTGGGACCGTCTGCCACAGTCCCTCACCTGGCCCGTCACACAGCAGCTGGTTGCTGTGGTAACCAAAGATAAACTTAGTCGAGATGCAGCATTGTTTGAAATATAGTTTCAGGTGATTCAGGAATGCGTCCCCAAACGTTTCTCTGTGAGCACACTCAGCGACTAAATGTCACCCTCCACAGCGTAGACAGGTGAGGAGGTGTTTAGGTGACTGTTACCATTGTGTGACTAATTGGTGGATCATTAACGAAAACACACGCTCACACAGTTGTCCCGATGCTCAGAGGCTCAGTGAGCCAATCAGCTGCTCTCCCCGAGGAACCGCATCACTTAGGAAACCAAAGAGCTGAAGGCAGACGGTGATTTATGTAACATAACTGGCAGCAAAAAGCAGAAAAACGACTCTTTTGTATATATATATACACTATGGATAAATCCTTCAAAGGAAAGAGAAGTTTAGTTTTGTTTATAGGAACAAATCTGTATGCAAATGTGATTTAGACGTTTGTCTGCAGGCAGTGCCAAATTACAAAGGTAAGATAAAAAAATAAGGTAAATCTAAATTAACCCACCTAATGGAATTTCCTCTTGAAAAAGTAGTGATCTAAATATCTGTTGTATGTAAGATGTAGCTCTTCTCTTTAACTGGGACACAACTGTAAATATCAAATTAACATTTTTTTAATTTAAAGAAACTCAAAAGGAAAAAGAAAGCCATCAAAGATTGAATCCATTCACATGAAACTTTGATCTTACCTTTACTTTCCTTTGGTTAATCTGATAAAATCCTCATTGTGACTTTACACAGACACACCCAGAGCAGCTCTTCCTTAACCAGTCCATCCTCAGCGCCACCAGGAATAATTTGAGGAGAAAAACTGCATCTAAACACCCTTTAAAAACCAGTCACATCCAAAATGGAGCTCGCCACATTTTTTCTGTGTGCCTCCTCTTAAAGTTTTCTGCTCAGGAACAGAAACACGTGGTTCACCTGGTCCTTAGTAGGACTGAGCACACATATATGAGGCGGGCAGGATGGGAGGAGCAGGCCAGGGAAACATTTGCATGGTGAAGAGCCCAGATGTCAGCTTTAGAGGACTCATCAGGGACAGGCAATGCCCTTCTCCTGTGTGTCTTGTACACTGGAGAGACGGCACAAAGCAAACACAAGATTCAACAGGATGTCTTATTTTTTGTTTGGTATTCAGCTCTTCTAATCAAACTGTATAAAAAAAAACACACAAACTCAATTATCTTTATTTTTCTGACCAGCACTGTCTTCACCTCTATTTTTGTGCTGATCTTGTCCTGTACTGTAGTGTTTCCTTCCAAAAAAAATTATTTTGCTTTCTTTAAATAACAAAAGATATATCACTTCTGTGAATCTGTGCCATTAAAACAAAACCATCTGTTTTGGCAGCAGGCTGTCAATCTCTTCCTCTGACACCACAAGCAGCAACTTCAGGCATTCATAATAATTTTACTCTGAAAATGATTACGCTTGCTCTTAACAGTCGTGCCTACTTGCGGTCACTACCTGTTGCCTTTAAAAACAGTCTTTGGACCCTGTTAGATTGATTGATTGAATTTTTCACTCATAAGAAAATCTAAATGAAAAACTGTGATTGTTGCTTTTTTACAGCCCAAAAAAAAAAATCCAAACAAATTCATGAGTCTGAAGTTTGACTGTTTCTGCAAAATTATTGTAAATGTCTGAAACTGCTGCAGTGGTAGACGTCAGACTAACAGCAGACTGAAGGAAAAAGCTTTTTTCTATTACTTATATTTTTCAATTCATGATGGTCAAGACATTTGACTGTCAAAAGAAAGCAGTACAAGATTTTTTATCATAAAAATTAACTCACACACCTATAAAGTAAAAAAGTAATATTGGCTGATAACCAGATTCAAACTTTGTCTATAGGGGGCGCCAAAATCAAAACAAACCAGAAAGTCCTCAGAGGAGCTTCAAGGAAAAGACCAGAATATTTTTTTTCATTTCACTTTTATATTTTCCGTTAAATTAAACTCTGTTATTTTCTAGGATGCACTGTCTTAAGCAAAATTATTTCAATTATATTTACATAAATTGTATGTATTTATATATACGTTTTTCCTCTGAAGTTCTCTCGATGATACAATTCACAACTTTATGAAAATTGTTTTCTTTACTTTTTTTTAAATATAATTTTTAGAAATTAAAAAAGTCTCTGGTGTTTGTGTTTTGATAGTCTCTCTTTTCAAATAAAAACCCTTAAAAACCACATACTCTCTGGACCAAATGAACCTTAAAGACTTTCTCTCCATCATCCAGGTTTCAGCACATCCAGTGGTAGTCTTATCTTTGTTCAAATCCTTATAAAACAGGAAGAGTTGAAGTGAACACGGAAAGCACAGAGGGACTGAGTCCTGGAGGACCTGACTTCTTGCTGGGATACAGACTGGTGAACAGTAAAATACAAGCTGCCAGCGATATTCTTTGTTATAATACAAGACAGTTGATGGACTGTGAAAGGAGTGATCGTATGTCAGCTGAAGTCTGTGCTATTATAAAGACATGTTTTACAACTGGGCTTGTGAGGAATGCCTCCACAGATAACCACAAATCAATCACAGTGTATTGTTTCTGTATCATACGTCATACTTGATGTCTGCTGAACTTCTATTGACTTTAATCATTCGGGAAAATTCCAGCATAGAGGTCATCCAACAAAAAAAGCAGCTAAAAGAGGAAACATGAACAATAAAAAAGGCAGTTCCCTTTTTATGAGTTGTAGTTTACAACAGGCACATTGTTTTATGATGGAAAAAAGAGGAAGAGCATAAAAACATTAAGGCTGTAAAACAAAAACTGAGATAAGAGAAAGGAGAAGGAAATTATCTAAAATGTGGTTCATAAAGTAAAGGTGATGTTTTCTTCCAGCATGTTTGATCTACGACCTGATTATAGAGCACTACTTCACACCAAATTCTCAAGATGCTTTACAAAAGGAGCAAGTTGCAGCCACACCCTTCATTTGTACAGCTAAAAAAGACCAAACATAGAGATAAGATTCAGTCTCATTCCATCTGGAGCTACTGTCAACAGAAAACTCTGCAGCATTTAAGGAGTTACATCGTCCTTGTGTTGTGAAGAATTGACAAAAAGGAAATAGATAACTTGACCTAGCAGTAACGCAAGACTAGACACCTTTTCTTCACATGCTGTACCCACTTACTGTTGATCAGCCCTCACCTTAGGCCAGTTATTAACACCGTTTTAACAGCCGTCATTAACCGCTCACGCTGAGTATCAGATCAGCAGATTATAAAGATTCTTCACAGTTAAATAATTATTTCCAACACTTATTAGCAAACAAGGTCAGGTATTATAATGTGTTATAACTGTTGACAACAGTTGCACTGAATTATCTATGTGGACATTGTCAATGAGTTGTTAACAGTTACAACACATTATAATACCTGACCTTGTAAGTCATGATAAAATGCTTTATAATGAGTTATGATTATTGTTGTTTCAATGTTGCTGCTGTCCCGTCTCTCTCTCACCCTCGTTCTCTACTCTCTCTCCTTCCCTCTATCTTGTTCTCTTTCTCTCCCCCTGCCCTCTGTCCCCCTATCTCTCTGTATTCCTCCCCAACCCAACAGCGGCTTGGTGGCTGTCTAGCATGAGTCTGGTCCTGCTCAAGAGTTCTGCCTGTTAAAAGGAAGTTTTTCCTAACCACTGTCACTCACATTAGATGAGATGGGCCAAATCCCATCTTAGGTTGGGTCTTGATAATTCATCAAACAATGAGCGTGGTCTAGACCCGCTCTTGTTCTTTGAAAAGCGTCTTGGGATGACGACTTTTGTGAATTGGCGCTATATAAATAACATTTGATTGATTGAATTTGATTATTGCTCTGAAGCATTGATCATTTATGAGTGTTATAACTATAGTTATACAGTTCTATAACGTGATTATAATGTATTATACATATATTTATAATGCATTATAGAGATAGGCATCAAATCACTTTAAAAATATCTCTTCTTTAATCTGTAGAAACTCCATTGCCATTAAAAACATCCTAAAGATAACACACACGATTCGCTTTCAAAGTCATATTTATTGTTACATGTAAAGCACTTAAGGGTAGGCATGAACACGATACCAAATACAATTTGGCCGTTGTCGCTGAGTATCATCAAACTACCTGGAATGAAGTAACTGTTTATACTTGGTAATGTTGAGTACAATAGAAAAAAAACAGAAAACCTCAAAGCGCTCGTACAAGTCATCTCTGAGATTTAAAACAAAGGCACAGCAGAAGCCAGGAGAGTCCAGTCAGCCTGCTCCTTACCAAGAGAGACAGAAAACAAAAAAACAAAAAAACCAAATAAAAACAGAACAGAAGCCCCACAGAACAAACCCAGACAACCTCCCAAACAGCATTTACCTCATGTTACATTCCAACATAACAGAAACAAATCAGTGACATGTACATGAATACAGACAGACAGACAGCTGATCAGGCTGGTCATTACTGAAAACTGACCGTATGGCTTCCATGTAGCGATATGTGTAAGTTTATAGTGCCAGTTATTAAGACATGCTTGTTTATGATTACACGAGAGAGAGGGTGTTTCGGTGTTTTTCCGACTGTGCTTCACCTTAAGATTTCACCCCTCTGACTGTTTGTTTACCTTGCCAAGCATTTATTTATTTATTCCTAAGACTGGTATTGAGGAATGACTGTGTTTCTTATCAAAGGATATAATTTACCTATCAGGCTGAGTAAAAATATGTAAACAACCTTGCAGCTGGAAATATGCATACTTGCTTTATAAAACAGCATTCTTTTACATTTAACAAGAGGTCGGCATATTGAATGTAACAAGTTGTCCTTTGACACAAGAGCCATCTCTTTGGATTGTTTTTTTTTTGTATTTTGGACTCCCTTTTTATAAGAAGACAGCAAATTATTCTTCAGTAAACTCCTCTAAAGAGGCAAGGATACACTCAAGTTCTGAATTTGACTTCATATCTTCCTGTTATTCTCAAATGACAACAACGACAAATCTTTCTCTTCATTCCTTCAGTTGGGAGAGCTCTTACTCTTTTCAAAAGGCTAATGGCTTGTGTGCAGTTTGGTAAGTGTCAAAATAACCCCGGACAGTCTCTTAACACCGGTTCATTCCCCGACCCATCAAACAGGCAAACACTGTCATCACCATTTTGCTCTTGACCTCCACGAGGTCTTCTGGAAGGGCATAGACGCGGGCGCCAATTTTCCTCGCCATGGAAATGGCATATCTGGAAATGACAGAAAGGTTGGCGTGTTACAACGGCTGAATAACACATAGACACACACACACAAACAAAAAATCACAGCTGAAGGCTTTCTTCCTTGTGTTTGCAGAATGAGGATCTTACTTGGCGTTGTCCAGCTTGTCTTCCTCAGAGAGGGTGCCAGTTTTTACCAGGTCTTGGTCGATAGAGTTTGGCTGGATGGCATCTATCAGGTCCAGTACTGCCACACTGCTGCTGATCTCTTTGTCCTGATCACCACACACACACACATTAGAAATGTTACACACAGGAGTCTGACTGATAAGGACAATGCTTTATGGTTTTGTTTGTCACTTCCAACATTTGAACTATGCAACCCATTATACAACAGCTCTCTGACATGGTAATATGACCAGGCAAGACACATTCAATGAGTACTAAGTTAAAGGCCACCAGAGAAACTGTCCACAGACCCTTTTTCATATGCTAGCTTTTAAGAGCTGTCAATCACCTCTGTGGTCAATCAGACTCAAAGGATTGAGACACCGACTCTCTCCTTCATGCATGATCATGTCACCACATGACTCACACTTATGTGACACAGGCTCGATAAAATAAATAAAAAAAGAAAACTAAAAAAAACCTTGATCGAGTTTAGTTAATTGAAGTTTCACATTTCAGTCAATAAAGGAAAAAAAAAATGCTTACCTTAAAGCTTGAAATTTTGCTTGACTTTCCAGCTTCTGCCAATGTTTTGTTCACCCATTTCACAATGATATCATCGTTTACTTTACTTCCATCGCCCAGCTCCTGCAGTACATTCAATGTATACCTGAAAGAGAGGAGAAGAAGAGTGTCTACAGATATATGAACTTGACACGGCCAACTTTATAAGCTAAAGTAAAAGAAGACACGCGGGGAGGAAACATTTAGACATTAGAGATTAGATTACATACAGCAATGCGCTAATATCGTGAATCCTGATATTTTGGGTCACCAATATCGTGATATCAAATTTTTCATATCGGCACATGCCTAGCTTGGACAATAACTCCAGCTCATACAAGTGAGATGTATTATCTACATAGAAGTACACCTAAGTTGTTCTTTTGTTTATCTGATCCTGGTTTTGTACCTTCTCATCAGCTGCCACACCAGAGCTAAGGTCAAGGTAGGGTTGCCATCTGTCAGGTCGTGCCCTCCGATGCCGACGAGGGAGAATTTAGCTTCTTTACCCAGATCCACTGCGTAGTTACAATTCTCCAACTGTAAGCACAAAAAAGGGAGAAAAAGACGTTTAAAAAGCTTTCTTCAATGACCAGCATTAAATGACAGAAACCTGCTGTACCTTCTTCATTTTGGTCCCCAACTTTGGATAAGGCGGCATGTTGACTTTGTTGTTCCAGTCAACCGGGACTTTAATCTTCTCATAGAGCTGGAGGATGACCATGGCATCCTGTAGGTCTCTGCAAGACCAGATTGTGCTTTAAAATCATGATCAAATAGGAAATCTGTGAAGAATGTGAGACCTTGGTGTACTCACCCATAAAGATGGTTGACATGTGGGTTCACTCCAAGAGAGTTCATCCAGTTCCTGAATGTCCTTTCTTCCCGCGTCTCACCTGGACAGCAAAGGATCATGAGATTTGAAGGGCTTTTCAAACAAAGAAAACTAATGACGATAGAATAGATACAAAACAAAAAACATATTTTGCCCTGAGCCATGCGCTGGTTTGTGCATGGTGTTAGTTCCCCAAATGTAAATAAAATGGTAAAAATATCTCAAAAGTGTAGTTTCACTCTACAGCTCACCTTCTAACAGTCCCCAGTCAATATCTTCATTCTCAGGTTTTTTCAGCGCTGGATATTTGTTGAACAGATTGGCCACGAAGGCAAGGTTGAGTTTGGGGTTTCCACCGACGACGTCATGTGGAGTGACAAACTGTCGACAGCCTAGCCTGTCGGCCTGCTGCAGCATGGCCTCTGCCCTCTTCAGTTCGTCCTTCTCCTGAACACACAGACCACATGTTCTGGTCAGAGACACTGTGTAGCTGTTAACATGTGATTGAGATAGTCAGCTGTGAGTGCTGGCTGTCTTTATGCTTACACTAAGGCCTCCCATGTTGATGTCTATGCGGGGCTGGTCTTCCTCTGTGCCCTTTGGAGCGATTTGGTTCAGGAGGTGGAAGTAGGCTTTTGAGTCCTGGAAAATAACACATATGACCAACAATGCTTACATTTTTTTAGAAGCTCTAAAAATAAAACTTTGTGACTCAGACAGAAATGATTTTTTCTCATACCAGACTGTGTTTCACTATCTGTGTCTGATGTTAAATTGTTAGTGTATTAGGGGTTAGGCCCACCTTGATGTCATTGCTGAAGTTGGAGATCTTAGCACAGCCGGCATTTTCCAGGTGATAGTTGACCCAGCGCAACAGCAGTTCTTCTGGAGACAGCTTCATCAGGTCCTCCAGGGTTTCCCCGTCTCTCAGCAGTGCTGCCAGTGCTGTCAATGGGTGTTCATGATGAGTGAGACTACAGACCAGGAACTGGAAACAAAGAATCTAACACTCAAATTGTGTGGGAACTCTCAGGTATGACCCGCACCTTCATTTCTGCTGAGCTCGATGTCAGCAAACAGGCCGATTTTGATGATCTGCCACAGCAGGCCCAGCACCAGATGAGGCTTCCCCTCTCTCAGGTCCGAGGCACCAATGTTCACCACATGACAGCCAATAGCAGAAGCTGAATTTAGAGCCAGGTTCAGATTCTCCTGTGTGAACAAAGCATCATCTGTTGGAACATTTGCATTAAAAAGGAGAAACAGCAGCTCTGGTACACATTAAACTGCACTGACCCTCTCTTTAAATACGGATGCCTGCCCTTTGGAAATGGTCCTCTCATCAATGGTGTCTGGAACTGACAGGTTGATCATTTTGCTGTGAAGAGACCAGACAGGAAATCTATCACATTGTCATTCAGTATCCATGTTCTACACTAAGGCAGGAATAACAACAAAAACGTGCCTGAAATGCAGAAGATACATTTTCAGATACTCAGTTACTATTGTGTTAACCATAACTACCTTCCTAATCACAAAGGTTTGGGGTCCAGCCCAGCTTACGTCATGGCCCTTAAAGGCATGGTTGACAATTGGAGAGATTGGTTATTATTAAAAACCTCATTTATATGGTGATCATGGTGCTATAGTGAGATCTCCACAATGTGAAGAGAAAAAAGAATGAAAAAAATCTGTTGACCCGAGCAGGTGCAGGGTTGCGAAAACATTGACCAATGGGAGCCATCCGTCCCAGCTCCAATTGGTCAATCTCCTGCTCCGCCTCTCCATCGTATCACTTCGCTGTATTCGACACCCCCCCCTCTCCCGTAGTTCTGACTTGCCCCCTCCCCCTCCTTTTTTCAAATCTGCCTCAACGGCTGAGTTTTTTTCAACTGCTTCTCAGATCATCAACATGCCTTCAACTATTTATAAAGCCCGTCAAACATGTTAAAAAGAAAGACCTCAACTTGATTTCCCACCATGTTGTGGCAACATGACGTAGATTTATATATACCACTGCACTGCTTTACCACAGCTCTCTCACAATGGAAAATGATGCATACCCTGCTGCAACTGTTTCAGACGTCAGGAATAACAAAACAGAACTCCTGAGCAAGGAAAAATTGTCTGTTTGGAGAGGTATTAAGTACATATCAAAGCGTGTTCCATAACAAGCTTAAAATCCCTTACAGGTGCTTTAAAAGACACATTTTGTTTCTTTTTCATCACTAGTAAGACTTGATATTCATGGCACATGAATTTTACAATTATTGTTTAGTTAGCTTCAGGAAGTTAACAGTATACAACTGGCCTTAACAAAACTGGACGCACAAGTTGCTTTCTAGCAGCATCCCCTCTGCAGTTATGTTTAAAGGTTAATTCAAAATCTCCAATAAAGGCTCATGTTTTCCTTTTTCAGCCAGATTGAATTCAAAACACTAAGTGCCATGAGATGCAGGTATTTGACTTTTACTGTATTTCACAACACAGCTCAGTCAAGAAGAGTGGATAAGTTGCTGATTTTAAGACAGGAACTCTTACCAGAGGACTATACCATCTCTTACAGATGTGAAGAGAGAGTCATCGTTGGGATCCATGGGCAGGACGTGCTGGCAGTCAGGGTCCCTTTCCAGAGCAGAGTTGATCCAGTTCACGAAGGCGAATCGCTCCTCCTCTGGAACAAACAAACAGGCAAAAACAAAACACATTCAAAATAAACCCCATGTGAGATACAAGCAAAATAGCGACAGTAAATTAAGACAGCATCGCACAAAAGGCTATTCTTTTCAAAAATTTTGTAGGTCACGTTGTTCACAAAAATAAAAAGTGACTGGAACTTTGGAGAGAAAAGCTGATGATTGTGTGTCTTTACCAGAGAACGAGTGCTGTGTGCCTTCACTCGACTGCGCAGACGTCCCTCCAATAGCCAGGATGCCTTCTTTTCTGTTAATGGCCTTGCGGAAAGTTTTTGCTATTTCCCTGCACTTCAGGTCGTCGATGATCTGAAACAAGACATAATAGACTTATCACCACAAGTTCTCGAAAACAGTGTTCCCCCAGCAGAGAATTCAGAGAATATTCATTGATTTGGACAGTTAATTTAATCATCTAATACCTTAATTTAACCTGTTTTTTTAAAGATGAAACTGACTGACATAATTGATATGAGTAATTTGTGTAACACTCTGTTAGGAGGTGAACAGAACAGCTGCTGCATGACAACAGGCAGGGCTGCACAGGGAGGCATAATTCATTAAGATCAGCCTCTAGCAGTATTTTGAGGACTTTTTGTAACTTTTTAAGTATTTTTTACTTTCTATCTTTTGGCATCCCATGACCAAAAGCATCACCCACAGTGCAGGGCTCATTTGAACATGAACTTTGAGTATTAAAATTAACACACAGACTTTGAATAGTGGCCAAACATTGACAAACAGGTTAGATCTATGTGGGCACTTTTACTTTAGGACGGTGGATTGTCTAATGGTTTATCCACTGGACAGACATTATCTTTGAGTTGTAACTTACTAAAAGGATATCTATGTGGGCACTTTTACTTTAGGACGGTGGATTGTCTATCTTTAAATAAGTACATTTATGACATTGCAAACAAAGCTAAACAAAAAAAAAAACTTAATTAAAGTCCAGTTTCCAGCTGAACAGTTAGACCAGTGTGCTGTATAGGTCTACCCAATAAAGCAGCCATCAATTCAATGTATCTACAAATCCATTTAGAAATCAGAACCAGATTAATTACAGATTTTGTTAAAACAGCACAACTCTGCTCACTTGATGTGGAACTTTAGTTATGTGAGTATTTTGATTCTTTTGCCTTCCAAAAATCTGTCATTGACATTTTTCTTGAATTCTTTATCTATTCAAAGAATCTAAGGACGAATTAAGAGAGTAAACACTCTGTAGATGTATTTGCGCTTCCATTTTAAAGCCTCAATCATGTCTTTTCCTTGAACTGTTTATTTCACTTGTGTTATCACACTTCAGTGTACCGACAAGGCCAGTCTGTAGACACATCAGCATTACAGGAATTTATCTTCCCTGACATGAAAACATCAACTTCCTAAAGGTTTTAGAAAACGTGCTGAACACTACGCCTGGTAAATCAGTTTAAGAGAGAGCTGATGGCTTTTATTGGTCATAAAAGCTCCTGTGAACTGCAGTGAGTGTGTATCCAATACATATCTACTCGGGGTATAGCAAGAGTGGAGTGCCGGTATATAATCAGAGTTTATTGGCAGTATTAGTAAACCACCAGGGCAGCAGCTGTTAACTTCTTCTCGATAACATCAACCTCAGGCTTGTCCTCACATCCCATTATTGAACAATCATCTCTGAACATCAGATCATCTGATGCGATCATAGAGAGCTCTGAACTCACACTGCTTTAAATAATCAGTCAAGTATGACATGTGAGCTGTGTCAGGCTAGACAGCTATGACAATACGTATTCTATGGTAATAAGTGTGAAACTTCCTGGACCTGGAGTAATCGCTACTTCATCAGTGACCTCAGCCCCACAGGCGCTGCTGTGACCACAATGAGCCATTCAGCCTGGTGCTGTGAGACTTGTTTAAAACAGCACAGCATACTTCACCACAAACACTCACTCACAAGGCCACATGGTGCCAGCTGGCATTTTTTTCCTTTTTCTTTTTGCTTCTCTAGGTCAAAGATATACCCACAACAAGAATATCGTAACATTGTAAGGTCGAAAAGTTTGTTTAAAGATTTGTTTCAACTCTATGTTCCCATCTACAGGCCCCCAAGCAGGATATCATCTTTACTCCCACACGCTTAATCTGGATTTTTAGAATAAGTCCTGCAGAGCAAAATTTTCTCCAAGCCAATTGGAGGAATGCTTCTCAAACACTACAGCCACTGCTGTCTAGCAGCTAAATGGAAAGTACCTAATGCTTTTCCCCACTGCAAAACAGCGGCTATTTTCACATCATGAGTGAAGTTAATACCTCAAAAAATTATACCAATGTGGAGTGACCTTCGCTGGAATCACACTTTGACTGCTTAAATAGTATCCTCTACAAGGTGTGCCAATGTATAATGGCTGAACTGCTGGCATGTAAAAAATTTAACAAAAACCTTTACTTTACTGATACAATTTTTTTTTTAAGAAATAACCTGTGACCTTTATATCTTTTAGTAAAGCGGCATAGCAGGCAGAAATTCCAGTGTTTGCAGGGAGACTGCTCAGATAAAGACAGAGATTTGCATGCAGTATTTTTAGACCTAGCAAATGTGTTTGGTTTAGCTCGAGTGCTTTTTTCACTTTCTTAGGGTGCCAGGGGTCATTGTACACCCGATGAATGGATTCCTAACAGCTACTTAGATGTTTAAAAGTAAGATAGGTGTGACAACAAATTGGCAGGGACTAAAAGTATGTATTATGACAGGATGTACTATTTCACTAGGAGCATTCACAGTGCTAGATGGGAGAGATGGAAAGGCCGGCCATTTTCCCTCTGATTTGAGAGTAGAGGGAATTTGATAGAAAGAAAGTTTTATGTCGATGGAGAGGAAATCCTTTTAATGCAAGAAAAGCCAGTGAATGGTTTAGGTGGACGGTATAACAGTGGTACGGAGAATTGAAAGACAGTGAACAGAAAAGATATCGAAGGGATAGCAAAGGAAAGGGAAGTCCAGGCTAATCAGGTAAATTCGCGTTTTGACTATTTACTCAGCTGGTGTTGCCACTATCAGTTTATGGAGTACCACTATCAAAGGAGGAAAGACTAGAGAGGTTAGTTAATTCCTACATTAGGAAATAAGAACTCCTTAGTGCTTTGGTGGTGTAACATTTTTGCATTTCTGATAAGAGCTACTTCTGATGAGCAGCCATCACCACAGAAATCGGGAAAACTATTGTGCCTATTGTGTTCAGAGAGAGAAAACTTGGGTGATATTCTGTCAGGCTGATAGATCAGCTGGTTGCAGGGGTCATCTGGTAGATTATGTGTATAATATATATCCATAGAGTATAAATTGTTGTAGTAAGGGTAAAATGGGATGTTTTCCTTACTAAGTGCTTATCCTTTCATTAGGGCATAAGTCCCTTGCATTTATTTGAAATGCAAATCATATTAAAAGCAAAAAGTGGACAAAGTAGTATGCCTCCTCTCTTTGCTCACCCTGTGCTGAGCACACTTGTGTAGACGACAAACCTTCTCCTTCTCCCTATACTTATCAATATTAAACAAAGTGCATTTGACTGAGCTAGATTAAACACTGTATCATAAGAATCTGACACAGTAGCCTCTTATGCACAAAAAATTCAAATATGGAGCTAAAACAAAATTCCACCACACCTACACCTTTCTTCTTGGAAATTGCATCTCCAAACAGTCTAATACTGGATGTCACGGTGTGTGGTTTCACATCACATTACGTGGTTGCAGGAGTCCGAGAAGGACAGCTAGTAAACACACAACTGGAGCACTGTCACCTTCGTCCCTTGTGCCACCTCTGCTTCTATTTTCATTTAAAGCTGCTGAGAGGGACTTTGCTAGTCTTAATTTTAGCGCCCCCTGTAGGCCAAGAGGTACATCTGTGCATTTAATGCTTTCTGAAATAAAAGTACAATCTTTTAACAGTTGAACCTGTCACTGACTGTAAATATTTGATGTGGAAAAAGTAAAAAGGCTGTTTCTTTGGTATGCTGTGGGTGGCCTTATTGGTCACACTGCCCCTCAGAAGAGACAGGCGTTACATATTACTCTGGTCTTGTTCACTTATAGGTCATAAAGATGCAACACTGGCTATTTCAATCTGTTTGGTAACTGAAACTTGGTAACTTTGAAGATTGATTTGTAAATGAAGAATGTTTAAGATTGAAACATGTTCACAGTAGAGTGAAACTTATTCAAACCTCATGTAGTTTTAAGTTTCCCCTTTTCAGCCTGTGTCACTCGGTCACCACTACAGCCAGGGCTACCGACGATGGTAAATGACTCGCTCTGCAGCCTGAACTGCAGTATATCAGGTTGACCCTCCCACTCCAGGACCAGAAGCTGCCTCTGTGAATGGCTGCTCCCTCTTCTCCTGCTGAAACTAAATACTCGAGCTCACACCACTTTGCTGGCCTCACTTCCACATTTCCTGAATATGTATGTGTGTGGTTTTAGGAGGCCTTCCCGCCCTGTTGTGCATGAAGCTGCTAAAGGTTGGTAGTGTCGAGGACCCAGGTGCTGTTTGCCAGAACAGAAAACAAAGAGAAGTTTCTCTGCTTAACATACCGATTCAAACTCCTCCCGACTGATCTTTTTGTCTTGGTTTTGATCGAGTTTCTGGATGATGTCTCGGACCACGTATCCCGGAAGAGGGTAACCCATGTCTTTGAGGAGATCATTAAGTTCATGTTCACAGATAAATCCATCCCCGTCCATATCTACAAACACACATGAGAAATATTAGACACAAGGTAGAGAAGTAAAACTAGTTAAAACAAGATCATTGTGGTGTGGATCTGACTTACCAATTTTACTGAACATTGTCTCCATCTCCTCCCGCTCCTCGTTTGTTATCTTTCCAGACATTTTCTGTGTATGACCCCAGCTGGTCAGTCAGAGAAATGTGAGACTGCAAAAGGGAAAAAGAATACAAAGTCAATGACGTAGATTATAGAGGATTTTAAAACGATCAGCAGGACTGAAGGGTCATTTCTTTTCTCACATTATCTGATGATAATATTCTCATTGAAATGTTCAGTCAAAAAAAACCTTAAATGTGGTGAAAAATGCTCATTTCAATTTACACTGGCTTGAAATTGTGTCTTTCAATTTTTCTGCCTCACACACCGACAGTGACAAAACCGAAGGCTCTTTATTAACAACCACAAATCCAGAAGCACAAGAGCCTTTCGTTGAAAATGTTGACATTTCTGCTTGGAGGAGTGCAGAACTGGGATCAGTTTTCTTTTGATCAACAGATCTAAATATTGACTTATCATCACAGATCTCTTCATCAGCCTCTGTTAAACCTCCCGTCACCATGGAAACTTCTCCAGGCTGCAGCAAACCTGTCAAAAACAACCTGCCTGATCTCCATGCTCCCAACCTTGAAGTTAATCATCTCACTGACCGCTGTTCTGCTTCTCAGATCACAAAACACTCTCCAGGTTTCTGCCTCCACTTTTACAGAAAGGTGACCTCTCAAGCTAGAACCAGAGTTAGTTTTCTAATCGATCTAAAAAGTCTTGAAAAAGGACCTCACAGCTGCCTGATCCCTGCTGATCTCCACCCCTGGTGATCATATCTTTAGCTTCTCTCTTGAGCTGCCTTCCTCCCCCAAGCCTACTCTCCCCTATTATCAAAGTAATTTCCTGTTAGTTCCATTGTGTAGCACCAACCCCATACTGTTAAAAAACACGAGAGAAGCTGAGATAACTTCAGGAGTTAGGGGTTTGAGGAATTCCTACAAATGCTTCTAACAGATTAGGAAACTGGAACAACAAACACCCACTCACTGAAAAATACCTTTAAAAACAATTTATATCATGTCTGTCTGCCTCTGTTTCTGGGTCATCCTAACATAGTTTGGTCTATTTTTTTGTCCAATTTGTCAGAAAAGTGTTCTCACTCATTCAGAGACTCAAGTCAAAAGACCTGGCTAAACCCACACGCATTTAGCCATCCAAAAAAAGGGGCAGCAACAAGCTGAAAATGACTGAACGTAAGGAATTCCTTGTAGTAGCTTTTCCCCGTTCTGTGTGGCAGAGTAATGCTTGAGGCCTGGGCAGATCGAGCTTCACTCACACAGAGAGAAAGGGGCAGGGTATACTGCCTCTCTCCAAGGCTAAACTGGTATGATGGCATTCCTCTCCAACACAAGTGTTCAGAAAACAAAGATGAGGTTTATGCTGTGGGTAGCTAAGGATCACTGAATTTTCCAGACAGAAAAGTGCTCCCATTTCCTGATTTCTAGCACAGATTTTTTTCACCCAGTATTAGTCAGAAATCCCAGGCAGGGCCATTCCTCGTTTCCACAAACCATTTTTGTCAGATACCTAGTTGTTTGAATCATAATCCATCTGACTATTAGCAACAATGCTTACAAACTGTTAATTACACACAGTTTCCCAACAGGCTCTCAGGCAGACGACACTGAACAAATATCCGTGCATCCTCTTTCATGAATGAGACTATGAATAGTTTTCATGACAGATGATTCAACAGCCGCCATGTGCTCTCTGAAATATGACTCACTTCCTGCGATACCACACTTACAAACACAACTAAGTCATGAAATGAAAGCACTTGATTGTACAAAAATCATACATTTATTTAAATAAAGTAATGATAAATGTTGTAAAAACATTTGTCAAAGCTGAATGAATAATATTAATCTGATTAATGTGTTTAAACGCCTCTCCAAGACTCTAAATAGAGCAGTGTTTTTCGTCTTCGTGTTGAGAAACTTTAAATGAGGGCAAACACAAACCCCTGACTAAACCATTAGGAAAACGGCATTGCCACTGTTGCTAAATATAACTTCTCTCCAAAAGGATGTGAAATGCGGCTGCTGAAGTCAGCCTGGCTGAAATAAGGGCCGACAAACATCACGTCCCCTGCCAGTCCTCGTCACACCCTTGACAGGGGTGGGGGAGTGGGAACAGAAGCGAGGTTAAGTACATGGAGCAAGGGCACAGATGGCAGAGGACAAATGTGAGCCGCATCGCCAGGGTACAAAAGAATAGAGGGTTTGTTACTGGCGTAACCAACCGCCGCAATAAATCTTGTGTAACAGTAGAAAATGAGTTCAGAGTGTCAGGCTCCAAAGACAGTTGCAGTCTTTGACAGCTGTACCGTGTGCTGCGTTCGAGAGAAGAAACAGTTCCTACACTTGGAACGCAGCAGCAAGCCCGCTAATGGAGGGACTCCTGTTTGCCTAAAAGCGTGTAACTACAGCTGGTAAAATTTAAGTCAGAGTTAGAGAGCAGTTTGGCAGATGGAAGGTACATAATGCCAATATCTTGTTGTTCTTTTTCTATTTGATAAAATACAATTCAATTCAATGACAGCAGATAAAGAACAAAGCACATTTCAGACTAATAAACATAGTTTTCTTAACCATTTACATGTTTCAGATGAATTTTAAACTACTTTAAGATAAATAATGGGTTGTGATTTTAGAGCATGACTGATATCTACGTCAGGAGGCAATAACTGTATCAGTTTTTACATCCATCGTAAATATTTTATATTCAACAATAGCCAATAACTGACAGAAAAGTGATTTATCTTTTTATTTGGGCAAACATTTATAGCTGGGAGCATGAGAGTTATATCAAAACAAACATTTCCTCCACCTTCCTGAAGCGATCTCAAAGCACATTTTTTAATGTTTGTATTTGTTGATGGACTCGGTTACAAGCCAGATGCCCAATCTAAGCATACAACAACAAAAACTCACCCCCATTGCATGTTTCTGTTCAGAAACTATCTATGAATAAATCTCTGAATGCAACACTGTTAGAACTGTTAGACTGATACAGATTATTTCAAAATGTGGTCTGTCTCAGTCTCTCTCTAATGCCAACAAATATTAAAACAGGCCCATAATCACCTAACATTAATGGTGTCCATGTTGTAATGCTGGATCTGTGATTGATTCAAGTATAATTTATTCTTGTATAATCTGGAAAGTTATGAAATCAACAACTACTGGTATTGATTAGTGCATATTTTGTTCAGAGGGAGGGGTGCCACTTTAGACCTCAGCTCAACCTAGGCATTATGTCAGCACCCATTTAGGTGGTATTTTGCAATCAGTTCCACAATGGGAGGAAATGCATGAGGAGTGTCCAAAGTCAACGGTCCCCCCAACAGTGCATTATACAAACAAACAACAATGTGGTGATGCAGAGAGTGTATTGTTGGTTAAAGCGAGTAGAATGCAAGCAATCAGTGTTTGTCAAACACTTAGTTTTGTTTGAAAATGTATTAGTATCGTTTGACAATGAAGTCCTGGTATTAAAAACAGTATAAGAATAGAAAAATGGACAGGGAATACATCAGATAACTTTAAATTAACTGGTGCTACTTGAGTTGCCAATAAATGATTTTTGAATTATTTTTGACTCAGAAGAATCATATTGCAAACAGATAGCAGTAGAAAAACGGTGAGCTATGGTTGAACTCTTCGATGTTAGCTGATTTTTTACACTTTTTACATTTTGTTGATGCAATAGGCCTACATTAAATAAGTGCGCATTACATGTTTGGTCCATATCGCAAAGGTCTGCTATGTTCATAACCAACCCACTGTTTGCTGTATCCAGTTCGGATTATTAAGTTCTTCTCACATCACAATACCTATATAATCAAAATAAAAGTTACTGTAGTAACTGTTTACACTGGACAGCCTAGTTTATCATGCTGTTTGTCTCTTTGACTCCACAGTTTTAAATACTCTGTCTACAGCAACTGTAGACATGTAGGAATGGTTGACAATAACTAATAATATTCGATATTGTTTGATCAAGTTATTTGTTAAAGAAAATACCTGTCTGGGTAACTTTTAATCATCATATTGGTGCACTTTTTTGTAAGTAGGAAAAGGCCTACTTTCATTCCAACTCAAAAGATGACTATAACATCATCTGCCAAATACCAGTGACACATGAGCTGGTCTCTACTAAAACTTTTGTCACTCTCAATAATCTCACATCACTTGAGTTCCAGAAATTAGGAAGTGCAGCTTAATGAAATGAAAATAAACAACAAAGGCCTCCACACATATCTGTCAGTTTCTCAGGTCACATGATCTAGTAGTAGCAAAACAAGAGCAACAGGACCAGTTTTGTATCCTTGAAGTCGTTTACCACTTATCCGAGACTCCTTTACGGTTCGTGTCCGTTCATTTATACAGGGATATCATCCGTAACAATTCTTTTCAAGCACTTATTTTAGTTGCTGATCCAAAAACAGCTCATTTACATTGTTTACAATCACTTTTGATGGAGCTTTTAGTTGATTTCTTAAGAAGAGAGCTGCTCCCAGATGGCTCACTTAAAAGTGTGTTGCTGACACACCCCACCCGCCAGTGTTTCATCCACACAGTTACATGGGAAATGTGAGGCACACAAATAGATTGGGCACCCTTCCCAAGTGTGGTCAAGTTCATATGAACACACCCAACAACGTCTGTGAGAGGAACGTGGGCACTTTGACTCAGTCCCAATCGCCTGCAGATGTGAGGCGAACTGATTCCCATTTACACCCAGCAGTCTGTAACACTGTTGCTTCATTTCCTCTTTACCTTGTGTAGATAAGATAAGCATGGACATGCGAACAGGTAAAGAGAAGGTGATGACAACAAATACTGCACACAGAGCTTACACACCTCTTACATCATATACAACTGTGAGTATCCCGCCCTGGGCTGGGTTGAGGGGCGTAATAAAAGCTCATGAAGCTGGGCAAACAGTGAATCATCATGGAAATATTCAAATTAAATGGTCCCTTGTCCCTTCGTCCTTTACCTTTCTTTCTGTAGTACAATATTTTCACCAAAAGACAACCGAACAAACTGCAAAACCACAGCAGAAGTTAAAGCGTTTCTATGTTTAAGTGCAAGAATCCCAACAAACCATCATGCAGGAATGTCATTCAACAGGTTACTGAGGCGCTGCTGAATCAGTTGGGTGCAGCCACACCTATAATGGACGGCCATTACTCAACAAAAGCCCTGTAAAGCATTATCCTTTAAATACAGAAGACTCACACAGCACAAATGTGTCATCCCAACCTTCGCGCACACTAACATAATCTGAGTTATAGCAGCAAACTGTCCCTATTTACCTCAGGCCAGCTCTAATTTAGCTGACCCCAAACTCCAGACACACAAACACAAAAATAATGTCTTTGTGGTTTTGTAACCATTGTTGTAAATGACGAAATATTGGGAAAGATTTCAGGCACTGCTTTTACATTCAGTCCTCTGTGAATGATTGAAGAGAGTTTATTTTGAAAATGTTTTGATCTCGTTGCTCATGTCTCATCTAGTAGCCCCACATTTTCTATGACTAATCTTTTAGTCACAGGATTTGGCTAGTTCAGACAAATCAACATCAAACAACATGGTTTACTCCTACTGTCTTTGTTATGCAGATTAAATTGATAAAAACCAAGCCTATTTCAGAGGAATGGTGAGTCTTAGATAAAGTCAGTCTAATTACAGACAGCATGTGTAAAAGCTTCAAAATCACAAAGCTGAAGTGCTAAAAAAAGTACATAAAGTGGTTCTAGCCAGTAACTTGGTCACTTTCACTTCCCTAAACATGTGAAGATACCTGTTTAAAATCTTGACAGCACAGAAAGTGGGACAACCTGTTCATTTTCACAGGTGTGAGCACCTGTAAGTGCAGCAACAAAATACAAGCACACACCCTCCCCCTTCCTGACTGTCTGGTTTGTCTTTACACCAATAACATCAGGCGCTAATGTCTGTATTTAAAACAATCGGTGTTCATGCGTGGTTCTGCATCATGAATAAGAGGACTTGACTTCTGCCATTGTGAAGTACAGTACACACATACCACACATGCACACTCATAGGGCATTTTGACCACGCCATGTAAGGTAATGGCAGGTGCTGTTAAAATAAATGACAGCAAAAGCACATTTTTCACATCTGACACATGAACAATGCTTTGTCCCCACAGCCATGACGTCAGTGACTGATTTCAAACTTTCTGTCCGCAGCAGTTGTCTGCACAGTCTCATTCAAAAGAGAGAAACAAGACCTAAATGAAGCACAAATAAGAGGAAATATTTATCTTGCACAGTTCTTATTTTATTTTCAGCTAGTTAAAATATAGGTCAATCCAAAACTATCAGACTGCCTCACTCAACAATGTCCCTAAAATTATCCACAAGCGGGATGCCAGATGTACATGTGCTGCCGCCCCAGATGTCTCTACAGGAAAAGTCTGTTAAATCACTCAGAGCAGCAAACAAGTTCACATAGACCACTGTTTTACACGAGTGCCAAAACACAGACTGTCTAACCAGCCTGTCCCATTTCACGGTAAAATACCTTCACCAACAAAACATCACACCTATTTACCACAGAAATAACAAACAAGAACACAGACTGTCAAAGTCACGCTGTCAGACTTTAGTGAAACAACACTGACAGAGTGAGGTCCACCTTAGCAAATATGCAATACAATTTCAAAGAAACGCATGAAGGAGAGGGTGGGGTCAGTCTATTTCACTCAAGGTTAAATATTTATTTTAAGAAAAAGGACTCAAATTGTGTAAAGTGTCGAAAAAAAAACACGCCATTTGTCAACATGCCATTAATTATTAAAGGTATTTACAACCCACAGAAAGTGACCTCTTAGGCTTCAGGTGGAGTAAAAACCTTGTTTGTGTAATTGTGTCTATTTGTCTTAATTTTGCACCAGTTTGTTTACCGGGAACATTTAGAAATTAGTGCAGACTTTAGCTGCTATGTGGCATCCCCGGTGTGTGAGGGGGTGTATCAAAAGAACAAACCTGCCTGTGTCTCACTTACTCCGCACTTGGACATTTGTCATGTCTACGAATACAAGTTTTAATTTCCAAAACCACGAAGACACAATACACTTGTCCTGCTTTTTTCCCACGACAAACACTTCATTGTGCAACCATGCTGAATTTCACGCTACCACATTTTTGTTTTTGACATTCTGTCCAAATTTAAAGTACTCGGAGACTGTTTTAAGTGTCTGAATGTGCCTCTCACCCATCCTTAGCTGTGATGAAAAGGCTACAGTGAAGGTGTAGCTAACGCTAACCGGCTAGTGACAGACATGCAAGTTTTCTGGTCAGGGAGCTCTCTCCCTGTTTACTCCCGCGAGTCCATCTCCACTCCAAACAGAGGATAACGGCTATCAGAGAGAAAGGAAAGACTACGACAAGGATGTTATTTGAGTAAAAAACGCTTCGGAGACAAAGCTTAGCTGTAAATAGTTGTTGGGTCTAGAAGTTGCCAGGAAATTGGTACTCACTGTCGGTGCGCCTGAAATTCCAGACAGCGTCCAGTTCGCAGCAGTCCTGCCTCCTCCACGTAGAGACAAAAGTAGACCACAGTTGGAATTTGGGACCCGCCCCGCCCGTGACGTCACGCCCAGACGTTGGTCTGCGTGATGTGTACTGAGAGGCATGAAAAATACAGAGCGACTATTGCCAATGTGTTGTTTAATGGAAAAATAAATACAACATAAGCTAAGTCTTTGTTGGTGTGGCGATGATAATACAGAAGAAGCACTAGGAGCTCGAGTAAGTTGGGTTAGAGGAAATTTCAGGAAGCATCAATATCAGGGTCAGTTTTAATGCTTAGAAAAAGGATGAGCCAAATCATTATGAACTTCAATTCAACACAACACAACAGCTCTACCACAAATTCAACTTTTACGAAACTTCTGCACTTTTTAAAATATTTGCTGACATGATCAGACAGGTAGGGGAGACCAGGGCTTGTTGTCACACGGCCACGGGTAAGTTGTTGCAATGCAATTATCTTTGCCACCAGAGGGCGCAACTAAAAATTAGAATACTAGTTTTCTTCCTTTACATCAGGGGTGTCAAACTCAACCACAGCAAGGGCCATAATCTGGATTTAGGTCTAACCTGAGGGCAGGGTCAACATTTAACCAAAACTGTCAACCTTCTTTTCAAAATACATATAACAAAAACAGCAATGATTATAAATCATTTGAAGATTCAAAAACTATAAAAAGATAAGTTTAAAGGCAAATGGCGATCTAAAAAATTATTTTATTTTTTATTTTATTTTTATTTATTAGTTCAAAAGATCAGAACATGATATTAAAAGAAGAAGAATAATGCTTCCAAAGAGCAAATACATGAAGAGAACATTGAAATCAGGTTTAAAAGGTCAAAATATTAATTAAAAATTATAAATCAGAATCTAAAGTATAAAATTACACAAGTCTAAATACTGAGTTGAAAAAAGTCAATGCATGAAATAAAAAATAAAATAATGTTTGACTTGTAATCTTGGGATTCACAATGGAAAATATGAAATCAAATACCAATTATTTTTTTCCCCACGTTTTTGACTATTTATAAAATCTTCCTTACTCTTTACTGTCCCAGATTTTTGTGTTTTTTAAAGTATATTTTAAATAATGGTGCTAAAGTTTACATTATCATACTGGATGAACTCTGCAGATTTCACACTGGTGGGCCAATAATAATACAAATACGATATGATCTCTTGGGCCAGATAAAATTGTTCCACGGGCCAGATTTGGCCCCCGGGCCTTGAGTTTGACACCTGTGCTTTACATGGACTTTAATGTCAACTATCTTGGTTGGGTACAGCAAAACATTCACCCCAGCTGAAACACAGAGTCAGACAGCTCTCCAAACTCCAGAGCATGTTGCATAATATTTTATGTTAACTTTTGTTCAACGACTTTTCTAACTCAATGATAAACATTTTCTGTGCCTGATTTTGATGTTCACTTTCATGTAAAAAAAATGAGAACAACAATAATTTTGTCCTTGTTTTATTAGCTGCAAAATCAACTGTGACATCTTACCCCTTAAAGTGAGACAACTTACCCGATGATGGGGCAACATGACACATGTTCACATCATTTATGTGATTGCTTATAACTCTGCACTGACACAAGATATGAAAATGACACAACCATGAAATATATACCTGAGACTTTGGTCTTTCATCTGGTACACATTTTATTTATATATGATTTATTGATTCCAAGAAATATGTAAGAGTATAAAAACAGTGACAACAAGTCCTGGTCTCACCCACTATTGAATTGATGAAGTTATGGTAGGTGATGGGGCAACACAGAAAGGTGCTCTTTATGTTTTTCCTCCATGTTTGCTAATGAAGTGGACAAAATATGAAGAACATTCTTCAATATAAGACACTCTGGTTCATCACTACCACTCAATGCATCTTCAGTAGTGGATTTCAAGTACTATTATTTCCTTTCAGACCATCTCAGTTTAAAAATGAAAATGTAGAAGCTAGTTTTTGTAGAATTTGTGGCATATAGTTCCAGTGCTGCTTACTAAGTCAAAGTAAAACTCTTTGTGAGTTTCAATTTAATGCTCCTTCTTTCAGGCAGTGTTTTCCATATGCCTACCATCTGCTAGTATTTTGGTGTAAGAACAGTGGATAGAAGTATGCTACTTGACAGCACTTGCTGATTTGGGAATGTTCACATCGAGGTACATAACCAAGAGTATAAAAACTTAAAATTACATGGCGAGGTCTACTTCGGACCGTTGTTGTACTTAGACTGAGCAGTGCTGTCTCATGTGAAGCCATATGGTGGTGTGATTAGCTCTGGCTAAGTCAGCAGATAACACATAAAATATGTAAAAGTGTGACATCATCTGCTTTTAGAGCATATGTTCAGAAACTATGTGTGAGGATCAAGTTACAGTAATCTTTCTAACTGGTTTTGATGAATTATTATTAAATAGAGAATATGTTTTTCTTCTCTAATTTACTATCTCAGAAAACAATAATTGTATGTATATTATGGTGACATTGAATTAGGCAGATTTTAGGGGCAGTACAATATATTTCTGTAGCCCACATTTTTGCTATCAGCTAAAATCTGCTCTGCAAGAATCTCATGAAGATTAGATCTTGCTTCTATTTCAATCATCTTAATCTATTTTTCCAAATGAAATAATTTTGGATAATAACTATGGCACCTTTGCTTTTTACTGAACCTGCAATAAGTCAGGATATGAATAGGTAAAAATCGCTGTAGTAGAGTTAAGTTGTAAAATAAACAATGGCCCATTTACAATGATGGTATTTATACATTACTGTAAGTAGTACAAGAGGGTTTTTTCTTGAGGTCTCGATTTATAGAGAAATAATAAAGATATTTTCTAATTTTGAAAGACCGATTTATCTCGTTATTTCAAGATTACTAATGAAGATAGTTTTCTGGCTAACTAAAGTACAAAACAAAATAGTTTAGATCATTTGTCGCTGAGTCAAGCTCTCTCTATAAAAAAAATAAAAAAGCTGCAATAAATCCTCAGTATCACAGAAAATTCGGTAAAATGTAAGGGTATGTTTATACAAAATATATTACATATGTATTTAAATATATTTATATAAAAAAGCAGCCGTATCATGTCATTACAGACGGTAAGAACAGTATTCGATTTACACTCCAGACCAGCAGGAGGCAGAAGTGGTTGTGGATTACGAGCTTTTACGATACACTGAAAACTGAGGAAGAAACCTTTCACTTGAGTTTTTTTCTTTACAGCTACAAAGCAGATACTGAGCGAGATTTAAGCGCCATTTTTTACATGAATATACTCGTATCGTAACAATGATAAGGACTTGAACGAACCCGGTTGTTCGCTTGCTTCGCAGTATGTCTGGGGCGATGCTCAGGTAAAAACTCCGGACTCAAACTTGGTTGTTTACTGGTGAGCGCAAACGTAAGCTAGCTTGGCTGCTAGCCGTGCTGGCTAACGACGAACTCGAAAGAGAAACCGTCAACTGTAAATCAGTCATAGTTTATTGATTGTTTTTAAAAAGCCAGGCACAGTATTCGAGTAAAAGTCTCCCTACTGTTACTTTTTCACAGGTAGAGCTCGCATAAATTTATATTTGTGGATAATGCTATCAAAAATATTAGTCGTATTTAACAGTTATAAAGGATGGAGAGCACTAAACGGGACGTGACCACATTAAAACAAACTATTAAGTTCCTCAGTTCAGACAAATTATTTGTATCGCTTTACTTTAAACAATATTGTCTTATTTTGTTCGTAGGAATGCGACCTAACTTCTCAAATATGGTGTCTGGTTGGGGATGCTGTTGACTTAAAACTGCGTTATTTTTGGGGTGTGTCTTGGAATCAGATTTTCATCGACCAGCAACATTATAAATAACAGGTTCTCTACTGCAGTAACAGACCACGGTTCAACCACAACCAAGCTTCTAACTAGGGCTGGGCGATATAGGAAAAGTTTATCACGGTATATAATTTTCATATCAGTCAATATTGATATATATAATGATACAAAAAATGAAATTTAACAGTGCTTATTGGAACCACTCTTTGGCAATACAATAGGCTACTCAATCTGTGCGGTCTTTGTGTCTCGTAAGGCGTTGCGCTAGAGAAAGTGGACTGAATGGTCGGCTACACAGGCGTCCTTGCTCCGCTCAGGGTTTGTAACCTTTTGCATTGCGCGCGGTGTTGTTTACGTTGACGAAAACAACACTGCAGAATATATGTTAAGCATTTGACTGACGAAATGCTCATGAATTTTGCAACTCTGTTCGTTGTCCACCACTAACGTTTTCGTCTTGTCTTGTCAACGTAAACGCACATTAGTCTCGTCACATTTTAGTCATCTAAGACTTTTGTTTAACTTGTCAACGTCATGTCTTCGCCGTGGAAAAAAAAAGGGGTGTCAACGAAAACAACACTGATTGCGCATGCTCTGCCACGTGGCAGGTATTTGAGGTATTCTATGACTTTGCGAGAACATGTACTCGACATAATTTGCAGTGCACCTTACTCTGCTTCATGTCCCACCACAAAAGAAAAAAAAAAAAGACACACCACCGACGATTTCATGCCAGTGTTGTAGACGATGTCGTCATCTGTTGAGCCTTCATCTGCATTTCTGCCTCGGGTTGTGCTCATTTTTTTTTTTTTCTCACCAACAGTGCTGTCGGCTTCACGTGTTAAAGTGCTGTGGTTGCGTGTAGCTGCAGCCTGCTACTATGCAGTTGTTTGCGACTTGGTTCTAATTCAGCACATGATTGGTTCATCGCAAAGTGGACCCAGAGCAACTCCCCTTTTCATTGGCTATTCGTATAGTCTACCAAAACATGGCTGAATACCAACTATTGAAAATAATATTGACCATGTTTTATATTGATATTGAGGGAAATTAATTTTCGATATATATCATTATCGTTTTATCGCCCAGCCCTACTTCTAACTATTTAATTTTTGTTGACATGCCCAGATAGGTGATAAATATTTTTTAAATTTTGTCCACTTCTTAAAAAAACGAGGGGACAAAATATTAGGAACACCTTTCATGTAATGTACTCTAGTACACAATCAACACCCATTCATCTTCAACAACAAATTTAAAGAGACTTGTCCGTCTCTGCCCTCAAAAATGAAAATGATGGACCGTTGTGACAGCAGAATTAATTGTTTGCATTACAGCCGATTGATATATGAGTTACAAAGATTCAGTTTTCAAAGAAGAGCAAACCCCCTCAAGATGTGTAAGAAAGCTCTGAAAAATTAAAGAGCTACATACACTCTCTGCTCAAATAACCAGCAGGGCAGAAAAGTACACAGATTCAGGGAACACATTAATGGACCATGTCAGAATGTCAGAAACATTTTCTGCATTATATAAGAAAAATATTTAAAGTCACGTTAGTATCTAAAATCTAAAACAGAAGAAGTTGCAAATGAACTGATTCACTTGTGACAATTTAGGTTGCATTGCTTGTTGTGGTTAAGGGAGAAGAGAGTTTTGTCTCATTTTATTCTCTCTTTCTGGAAAGTTTAGCACTTTTTTGCTACCCATTCTTTCAGCATTAGATGGATATTTAATACCATAAATGCATTACTTGATGCCCTTTTTGCCTCCAATTTAGCCCCGCGACCAGCAAGCTGAATGTTCTCGTCAACAAGCTGCATGAGTACTTGGCTCATTCCACTCTCGAGGACAGCAATGGCCTTCCAAGTTCCGAGGATGCAGATGGTACAGCTTCTTATTTAATACTGCAAATGAAGGAAGTCGTGTTAGCATGGTTACATGTTTATTAAACATTTATAACTGTCTTCATAGGTATGGTGAACCGGAGCTGTCCTGTGGGAAACTTAACTGCCCACACTGAAACTGAAGTAAGTTCACCCCCCTGGTGTTTTAGTCTAACCCTTTAAAGAAACATACGTAGAAAAACTGAAGAAGTATGTTTTTTTAATGTCTCATTTCTTCACAGATGTCAGTTAATTATAACAAGGAACTGGACATAACTTATTAGAATAAAACAAGAGCATTTGTTGCATTAGAATTTTGCAACGGTTGAGTGAAGTACGATTTTTAATACCAAAATTTCTTACATGGATGACATGATGTGACCGAATAGAAGCAGGTTTGATTTTAAACTGTTCTCATATCCTACTAGCCTTGTGCTTCATAAGTCAAAAAACACATGAGACTTATTATTACTTCCTTTTCCTCAGATTTGTTTTTTACTTCAGTCTGATCTTTGAGTTTTTAGAAAACAAAAAACACCAAACCATCATGGTCTCTTGGGGCTTTATTTTAAAGAACTACGGTATTAAAATAATTCCCTTCCAGGTGTCACTGCAAAGGTTTTAACACAAAAAACATGAATATAGTGAAGATAACTCTAATAAACTGTCTTTATTTATAGGCGGGGACAGATACCAGATTCTCAAGGAGGTGAGTCGACCTTTTACGAAATTGCTCCATGGCACAGATGGTATAGACACTCCGTATTTTATATATAGTGAAATACTGAAAGTGCTCTGATTTTTCTGCTGTGAGTCATCCTCTTCATTTAGTTCATTCATCAGTGATACTCCCTTTTTGTTGTTCCATACAGGTTGCCTGTCGTAGCTCTGAGACTTAAGATTTTCCTATGCTTATTTCAGAAAGCCCTCTGTCATCATAAAGCACTCTGGGCTTGATGAGTCTGGGGACTCTGAGGCGAGTGAGGACACAGATATACCAGTCAACACAAATGGTCATGTTGACATTACGAGATTGCCCAAAGGTAGGCCCTAATTTATGTTCCTTTCTCACTCTGCTTTGAAATCTGTTCAAGCATTTGTGCCGCAGTGTCCTGGATGTGGTATTTTGTTGTACTTTTAATCTCTTCTCAGTGAACATTTAAGGTTGAGGTCCTGAAAAAGTGTCTAGATCCATCCTAATGCTATGATTTCCTGATGATAACATTCTGTAGAGGATAAATTCATCATATAAATTAACACATGATGAAATAACTTCGTTTGTCCGTTTCTTTGTTTTGTTTCTTTCCAGGTACTGTGCTGGTTAGACCTGAAGCTGTTGAGAATGGAAGAGACGACTTCAGGGGCCCGGAGTTCCGCAGCCGGAAATCAGGAGTTTCGCGGAAGGACTTTCCAAGAAGACGTGGAGGTCAGTCACTGCGGATAAATGTGGTTATAAGATCACATGTGAATTTCTGATGACTCAGATACTGATATTCTTGATGTCCATGTGGTCAAATTGGTATAGGTAGCATAATGGACCAAAGACGAAACATTCACTCAAGCACACAGACTTATATTGTATATCATTGTAGTTGAACAAGCAAGCTGAAAGTGTACTTCCCTTTGTTGCTCAAATCCAACATAGCCATTGAGTTATACTTTGTCTCAACCAGTGATTCTACATATGTAGACCTGACTTGTACTGGATTGAAGTTGTTGCTGAACAGTGTGGTGTCAAACTGTTATAAGAAACAATTCAAGCCATACTTTGACAAAATGTGTTGCTAATCATAGCGGTGTGCTTCCTCAGGAGGTGAACACATGGAAATTGTCAGCTGCACAGCTTGTGGACGACAAGTTAACCATTTCCAGAAAGATTGCATCTATCGACATCCAGTTCTGAAAGTACTTATTTGCAAGGTATGTATTGTTTTTTATCATAGAGGATTCCTGTGCAGTCATAGCTTCACTCAGTCATTTTATCATTCCCTGTGTTCTTTTATTCATCATCTTCTAAAAGTCTTAAAGAATCAAAACCCAAAGTTTCTTTAATGTGTTAGATTTCAAACATAAAAGCTGACAGAAGACTACATTTTTCTCTTAAAAATCTCTTTTTATGTCCATCCATTTCTCATGTTCTGTGTAACAGACTTCCACTTTCTCATAGTTCCATCTTGCTGCATCACTACCACTGCATCTTGCTGCTTCATCAGTACTTTTTTGTTTCAACATCTTGTTTGTTTTATGGTCATAACTTTGCATATGTAAAGAGCTCTCTGCTCTAACTGGTCAAGTTCATTGATGAGGGAACAAATTGTAGAGGGCAAAAAGAAATTAAAAAAAAATTTCTGTCAAACGGTTGTTAGGCGTCTCAGGTGTGGACTTGAATGTCATTTACTGTGTCACACTACATAGGCTTAAACAATCAGTTTGAAAAGCGGACTTTTTCCAAAACCTTACATCTGCTCCACCAAGCTATAACTAAAGATTATCTCCAGTGACAAGCATAAAGCACTCATGAAAATGTGCAACTCAAAACAAAGGAAATCAGTTTTTTATTATTTTCATTGTTTTATAGAAAAAAAGTGGCAAAAATTTTTTTTCAGGCATTGTTACTCAGAGATGCTCAGTTACCATGTTTTTCATCCAAAATGATTCCATTGCTGGATTTGTGTCAAAAGGATGATCCCTCTTGGATAATTCTTAAAAAAAAACCTCAAGAGTTGTATGTTTCCATCTGTCATAGATGAGGTATTATTGCCATTGTGGTTTGACCTGGCTCAGTGATATTCTTTGTAGCACATCAACAAGTACAATCAGATAATGATTTCCATAAACCTCACTAACATGATGTACTTTGAGCAAAACTGAAACTTAAAAAAAATACAATCAAATGTTAAAACAAAAAAAAAAACCCTCCAGATATTTTGGCAGGTGGGATAAGCAAGGCAGTGTTTCAATCTACAATGTAACAGCTGGAAATCAATAACAATTCTCACATCTACCTTTACAAGTACTTTTGTTGAATGAATTTCCTTCACGTTTTGAGCTGTCTTTAATTCTGAAATGAACGTTTGTTTTCTTTAGTCCTGCTACAAGTATTACCTAAGTGATGACATCAGCAAGGATGGAGATGGAATGGATGAGCAGTGCAGGTATGACTCGTTCATGACAGATTTCACTTTAACACAAACATGTTCTTGCTTCCTTATCCGAGATCTCTGAAACCTTTTTGTTTTTCCTGTTTAGATGGTGTGCTGAAGGAGGCAACTTGATCTGTTGTGACTACTGTAGTAACGCCTTCTGTAAGAAGTGTATTCTGAGAAATTTGGGAAGGAAAGAGCTATCTGGCATCTTAGAGAGCAAATGGTACTGCTATGTGTGCAGCCCTGAGCCCCTCTTTGACCTGGTGGTGGCCTGTGACAACATCCTGGAGAACATGGAGAGTCTGTTGCAGCAGCAGCGCAAAAGGAACCGCGTGGGGCCGGAGAAATCTGAACCATACAGCATGTTGCCACACTTGGGACAAAACATTCCTCTGGATAAATGGGATCACACTGGTATGGATGGCAACGTGGTGTTCAACTATAACACACTGAAGATTTCCAAGGATATCACCAAAAAAGCCAAACATTTAGTGGACTCAACAAACATCCTAAATCGAACTTTTGTTAATTTCATTCACTCGGTGACAAAGAGCAAACAAACACCCAAAGTTCGCAGTTTGTATCTGAACTCTTTTTTATCGGTAGTTAAAGGTTTGCAAAGGTCCCTTTCAGCTCTTGAGGATAGCCTTAGAGAAGAGTTCAGCGACCTGGATCTCATGAACTGTTGGGAAAAATTCCAAAGTGATGACTTTGCTCCACAACCTGTACCAGAAGCAGACGCAGAGCTAGATATCGCCGATAAACGATGTTTGAATGTTTTGCAGAAGTTGGCAGTTGAACATTTGGAAGACGATGACTCCGACTCAAAGGGCTTCACAGATGGGAGAAGTTCCCATGTCTGTCCTGGGGAAGATTCAGTAAAAGCCCAAACAGCTGAAAAGATCAGTCTGAATTCCTCTAGAAGTGAGGTTAACGTGACCAGAAAACTAGTGGTGAAACTTACACCCGTCCCAATGGAGCAGGAGCCGTCTCCTGACGTTCCAGAAATGGAGGAGGACGACCACATGAAGGATGAGAAGTCAGAGGAGAAAGACGGCTCAAAAGATAAAGAGGCAGGCGTCGTAGAGGCTGCAGCCGACAGCAAGATTAACTACGACAACTCCAGTGCATCTCAACACATAGAAGAGGAGCAAGGCAATAGACGATCTCCTCGTGTAAAGACAACACCTCTCCGTCGACAAAGTGATGTCAAATCCAAACCATCTCTCTCAGCAGCTGACAGTGAGAGCAACTCTGACCCTGAGGAAACCCAGAGCATGGTTCCAACCAAAGACCCCGAAGAACAAAGTCTGAGCAGAGCAAGAGACGACTCTGACTCAGACGAAGTCCCAGCGGCGCTGCTAGAACGAGCGGCTGTATCTCATAGCTCTGATGACGCCCAAAGTGATGAGGATGGGGAAAATGCATCAAGCAAGGTGGCCAAGAAATGTCTCTTTTGGCTCAATAAAAACACTCCCATGTCACCGGAGAAAATCCGCTGCAAACGCAAGATGCTGGACCGATCCCCTGAGCCTGATTCCCGTAAAAGACGAGTAAAATCTCGTAGGGAAAGTGGGACAGATTCCTCTAGTGATGATCAGGACTCACAGAAGAAAATCAAACACTTGAACACGTTGAGATCTATAGGGAAACCCCACCTGGTCAAAAGAGAGGACAAAAGTATGACGACAAAGCAGAACAGGATACAGGTGGGGAAGACAAAGGCAAAACCACCTCAGGAAGCAAATAAGACGTCTTCCTCATCCAGTGAAGATGAACACGATGATGACACCGAGAGTGACGGGAGTGATCAGAAGATGAAGCCAATCACAGAGGATGTGGCCTTACTGGGAGCCGCAGCGTTCCAGCAGTCGTCAGGTGAGTCAAGAAATAAAAGGCTCAATATTTTACATCAACATTTGAGGGATATGTTGCTGTCAGTAGAGTAGATTGGCTAGAAGTTTGACTTTTGCCTGTTGTTAATCATTAGCCTGAATGTTAGCTGCACTCACATATTTTTTGTGTAGACCAAAGATGTAGAGACTATCAGATCTTGGGTTGGTGCATCTTCCCCCTCCCAGGACTGTAGTCCCAGTGTTGTGGTTCTGAAGCTTTTGGCTGGTACAAAGAGTCTCAAATATATCGTGGTACACGGCTTTATAGAACTTGTGCCTCTGCGTTTCTTAGTTTTCAGTCAGGGAGAAAAAACAAAAGCAAGTTGAAGTAACTGATTGTGCTTTTAAAGGCTCATCAGTGATTTCATTTAAACATCATTAAAAGTATTATATTTATTTTTAGTATTTTATAAAAAAGGAATTGCAACACAGTTGTGTTGCAATTCCTTTTTTTGTGATCAATTTTTTAATAAAATTTCTCCATTTGATTCAAGTAGAAGAACAAATGAAGATATAATGAAAATACACGACAGGACAAAAAAAACAAACAAGCAAAAAAAAAAAGGAAAAAAACAGACATATAAACATGCTAGCAACGTTATAAGATAAACACTGAAAAACAACACCAAAAAATTGAGATGATAAGAGAAGTAACCAAATCAAACATAAATTTAATACATACAGACATCCAAATATAACTCCCTTATAGTGTTGCAATTAGATCATTTATATCCTTCCTTTTTACAGCTGCTTCAGAACATCCACTCTGTCAAGTGCACAAGACTCAGTTGTGGTAGACAAAATTATCGGATATGAATGATTACACTAAATATTCTTGTGAATAAGACTTATTTTGGGCCACGACTGTAGAGCAACAAATGGTTTTGAGACTGATGTTAGAACATCTTTTCAGACAGCAAAGAAACCTGTCTACTGGCAGATGAATTGACTTTAGTGTAGGGGCGTCCCAATACAGCTTTTTTTCTTCCAATAATACACCAATATTGTAGCCGTCAGTATTGGTCAATACCGATATTGGTCCGATATTGGCACAAACTCAGCTGTAATGTCTTTTTTGGACTTGAACAAACAATACTGCCACACAGACAACATCCCTCCTACTCCTTGCTACTTTGTTTGTACCTTAGTACACACTGTTATTGTGACTATCTGGGCTCTGCATGCTGGATACAGGTGCTGCTAGATAGAGGTGCCGGAGCGGAGTCTGGAAGGGACTGCTTGAATCGCAGTGCTGTTATCAGAGATTTTAGATATAATTCAATATTTGTTTTTTGTTGATATCAGACCGATAACCGGTATCAATATCAGATTGGGACATCCCAACTTTGGTGATCCTAAAGAACTGGATTTTTCCGCAAAGTTTATCTATAGGAATCAGACTGCCCTGTTGCATCTACTTATTCTCACTGTTTGTTTATTTACATATTACATTGTCTCCTCTGCTGAATTCACGAACTTTCTATCCCATTATTTTTTCTGTAGGGGACGAGGAGCAGTCTGGGCCCTCATGGGCAGCAGAAGATGATGATGATCCAGAAAATAGGTATGGTCCAAAAAGCCTGGATATAGAGTTTGTAAAACACCCCAAATGTTGGAGGAGAGCTACTATTGGAGACCCCCGTGTCTGTCAAAAATCTAGCAACACCCGTGTCATTAAGACTCAGTTACAGCCTATCCAGACACGACCAAAGCGTAGCTGCAGTCAAGCCACTGCCATCAAATACACATTCTAGAGGTTCACTGTGAAGCAAAGGGCCAATGTTATGATACAGTGACAATGAGCAATGTCCAGCGCTCTTCTGTTTTATTTGATGTGAAAGCCAGGAGGTGTGTAGATAGTAGAGATACATTTTAATTCAGAATTTTATTACATTATTGTCTGTGCAAATACTAAGCTGATGAGAAAAGGGAAGCCTTTTGTTGAACTTCTTTAACCTTGAAGCAAACATTTGGAGTGTGACTGAATCCATTCTGCCTTATAGCTCGACCTGTTTATGTGTTACAGTTTTCTTTTCAGTGATGGTGCTCTCTTCCATTATCAGAAGTATTGTAATATATTTTCACTTCACTTGTTAAATCTGTGTGATTACAGAATGCACAAAAACTTGTTTTCCTTCACTCTCAGCATACCTTTACATGAACAGTACATGGGGAAGTGTCATGTTTTTTGTTTTGTTTTTTTCCTAAATCCATAAATCATGTCTGCTGCCACCACAGTGCACAGTGTTGTAATGCTCTACCTTGAAAGTCACTTTACTTCACATGAATAACACTTCTATTTTGATAAGATTGTTAGAGAAACAATGGTTAAAATATCTTTTAGGATAGACCTGGGTCTGTGAATGTGTTCATGCAGTTCAGCTTGTGGATTCTATAAGAAGTTAATATCAATTTTATTTCACGTTGCAGACCTTGTTAGTATTAGCCATCAATTATATTTAGCAGTGTCTCTAACACAAATGAATGGAGTTTTATTTAGTGTGGGGTGTCCAAGGATGAGATTGTCTTTTATGTCAGTGTGAACGCATTAGTTTCATGTAATTTGCCAGATTGGTTTGAAAAAGGCCCAATGGTCTTCACCCAGAACAACATAATTAGCTGGTGAAAAAGATCATCAAATGTAAATCAGGGTCGACACCAGCAGCACAGATGAAGTGGATATGATATTGCACATTTTATTGTTGGATTCATGCAACAAAAAATCATGATATCGGTTTGCCAGTGAAATCCTCTTTATCCTGGATCATATTTTCTCTCTTTGAAACAATCAGATGAAGCCTCTAAAGGTCTAAAATAAAGAATACTGCCTTAAAAAATGGATCATGTCTGCTCTATAAAGTGAAGGTCAGCTGGGCCGGTGACCCTCCTATGAACACTTTACTTTATCCAGAGCGGCCTGTGAGTCAGGTTGGCTCCTACTGGGTGCTTGAAAAGAGTATTATTATAGAGTTTTATCAGAGCAGGTAGACATTCAAGCATCTGATGTATAAATTGTATCACCGGTTCAAATCTCATAAGATAAGATAAGAATTTTGTTGATCCCTGAAGCGAAATTTCAGTAGGCAGTAATAAGAGTAAGTCTTGGCAGTATAGTTTAATGTTATCTTCTTTGAAATACTGAAACAAGTTTTGAAAGTTTTGTTGGAGCTCTGGAAAATAAACTTAATATAATATTATATACTTAATATTTAATTATCACGGTATTAAGGTAAGGCATGTCTACAGACCTTTTCTCTTAACCCAAAAAAAAAAGGTTTCATACTGGTGTGTGTCAGAGACGTCATTTTGTCTACACATCAGTATCGTGTTAACATAGATATGGAACCAGACTTCAGCAACACTTGACTACCATCATCACTGTATTTATCCTTCGACTCAAACATATTCCTGTTTTTTCAAGTTTTAAGAAATCAATGTGACGGCTTGAGTCAGGAGAGGTGCGAGTAAAGCGCTGAAAAACATGATGAAAATCTGAAAATCATCTGCAGTGAGATATCGTCTCTCCGTTAGTGTCTAGGACTTTGACTGTAGAGGTGAAAAACTGCTGAAATGGCATATTTTTATACGTTTATTTGGAAGCAGTCGGACAGATCAACCTTAGTGCCTCAGTTATATATGTGCAATATTTGTAAGAACGGGCACCAAGTGGATCCGCCATGGTTCTTTTAGTTCATCCATCCTCGTCATTAGCCCGTATTGTTAATTGACTTCATCATCCCAGTGTTTTTGTGTTTTACCCCACTTTCTATACACAGAATACATTTCTGCTGACCATTTCTCAAAACAAACTGAAGCTTTTGAAACTTTTAAACGATTTTTGACCAGATACAAACTCGCAGACACTCAAACCCTGCTCAACAGGTGAATGAGCTGTTTTTTTTTTCTTCTTTACGGTGAAAAGCAATTCGAATTAAATACCTCTGGGGTCAGTTTTTTCCAACACCGCTAAGAGGGTTGTATATCTGAGAATTGAGAGTGGGCACTGAAACAACATCCATCACCATTCAAGAATTCCCTTTGCGCTTTTATTGACATCCATGTTTTTTTGTCTTATGTTTTTTCAGGTCGGATTTTCTGACAGCACAGCAGTGATTGCGGTGTTGTCAGGCGACAGTCGCTTAGAAGTGGGAAAATGTAGCTTTCCATCGACAACAAGTAGTATTTTTATTTTAAATTACAAAACTGTTTTTACCTGTAGTGACAGCTGATAGTGATAGCACAGCTCCATGTGTAGAAAATGGTCAGCAGAGTGTAAAGTTTACATTGTCTGTGGTTAGTGGGCTAAAACACAACCGTCCACACAGCATGTGGTTACCAATGAAAGTGACGCCACAATAGTCAGGCATTGTGTAGTTTTCCTCAGTGTTGTGCTGTGTTTCTGCTTTCCCTGCTAAAAAGTACTTTCTCTGTTTTTGGTCGCCACTGTCTCATGCTGTTGCTGGAATACGCCTTAGAATATAACTCTAGACTCAGATGTCAGAAAAAGGCCTTTTATTCCACCTCCAGTGATGGAAATTGGCAATCTACCATGAGCAGGTGGGAGGAGGGTTACTGAAGTAGAGGAGTAGGTGGACTAACTTTGAGCTGTCTGACTTTTAGTTTTCAGAAATAGGTCAAACTATGTTTGGAAATGGTCGTTTAGTAGATGGTAGAGACTGAATTGTAGCTCAAACACATAATGGTATTAAACCATAATCTTTTCACTCTTCTTTGGGAACCTATTTATGTTACGTGTTGAATTCCCTCAATTTTATGCTTTAGCGAAATATGAAGGGTTCCAAAGAGCTGAATTCATTGTGAGTAAACATTCATGTACAGACTCAATTGAGTTATGTGTTTGTCCTGCTCATGTTTTTAATTCCCATGTAAGATAACTGTTCGTCTGGTAGAACCAGAGTAGCACATGGTCTTATATTAGTATGAACTAGCATGAATGGTTGAGCTACAGATCAATAATCAGTGTTGTGCATTTTACTTTAAAAAAAAAAAAAGACCAGCAGCCGTCTCATACTCCTGCAAGAAAACACATTGGAAAAAAAAGTACCCTTACCCAGAGGAGAAGAAACATGAAGTATGTCTTTTTTTTCTGTGAAGAAAACTTCTTGATGTAATAAATTCTTACTCTTAAAAAGCTCTGTCTCATTTTTTTTCTTGCTTTTGCTGCTGCTTATTGTAAATATACTATTTGTCTGACTGCTGACCTTACTGAGCTGTAGGTTTATCACTCACAGACCTCTTTACTGGCATCACATTTTAATAATTTTACACATTTTAATCACAGTTTAATAGAAACTACTTTAACGTGTTTGATCAAATTTATAATTATTGAAAGACCAACAAGTCACTCACTGTTGGCTCTGTTCGGTATCATTATCTGTGATTTTACCTCAAATTCTAAACATCTTTCACAGTCAATGAAACTGATTATGAAATGAACCTCAGGTACTTTTTCCCTTTTTTCTACCCTTAAAAGAATCGCTAAGAAAATTCTGTTGGCCAAAATCAAAGCCAACTTCTCTTCGGGTGACGATGATATCTCATCGGATGAAGACACACGGGACGGTGAATCACAGCCTGAGGTCCTCAAGGATGAAAAACAGGGAAAGGAAGATGATGTGACAGAAAAAGATGGTGAGTCATTTCTGAAAGCAGCACTTGGAAAGATCTAATTCTTTCATGAGCACAGTAATCTATATAATTTTTTGTTTTTGGCCTGTTGGGTCCTTTTGATTTTTGCAAAATTGTAACAAAACAGACTTCTAAGGTGCCAATTTGAGGTTTTTAATTATAAAATCACAAAATTAGTCTGTACTCCAGGACAAGACTGTGCGTCGGAGCTCTCAGATACCTCGTCTGATGGGCCGATCTCCAGACACCATCTCCTCCGCTACAAACTCACCTTAGATGAGGGCGCATCAAGTGACAAAGCTGGGGCAGAGAGTGCAGAGGGGACGCTCATCAAGAAAAGAGCAAAGAGAAAACGCAAGAGCTGTAAGATCACCTCTGACCTTCAAGATCAATATAGTCACACAGGAAGTTCCTGAATTGTCTTAAAGTCTGATATTAATTTCTGTTTAGCTGATGGAGGGAGTGATGGTAAAGAGTCAGAGTCTGAAGATGATGGGATCAGTGAGGAGCTGAGTGACTCGGACGATGAAGGTGGAGATGATCAAAAAAGGTACTTAGTCAAGCTGCCTCTGACACCAAAACAAAATGTTTCATGTTCACTGTGATTTTGATTTTGTGCAACATCCGTGAGTAAATTAAGTTTCCGCAAAGACGCCTAAAACAATTTCATAAAAAAATCTCACAGTTTATAAATATTTTTTGCCATTTCAGCCTTTTAGAGCTCATGTCATTCTGTACAAGTGCACAGTGTTCATGAAGTGTCCTGTCGTCTCACTGATCGTGAACCAGCAACAAAGCAGCGGGCCCTTGAAGGCGAAGCTTAAAAAATATTGGCAGTTAGATAATAAATTCAGTATAATGTTTTGAAAGTATGTTTAATTTGGGGTACGATCCCCTGAATTTAAAACTGTTTTGTTTTTATTCACTTAGAATGAGACTTTCATGTCTACATAGGAACCAGTCCCTTTCCACAAGGTCTGCTATCTTGCATTGCTGTGTTTTAACCATCGCACAGAATGGACAAACTCTCAGTGTTTGTGTTTCTGTATTTAGTGAGTGGCTGTTCAAAATGCTGCACTAAAAACAGTGGCTGTTGTGCACAAACTAACTAGGTTTTATAGATGAAAACTTAAACAAAGGATCAAACTGTACATACATCACAGGAACTTTCTGTCTTTGAAAGCCACCCTCGCTTCACAGCAGGGGAGTATTTCAATATCAAATTTGAAAGTGTGATTTTGCTCTATTTTCCTATTTCTGCACAGAGTTGTTCTTGAATGAGACTTGTTTTGCCTTAGGAAAAAAAAAAATTAAAACTTACTTCAAAGTATTTCAGAAGCTATTCACTACAAAAGAGAGATTTCAGCACTTTTTTGTGAGTTCAGAGTGAAAAGGCCTTTTTTTGCTGTTTTTATTTTTACATTTCTTATTCTGTCCTCTGTTGATTGTGCAGAAAAGAGAAGAAGACATCTGGCCGTCAACAAATCAAGGAAAGGGTGCCGTATATTCTGCTGTCTGACTCCGACAGTGAAAATGAAGTGGTCGATGTTATACCCTCCGTATGTATCATTTTCATCTGTCTGTCTTCATCTCTGATACCCTAAAAAACAAAAGCTTACATTTCAAAGAAGGACTTTGGAATCTATTAGACCCACTAATTGTCGAATCTTTCTGTACACCAGCAGGATGATCAACAGGATGCAGTTGAGGAGCTAACTGACAGTCAAGGAAACCCAAAAGGACGCAAAAAGATCCGCAAAATCATCGATGACGGGCATCTCTGTGCAGAAACCCAGGAAGCCCTCAGAGAGGAGGAGGAGAGATGCCAACGGCTGGCAGACAGAGAGAAACAGATGGAGGATATGAGAGAGGTACTGAGCTCACAGTGTGTCACACTGACCTTTCAGAGTATTGATCATAAAATTTTTTCAATTTTTCTCTCTGTCATTGTTTTTCAGATAATCGTCATCGAGGATGAGTTGTCTCAAGTTCCGTGTCCCATCACCACCAAGCTAGTCTTAGATCAGAATGAGGAGACCAAGGAGCCTCTCGTCCAGGTGCACAGGAACCTGGTGACAAAACTGAAACCTCATCAGGTGGATGGTTAGTTTGTGTTCTTCTTCAACTTCACTGACAGGAACATGAGTTTACCATCAAGGCAATGACTCAACATTATTGAAGCTCATATTCGCTTAGATTTGACATTTTCATTCTTAACAAAAACACGTTTTGTTTGGAAGCCTCAATAAAACATTGGAATTGTGTTTGTGATGAATAAGTTTTGACACCTCAGTAGGTTTTACACAGTTATTAATTCACAGCTGATCGTTGTTTTACTGCGGAGTTAATCAGGCGACATGTTTTCTTTTTTTTTCAACAGGTGTGCAGTTCATTTGGGACAGTTGCTGTGAGTCTGTAAAGAAAGCTAACTCTACTCCCGGATCAGGCTGTATACTAGCACACTGCATGGGCCTGGGAAAGACTCTGCAGGTAGAGACAAACACAAATCCACCTCCAATATTCTGTATTTCTTTGTTTTATCTGCTGTTTATGACACCGGATGTTCTCATCACTTCAGAAAGCTCTGTTTTTGCAGCGTCACTATCTTGTGGTCATTTTCTTTGGGCTCAAATTCATGGTTGTGCCATTTTATAGGTGGTGACATTTCTCCACACGGTACTACTGTCAGAGAACCTGAAATTCAGAACCGCCCTGGTTGTTTGTCCGGTTAATACCATTCTCAACTGGGTCAGCGAGTTCAAGAAATGGCAAGACAACATGATGCAGGAGAAAGTCAAGGTCTGCAGAACAGTTTCTATTGTGTGAACATAAAGAAGTGTTTCTTTTTTTTTTTACTTGCTCACACCTGTGTCTCTTGCTTCAGGTTACAGAACTAGCTACAGTGAAATCTTCTTTCGAACGAATCAGAGCTCTGCAGAGGTGGATGAGGGAGGGAGGTGTGATGATAATGGGCTATGAGATGTACCGCAACATTTCATCAGTCCGAAAAACCAGCAGTGAGGAGGAAAAGAAGGCGATCAAAAGCATCCTGGTGAATCCAGGTGCTCAACGGATTCCTGTCATGTTGTTGAATCCTTACCTGATTAGATTCTCTTAATGTGTTGCTAATTTGTGTTGCTGTGTGTTTTTTTTTTTAATGTCAGGTCCAGACTTAGTGGTGTGTGATGAGGGACACACCCTGAAAAATGAAGCGTCTAATGTCTCCAAAGCTCTGAACGCTGTCAAGACCCGCCGAAGAGTGGTGCTAACTGGAACACCGCTACAGAACAATCTGATTGAGTGTAAGTCAGCACAACAGAACCATTTTATTTTTTTTCTTTTAAGTTATTACAACAAGTAATTTGAGTATTTTAGGCCCACTGCAGTAAAAGTGCAACTTTCAGCTTTATCTTTTGATTTTAAGGCTGGCGTGTAACAGCCTCCTAGAACTCTGGATCAATTCAAATAAGACATGACGTCTCGTTACAATTAAACTGCTTTGATCCTGTAAATCTTGTGCCCTCAGATCACTGCATGGTCAGTTTCATCAAACAGAGTCTTCTCGGCTCGCTGAAAGAATTCAGAAACCGTTTCATCAACCCGATTCAAAACGGCCAGTGTGCTGATTCGACACCCAGAGACGTCCGACTCATGAAGAAGCGAGCGCACGTACTTCACGCTATGTTGGCTCGATGTGTGCAGGTGAAGGGAAACGCTGTTTGTATTTGAGCACGTGACATTTTGTTTTCATATTTCAGTCCTGACAACCCTTTTTTGTTTTTAACTTTAGAGAAAAGATTACTCCGAGTTGACTCAGTTTCTACCTCCAAAACATGAGTACGTGCTGGCAGTGAGGTTTTCCCCGCTTCAGTGTCAGCTGTACCGCCACTACCTCGAGCACATTTCTGGTGAGAGTGCAGACCCAGACTTCAAGTTATTACAAGTTTAGAAAACACTGTAGTCACGAAGAGGAAAAATCGGACCTGAGATTAATTCAAACCTCCTTACGGTTGTTCCAGTCTCTTTGCAGATTTGTCATTTTAGATGATTAAACTTGATTTGTAGTTAAGAGAGACGAGTGCTTTAGGTCATTTAGAAGAAGTGCTGGTACTCCCTTCATTCACTCCTTCACAACATTAATTTGTTGTAAAAGACTAACTCAGTGTGTCGCACACACAAAGAATGTAATAGTTTGATGTTACCCTGAGGCCAAAACAGACAAGTGAGTGTCATTCAAGTCCCACTCCGATGTTTTTTTTTTTTACTACTTTAAGTGTTCTCAGTGGTCTTTAATTTGTAATTATGAAGTTTTTATTAAAAATCACATTCCCTGTGTCATTTTCAAGGGCTTTTCCTCTGCAGAGCTCCTGTAGCTCATTAGCAATTTGCCTCTGAGTCGTGGGCGGAGACAGCGCTACGTATTAACTCTCACTGTTTCTGAGTTTGGGTCTGCCAGAGATTCACAGCGATTTGAATAAAGAAATACTCAGAAAAGCAATTTAGCATTTAGTTTTCTCATGATATGTCCTGTAGCATCAGAAAAATGCCAGATGAACATGTAAAATTAGGAAAAACATGATTTTCATCGGAGTGGATCTTTAACACCTGCAAAAGCACAAGAGAGGAAAGGAAAGGGTAGGAGCAGCTGGTAAGAGAAGAAGTCCCAGTAGCCAAAAAGTCCCAGTACGCCAAGAGTGTAAATTTAGAAGTGGGGGTACTGTGCACTGAAGCCCTCCAGCACACTCAAAGCACACTCAGAGATCAGGGACCAGTTCAGTCTTACATGAATGCATCAAGGTCTGAAGTAGTGACATCCATCCATTAGGTTATGCTTGGTATATATGTGACATCCACTTACATTGTACGAAATGCATGAGTTTCATCCTTTTGTGTGACGTGTCTGTTTTTCCAGGTGTTGGTCCCATGGCAAACGGGATAAAGCAGAAGCTCGGAGCAAATCTATTCAAGGACTTCCAGGTGTTCAGCAAAATCTGGACTCATCCGTGGTGCCTTCAGCTCAGCGCCATCAAAGAAAAGAAGGTACAAAAAAATTTCACCCTCAACCTCTGCTCATGTGTTCATGTGTTATTACTCCAACATCACCATGAGGGTTTGAACTTCTCTTTACTCAGACAGCTCATCTGAAGAAGAATCGAGTTACACCAGCAGTGTTTTTGAGGAATGGAGAAACCACTGTAGCTGTGAGGTGAGACATTTAAAAACACACTTATGTGGAATAAAGGACGATCTTTGACTTGATTTGACTAGTATTCAAGATTCTTGGACTCTTATGTGCACTTGAAGCTCCTTTTTTCAGTTTTTTAATTGAGGATGCAGAGAAGCACATGCACATGAGTTTGTTTAAAAAACAGATAAATGTGAAAAACTCCCAAATAATTTAAAAGAGAGGAAGCCAACTTTGAGGCATCAACTTTGAACTTGGAAGAACAAAAATAAAGAAAGTAAGAGGATTTCATTTCTGTCTTCAGCCTCTTTTGGACTATTTATATTCTTTTTTTTTGCCTGATACAGTGGTCCAAATCCAAACCAAGGAAGAGAAGGAAATATCTTTGACGGTAGTGCAGCTCTCACCACTGGTGTACCCATAGTTGCTCCAGCAGAAGGTATCAAAGCTTAATGCGTCAACAGTTCCACAACCAGCTTCAGCGTTCACACAAACACACTTTGTCCTGTGCTGTCTTTGGTGTAGGAGAGAACGCGGCTGTCAGCTCTACCTCTCAGCTCCCAGGCGTTAAGTGGTTCAACAACCTGCTCTCACAGACGGACGCCAAAATCATGGAGCACTCTGGGAAAATGGTGCTCTTGTTTGAGATCCTCAGGATGGCCGAATACCTGGGGGACAAAGTGTAAGGTTCTCCAATGACAGAAACAAGTGGAAATACAGAGACATACTTTGGTTTTATGCTTACCTCAAATATCGTATAATTATCTTCTTTTAATCTCCAGGCTGGTGTTCAGTCAGTCCCTGACCTCGTTGGACCTGATCGAGGATTTCCTTAAAGCTTCTCATCATGCCAGAGGCCCAGAATCATCCAAGGGTATATGAAGACAAACATATGAACGCACTGAGGCGCTTTCTTCCTTTGTGGTTCTTTAGATTTTCTGCTTTGTTATAAAAACACTTTGATTAAAATTCACGTGTCTTTGTTTGCACAGTGGGCAGTTGGATCAAAAACATCGATTACTACCGTCTTGATGGTTCCACCTCTGCTGTGTTAAGGACAAAATGGTCAGACCAGTTCAACTATGATAAAAATCAGCGGTATGGATTAACTGTGTTTTTTTCTGTTTTTTATGTTGATGATACTGGATTCAGATTGGAGGAGGATCTGTGGGAATATTATGATACAGATTTTTTTTTTCGGTTTTATCCTAGTGGCCGATTGTTTCTCATCTCAACAAGAGCGGGTTCCCTTGGTATCAACCTGGTCGCTGCTAACAGGGTGATCATCTTCGATGCCTCGTGGAATCCCTCCCATGACATGCAGAGTATCTACAGAGTTTACCGCTTCGGTCAGCTCAAACCAGTGTTTGTCTACCGCTTTTTGGCTCAGGTAGGCTTGTTTACTCGTCGTCTTAAAGCTTCAATCTTGTTTTTGTCCTTTCAGTTTAAACCCTGACCATCACAGTTGTGTTTAGTTTTGTCTTTTGCGTATTTGTATTTAAGGTGATAGTATGAGGTAATAGGTCTTGCAAATTAACATCACCACTGCTCACAGTTGGCACTGCTCACACAGTCTGGGTTTAATCAGGCAGTCTTCAGGGGTCCACTCCACTTTGGAGTAAGAATATTCAATATTTTTTACAGCTTGCTGTGCGTTGAATTCACAGAGCAGAGAGTACAGATCCATTTTATTTAAGACTTCCATTTTTTTGATTTAGCCATGAATGGATCATCCATCACCGACAGTCCTTGTATGAAAATGTTCTGTTCTGACTCATAAACTTGTTGAAATAATCGTTTTGTCTTTGTGGTCGGTAAAAAGATCTTCCTTAACAAACCATCTAAAAAGCTTAGGGGAATGATCACTTTATGCTGCGGTTGCTCCCAGTTCATGATGTGAAATTTGGGTAATAAAAGTGTCTTCTTAGGGTTTCACATAGAAGGGTCTGAACATTAAGATAAAGAGAAAATCAAACATGGATTATCTGCGTGTAATTTCACGTACCGATGTTTGATCTGGTAATTTACTGCAAACCCTTTTGGTCATTTGCATTTTGTCCTCTCCAGGGCACCATGGAGGAGAAGATCTACGATCGCCAGGTGACCAAGCAGTCTTTGTCCTTTCGAGTGATAGACCAGCAGCAGATCGAGAGGCACTTCACCCTGTCCGAGCTGGCCGAACTTTACACATTTGAGCCAGATCTGCTGAACGACCCAAACTCAAAGAAAAGCAAAAGAACCTGCTCCGATCCACCCAAGGTTACTGTCTGTGTTTACAGGTTTCAGCTCAGCGCCACTTAGTTGTTATGATGTTATTAAATGATTTCATGTCTCTGTTTTTAGGATAAAGTCCTGGAACAGCTTTTGCAAACATGTAAGGACCATATAGTGTCTTTCCATGAGCATGAATCTCTGCTGGACCATAAACAGGAGGAGGAGCTCAGTGAGGCAGAACGCAAGGCTGCCTGGGCGGAGTATGAGGCTGAGGTAAAGGCTGCAACATCATCAAGATAGACATGCAGTAGACTTGAATGACAGTGTTTAATGATAAAACTAAATTATTACTGAGTGTTATTGTCTTTGTGTTTCCTCTTCAGTCTAACCCAGTCAACCCTCCAGTTCCTTTGAACCCGGAAGCCTTGGTATCAAAAACCAACGATCAGCTACTGGTATATACTGTATAAATTACATTTTCTATAATCTTATGTCTTTGTAATTCACAATATATAACAGAAAAATGTGTTGCAGGAAATGCTGAACAAAAGCAGAGCAAATGTGTCTGTGGCCTTCATGTCGCTGCAGAAGATGAAATCTTACAGTATCGATGAATACATGCGCAGTGTGGTAAGTGACCTGAGTTTGATCATGTGGTGCAGTGGAAAAAATCTAAAGTGATGTAATAAATACATGTAGCAAAGGTTCATCAAGGCCACATTTATAGGAAACGTATTTTTGTTATGATGAAGTGGACTATTTATTGCTGGTTTGAGGTGATTTTTGCACAGTTTCATTTATTTACTTTTCAAGCTGTGAAGAATGTGTAAAGAAACATATGTGTTTATATTACAGCGACAACAGTATCCACAACTGCCTGAGGCCACGATCCAGTCCAAATCTCAGTTTTGGAAACTGTGGGATGAGAAGGAACAGCAACGCAGACAGGCCTTGTATCGAGAAGTCCTATTACAACATCAAACAGTGAGTAACTTTGTCAAATTTGGGCTCATACAAATTCTAGCTCCACTGAAGTTTGGGGAGTTGTGTAAAATCTGAATAAAAACAGATTACAGTGATTTGCAAATCCTTTTCCACCTCTATTTAATGGAATACACTGCAGAGACAAGATATTTAATAGATGCTTACTTGTTTTTGTTTTTTTTCCAAATATTTACTCCTTTTTAATTTGATGTCTGCAACACATTCCACATAAGTTTACCACTGTGTTACATCACCTTTCCTTTTCTGTTGGTGAAGTTTTTTTTCCCCATTTTTTCTTCATGTACGTCTTAAGATGCTGGACAGTCCGGGGTCTCTGTTGTTGTGTTTTTGTGCTTTATGACACTCTGTACATTTCCACGTACAGTGATTTCTCTGGATCTTCTGAATCTTTTGATGATGTTATGGACTGTAAATGATGAAATCCATGAATTCCTGCAATTATACATTGAGAAATATTGCTCTCACACTGTTGGACTCAATGAACCTATTCATATGTAACATGATCCAAACGTGACTTTTGAGCATTCCTGGCGAATATTTCCAAAAAACAAACAAAAATGATAATCATCAGTTTGAACTTGAAGCATCGTCTTTGTTGTGTATTGAATTGAATAGAAGTCGGAAAGGATTCACAAATCATTGTGTTTTGTTTGTGTTCACATTTTACACAACGTCCCATCTTCAATGGAATTGCAGTTTGTGGATGTATGGGAAAGATAACTAATATCTACATCTCTCTACAGCTTACTCTCAGCATTCAGGCCATCCTAAACACACAAAGGACAGCGGTGGTTATGGTACCCCCGACTGCTGCAAACCAGAATGGACAGCCTTATCCTGGAGATAAGAGTGTGCTTGGAGCCTCCATCATTTAAACAAAAAAGCATCACGCTATCAAAAGTTATTTCTGGAATTATGTTCAAGATTTTTCTACTTATTAATCAACAGTTTTGTTTTTTATACTTTCAGCACTTTACCATGCACAGACAGTGCTCACAAGTTTTACAGATGTGCCTGAGGAAGCGTTTCCAAGTATTCTTAAATTATGCAATTTTTCTGTTGTTCGGTATCAAAAAGATGTACCATGTGCAAAAAAAGGATTTTATTGTTCCCACACTTGAGTTTACATAAATTGCCTTACCATTAAGTCTATAGTGTATTTTCCTTTTTTGGAGGTCTATTTTTGTTTTTTTATACTTGCTCTGTGTAATAAAATACCTCAAAGTTCTCCTGCTTCTTGTGTTGATGTGGATGTGACAAAATTTAGGCGAAGAAAATGAGGCAGCAAAACTTTGTCACTGATGGGAAGGGTTGTAAATCATACGAGACGTCACTAGGACACAAAATACATTTCTCTTAGAAAAGTTGTGATATCCCTGATCAGCCCTGCACAGATTCAGGATCACTGCTTCTACTTCTACCTGAAAATTCAGCCCTTGAAATACTTCATATTTCACATTTCATGACTATCCTATTTTTTCACGCAATGAGAAAAAAGTATTTGATCCAGATTTCCTTTTGTGATTTTGTGTGTGGACCCACTACCTCTGTGAAGCAGTTACTGCACACCCTGAGATGTACACAGGTGCAACACTGCTTGCAGCTTAACTTCCTTTTAACTTTACTATTTACTAGGGGTGGGAGTCACTAGTGGCCCCTTGATACGATATTATCATAATACTTGGGCCACGATTCAACGTTATTGCGATTTTAAACATTTTGCAATTAAGTGAGAATTGTGAAACCATATATGGCAATTAATAAAAAAAAATTCAGCTGCTTAGCTGATTTAGCATTTTATTTCTGCTATGTTTGTCTTGTTTACACAGTATGTCATTTTCATGTACCACATCTTGCAAACCTCATGTGTCAGGTCCATCTCATTTGTGCACTGCTTACATTCCTGATGTCCTTCCCCAGCTGCCGCAATGTTTGTTGTACTTTCTCTTGCTCGAAGATGTCACCTCTGCTGACCTCACTGGATAAACATTTTTATCTTTCCATTGTCATAGAATTGAGTTCATATTAGCAATTACTTTGAAAAAATCCCTACTTGGTAGATGAGACGATACGATATATCACCAGAGAAAATATTGGGATACTTTGCTGTATCCATTTTTTTCACCCACCCCTATTTACTTTTATCCATGAAATCAAACATTACTGTGTCAGTGTTCGAGTACTGCCCAAGTTTCAGTTGATTGATTCTTATAGAAATCATTAAAGTTTAAATAAAAATGCTAAAAAAGATTTATGACATGCATTTTTAATTGATACGTGGCTGTGTTTGATAGTGTGCGTATGTCCCTTCAATGTCAATGCGAGCGTGGTGCATTCACTTTCGTCATGGTTAACAAGGCGTTCATCTCTCCCTCACTCCCTCTTCAGTGGGAGCAGAGCAGCTGTTCAGACTAAGCGGCTCCCCTGTTTAGTTTATTAGTTCATTAATGAAAGAGAGAGACAGCTGCACGGCTGGAATCTCTTCAAGGTTTCCCTTGAGCTTAATCTCAACTGACACAAGCACAGAGAGGGGAGTGATAACAAATGTGTTCATGCCTAGACTAGAGAAAAACTCTTCACACAGGGTACAGTTTCAATAAATTATATTTCAGGTGGTATAAAAGGCAATGCACAAGGAAAAGATTTCAGTAACAGTCTTGTCAGTGACAAAAATATTTGGCAGCTTTACTCATTGCTCACACACTTGCATGCACCATGACCATAAAATGTAAGAGACAAATACTTAAATAGGTCCAAAAATTAAACTGTGGTATTGACTTTTGGTCCCTCAGACAAGGTAAACAAAATACTCACTTTGATGTTGAAGGTGAAACCATTTGTATTTAAAGCTGTAGTAGGTAATTTTGGGGGGAAAGGAGAATAAGCTGAATGTGCTGAACTTGAGAAGTGTTAAAGGGACTTACCCAAAATACATGAATATGTTTGACTTCAGAAACAGTTTATTTTAATAAAGTAGTGGTGTTAGGCAGGAGTGGTACTTATTATTAATCATATTGAATAACCTATCTCAATCATACACCATTAGCTCACAAACTAGCTTGGCTTGCAGGAGACTACCTTGTCCAGTATGGCGTAGTATTTCAATCCATTGTCATCAGAGTATTGTATTACTTTAAAGCTTCAGGGATGTGTGGATTTCTCTTTTCTGAATCATTTCTACAACAAACTGCAAAATTAAAATCATCTGCATACCCAAATTTCATTGTTAAATGAGTAGAAAATGCTACATTTGTGACTCAACCTGTTACAGGTCACTTCAGCTGTGATAGTGAAAACAGACAACAAATGTTGGATGGAAGAAAGGAAGCAAACTAGCTCCTGCAGGGCTCAGGAACTGTAGGACAACTTATCATGCATTGGGAAGCAGAGATAAATCAGTGTACCAGAGGTTTGACAGTTTAGGCGTTGCTGAGTTGGCACATCATCCCACTCAAAGTCACATTTGTATCAGAAACTCCCCATAAATTTGCTTTTAAAAAAGGTGGAGATGACGCACATTCACAGGGACTACTTTGAGACAAGTGGTCAAGAATCTCCTTGTTGAAATGTTTTACAGAAGAAAAAGGTGCACAAGAAAGCATCCTGTCGAGTCAATCAGATATGCTTGTAAAACTGAAAGAAATCACCAGGTAAATGCTTCAGAGGGGGAGGTGCTGCGATTTAGTTTGGTGAGGTGAACAAAAAAACGAGACAACACACAGTTACAGTTTTAAGTTACATAATAAAAACTTTGTAGGTTAAAAAAATAATCATTTCAGTCCAAAAAAGTAGTTCTTCATAGTTTCCTGAGGCCCTGGAAGTTCGACTCTCCAGATGGAGTTTCAATTTCATCCGTGAACAAATTCACATCTTTGAACCGATCTCTCACAGTGTTTCTCAGTTTGTGCGCATTAGTTTCAAGAGGTGCTTTCATCAGGTAACATCTCCACAAATGTTCGAGCAGCGTTATGTGGAGATCGTTAGTGTCCAGTATCCAGGTCCCTCATGTAGTCCTGAAGCGCCTGCAGTCTGGCATCGATCTCAGAGAGCTCTGCACCTGTATCCATGGAGCTCTCTAAGGATGGACGTGAAAACATACAATCAGTTGTTCTGCGGTTTCACTCACCCCCCAGAAAAATAACTCATGATGAATGTCTCACCTTTGTCTTTCATTCTTTGGGTTGGAGTACTGCATAATGGTTTCCTCGTTAAAAGGCCTCCCCTCGACTACGAACACAAATCATACGTTAGAGGGTGACGCAGATGAATTTATGTTTGTTTTTTTGCCCATAAGTGCCATTAAAAAAACTTCAAATGACGAAATAATTGTCCTTCAATGTCCAATAAACTTTTAAACACATCAATAATTAACACTAATGCAGAGCTGCTCTTCACTTAAAAAGAAGACTTCTGTGATTTATTGATTAACAAAGTGTTAATCCTGAAAAAAGACTGTTATCAGTTTTTGCTGCTTTTGCGTTTTGTTTTTGTGCTGTGACTGTGGTAGGAGACTTTTTAAAGAAAAAAAAGAAATTGACTAATTGATTTCAACACACATCTCTGTAAAAAAAAATATAATGGTGATGCAGCCAAGTATATTTGAGTGCATTTTACCATCAAACTAATGTTTTTTGTTTTCTGTCTTGTCATGGGATTTGTTAGAGATAAAAAAAAGAAAAACTTACCACACTGGGTCCATTGTAAATCTGGTTTCTCCCTCTGTAAACGCATCAGAAATTTTAAAAGCTGTTAGAATCACAGAGGCTTAAAATACTGTGAAAATCCCTCTGAAGTAATCCCTTTTACCTGAACAGATTTTTGGCCATTTCCTCCATATCAACCAAAGAACTTTCTGATGAGTTTCTGCTCCCTCTGCGCTCCACAGATAAACTCCTGCCTCTGCTGCCGGACCGTGTTGTCAGAGGATACACCTCTCTGGAACGTGAACGCCCCCGCTCTGGGACAATGGGGGACGTCAGCATGTCTCTGCGTACCTTCCTCTGTCTGAGTCAGAAATCATGGTTACGATGATTGTCCTGAACAGCCTCAACATCAAACATGAAAAAATCCAAGAGAGAAATCCTGAAAACCAACTTCTTCAGTTCGGCCTCTTTCAGCCTGCGCTGTCTGTCCTGGATGTAAGCGGTTGGGTCAAAGCGTGGAGCACGAGACCCTGAAATACAGCAGGGTGAGGCATTAAAACCTACAGATTCAAACAGATTGAGAGTATAACACAGTTAAAGGGATATTCCGGCATAAAATTAATTTAGGGTCAAACACATCGTAACACAGAGTTAGACACCCCTCGAGAGATGAATGTTGCCGACCATTTGCTTCTCTAGTTATACCAACGTTAGTGACGACCGCAAGCAACATTCATCCCGAGGGGGTGTCTAACTCAGTGTTACGATGTGTTTGACCCTAAATTAATTTTACACCGGAATATCCCTTTAAAGATGAAGGGCTTTTCAACAATACCAGTGGGAGAAGGAGATGGCCTGGGTATGCGAGCACGTGGTCCGGAGGAGTCCGCTCTTCTTCCTCTTTCCTCCGACCTTTGACTTCTGTTATCTATCCGCTCTCTCGAACTGGATCGCGCCCTGACTCCCCCGTATGCTGGTCTTCTCTCACGGGAAACGGAGCGATAGATTTCCCCGTCAACTCGATAGCTGAGATGGCCGGACACAGGAGTTACTCTTCTGCAAAGAAAGAAGAGTGTGTGAGCCAAACGGGAGCATAAAACTCATAACTCAAAAGTTTACTCAGCTTTTTAAGTGAATGGATGAAAGAAAGAGAAAGTAAAGACAAAGTACATGCTTAGATTGTCTAACCCTCTCCGTAGCTGCGACAGTTCATTTGAGAGACTCTTGACGCGAACCTGGAGAGCACACTCTGACGCTCGGAGCTCCTCCAGCTAGCCAGTACAGGAAGAGAGGGTTAAAACCTGCTGAGTAGCAAAGAAAACAAGTAAAACCTTTCTCAGCTGACTACTCCGCAGTGCAGAATGTACACCTGCTCTTTTAACAGCCGTTGCTCCTGGCTTCTCTTGCTTGCCGAGCGCTGGCTTTTGGCCCTCTCCTTAACAAGCTGCTCCTCCAGGGTTGTCACAACGTCTCTGCCTCTCCAGTCCTCATGTCCAGATGTGGAACCACTTCCAGAAAGCTGTAATCGCTCAAGAACCTTAGCCATGGCCTCCTTCTCTTCCCTTACCAGAGCCAGCCTGGAAAACAGTGAGGTGTGTTAAAATAAAAAATCCCTTCATACAGATCATCGTGATCAGGATAAAATGCAACCCACTCTGTCCTGAGCCGCTGGATCTCGAGCTCTGCAGATTTGCTAATCCCACGAGTGGCGACAGCATTGAGCTCAGCCCTCAGCGCCCTCACTTCTTTTTGCAAGGCTGCCGGGTCAGGCTTACCCACGTAGGGCAGAGGTAAAGGGTAGTGGATCCTACGATACAAAGCAGAATACAACAATAATGACACTGAAGGAACAGAAACACTGAGAATCTCACCAACAGAAGGCACAATCAAACTAAATCTATGTCAACTTGTCAGCACAGATACAAACCTATCAAACTCCACCGTGTAAATAAGGATCAGATATCTTTTCGAAGTAAGAGCGGATGACTGCTGATGACCACGAGGACGACTAACCACTCCTGCTTTCCTGTTACGCAGCAGCTCCAGGTCTGCGTAGGTCAAGAGGTCGAGTGTCACAGAATCACTTGTCTGGAGAAAAAAGTAAAGATGGTCATCAAAACATTTCTTATTACAGATTCTGATCAATTTATAATGAGGCAACCTGATCAGGGCTCGACAGTGGGAATGTTTCACTCGCATCTGCGACTAAAAATAGATGTGTGTGCGCATAAAAAAAAAAAAAAAAAAAAATCAGTCGAGACAACAAATGTTTTTTTCATGTAAATACCGCAGTAAAGTTAGTTTTAGGTTGGATATTCAATGGACATTCACTGCTAATCTACCGGTGTCTTCTCACTCTCCATAACCGGGAGTAGCAACAACAGCGCGATCAAATCTACTCGGCATCCTCACGGTCAATGACGGGTGTTGAATAAGGGACCATCAATAAATTACCTGATAATGTTGTCAGAAAAGACTGCTTTCCTTCAATATCTTCCCTGTCATGTGACCAATTGACCTAAAATTAATAGTCCTAAGGTCGGACGATGAGGCTACGTTCACACTGCAGGTTATGATGTGCAATTCGGATTTCTTGTTAAATCCGATCTTTTTATGTGGTCGTTCACATTACAACAACAAATGCGGCATCTAATGTGAATGGAATGCGTCCGTGAAGTGACCCACATGCGCACAAAGCACAAATTGCTTTCCGCGCCTGTTTGTGTTGTCGAACAATGGTGACGTTTGTCACATATTGATGACTTATAGGTCGGATGAACGCGACCTGCGCGTCCACACTGCAGTCACATCGGATACATATCCGATTTATATCTACAAACAAAAGAGGCCTGGGTCGGATTTGAAAAGATCAGAATTGCACTGTTCACACTTACATGAAAAAATCAGATATGTGTCACATATGGTTAAAAAAATCAAAATTGACCTGCAGTGTGAACATAGCCTAAGTTACATCTCTTTATTTCCCTAACTTGTCCTCTAAAAATGGTTGTGTTAAATTTAAAGGCAAATATTGAACATTTTCTTCAATAGCTTCTATGTCATGTGACCAAAAGACCTAAAATTGATTTCAAATAATAGTACTTATGTCGACCAATAAGACAAACATTATTTGATCAATTTTCATTGTGCCCCTACAGTTCTTTGTGTGCTCCTTACATTTTTAACTTAGGAACACATGTGCTCCTTGTGAAAAAAGTTTGTGTCAAGCCCTGCTGATTTTATGTGCATCGTTCTGTTGCTTTTAATTTACCCTGTAATATGTGAGAATAGAACACAAATGCCTGGGCGGACAGTTTATTGAGCAAACACTGAAATCAGCGTGTGTGTCTGTGTGAGCTTGTATTTATTGGACAGTTCAGTTTGGATGGTTCTCTAAAATGTACCAAAATCTCCAATCGTTTCCTTCATTCCCCTCCAGGCCCTCCTCTTTCGGCCCTGTGCTTGTGCATTAATGACTAGCAGAGAGGGGACAGGGCGGCTCGGGATAAATGGGCATTTTTTTGCTCGAGTGGAAACATTGAACTCAAATGACTGTGTCTCGCCTTCGCTCAAGGAGCCCTGGGCTAATCTGTGTCTGCTCTCAGCTTACTGTTGACTCTCTGTGCGTTTCAGCTGCCCTTCTTTATACTTTTGTTTTATCTGAGTGCACCTTCACACATACCTTCCTGACAGCTGATTCCAACATGCTGCAGAAAATAGGGAACTGCTTGAAGTTGCCGGTCTTGCGGGTGAGGTCCTCAATGTCTTAAAGAATAAATTTAACAGTGTTAGTGGGACAATTTGAGCACCGGATGGCATTTCATCTTTAAAACATGTTTGCTACTTACATGCGGGATCAAAGTCCCCCCTCCACTGATCAGCTGTCACCGAGTCAGAGATTTCCACAATCAGCACGCTCTTGTCCACCTCTATCTTCACAGAGAACTCCACTCCTCGAAAAACAATATCCTCCGTCACATCAGAGCCCTCCTCCATCGCTCTGAGTCAGAAAGAGGAAATGAGAGATCTGCTGTGAATCCTCATGTCAGGAAAGACGAGATCTACAGCTTAATCATAAGTGTGATCAGATCGATGGACAATCTTTGAAATCCCATAATCAGATCAATATTCAGATCTCTTTCCTCTTAGCAGCCCAGACCAGAGAGACGTCAAGGGGCCATGAGTATCTTCACAAATATGAGCTCTTGCTTCTTTTGACTTTAAGTTTTGTTTAAATTTAGAAGAAATAAAGTTCTTTATGGGAACGTAACCTGTGTAAAGAAATTAAAACATAAGAGACTAAAGTCCTGTGATTATAAGTGCAAAATTAAAAATACATGATGTTTCCATAATGGGCAAAGCTGGAGTATTTACAACCACATCATGACTGCTAAGGGTGGGAGAAAAAATCGATTCACAAAAGTATCAAAATTTTTTATTTTACAATTTTTAATTGATTTTTTGTTCAAAATCTTTTTTTTTTTTTTTTTAATTTAAGAATAAATAATAAAAACTGACTTACATATACTTACGACCTGGAAGAATGGTTAGGGGGAAAATGGGAAGTAACAAAAAATTAAGACCGGGCAGGGGAGACGAAATAAAGAGTGTGAAACAGGAAATCAGAATAAGCGAGTCATTTATTTACAATCAAAATCTAATAACAAAAAGATAACACAACTACAGGTGAGCACGAGGCCGATCATCAATAACGTTCTTCAAAAGAAACAAAAGTCCACTGCCAACTAGTTAATCAAACAAAAGGAAACACCACAGGCTCCTGCCACCAGAAAACCTGGTCTTCAAGAAAAAACACCAAAACGCACAAGACAGAATCACAGCCAACAATCTGGAGGTCTGCAGCACGAGTGACGATCACGAGGGCTGAGAGAGAGAGAATTTGTGTGTTTCTTGGGGAAATATAGTTCTTAGAATAGTCAGAAGACAATCATAATCATTCAACTGTTTCACTGGTGTTAAAAATGCAGACTAAAGATCAAGAAAATCGACAATATCATAGAATTGAAATTTTAGATCAATTCGGCATCCAAAAATCGTAGAAGAATCGAATCGGGAGAAAAGCACATCGTCCCAGCCCCTAATGTCTGCTGGTGTCTTACAAACTATTTGTGTTAGCATCATTAAAAATCATATAAACTATAAATACTGCAAAAACTCAAAATAAATCGCACAGTTTGACACCAACATTTTGACATACAGCCCGTATTAGACAAAATGTAAGTGTATTTTTATACTTTCATTTCATCTGTTTATGTTGTATACTGAATATTACCACTCACACCCTACGCTTATATGTTCGGATTCAGATTCAGACAACTTTATAAATCCCTGAAGGACAATTCACTTCACAGTAACCCGCCTTGTTGTTAAACAATCAAGGAACAGACAACGACCAGACATTCACAGCAGCATATGGCCCAAACATTCCCCTGTCAGCACCCCAAATCAGCTATAAATAAATTAGGAGATGATAAATACCTGTGCAATACGTTCACAGTGGAATGATGAGAATGCAATAAAAATAATGCGATAAAAGAGTAAAATAAGACTTAAAACAATCCTAGACCCTGTGTGTTACTCTTTCACTTCGCTCAGCTCCTGGTTGGGCAGGTTAGCTCTGGTTATTTAATTGATCCATTCACCAAGTCGAATTGTATGACGAGAACAGGGTTATTTAGATCTTTGGAAATGTGGAATCAATTGCCTGGGAGCACACAGCAAATAAGCAGTAGGTATTATTTTAAAAGGACTTTAAAACAAAACTGCATATATAAACGGACTACAAAAGCACTGATTTTGGAGTGATTTTAATGTTTTAATGTTGTGAAGAATCAGGATTTGAATCTGTAATTGTATTGTGATTTTAAGTTTTTGGACCCCAGGAAGACTAGCAACCACTTTGTGGAAGTAATGGGGTTCCAAACAAACAAACAAACAAACCTGAAAGCTCAGACAAACCTCTGGTTGGATACATAGTTAGACGTGCATTTTGTTGTTCAGCACTTGTTAAAATCTTAAAAACATTGCTAAAGTACGACCGTTTCTCTCTCTGAGCCAGACAGAAAGACTAATGCACGCTTTTATAACCAGCAGGCTCGACTACTGTAATGCTCTCCTCGTTCCACAGAGCAGAACAAAAATTTTTTGGTGATGCTTCTTTTAGCCGCTACGCTCCGAAACTGTGGAACAAACTTCCAGAGGGTCTGAGACAAGCTGCAAATATAGAAATCTTTAAATGTAACCTAAAACTCATCTATTTAGCCTGGCTTCTATGTAAAGATTCATTAGTTTAACTACTATTATCATTTATTTATTTTTTAGTATTACTTTTTACCTTATTTTATTAATAAATACAAGTTAATATTTTATTGTCTGTTTTAGTTTAATAACTTTTATTTTTCTTGTCCTGATGTAAATCACTTTGAGCTGCGTTTTTATTTGTATGAACAGTGCTATATAAATAAACTTTGATTGATTGATTGATTGTACCTGTGCAATGACATTAAAATCTGTCTAATCTGCTGTAACCATAACACGCCGCTAGGGGCAGTAGAGAGCTGACAGAGCGCATTTCAAAAGGTGTCATCATTTTTTATTGGAAAAAAGTACCGCTTCGTGCGATCATGTGCCGAGGATTCAGCTGTCGGATGCCCTGAAACATGTTTTTCGAGGTAAGTGATCACTCGCGTTCATCCGGGCACGCTGCTCTGCTGTCAGATTTCGCGCTTGACTTCACTTTGTGTCGTGCAGTGAGGCTGAAATCTGCGATCAGCTCATCTTTGACTGATCGTGCAAAGAAATCATCACAGGCTGTCTCATTATAATACAATTTATATTGATTTAGACTCGGGTCATTAAAAAAAATCAACAAATGCTCCTTAAATTCCTATTAATGCAGAGTTCTCCTCGTTTTCAGTAAAGAGCAGCTAGCGAGACTTAACATCTAATTATATCAAGTGGACAACGTTAGCTGAGGTTAGCTAGCAGAGATAATGTGCTCAATCAGTGTCATGCAGGTGAGTTACCTTTATTAAGAGTCAGGTACCGGAGCTATCTCTGTGTGTGTGAGAGACACGTAACGTTACTGTGCGTGTGAAGTATTCTGTAACGTTACCTTTGTTTGTTGTAATGCTCCTTTAACAGTTAAGTTGTCAACACATAGCGTCTCGTCGGAAGAATATGGCGGTGAAGTGGCCTGGTGGAGGAATTGATGTAGCTTAGTTTGCCGCTTGTTTTACGGTGTAAACAAAGTCCTAAAACAGCGTGTACGCCACCTGCACCGTGGAGACCGGGGCGGCGGTCAAACTACCGGGAACCGTTAAACTCTTCTTCTCCACTCCGCTCTACCTCTGCGCCCTCTTCTTCTGCCGGACTCTAACGGTGCCCTGCCAGCTGTTTGACTCAGCACTGCCCCCCGCAGGTTGTTAACGGAAACACAGCAAGGTTTAAACATGATGCTAAAATAATACTGGCGGGATTAGAAACCAAGAATACTTTAAAAACACGCAATGAAACCATTTAACCTTCCTCCTGTGTTAGCTTTAAGTACGCACCCACCATGTGTCTTAAATCAGCTGTAAATTACACTAAAAACAATTCTCTATCATCCAATTTAGTTCTCATCTCTGTGGGTTACCTTGTTAGGCTTCATTATCCATGAAAATATTGCTTATAATATTTTTTGTTGTGGTCCTCTGGGTCTTTCTTTGTCAGTATACCCCTCACACAGACATCTATACTGAATTGATCTCACACGCTTGAACATTCCCTTTGTTTTTTGTGCAGGGAAAAACATGGAAAAATGAGAATTTGCTAAATCACACATGATTGGAAGAGGATCTGACTGCCAGTGCACATATGATTTTAGGTTTTGCGCTAATTTTTACAGATAAATCTAACCGAGTCAAAAGCACCCTAACATGACAGGTGCCATAAGTTTAATAAGAGCATTTTATAATTTAGTCAATTTAAATTTTTATGTTTATTTTGTTGAAATAGAGGTTCCTGACAAAGTCAAAAAGTCTTGATGCAAAAAAGCTTATTCAAGTGGATCTTTTAAGCATTTTAAAATGAAACTCAAGACCTACCGTTTTTATCTGGCTTTCAGTTAAATTTTGTTTTAATCTTTTAATCTGCATTATGTGATTTTACCCTATTTTAGTTGTTGAGTAACACTTTTACTTTATTACCTCTTTTTAATTTACTTTCTTTTATTGTTTGATTCTTTGACTGTTCTATTTAATTAACTCTTAACGTTTTATCACCTTAATTATATTTTATCATGGTTTAATTGTTTTAGTCCTTGATCCAGTGTGTGTGTGTGTGTGTGTGTGTGTGTGTGTGTGTGTGTGTGTGTGTGTGTGTGTGTGTGTGTGAGAGAGAGAGAGAGAGAGAGAGAGTGTATGTAAGTGTCTAATGTGTTGAATGGGGTTTGGGTGGGTGGGGTCTGGTATTTGTATTTTTATGTATTTTATTTCATTGTTTCTAATATTCTGCTTGAATGGACAGCACTTTGTGCTAAATCATATGTATGAAAAGTGCTTTACAAATAAAGTCTGATTGGTGAAATACAAAAACGTAAATGTACAATACCTTATATACTTGAGCAAAAAAAAAAACCTTCGTTTAGTTTGTGCAATATAATAATGGCAGTAGATAGTCAGAGTTGAGCCAAAACTTTTAGTTTTTTCATTGTCTTTTCAATCAACAGTGCATCAGAATTCACATTTTTTCTTTGTACATCTAGAAGCAGCATTTGAACAGCATCTTTCCAAGCTTGACTCTCAAATAAAAATGATGGCATCAAAATGAGCAAAGTTTGATCCAGAATGGCCTTTATTAGAGGTATGAGAAGGGTGAAAAGCAACTCAACTTTATTTATGGATCCATGTGTTTTTACTGTTTGACTACCTTTAAGAACCAGAGTGTGAAGCATTGAACCTTGCTTTACATGTTACTTGACACCATTTACCCAGCTAGCAAGTTGCAGTCAAGCTTTTCAACAACTGCAGAGCAGCCAGTTGATTGGATGATATCGACCCCATGAAAACCCTCAATTTTTACCAAGTGAGTTTATCCAAACTCTAATCCACTCAAAATATTTAACAATTAATTTAGGCTACATTTATTTAATAGGCCAATCATGTTTCAAGCAATTACAAGCCAAAAATTCTCAATTGAGATGACGACTGTTGTGAATTGGCGCTATATAAATAAAATTTGATTGATTGATTGATTGAATAAGTTCCTTAAAATAAGTTTTGCATATTGTTTCAAGAAACCTTTCAAGTAAAATTTGCTTACAGCATTTGCGTCCACTTTCACTTATTTAAAACAATTAAGCTCTTTTTTTGTCTAATCAAGTCTCTATGCACCATTACCCATGACTCTAGTGCACAGGAAACATCTGTAAAGTGTAAGACTCTGCAAAAAAATTTAGTTTCTCCCCCATAGAAAGATGCAAAGTCAAAATCCCTCCACACATTGGGGCTTTTTATACTCTTTCCATCCTTTACAAAGTGCTGCAACAGGCTACTCTTTGAATTGATGTAGATATCTTGAGTAACATACTATAGTTGTCCCATCTTTCTCAAAAACACTTTGTTTTAATACAAGAAAAACTACATTTAAAGACACTTTAACAATTTGAACCGCCTTTGTTTGCATTTCTGCACTCAGCCTTTCTCTATATAAAGAGGTAAAGAGGTAAACAGAAGAAGTTTGTGAGGGGAAAACAAGTGTGTCCTGTAAATGTTTGATAAACCTGTTGCTCAAGTTAAGAGCTGACTCTGCCCTGTGCATGTCTTCACCTGGTTTCACTAAAGGGCTGTTACCATAGAGACACTGTTCACTCAAAAGGCAGAAAGTCAAGTGACGGGTCTGAAGTCTTAGATCTTTGCTGCTTGTCTGTGAAGACACAGCAAAACACATGCAGCAGAGGAGTGTGCCCTTGCACATGTTTGTGTGCTGAAGAATGACTGACTGAAGGTTTTCTTTTGATGCAGAACTCTGCATGGGCGAATCAACAAAGTCAAGGGACCACAGCTTTGATTCCTATGACTCCTAAGAGACCTCAGCAGTGGCTGCAAGTGGTTGGACATGCAGGTTTGTTTACTGGGACTTACTTTGGTTTCATTTGGCATCTTTGGGGGAGGAAATTATTGCTTAAACGACATTATTCAAAAGTAATATAACTTCTGTTTTGCTTATATTCACAGGGAGTTTTCATGTTGGGGATTATGGCACATTACTGAAGAGGTTTTGTGAGGGGGAGCAGCAATGTTACCTCCGACTGATGGATGACTCTCTGAGGCCCTTTGTTCCAGCTTACCATGGTGTGGTGCAGCGGGATGAGCAGGATTACAACATGATGGATAACTTACTGACCCAATTTAACATGCCCTCCATCATGGACTGCAAGATGGGCACTCGGTATGTTTAAGCAAGGCAGGTTTTGTGACTGAGAGCAGGTGGATAAGTTTTGGGGGGAGGGGTTGAGAAAATTTGATAAGGTAGAGCTTCAGTGCTGTGCTTATTGTCAAAAAGGCATCAAGTATGTAACATTGAAGGATTAACATCTTTAAGGATTACTCGTGGTCTCAGCAGAAATCTAAATAGGTTGGGAGACAATTTATAAAACACAGAAGCCATGAGTTTAACATTTGTTTTATCTCGTTGGAGGTCTTAGAAAAGGGAAAATATATCTCTTTCAGCTTCACTTGAAACTAATGAGTCTTAATTGGAGCAGAAAGTCTTGAATGTACAACAAATCTCCTCCAGTTATAATAAGGTGTCAACCTTCACAGCACATACCTCGAGGAGGACTTGGTGATTGCTCGAGAACGGCCTCAGCCTCGTAAAGACATGTACGAGAAGATGGTGGCAGTGGACCCGGAAGCCCCAACGGTCCAGGAGCGAGCCCAGCAGGCGGTACTGAAGACTAGGTACATGCAGTGGAGGGAGACGCTGAGCTCCACAACAACTCTTGGTTTCCGTATTGAAGGGTTCAAGGTAAAGTGTGTCAGGTCATTGAGCTAATACTGCAGATCTCTCTGTTGATAGTGCAACGGTGTCAAGATGATCAGTGTTGTGTATCTTCTGTGTTTCCAAGAGCAGAAGGCAAATGAAGAATGTCACACAAACTTCAAAAGGACCAAAAGCAGAGAACAAGTGATGGAAGCTCTTGAAAACTTTGTCAACTCTAATCCGACCATTGTGGTAGGTGTGGCCTTCAGTAACTTTCTTTTTTTTTCTTTTCTCATATATAAATGTTGTATCCTCTCCTTCAGTGGGGCTATCTCAGACGACTAAAACAGCTGCGGCAGGTCTTGGAGGCATCAGACTTCTTCAAAAGACATGAGGTCAGTTTAAGAGCGTAATCTTAATCAGATGAAGGAGAATTTTCTGTTAAATCAAACTCTTGCATCGTTTAATTTTTTCTCCACTGGCTCACACGTACAGGTTGTGGGCAGTTCCTTACTGTTCGTACATGACTGGACAGGAAGGACAGGAGTGTGGATGATTGACTTTGGAAAGACGGCTGCCCTTCCTTCACACCTCACATTGGACCACCGCACTCCCTGGGTAGAGGGCAATCGAGAAGATGGCTACCTGTGGGGTCTCGACAACCTCATTGATATACTGACCAGTATGCTACCAATGCCATGAACGCCAGTTTGTACATCTGTTGAAACTGAGTTTCGGTTACAGGTGGACTGCCAATTAAAAGCTGATGCTGTGAAAGGACTTTGTCTTGGGGGGGAAAGTGTGATTAGATGTGAACATATTAGGAAAAATGTGTTAACAACCAAATTCATTCCAGATTTATTTTGTATATTAGGCACACAGTAATGCTCAAAGGCCTATACTGTGAAACCTCCAAACAATTTGACGCTGAGCTTTACTGTGTGCTTAACATGCTCCCTGTCTCCAGCCTTGTCTGACCCTACAGTCTTGAGATGTTCAGTATTTCAGGAAAAATGAGGAAATAGCATTTATAAGCTCAGAACATGGCTGTCCTCTCTGGCCTCAGATGATCAGATCATTGTCACCCATTGTCATTAAAATGGTGCTAAAACTTTGATGCTGTGAAGTGGACTTGTTTTCTGCATTTCTTTACAGTAGGTTATGTAACTAAACCATTCATACTATATGTCTATTCATTTATTTTTTATCATTGTTTGCCTCAATGTTTTTATCATAAACATAAAAAGTTGCATGGTAGTTTGGTTGTAAAGATGTTCATGCCATCCATATAGTAGAAACCAGTATCATGCAGGGTTTTCCTTGTGGTCCAACTACATTAAACCTGATTACATCTCAAGTTACTCGTATAATTTTAAAAAATGTTAATTCTAGTCTTGTGTTGGACATTGTTTTGAAAAGAGCTTTAACATAAGAATTAATGTTTTAGCACAGGCTGTGAAAGACATTTTTGGAGTCTTTATGTTGTCACCCATTCGGTTCTGAAGAGACCATCTTAGGCTCAGGCACCATATTAGAAATACATCGCTCTAGATCAACTTAGACATGAGCAAAGAGTTGAAGTTGAGGCAGGCTTTTGATCTCCCGGCAAAAAGCTGCACAGCCTCCTCCTGTAAGTCAATTTATCTGTGCCCCTTATTGTTTAAACTTGTGCACAACTCTTAGTCTCTATGTTATCTTAATGGATATAAAAGTTTTCCCCTGTACAGTGTGTATGAATAAAGTACAGAGCCACATCTTTACTGTTTTTTTTAACCAGGCTGTGAACACGTTTGTCTTGTAAAAATGAACATATTAACATTAAGCCTAATGGAGAATTCTTGTTTTATGTGGACAACCTCAAGTGGACTCTTGAGGAATTGCAGGTTTTAGCATTTCCTCTAATTTCACCACCCAGGGGACTGGGCCTGGTTTATAACTGTGCTGGCTGTAAGTGTTGGTTATTTGAGTGTTCAGCCGAAATGTTCTCATTGTATGAAACAGCATTTGGTGGACCACTGAAGATAGTCCTGAATCAGTTTATGATTCCTGACTTGAACTCCTTAATGCTCACTTTGAGAAAAGTGTCTTGACTATTGTGGGAAAGTACAACTCCAAAAAAAAATCAAAAAACTTTGATTTTAACAATAGTTTATGACATTTCCAGGATGTGTGCATATCAGATCTTAGCATTTTAAATTGAAGTGTGAAATGGTCTACAGTAAGTTAACATGTAAGCAGGATAAGACCTGTGGTGAGAGTTTAGTATGCCACCTTCCCCAGTGTTTTTTTTTTTTTTTTTGTCACATATTTTGAATAGAGAGTTTCGGATGTGATCAAACATTTCTTATCTACCTTTTCTTTTCTGCAGCTCTCCATTGACTCACACTTTTTAGTGCAAATTCGATCGACTTGTCGAGGTACTTGTATTCTCTCATGTGACTCCAGACATTATCCTGGTACATGGAGGTTGATATTACTTGATGTTTCTACTGCTTGTTAAAATATTTAATACCAGCCATTCTGAAAATCCCCAACTTCATACATACTGTAACAGCCGATCTGTCAACAGGAGACAAAGATGCCAGTTTGCAGATTTGAATAAAGCCTTTTGATTAAATAATGCTCTCCATCATTATTAATTAACATGCTCTCTCCCAGTATAAATAGTAAAATAAAGATATGCATATTAAAAATAATGGCATTTTAACTTTGGTGAGAGAATTGAAAGGGGGAACGTGACAGGAACATTTGTTATTTTTTCAATGTTGAATTTAAATCATGGATTGTTTTAAACCCACAAAGTGAAGCATCAGTAATGATCACACTAAAAACATACACATGCATCAGAAGCCACTGCCACATGAAACTGAAGGAGTTTCAGTTCCATTAGCCTGAATAAATCAGATTATCACACACTCTCTAAAGTTCAACACCTGAAGCTGGGCAGACTGGTGAGATGAAGGCAGATGTGTTCTCTGTCCTCTACACCTGTCGGCTCCCCTCACTCTGCACTCTGCCATCAGACGGCAGGGGAACCCCTGCCCTTACCTGCAAGCCCCTCATGAGATTAAAGGGCTGAACAGACAGAGAGGAGAGTGATGCTCAACAAATCCTCCCACTCAGTCTGCAGTCACAACAAAAAGCCCTCAGAGACGAGCTGCACAACAAAACACAAACACAGTCGAGTTTCTACAAGTGTCTAGAAATTATCGCACTGGAGCAGGTCTCAGTCTGGTGCCTTGCTCAAGGGTATCTTGGAAGTGAAATATATGTTCTTGTGTTTAATTGGCACAGATTTATCCTCACTAAATAGTGAACCTTTCCAATATATAAGATGCTACTCACATTAGCTTAAGCAGAACAAAATCAAGTTTGAAGCAACACTTAAATCAAAGTCAGATGTGAATCAGGGGTTACACGTTGCTGTTCAGACAAAGTATACGTTTTGTTTTTGGGGGTGAAGTTTCAGAGATAAGGTCCTGCAGGTTTGAAAAGGGGGAGCAGCAGCATCAGTGTGAGTATGGGTGTGCTCAAAGACAGAGGGGGTGGGCAGGGGATGATGATGTCAGTGTGTGACAGATGAAACATCAGACAGCCTTTCAGTTTGCAAAGGAGAAAAAAAAAAAACCTCAAGAGGCTTCCTCTCGCTGGTCATTGTTCAGCAGACCCATGGAGTGAGAGCAGCAGAGCAGCAGAGCAGCAGCGCTTAAGGAACAGACGCTGCCGTCAACAAAATAAGGTAATATTCGCATTTATTTTACATTAAATGTTGACTTTTTCATGTGCATTTGTTAAATAACTACCACTGAATTGGATGTGATTTTTGAAAAACTGAAAATTAAAGCTTTTAAAGTTCATCAAAAAACATTATTATTGTAAAAATGCTGACAAATATCTATATTTTTTGCTGTTTCAGGCTTTTTTGTCTTCAGTTTTGATTCTGAATGATCAAAGCAGTCATCAGCAGCCTCCTCATGAGAGATATTTTTGCAAAAGCCAAATGTTTTTTGTACTCAACTTTGCAACCACTTTATATATCCAGTGCATGTACCTTGTGGGGTGGGTGTTGTATGAAACACACACTGAGAGGGTGTGACTGGCAGCAGTGGTTGTGCATGTTGTTGCGGTGGTGTATCAGCGCTGCTCATGGCTCAGAGAAGAGCTGCCGGCGGCTGCTGCAGGGCACCCATGAATGAAGACAATGCTCGTTTCTGCTTGCTGGCCAGCCTCATTCTGCTCTACTTGCTCTGCGGGGCGGCCATCTTCTCGGCTCTGGAGCACCCCTTTGAGCTGCGGGCCCGTCGCCTCTGGAAACAGCAGCTGGACAACTTTACCCAGAGATACAGGGTGAACCTGGGAGCCCTGCACACGCTGCTGCGGCAGTATGAGGAAGCGAATGGAGCTGGGATCAGAGTGGACACACTCAGGCCCCGTTGGGACTTTTCTGGAGCTTTCTACTTCGTTGGCACAGTGGTCTCCACTATTGGTGAGTCTGGGAGCTTTTCTGTTTTTTAAGATCAAAGTTCAAGAAGTTTTTCAAACTGCAGGTTACTTCATTGACTTTTTACTTCCTCTCATCCAGGCTTTGGCATGACAACTCCTGCAACTATAGCTGGTAAAATATTCCTAATCTTTTACGGTCTCATCGGCTGCGCTGCCACTATCCTCTTCTTCAATCTCTTCCTCGAGAGGATCATCACCATGCTGGCTTATATCATGCGCTGGTGTCACGAGCGCCGGCTGAGGTGTGCGGGAGTTGGGATGGTGTCGAGCAGGGAGGAATCCTCCGGTGAGGAGGACAGTCTTGAAGGCTGGAAGCCGTCGGTCTACTATGTGATGCTGATCCTCGGCGTGGCATCGATTGTGATTGCGTGCAGTGCTTCCACCCTCTACAGCTCCATGGAGAACTGGAGCTACGTTGACTCACTCTACTTTTGTTTTGTGGCCTTCAGCACCATCGGCTTTGGAGACTTAGTGAGCAGTCAGAGACAACACTATGAGTCCCAGGAGGCGTATCGACTTGGGAACTGCCTTTTCATCTTGATGGGGGTGTGCTGCATCTACTCACTTTTCAATGTCATTTCTATCATCATAAAGCAAACTCTTAACTGGATTGTGAGCAAGTTGGTCTGCTCCAGGCGACACAAATCCTGCTCCTGCTCTGCACAGGGCTGCTTGAGACTCTGCTGTCCCTGCCTCCACAAGAAGAAACACAACCAGAGACGACTGCCGGCACACCTCAGACAAAAACGCTTGAAACGTAACACCGTGCAGCCCATCTCTTCTCACTGTCCCCCAGGGAGACATCGCTACACAGAAGGCTCTGTGGAGACAGTGTGTGACAGTGAGACAGAGGCGGTGAATGATGGGGTTCATGTGGGCCGCCGCCTGTCAGGAGAAATGATCTCTGTCAATGAGTTCATGGTGTCCAATAAAGTGTCTCTGGCTCTGCTGCAGAAGCAGTTAAGTGAAACTGCTCATCAGGGTCCCCGGCAAAGCTACGGACATCAAAATGGATTCTCTGGTGGGGTGGGGGCTTTGGCCATTATGAATAATCGCCTACAGGAAACCAGTGTGGATAGGTAGCACTAAACCGATGTTTTACTTGTGTACATCGCTTTGGGGTTCCTATTTTGGATGATCTGAAGTCAATAATCTCCTCTTACTCTGCCCAAACCGAACTCTGAAAATCGAGTCCATTTTCCTCCAATTAGCCTCTCTTTCAGTGGAAGTCTATGCACATAATAGCGGACCCCAACCATGGATTCAGGGCATCAAATAAGTGATTACTCCTTATTCTGTTTAGAAAAAGAGAGCCAGAAGATGAACACAGTTTGAAGAATTCAACATTGCTGTGAAGAGGGGTCTGATGTCCTGAAGTGATTGGCTCATACAAAAGCAATCAGACAGAAGCAGCAGTGAAGAAGCTCTCGAAGAGGACTGCTGATTTGAGAGAGCTGCACACTTCCTCTGAGCTCCTCAATAAATACAGTTTGATGTGCAGCGGTAGTCAAAATTAGAGAACATGCAGGTCCGAACACGATATCTACAGCCTCCTTTTAGCTGACTAGCTGCATATATAAACCATCAGAGACACACTTTGTAGTCAACAGAGCTTTTAGGGGACCCACAAGCACTGAGAAAGAGATGTTTAATTAGTTGATTGCTCACAAGTTGCCCATCTTGTTTCATCAAAGCACATCATTGAAATTCATAGTAATCATGGAAGTGCACTGAGATCCAGGGTCTTCAAAGAGCACATCCAATCAAACAGGCCCTGCAGAGGACGTCCTTATGTCAACAAGTGGTGCGCGGATAGTCGCTGGGTCACATCAACAGAGCAGAGAGCAATATTCAGGCTCTCCTCGGCCAGCTGGAGGAGATTCTTTACTATGCAAGAAAGCCCATTTTAATCCCTACTTATCATCTGTGCTTTTATCCATGGGGGATGATGGTGATTGTGAGGAGAAATGATTCATCGGTAAAAGGTCCAGAGACAGACTTATCCTCTTTCCTCTGGTGATAATGTTCAATGAATTTTCTCACTCTCGCAATCACAATAATAGAGAGGAAAGAACAGGTCTTCTTCGTGTTTTATAAGGGTAAAAATAGTACAAGTCCTGAGTCAGATATTCTTTATTGAGGTTTGAAACATTCATGACTTAACTCGTAATGTCTACACATTGGAAATTACTCACTCAAACAATGAAACAATGCAGATTCTGAAATTGACCTGATGCTCTGGTGCGCTTTGCTTCATCAACATTGTACAACATGAATAAGGCATCACAGTACACCATCCAACTTATAGAAAAAACACATTTCACAAAGGTTATGCTGTATTGAAGAATGCACGGTGAAATACGGTGATAACAGAACTAAAAATGTATACATGACGAACTTGACTTGTATTTTATTGGTCAGTCTATGGAGATTTTGGCCAATTTTGGTTACACAGAGTTCAGCTTTTGGTCACAATAAAACCTGAAACATGCTATTAAGTCCCTTTATAAATACTCTATAGAATTACTCTGACAAATAGGCTAATCTAATTTCCAAGCATTACTCCAAACATGTGGATCTTATACTAAACGCTCTACTTGAACAAGCAATCCTTAAAGTAAACTTTTCTTTAAAAAAAAAGTGTTTTTGGGTGAAATGTATTTTTTCTTGACTGAGTGTGTGTATGAGTTAAGATTTACTAAGAAGTCAATATTCAAACAGTGCTTATTTGCTTATCACTTTTAACACTAAGGGAAAAAGAAATATTTGTGCATTCCCTTTATCTGACTAGCTCAACCCTGTTAGCATCCCCTGTTTAAACCAAATGGAAATGTATTAGCTACATGCTAGCTTGTAGCTAGCACTGGTGCTGTTTAAATCCAATCACTTTTCTTTCCTGTAAAAGCAGCATTTCATCATCAAAATCACCAAAGTATCCTTATAATCTATAGTTATATATGTACTCTTATAACATCATCATTAAAATATAACACTATATTCACTGATATACCTTCTATATCTAACAAAATGTACAGTTTCACAGTTGTTTGTTGTTCATTACAACAGACTTTCATCAGAAGTGATCACCTGTATCATCTGTTCACTGGGTATGAGGCAGAGGTTTGTTGCTGGATCATTGTCTCTGAGTAAGTTTTACAAAATGTCCCTTTTTGTAGAAATATAAAATGTTAACAGGCTCTCATTGGATCCATTTTTGCATTGCATTTATTACGACAAGATGCTGTTTGCTGGCATGATGTAAACAAACACCCCTGTCTGTTAATTACCTCCCTTTTGTTAAATTGCACACATAGGGGAAACGGTTTTGATATTGATATTAATTACAGTCTGAGAACAAAATCCAAGATGGCAGACTCAGGATCCTCCCAGGCCCTGGACAGACATGTTTAAGAGGAAATGAAAGTGAATAAACTGTCAAGACAATAATGGATCATTTCATGGCTAGAATGAGTTTAATGTGCAGTTTCACTTACATTTGGTAGTGTGGGCTTGTGTGTCTCTCTTTGTTGATAGTAAGCAGAAATGATGCAGTTTCTTCTGTAATAAAGGAAATTAACATGCTGTCAGTTTCAGTACAATACACACACACAAACACATCATGGAACAGGACCATAAACATTCATTCGGTGTCTCTTACTTGCTCTGTATGCCTCCCCCTGGTGGTAATCCGGGGATGACCGTGGTTGCAAGGACTGTCAGGACTGATAGCAGGTCTGGTTCCTCTCCTCTGGCGCAAAGCTCTTCATAAATCTCTGTTGGACATTAAAACAAATGTAAAGTCACATCTGAAAAGTTTCTGGGAATTATTTCAAGTTTTAAAGCAGCTTGGAGAATATGTATTTAGTTATTCAGTAAATTTAATGACGTGGCCAAGCCTGAGTAAGTCTAAAACCAATTATGTGTTTAGCCTTCTCTCAATAACTCCTCCAAGTCTACTGGTTCTAGCTGAAGAATTAAATCCTCCAAGAAGGGTCATACAAAAACATGGCTTAATTTTAACCAACATAAACTAATCTGCTACAGAAGTAAGGTGCTTGGTATTCGGCAGAAGTAATTCAATCAAGGCCAAATTAGCTATGATATTTTTTAAAGAATTATTTTATTCATTTTTTTGTGAATCAATACAAATTTGGTATTCTAGCAAATATTTACAACATGGACATATTATTGTGTAAGTAATTTTCCTCACTCAGGATAAACTACAGGTCCAATATGTTTATTAATAAATAAAAGTTTCCACTAATGCAAAAAGTTGTGGCACTGAACTCCACCAAACATTTGGTTTTCCATTAAAGCTGTGATTATTTTGGTTGGTAAAGGATGACTTTGGTTTTTGTAGTGGAATATATTGAAAATGGGGAAAAATGTTTAACACTATGTCCTATATTTGAATAACTCAAATTGTTGAATATTTCAAAGAAAGTTTTTAGAAATAATGCAGTCCCCATCATGAGAGTCAACTCTTAACACATCGGCCTTAAAAACAGGAGTGTCAGGATTTTACATCAAACTTTGACAAAAGCAGCATCTCCAAGCAGACAGGCTGCTCCCTCTTGTGTCATCGATACCAACTAACCTGCTACTTTGGCCTCCAGCAGGTCCTCCAGCTCAGCCTCCTGGTGTAACGCCTCTGCTGACAGCTGGGGGGCTCCAGGGAAGCACAGCAGGATGATGCTGATGTTGTCCAGGCTGCCCTGTGGGGCCAAGCAGCGTCAGCAAAGGTGAGTAATGGTGGCTGACCTTACAAATGTCAACAAACCAAGCACTATTTCATCCAGGGCAAGCAGATTTAGGGACAGATCATTTCCACCTCAGGGTTTGCACATCGCTGTCACACAGATGCAGCAGAGCAAGAAGAAGTAAGTGGAGTGTGGAAGAAGCTGTGACATTTTGAGGTCATTGTGCGTATCCAGGCTGAAGCATGGTTACGTAACACTGACATGATGGACATGATAGCCAAACAGAGCCGAGTGTGCACGCGTGGCCAGTGTTTATCCTGGTGTGCTCTTATGTGACTAAAAAAAAAACATAAATAAAACATTTTTGCCTCTTTTCTTGTCTCTCTCTTTTTGGGTGCTGTTTATCATAATTGTTTTATAAAATGTTTACATAATATCACTTGATGCACTTAGTAACTTGAGTAACAACAGAAAGGACAAAAGCTTGGGTCTTCTTGACAAGCTTTTCCTACAAATAATTCACTGCACAGAGCACAGTCTTTTAGAAAAACTCCCTCTGCTACTTCCAATGCTATCAGCTATGATATAAGGAGAACTGTCTGTATTGGTAAACCTTTTCTTGATCACTTGTCTGGCATTGTTTCTTTGTACCCTTTAAAAACAGAGCAATGAGCAATTTTTCGTTCTTGAATATCGACCTTTTACGTGCGACTCTGTCGGAGTGAGAGTGGCTGAAATGAGTCCTTGTGAGAACCCAGAATAATCCCATATAACCTGTTCTGACACCTCTGCTGTCTATTTTAAGGTGGTCTGTCACACTATTGTATCATGAGCAGAAGCTATGGTCTAAATGAGGCTGAGACAAGCCTTTAGCAGAAGTCACAGCTGATTATTCAAGTCTAAATCTTTGTTTTTAAAGCTTAAGGAGCTATTTTCTGGTTGCCCTTTCAATATCATCCTCTGCCAGCAGAGACATGTTTAATGCCGCTGCAGTCAAAATCATTTACTAAAATCAGATCACATGACTTCTATTAAAAAAGAGGGCATACTAAGACTGCTATGCTTGATGAGTATCAGAAAAGTGATGGACTAAACAGCTTTTGTTTTACATTTCACATCACAAATATTCTTTATGGGTGATACATTTATCAACCGTTAAAGGAAAGCAGGATGAGATTTTCTGGTGTATGAAAAAAAGCTTTATCCTTATGGCACTTACATGTACAGTAAGATCTGTAAGGACCATTTCATCAACAGGGGGCATCAAAATTGATGTAATTGGAGGAGCTTAAAGCTTCTTAAAGGGATATTCCGGCGTAAAATTAATTTAGGGTCAAACACACCATAACACCGAGTTCAACACCCTGTCGAGAGATGAATGTTGCCGACCACTTACTTCTCTAGTTATACCAACTTTAGTAACGACCGCAGGATAGCAATACACAGCGGTCTGAGGAGCCATAAACAAACCTCAACCAAAAAGCCACTCTATAGCCACAAATAATGCTCTGAACAGCACCTAACTTCATCAACAGTACATATAGGGTCCCAGCCATAGTACTAGCCACCAAACATCTTTTTAACTTTGCCTAATTTCTTTAACAAAGAGACTGAACACAACTCACTTACTCTCTTCCAGCAGCCGCTTGTTTGTAGCGAGACCTCAGGCCAGTCAATTACGGACTGCTGTGGGGTGACGCAGCTCAAGGAAGAACATTTATGATCCCCTACTTTATCATTTCCTTTTAGTAATAATCATCATATTAATTATTTTGCACAGCAGACGCGGTAGTTCTTCTACCTTAGCATCTCGGTCTAATTGCAGTTCCATGAAGAAACGATCATAAATGTTCTTCCTTATCAATATCAACCACATATCACAAGAAACTCCAAGCAGACTGCAAACTTGTGTCTGTATAAACAAGTTGGTTAAACCAATATTTAAATAGAAATAACTAGAGCAGTGGGTCCAAAGATACATTTTCTGCAAATGAAAATGAGAGGATCCAGCACAGTTCCCTGAGGAACCCCTCTGTTGGTTTAGACAGTGACCTTGTGAACTCTTTTCCTGTGTCAAGACAGTTTTATCAAACATGTTAGACAGAAAACTGAGACTTAAGGCAAGGTGTTACTGGAGTTATTTTTTAAAGCCTGAGTAAAGGTCAGATTTTGAGGGATGATCCTGATTATTACCTTTAAATCAAACAGAAATAACATGAGATATTGTCATGAAGGAAAGCTCTTTCCTTAAAAAGTGGAACGATACTATCTGCGTTCATATCAAGCCAAATCAAGTCAACACATTCATAGTTTAAAGGATTATGTTAATCCTTTTAAATGTGTCATGAAATCCCCATCTCATTAAAAAATTATGTAACACAGATTAACTGTGAAATTATGTTTTGTGTTTATAATCAACCAGAGGATTTGCCATTTAAATGAGCCAATGTGCAGGAGTTCATAGAGTGCTGAATAACTTACAAAGCACAAAATATTAATGTCACATGGTCACTAAGTTTGAGATAGAGGTTCTGACCTTATAGAGACAGAGGTCTATGACTTGAGTACAGACATCCCTCAGGTCAGTGCACACACGAAGCCTGTTGTGGATGAAGGCGCACAGCTCCTCATTGCTGATGATGTCCCACACCCCATCGCAGGCCAGCACTAGGAACTCATCAGCTGGTGAGCGCTCCACCACACACACCTCAGGCTCTGGTGACACCATCTGCTGGCATGGCGTTCGGTTTTCGGCCCCCTTGTAGCTGAAGTCCCCCAGAGCCCGGGACACAGCCAGGGAGCCATTGATCCTCTGGAGAGTCACAGAGCCGCCCGCACTCTCTATTCGCTCCTTCTCCAGAGGGCTATAAGGTTTGTGGTCCTCAGTGGAAAAGCAAACCTGGCCGGACCGGCACAGCATGGCCCTCGAGTCCCCACAGTTGGCAAAGTAGATGTAATATGGTGAGATGAGAGTGGCCACCACGGTGGTGCCCCCTCTCTCCCAGCCTTCTCGACGTGCCACGGAGAGTAGGTGCTTGTCTGTTTGCAGGAAGCCCTCAATGATGGCCGCTTTCACCCTTTCAGGGTCATCCTCTGAGCACAATCCACCTGTGGGCACAAACACAAGTGATGCAACACTTTTGGCGTTGAGCTACACATAAAAAAACACCATTGTGCAGAAAACTATCCAAAAGGATCCGTCACAAGACCAAATATGATAAACCTGACACAATCAAAGTTCTCACTTAGTTGTATTCTCTCAAACAACATGCAATTTCTACAGATCTTTAATATCTTATACATATGCAGGATTTATATTTGCATCTCTTTCACCTGTGGCCAGGATGTGGCCCAGAAGGTGCTGGGAGCAGAACTGTGCCACCGTGCTGCCTGCATGACCGTCAAAGACAGCGAAGAAGCTCGAGTCAGCCAACTCTCCTCCCAGCTGAGGCACACAGTTGTGGAAGTCCTCCATGTTGGCCCTCCAGCCTTGCATGCTCCCCAGGGCGTAGGTAAGGCCCCATCGAGCACAGCCCTCCTCTGCTAACTTGTCCAGGACAGGCCGGTCCAGGTAGGGGCTGGGGATGACCTCCTCCTTCTCCCCGTCCCCTGGATGTTCCCCCTCTGCTGCTCCACCACGTCCCCCTTTGAAGAAAGAGCTGACCCTCTTCTCTGTCTCTTTCACCAGCTGCCGCATGAATGCAGGCATCTCCACACTGCCCTTCCTGGCTGTCTTCATTGCTCTCGTGCACAGCTGCTGTTGGGAGAATCTTCTGTCCCTGCCCTGGTGGTTATGGCTGGGATGGAGGGCTGAGGTAGGCCTGATGGTGGGCCTGAGCCGTGTCTGCGTAGCCCTGCTGCTCCAGGGCTCAGAGCATGTCTGCCTGAGCTGATGGATGTTCTCAGTGCTGGCTGCTCTCCCTCCTCTCTCAGCTCATCTCCTCTTCCTCTCTGGAGACCTCACAGCTCAGCACTCTCTCCTCCACTCATCCTTGCTCTCCTCTTTGTTTGGTCTCTCCTCTGTGCTGCTGTGATTTCACCTTCTCCCTCGCTTTTTCATCGCTAGTCCCTCTTTCACCATCTCACTCCTTGCCTTGTTGTTTTCCCCCTGCCTGCTCTCTGATTGGCCGGCTATTTGTGTGCACCAATCCCTGCCTGGGTTGCATTGCCACTGTCATGGCTGAGCTCACCATCCTTCACTGTCCGCCTATCTGCAGCTCTGTCCCTCCCACTTCTTTGGTAATCTCAACCTTTGATCAGTCAGGATTATGGGCTGCCACTGCTGTGGATTACAGGACTGTCGGCAATTTCACACGCAGTGTTTGGCTGATTGTGTTAAAGAATAAACACAGAGGAGGGAAAGCCTATTTCACTATTCACACAGATGATCTCTTTAAACTGATAGTTCTATTTTACACATGAGCATGAAGACAGCAAACAGACAGCAGCCTTTATCTTTCAAATAGAGTGCACCTCACAAAAAACAAACAAACAAAAATTACATCAGAGCCAGTGTGTTTTGAGCGTTTAAGGAATTTGAATATTACTAAAGCATTTCTTGAACTTGATAGAGCTACATTCAAACACAGTGCATTCATTAAATGTGATAGCTTTATTTTAGATTATATTAAGAATAAGAATAATAAGAATAAGAATAACTTTATTGACCTCCGAAGGCAAATTCAAGTGTCTATCGTCTCATTCATCTCAAAAAGTCATCAACTATTTACAGAAGAGTTGTAAAGTCTGATGGCTGTGGATACAAACATCTTATGAATCTTTCTGTCCTGTAGTGAAGAGGCCCTTTGGTCCATAAAGTTGTTATAAAGTGGGTGATCCATGTTCTTTAGAATAGACTAGACTCCACCCGCCTCAGTGTAGATCTCTCCACCACATCCTCCAATGAGTCCAACTTGAATCCAACCAGAGAGCCAGCCTTTTTCACCAGTTTGTTCAGTTTACATTGTGTTGCTTTAGTTTTCCAACAAAAAATTACATTGTCTCCTGCTATCTTGCCCTTTAAGGTTCTCTCAGAGAAAATACTTCTAAAAAAATGAGTTCAGGAGATTGCAAAGAGAAACTTCCTGTAGGGGCTGAAGGCATCTGTTCAATGTGGTTTACACTGTGTTTCAAACTAATTAAATTTCTTTTTACTTGTAGCTGGTGAGGGGACTTTTATTTCATAAGTTATAACTCATCTATAGTCATCAGATGATTTTTTAGTCTCATGATATAAATGATCAGATAAAAGGAAAATTATCTTATTACGTCACTTTTGATTAAACCCTCAAACAGATAAAGTTTTAAAATCAGAGATGTATAACTTACAAGGTTGTGAGTCATATTTTTTAGAGGTGTAATGCTGCCACTCTGTAACATAGAGTATCACGTTATAACATGATAAATTTATCGTTCTTACAATCTTCTTCCTCATCATTGTTCTCACTTTCGAAGGACTTTTTAAAGAGTAGCTTTAAAGATTGGCTTATTGACAGGATTGAACTCAGTTAAACTTTTTGCAACATGACCAGTTTATCAATTTATCATACGAGAACTTGAAACTGATTCTAGGAAGCAATGATAATATTGATCGGTAATGTCAATGTCTGTGCAGTGATCAAATATTTTGCTTGTAGAGGTTGTTGTTCTATTTGACTATTTGACAAGAAAAATCCTGTTCCTGTTTTGTGTATTTTCTTAATTGTTTCATAAATTTCTTTTTCTTTACTTAATGGAAATCTAGCGAGCTGTGGACTGAACACATTTTTTTCGAAACTCTTTCAGATGTTTTGTTTAACTTCTGTTATGGCTGTTATCAGTTTCAGCATAGATAAAACAGTGTCAGGTATTTTATTTTGGTACTTTAGGTTGCAGTAAAGAACTTTTGTGAAAGTCATGAGGAGGGAGATGACCACAGACCCAATGGCAAAAATCATGTAAGAAGTGATTTTTCTCACATAAAAATAATGATAATTAAAAAAAAGATATGATTGATGACTGCAGACCTTAGTCTTGCAGTCAAAAAGAAAAAAATGACAACAACTGATTTGACAATAAAAATCAAAAAGTTGCGGTAACACTTTATTTGATGCCTATCTATATAACACATTATAAATATATTTATAATGTGTTATAATCATGTTATAGCACTGTATAACTATAGTTATAAACACTTATAACAGTTATAACACATTATAATACCTGACCTTGTAAGTCATGATAAAATGCTTTATAATGTGTTATGAATATTGCCATAAAGCATTATGATCATCTATGAGTTTTTATAACTGTAGTTATACAGTGCTATGACATGATTATAACACATTATACATACATTTATAATGCGTTATAGAGATAGGCATCAAGTAGAATGATACCAAAGTTGCAAATGAGGCAAATTGTTTCCCAATGTTAAAACCACAAAAAACCTAATGACCACTGACCTGATGTCAAAAATCATGTAAAAAGTGATGACCGTGGACCTGTTGCTGAAATAAAAAAGTGATGACTTTGATATGATGGCAGAAACCAAGAATAAAGTTATGGGAAACTTTATAAGGAAAGTGATGACTGCAGGCCTATAGAAAACCTGATGCACAGAGCATGTTGTTTTTGGCGCCCCCTATTTACAAAATTCATCCTATATCTCTTCTGTGAACTGTCCTGTACACACATAAGTTGTTCCCTGACAAAAAATTCATCCCACTGTCTTTAACTGTCCTTAAAAGGGGTTCTCGTCTTTATACAGTACAGCAAGTAAATATCAGATTATCTGTAAATCAGATTATTAAGTCCAGACATCAAACTGGCATCACTGCTAATTATTTCTGTGTTTGAAACTTTTGCATGAGCTTGTACCATGTTTTAGCAATTTATTTGTTTGAAAAAGGCAGAAATGCGATTTTAAACTTGTCACAAAGACATTATTTATTATGCAGCTTTTTTTTTTTTTTTTTTTGGGGGGGGGGGGGGTACCATTTAGCTTATAACATTAGCTAATTACAACTTAATGGTTTGACAGGAATGCTGCAGCATCCAGTTTAAGGGGGAGCAGAGCTCAGATGTTGGGTGTCTTCCTCTTTATGAATCCTGATTGCGGTAAATTTGACATAAATTGTGTTTCCTTCACTGGGTTGTCTGCATGTGAGGCCTGAGGGTACAGGTCAGCCACCAACAGGCTGGAGAACCCAGAGAGCCTCCAAAAGCTGAGGGACATGTACATGCTGATGTCTCAAGTTCCCCGTTTGACTGTGAGTGTGTCTGTATTTGTGTGTGTGCATGTGTGTGTGTGTTCGCACAGGGGATATCCAATACAGGATAAAATTAGGCCAGCCAGGCCTTATATTGCTGACTGAGCTGGGAGGCCAAAAAAAGCCTGGAGTGGGAGCCGACGGTGGAAGTAAAGGAATAGAGGAAAGGGAGCTGAAGCGCAGCCGAAATGGCCAACAAACGTAAGAAAACAAACACACACAGCTTTCAGTAAGCAGAATAAGAGCTGACAGAGAGCCGGTCAGAGAGCAGCTGAGGATTTACTTCCTCCTCTCTGTGAAGCAGGTGTAAATGTAGACTGAATGAGTGGTGAGCATGTCTTTCATTCTGTGGACAGACAGACAGACTTGGATCCAGCTAAATGAGACCCCCACGCTGATTGAATGTTGTTTAGTTCATTCTAAACAGTCCAAATCGTCCAGTAAGAAAAGATCGATGCAGAGTTATTAATTGCATTTTGCACTTGCTATAAGGATAAGAATCAGAGTTAAGTGAAGGTTATACCGTGCTGGGAAAATGACTTCATAGGTGCAGCAGCATAAGTATGAGTGGCTCTTGTTTACCCAACCAGAGACCTGCTCAAGTTTACAATTGAATAAGACCTTTATAAAAGCTGCTTCAACTGTGTCTGTGGATGACTAATGCATGCAATTGTTTGTCCGTGTTCATGTGTGAGATTATTGAATGTTTGTTAATCAGATGATGATCATCATCAGTAGGAGCAAAGAGGCTCCTTTCACGCTGAAGTGGTCGAATATGGAATATCATACTGTGACTCATCGTATAATTATTCCTTCATTTATTATTCATTCAGAAATGTGCATTATTAAAAGCAGTTCATAAATTCAGACATCTTTGACTTTAAATGTCCTCATCTATGGTAAGGAAAGGGACTGAATAAAAAAAAGACAGCCTAGGATGCCCTGCATTTAAATTTCAGGCAAGTAAAGCTGTATGCTAACACTGTTGTGGTTAGGAAATGTTTCATTGTTTTATTTATTTATATCTCTAAATTATCTGCAAGGCCTCTTTGTCATGCTGTGTTTTACTTCTCTCATCTTCAACAACTGTGAAATTAAAATGTTTGATTGTTATTCATATACAGCCATCAGGATGACTAATGTTTGTCTTAGTGTTACTGCCAGCAGTTCTTATGAAGTGATGCTAGAAGGACAACACAACAAAGAGCATAGAAAGATCTCTGAGTAGATGCTGCAGAATAAAAACTCCTGAGGACACTAATCCCAAGAATAACCATCAACTGAAGAGTGAAAGGCTGGTTTAGAGAAAATCCAAGCTGAATATTTTCCTTTTGTCGATCAGACCTTCAGTTTCTCTTTGTGTATCTTCACGTTTAGTTGTGGAGCTGGTTTATTGGCGGCATGTGAGGAGGACCGGTGTGGTGTTCACGGGGCTGGTGATCAGTCTGGCTAGTGTGTTCCAGCTCAGTGTCATCACCGTGCTCTCACACATCTGTCTGGGTGCCATGTGTATCACCTTCCCTCTCCGCCTCTATTATAAACTGCTGGAGCTGCTGCGTTGGAACCCCGGGGTCCATCCCTTTGAGTGAGTCTGCCAACAGTAAAAATCAGAAATCATGACTGTTGTTTTTTCAAATAAACAGGTGCCACTGACAGATGTGAGAAGTTCTTTGGTTATGCTCAGGGCCTGTACTGTACGTGTGTCTCTGTCTGCAGGTCGTACCTGGAAAATGACAGCTCTTTGACGGATAAGGACACAGTGATGCTGGTGGAGGAGGTGGTGCTGCTAATTGCATTCGCCATCACAGAAATCAAACGTCTACTTTTCATCGAGAACATGATCGACTCAATTAAGGTCTGATTGTTATAATGAAATGATGGCAGATACAACAGAATATGAATATCAGCTGTTTTAGCAGCTTCATACTACCATCACCGTTTTGGTATTTATAGTTTCCAGTTGATTCTTAAAAACAAACCCTGAGATCAGCCAGAAGCTGCATGGTGTGGATGTTCATTTATAATGCAATCAAGAATTGATGAGAGAGACTTTGTAAACTTACTGCATGTGCTCTTTCTTTTAGTTTGTTATACTCCTGTATCTGCTGACTTATGTGGGTGTCTTGACCAATGGGCTGACTCTGGTGATAACTGGTAAGTTCTGTTTTAAAGAAATCCTCTGTTTTCTCAGTCTGACGTCTCTAACAGAGAAATTTAGTCTCATGTCCTGCTACAATACTGATAAAAGTTTGTGACTTTAGACTTCATTTTAAAGCCACTACTGTCCGAATCCAACCATGTAACTTGGCTTCCTCTGTCAGTGTCCGTTCACTCACTCATGTTGCTCTTTTGTTGAAAATCAAACATGTATTTAATTGAAAGATTTAACCCCATAGACTGATGCTTCTAAATCAAATAAACTGTTTCCTTCTTGTCTTTGTCAACAGCTGTGATTGCACTTTTCTCCATTCCTCTGTTATACAAAAAGCAAAAGGTAAGAGATTTTATTTTTAATTTGACTCAACTTTTTGATAACAGCAATACTACTCAAGCAGAAAAAAGATAGATATCACACATGTGTGTAAAAACAAATCATGTTCTGTGGCTCTTCTCTGTGACTTTAGTGCCCCCTGTGGAAAAGCACCTCCTGTGACCGTACCACTACCTTTGCTGTTGTTGTTTTTTTCCTTGCATATATTGTTTGAAACAAAAAGAAATCACAGCAGCCTTGTTTTAACACTTATAGGTATTAATTATGGTAAATATTTGACATAAAAGTGGTGAAATTGACTGTTATGGTAGTGTGCAGTGAAGACATTTCAAGTCTAAGAAATCATAAACATTGTCACTGATGGTCTCGATTTTTTGTTGATTATAAAGAGGCATCAATATTGATTGTAGTTTGTGTTTTTACCTTCTGCAGGGAGTTTCAAAATTCAAAAACTCTTTTCTGTGTGAAACCAACAAATTGTAGAGCTCCTTTGAAAAAGCTAACCTTGTGTCTTTTTTGTCACAGCTGCGGATAAGGAGGATGGTGAGAGCTGTTAAAAACTTTGGAAAAAGAATCAAAACCATGTGAGTAATCTGCTCTTTATATAACATTGAATACAGGTGCTCTTAACGTCTCGTTTGCAACACATTTACCAATAATAATGCTTTCTTTTTGTCTTTCTACATTATGACTAATTTGATGCAGGGTCTTGGGTCTGATTGAGTCAGTAAGACCTTCTCCTGCCCCTGAACCTGCTGCCAAACCTGGGCTAGCAGCTTCTGCTGCACAAGCTGCTGCACCTGCAGCCAAACAGAAAGCCAAGACCAAATAACTTGCTGGTTGCACCTTTAAAGCATCCAGGCATTTGAAAAATGTGGGAATGTTTCATCCTCTGTGGGGTCGGTTGAGGGGATGCCCATCTTCATTTCTCCACCATAATGTTTGTTAACAGGAGCACGGTTTAATTGTTCCTGACAGCTGAAACAAAGCTGCCATTCACTCCAGGCGAGGGAGAGAGAGAGAGTGTACGAAGAGAAGAATTTTATTTACTGAGATGCTTTCTGTGGGCTGTGCTTAATATAATCAGTTCACACAGTTATGTACTCCAGGAAGGCACAGTACAGAATATTACAGTTTTTTCTTAATAACAGGTCTATTTTTAAATAACCGGTGAGCATTGTGTTCCTGTTCAGCTGCAAAATTATTCATACCAAGTTGGATCACTTTATTGCTTTCATTATTTAGCAGCATACATTGTTAGCTGGATAGAATGAAACTGACATGAACATCATCTGCAGTTAATTATCAGTAATGGCTTTGCACTTGTTATGTTGCTATAATAGCCAGAGTATTAGCAAAAGCTTTTAAGGCAGCAACTCTTTACAAGTATGGCAAGTCCTTTATGACAAATAACAAGAGCATCTCTGCCTGCTTTCCGTGCAACTTGGATTTAAAACGGTACAAACAGTGACTTCCTACTGCTTTTAGGGGAGTGATAAAAGTTTTGAAATACTGCAGCAAAAAACAAGTGAGCGCTAACATAGCTTTCCTGAAGTTGCTTGAACTGAATTGTAATTGTTAGCGATATAAAATACAATATATCATGGTTCAAAAATACATTTTTAAAATCTTTATACAAGAGACAACATATATTGTTTTCAGAGTTAAATTGCTAGTCAAGCCTTGCTCATAACAACTGAAAATGTCTCTTTTAGCTGTCATGAGCAACGATAAGTTTCTGGGAAAACTTGTTAGCTAGCAGTTGCAATTTGCCATCACCGAGCCGAACCATTCATGTTTGGTCATGCTCACTAATTTGTTTCTATTTTTCTTTTGCTAACCAGAGACTCATTCAGATCACTCCAGTAAACCAATCAGTAGCTCCTCTGCAGCTAAAAAGCTAGCTGCTACAACACTGCTTATCTACTGCTACAAGCTAAACCCATTCTTTACACCGAGATTTAAAACATTATCGTTGAAAACATTTATCTTCTGTCTTGGAAAAAAAGGCAAGTGTTAATTGGAAAAGTCAAGCCTTGGACTGTAGATTCAGAACCAGGAGCCGACATGCTAAATGTAATGCTAAAATATTGTGTAGCGCTTTGGGGAGAAAGGTTTATCTACAGTGTTTCTTTACCTTGAGATCCTAATCACAAGCAGGAAAAACCATGGGATCTATTCATTTTCAAGTTAATTTAATTGAGATCATCTCATTGGTATTTGTTTGGTTGCCTTTTAAAAAGCTTTTGCCAAGAGAACAAAAATGCCACCATATTATTGTCATGTTTGCCTTCAAGCCTTTGTGTTGCCATTGTTATTCTGAGTCTTAAATCTTACATAACTTAAAGGTAAAGGCTCATAACTATTTCAAGAAGAAGCTTCCTGTCTCAGTTGCAGAAATGTGTGAACTTGCTCCCCCATAGTCTGTCTGCAGAGGACAATTCAGTAGATAGAATAACAACCTGCAGATTTTACACTAAATATAAAATGATACTGGCCATTTACAGACATTAGAAAAGTAACTATAAGCAGACACAATATGGGCTCAGTTCATGTCTCCCTTACCTAAAATCAAACCAAGAAAAATATTAACATCTTGCAATGCAGCTGACATCTTGTTTACAGGAAAATGTATGAGATTGAAGTTTAGTAACAAGAGCTCTCCCTCAGCATCAAGAAAATCCAGTTTCACTCAAACCTTTTCTTTAGTCTTGTGCAGTCCACAAAAAACACAGTTAGTTTAGTGTAAATGTCCCTGTCCTTAAACTTAATCAGCATACTTGGATAATTGAAATAATCTCTGATTCTGGGTGAACTATTCCTTTATCCAGAGTAATAAAACTGTGACTCCTGAGCCATTAAACATTGAACATAGATCATTTTACGGCAGCTGATTAGCTGCTGTTCGCATGTCGGATGAATATTGGTGAACATGGTGCTCTGTAGTGATCAGTGTTTCATAACTTAAATACAGCACTCACACTAACATGTCTTAATAAAATGAAATTATTCAGCCTGAGTTCATTATGTAAACCTCAGGCTCCTGCTGAGGAAACTTTAAGAATGTGAGGAAAACAACAAAGTATTTTTATATCCCAATTATAAAACACACACACACACACACACACACACACACACACACACACACACACACACACACACACACACACACACACACAGATATAGTGTATGTACCACTGGTTCTTTAGATTTTTTGTTTGTCTGCTGATAGTTCAGGTTGGATTTGTCCTCTACAGGAAGTGTGAGAGAGTTTTTTTTTGTTTTTTTTGTTTTTTAAATTCTGGTGAACTTGACCTTTGAAAATATATTTCTTTCATTCACGAGCTTTCTGCAGTAATGCCATTTATCAATCAGTGGTGCATACAAACTTCTGTAAACACAATATAATCACGACTGCTGTGGCTATAACGACATCTCAGATTTTTTTATGTTAAGATTTTGTCACTTATTACGGCTGAAAAAGGGTGCAATTAAAATGTAACCATTCTTTAGTTTAGGCGTGTGATTTTGAGGTTTGTTTCTTCTCTTAAGTTGTCAACTTCTGTCTTTTCATGTAGACTAAAATTTGTCTGTAGGTATTTATAATTTTGTATCGTTTACTGTTCCTATGCCTTGCCACATTAAAGGTTATTTACTAAAAGTGAATATAAGATGGCATTATACTTTATCAACTCCTGTCTTGTCTTTATTACCTGTAACTTACTTTGTGTGTGTGTGTTGACTTCTTCTAGACTTGTGTAAAAGCTGCTAATGTTTTGACAGGTCAAGGTCAAAGAAATACAGTCATACATTACCACTGGTATCATTGTATCAGCATGTTTTATGTTCGTTCCATAAATATGAATCCAACTCTGCCATTTTTCAATAGAGCTCTTATTTTGTCTGATATGACATGTCAAACCAAGTACTAAAGAAATTTAAATCTACATCAAATTCAGGCTAAAAAAACATCACAGACCAGCATGTTTTGAGAAACACCTGAACAGTTGGAGAGTCATTTTAAGAGACAAATATGACAACATGAATAATGCTGGTAAAGTTTCATACGGGATGTAGTTTAATGCATCATCTGAGTCTTTTGTATATTTGTTATCTTAAAAAAGAAAGTCATATTTTGTCATTTGTTTTTATTAATACCCAAACTATGTTATTCAGAAAGTGGAGATATCTGTTCCTCTGCAACTGAATCCAACTTTCAATCAACACAGTGAACCTTTCATCAACAGAGTGCAGCCAAGGATCATGTTTACTTTCCATACTTGAAGTAGCAGTGATCAACCCTCCACACAAGGAGCTGCAATTACATATTTGACCACTAGGTGTCACTCAAAGAAAGTGTCAGCTACGCCCCTTGATGAGGGGATGGAGAGACACTGATCTCTGACTGATGTAGAGGAATAATAGACTCCAGACAAACGTGCAGACAATCACCTTAGTGTCAGTACAACATAAGCTTTGCCCTGTCCAACAAAAACATTGTATCGTCTACAAAAAAAGGTTTGTGGTTATAAAAACTCCCAGTTGTGAGCATCACACAAGATACAATGTTACTGTGACCTTGAGATGAAGTCCTTTCAAAAAGCCTCTGCGCGTCATTTCAAACTCTCTGAAATCTTCAAGGACTTTTTTCTCGTTTCCACATGTGGTGACTCAGCTCCTATCTCCTGCACTGTTAACTTTTACAAGGTTACTGAACACCTTTATTTCAAGCTCAACACAGAGTGAAAAAAGATGAGGAGTTTTTTTCACTGATACCACAATGCCTTTATGATGGTGCTTTTTCTTTTTATAACAATATACGATAAAATGCATGCTTATAAATCAAACAACACAACAGCTCATGAAAATCTAGAAGACTTTCTATTGTCAATATGGCACCGTTGGTCCTCCAGATCTATAAAGTACAAATCTCACATGATCTATTTAACACACGCAGGAATATTAAACTCTTCAACATTAACATGGAGTGCAATAGTGGCCCAAACATCTCCCTCTAAATCTGCTCAACACAAGTGCACTCTAAAGTATAAACTGCATGTAAAATACTGTCATCTAATTGTGCCATTTCTAAGATTAATAGGTTATAACTCTACATAATTACACTGACACAGAGGCTACATTTACACATTTACAAATCTACAGTTTCTGCTGCCAAGAAGCATTTTGTCATTATGATAAAACAGTAAATTACAGAACTGGGACAGAAAAACCTTCATTAATCCCTTCATGGTCTGTGTAGCAGTTAGTACATTTGGTCTCAGTGGACCTAAGCAGTTTTGGATCTACTGTGGCTTGGTCTAGCGATATGTCTGAGAATAGCCTCTGATTTCTGCATGTTGGAAAAAGGAAAATTGTGTTTAGATGAAGAATATTTACTTTGACCCCTATATGTTTCAATCTTTATCTACCCAGTTGACCTTAGTGTGGTAAATAAGATGGCACTGACTTCAAAAGCTTATCCTGCCTTATGTCAAACACTGATTACTAAGATAGAAACATGTTTGAAAAAAAAAGGGAAACTAAAGGGACAGTCCAACATTTTAACTTATGAGTATATGTACCATTATGCCCATGGACAGAAAATGAAACCATCACCTGGTATGTATGTGTGTAGTAAATTTTAAGGTAGCAGCAGCTAGCTTATCTTAACACAGAGACTAAATGCAGGGAGAAATACCTCACCAGGCTTCGACCAATGGTTAAAAAGGACAAATGTCGATAAACCAACCAACCAACCAGAACTTATTAAGGCCACACAAATCCACAGTGAGCCTCAATACTTTGTAATTCATGCTCTTCTGTCCATTAATAGTAAGCTTTTAAAAGTACTTGAATTTTTATTGATCCAAACTGAGATTTTGTCATTTAAGGCTTGGAGGCTTTTATTGTATTAGGTTTGAATTCGACATATTCATGAACTTCAAAAACTGCAAACAAATGTTTCTGCAACAAAAACTGCAAACAGATCCTGTTCATCTACTAACTGCAAGCTGTGTTGCAATGGCCACATCAAGTGTTGACCATGGTTGTCCACCCTTGTTGCAGGAGTTAAATTTAGGCCATTTTGTTTATTTATTTTATTTTTTATTTTTTAGGAGGGGGGGTGGAGGGTTGTTGTGAATCCACAGGAGGATTTAAGTACAGCAAATGCCCCCTCCTCTTGTTTTTTCTTTAAGCTATGAATGTGATGCTCACTGCTGGCTCTGTAGCTCCAGCCTATTCCACAAAGCCAGCAGCAAACACTGCATTTATAGCTTAGAGGAAAATAAGTACATCTTAGATAATGTTACATTTGTATGCATTTATATGTTGACTGCATTTTGTAACTCACCACTCAGTGAATAAACCTTAAATAGTTTTCAGCCGGTCGAGCGGCTACTTTCTCCTCTGATTCTGACTCAAACTTCACGACTGTCCCATGTGCTTTTGCTTTATGTGTGTGTATGTGAAGCCACAGAGGTGTAAATCATTCAGGATTTACCACACCCAGATGATCTTTGAAATGATCCAAATGATTGATCAGTGACACCTAGGAGTCTTGTAAAGGTCGCTGGTATGAGTGAATGCTTTTAGTCCCTGTTCTAAGCTAATGAGTGGACAAAAATGGACAAAATCTTGTTATTATCAATACCAGTTCAAAAGAAAAATAAGCCAAAATGTTGGACATTTTTTGAGATGCTATAACATTTGAAAACAAAGAGAAAAATGCAAAGGAAAAGTGTGAAGGCTGCTAGTAAGATGAGGTTGCTCTCAGAGGCTCACAGCTGTTTCAGCCTCTTGACTACTGCCTCAGTGAGTCATGTGAAGCCTGTAACCCAGATATTAATCAGACAGTTATGTGTTTAAGATGTCTATCACACATAATGTTCCCGATGGTTGATGTACACCTGGTCTGTCCCGCTCTGATGACACACCCACTCCAGGCGGGACAGCTGCTTGCTGGGTGGTCTCTTTGCTGTCGGGGGTCCTGGCCTTGAAGCAGGTGGATTCTGCCCTTCAGTCAGCTCATGCCTGCGCTCCGCCCTGTGAGTCTGCAGGGTGGAAATCAGCAAAAGTAGCGGGACATCATACACATTCTATAGCAGGTCTCTTAGAAAAACACTGAACAGTTTCTTCTTCAAATGATCTTTCACATCAGTGTGAGGAGAAACAGAATAAATGTTTCCTCTTGGTCTCTTTCAGGGTGAGACGTGAATGTGAGGGCTTATGAAAGCTGGAGCTGAGTACATGTATTAAAATTTAAACTCTGTTACATATTAAATGAGGAGAGCCATAAGGGCTCCTGCTTAATAAACATATAATGACATCAGCCAGTGAGTTACAATATAGATATAACCTCTTCCTGTTATATGAGTCTTTGTGGTTGAGTAAAAAGCACACAATGATTTAGATACAGCTTAATGCACTGACGTGATATCAAAGTGGTTATGAAAGAGGGGGAGGGGGGTTACCTGACAGAGCCAGGCCACTTGTGATGCGTGGACACCCAGAGGAACAGCCGGTGCTCTCCCGCAGTGGGGAGGAGGCGGCTTGTGTGTCGGAGGAAGGTCAATCCTTTAGAAAGAGGGAGAGAGAGAGAGGGGGGCAGAGAAATCACAATGAAGAGAGATTCTCCAGAATGAACCCTTGATAAAGAAAGTGTGTAATTAGAGAGAAGCAGCATGAAACAATTAGTTTAATGATATTTTCTGCTGGGAGAAAATCTAATTATTGGATAAATTCAGAGAAGGGCTGCTGACAGAAAAACTCTCTGAGTCACAAGATACTTTGGAAAAACCTGACAAAATAACCCGGACATTGTTACACTGATGTCACTGTTACAAATCTTGGATTCACACAAAAACCTTCTAAGGACAGAAATCACAAATAAACATCTGCAATAAACACTGTAATACTTGGATTGGGTGGCTTTTGTCAGTTTTCTCAAAGCAAATTGTGCCTGTTCCTAATAAATAGTCCTTTAGTAATAGATAATAAATAAAATAAAAAGGCCGCTTGGTTAGTATTCCAACATTGAAATGTGAAACTAAAGGACCCTCTTAGATTTAATTTCTGGACATTGTTAAGTTTGTTATTGTTGATTTTACAATAACAGGTAGGAAAGTATGTAGCATGAAAATATGTTATCGTAAAGACAATGGATGTGGGGGATAGCCAGGAGTCTGGGATTAATTAAAATGAGACAAAAATAATGACATTTAAATTTCACTATTTGGAATTAAATTTAAAAGCCAACTACTTGTGAATGTTTGTTTGTTATATGTCAATGTTAGTTGTATCTTTTATGTTGCATTTGTTACTATACATATAACACTTCCTCACTGGTATTGGTCATGTAATCATTAATGTACAGTAAGTACATATTTAAACATAAATAAATACATTTTGAGTGATTTAATCTTTTTGGTGTATTGTCATAGATTGACTTTCTGTCTCTACCAATAAGTATTTAAAGTTCTCGCATTTAATTTTCTAAAAGATGTAATGGATCATAAACAGTAATACAGCATTCAAACTTCTTAACTTAATTCTCCAGGGTCTCGAAAAGAATAGGCCTGTCAAAGTAAATATTAAAAAATACTGATGAAATGAAGTGCGTTAGACTAAGAGACAAAGAAAATTACCATCAGTCTGTTGGAACACAGTCTGAGAGTAAACTGTATCAGAATTCAAGGATTTAGGGACAGCTAATTAAATTTAAGAGGGGTCCTGGCCACCCTGATTGACCCCCTGGATCTGCCTCTGTGTAGGATAGTCATTTAATTAAAAATGTTTGTCAGCAAGTTTTAATTTAAAAACCTTATTGAATGAGGCATACTTGTTATTCATATCTTTCCCATGACTTTTAATCCTTGTTGGTTATAAATGATGCTTGGATGTAATCAGAGGTAGTTAGTTAAGTCTCAGTGTTTGTATTTCATCTGTCTGCAGCAATAAACCCCAACGCGTTCAGTATTTGGTACTAGTATTTTTGTCTTTTCTGAGTTGTTTTGTTTTGTTTTATATGGAACAGTGTATGGAACTGTGTATGTGTGCTTTCTTTGTGCATGTTTTCAACTTACTGCAAATGAATTTCCTCACAGGAACAATAAATTCAACCTACCTACCTACAGTTGTTACATGGTAAAGTCTGGATCAATTGAATGTTTAGTGCAGCACACAACAACTTCATTTATTTAATGCTGCTCACTTAACCGCAGTGCTTTGTGCATGCAAATGTTAATGGCTTACTCTGTGGAAAAAGCTAATATCAAAAGAATAAGAGTCGCGGGATTTCAATCTTCTCTACAGCTAGCTCTTTAACCATTATTCTAAAATCTGTAACTTGCATTTTTTCACAATTCCAGCTTTACACAATCTTGGATTATTCACATCACAACACGTCTGTAGAGCTCGGGTTATTCGAGAACAGGGTGAAGAGTGATTCTCTCTTATACAGCAAAGTAAAATGGAATATTCTTAAATCTTTCACCGTCTAAGTTTCTCTAAAACACATTAAGATGCTAAAATCAGACCCCTTCTGTCATTTATTGAAATCCCCCTCCCCTTTATAACCTAAACCTGCAAACTGACCTTGACCGTCCATAAAATGGTGTCATGACAGGCATTGATTTTCTAATGCTGTACATCACTGATGCTGCTCTTTCTCTTTCAGACTCAGGATGAGAGGCAGTAGGAGATTACAGTTGGTGCTCTCAGTGACTCAATGCCCTACACCCGTGTCAGTGTGTGATGAAGGAGAGGGAAGAGGCCTGAGTCCACCCGCCCCCTCCGTCATCCCACTGGGACTTCCAGCCACGGTCACACTTAAGATGCTAAGTTTGTCGTGGCATTGACCACGGACCAACACGTGGCCTGATTCACTGTCCTGTAAAGTGTCAGAGTCATGATGCAGGGTCCACACCCAGGCATGGCGGTCGAGTCCCCCCTTCAGTTCATGCTGTTTTCAGTCAGCAGGGTCTGAGGGGGTGGTCATCACTCCCTTTGTAACATAATCAGTCAGTATGCAGCTCAGTCAGGTACATGCAGAGTAAAAGTCGTTCAACTTTCCCTGAAGGAGGTACTGTCAATGAAATTAGAGTTTTAAGTGAAAAAATTTATTTTATTGAGTAAATACTTTCGTCAAAAAAATAGGAAGTCATCCTAAAAAGCTGAAAACAAACCGATAACTCAATATGAGCCTCCTGTGATGATCTTGGCTTTGTGCATCCTGGTAAAAAACAACAACTTGATTTTCTAATTTGTTCCATCAGTGAATCTTTTAAACAGACATGCTGTGATTCTGTTTCTTGGAAAATGTAGCGTTTATTCAGCAGCTAGCTGTCTCCCTCAAGGCAAGCCTAACACAAGCCTAATACATGTAATTGTGTTTCCCAGGTGTAAGTTTGCCTACTGACGCTCTTAACGGGGATTGATGAGGGAATCAACCTGCAACCTTGCAGTTATGCTCCACAGGTTCATAATAATGATTTGTATGTGAGGGGTACAAGGTTAATCTGCAGAATCGGACTCACTGAGTGCACCTTTGTGTTACAGTGAAGACTCAAAAATGTTAAACAGAAACAGAGTTAATAAAAAAATACTCATAAGGTTTTATTCATGTGCACCAGACCACATAGAGGATCCTGTTTGGTCCTGTAATTCAGCCTTTAGACACTGTTATTCAGAACATACACGACCGAGACAGACAAAACAAAGAGCAAACACACACACACACACACACACACAAACTCAGACAAAGGGTTTCAAATCAGTCACTCCTGCTGTAAATAATTTAACCTCAGACTTATTTTTCGATGCTCCTACATCAAAAGCAGTGTTGGTTTACAGGAACACAAAAATAGGACACGGGGGCCTTCTGCCAAGAATGCAGTTATCTGCCACCCCTCAACCTTGTCCTGCAGACGCTGTGCTCCAGGGCCTTGCCCCGCTGCGGCACACTCCACGGGAGGAGTGAGCAACTCCATGAACTTGTAGACGGCTTCAGTCAACCTAACATGGTATCATGTCATTAATTAACCAGCTGAGCCTGTTCTGCACTATGAACTATTTGTCCGACTTACACTTTGTCAGAGAAGGCTTGGGGCGGGGTCTTGCGCGCAGTGAGGATCACGACAAGAAAGATGGCGATGAGGAAGAGGGCAAGGACTGCGCCCATCACTGCTCCTGCCACCGTGATGGAGTTTGACCTCTCTGCCTGAGACTGGTCTAAGACAGGAAGAGAGGGCGAGACTTTTAGTTAATTATAAACAAAACAAGACACAAAAATCACTGCTGAAGGAGATAAATAGCATAACTACTCCCAGAAGGTGAAGCTAAAACATCTGGAGATGAGATGTAAATGAACTGGATAAATAACCACTTCACAGCTTAGGTAGCTTCTGCAGCTTTGACACTTCAAAGATGTCTGAGCTAGAGTTGTATCAGTTTTGTATCTCTGTGTTTTAGGAGCATTTGTCCATTATTGAGATTTAATATTTTATTCTAAATACCTTCACGATGTAAGGGTTTTGTTAAGTAGAGCACAGTTTGTTCTGAGGAGCAGAAAATGCTCTGAGTATGATTTTGTGTCTTCTGTTCTCCGTCTTACCCTGGAGACAAGAGAAGAGTGCTTCCAAACCAAGTTTTAGATTCCTGGAATAAAAAGAGGACAGAGGGAAAATGGGACTAAAAGAAAGAAACCATAAAAGCCTTTCCGGATCTTTCTGAAATGACATTTATCTGCTGATTATAATAGATGAGCAACAGGCAGGTAATTGATTTTTCTGATAACTAACACATATTATCTTGCAAGAGTATGCTTGGCATTGTTTATGGTGAGAACATGTTGAAAAGAATAAATGTTCAAGTATCACTTCTTCAAGTTTTCTCGCCTGAAGGTGGACATGCGCTAAATGCTGCCATGATTTCCTTTCACTGTGGGTGGCGCAGGATGAAATGACTAATGAGAGCCTGATAAGCATGGCTCTGGTAAAGATGCTTCAAAATGTTTCAGTTTTTTTAAATAGGCTTCAGTTTTATCTCTCCCAGTTAAAGGAATATTCCAGCATAAAATTAAGTTAGGGTCAGACACATCGTAACACCGAGTTAGACACCCCCTTGAGAGAAAAATGTTCCAGACTGCTTGCTTCTTTAGTTATACCAACTTTAGTAATGACCGCACGATAGCAATACACAGCGGTCTGAGGAACCACACGCACACCTCAACCAAAACGCCAGTCTATAGCCACAAATAATGCTCAGAACAGCATCTAACTTCATAAACAGTACAAATAGGATCCCAGCCATAGCACTAGCCACCAAACATCTTTTTAACTTTGCCTGATTTCTTTGCCAAAGAGACTTAACTCAACTCACCTACTCTCTTCCAGTAGCCGCTTGTTTGTAGTGAGACCTCAACCAGTCCATCAATGACTGAGGCGGGGTGACGCAGCTCTGTGTTATGGTGTGTTTGACCCTTGATTAATTTTACGCTGGAATATCCCTTTAAGTGTTGCTGTCCTCAAACCAAGCTAAATCGCTGACTTTGCTAACTTAGCTTATATACAACAAATATAAAACGTCAAAAACCTTTTGAACATAAACGATTAATAAGATATAAGTGGGCATTCAAAATGCTGGTAGGTGGAGTTTTACATTCAGTTCTAGCTAACTGCACACTGTAGTCTCATATTTATTAAAGATAAATTATTGGTAAGACAGTGAATTCAAACATGTTGCAGTTTTTCTTAAAAGAGGTATAGGAGACAATCCAATTTCTAAACTCTATTATCTTCCCACAACACAATATTCATCAGGCTTGTTTTTAATAGATGATGCTTTGCAAAGCGTCAAGTATTAAAGCGAGATTGGATTGAATATTTGTTTAGCTGAACAATCGGCTGTAATTGGAGAGATGTAGTTGGGGTTTAATCTAGACAAATGAAGGTTGTGCATGTTAAAACTGCATCACTCGCTAATCAATCACTTTAAATCTTCAACTCCCTCCATCCTTCATGTGTCGTTACCATCCTCTCTCTGTGTTATGTTTGTGTCAGGTTCAATACTCTTGTAAAGTCTGCTGAATTAGCTTTGTTTGACCATATGCTTGCTTGTGCTCCACGTTGTCCGCAGAGGAGGATTAGGATTAATTGTGATTAAGATGCATTAAACTCTGAGAACAGCAAGCATTGGCCATTCAGCTGTAATGTGTAAGACTGTGATTGTGGGACACTGAAGGGACAGGAGGACAAAAGGTGACGGGAGCGAAGAAAAAACAAAGTGTGTGATGGTCAATTCCAGTTGATTTGGCTGCTGAGGTGGGAGAAAAAAATCGATAATGTGCTGGGATGAGAATCTTAAATAACAGTCCAATTATGATGCAGATTGAACACACTGGGACTTGTGAGCTCGCTCGCCCCCAGAAAGCCACTTCTTCCTCTGTTTACTCCCCTCCCCCGCTCTTCTCTTCTCCCTTTAAGCTGTCCTCTAACAGTTAATAGCCGTTCGATTACCTTTGATGGCTGCTGAACTATGACAAGAGCCTCTTGAGTTGATCAAAAAGCCTTTAAAAATGCAGTCTGTCAAGCCAGCCTCTCTGATGTTTGGTGACAGACATTCTCACAGACGTACAGAACGTGACAAGGACAAAAAGCTGCTTTAAAACCAGAGTGTGTAGAGCATCTTAAAGCTGGAGGAGGCAGGAGTCCGAGCAATTTGTTTGTTATTTGTTGTATTTATTAAAATGATGTTCTTTGTAGTTTTGTCACTGAATATTCACGTCCACACAAGATTTTTTGTTCCTTTCTCATGAATGACCAAAATAAATAATATTCTTTATTCATTCATTTGGATTGAACAAAATGAAAACTTTGGGGAAAAGAAGTCGACTGAGCATGCATGAACGTTTAATTGGTTCAAATTTGATCCCTTCTTGAGGGACTGGGATTAGTGGTGTTAGTGGTGGATCAACTGTCCCCAAATTGGGATCTGGCTCCGGTGCAAACCCCCTTCTTTCTGTCGCGCCTACTCCAGCACTTTTTCACACACGCACATCATCATCATCATCACTGTGGAGAAAAGTGCATGCTGATGCTCCGGAGGTCAGCGCAGCAGACGGGCTCATCATGAATTTAACAGCTCACATCTCGCTATGGTGAGGAGTAAGGGAGTGAGTGGTGGCACTGGCAGGACAACTCCTCTACCCCACAACCCACCCCCATTCTCTTCAACTTCCACAGCAGGGGTCAAGGGTCGACAACAGATCCCTGAGGAAGCACACGCTGGTGTAACAGCAGAGTGGGGGACAAAGGTTAGAGCAGTGGGTAGCATGTCATTTTTAAATCGCTTATAGTTTCCATATTTTCAGCTTGACGATGGAGAGGAGTTAATCCCACTTGTGCTGAAGAATTATAATCAAAGTCTCAGTGCTGCGTCCCTCCACACTGATGGAGATATTTGTTCGTCGCTTTGTGTTTTTGCTGAAAAGTATCCTTGGAAACTGTTTAGTTACAGGCAGAAAGTGACTCTGCGAGAGACACGAGTCTCAAATTTAAATCTGGTCGACATCATCACTTTGACTGAGCTGCTGTACTTTTCTGAGCTTCACTGTGAGCCTGCTTTCAAGGTTAAAATATCAACAACTGCTGTGACCACCGCCAGATCTACAAGACACAGAGGTCAGCTCAAATAGAGACTTTTAAAGGAAGTGTGTCTTGAGGACCTGGAGTCCAAGCTAAACAGTGCCAAGGTCACATCAGCATGTTATGTCCTCACAGCCTGAGGAGCTCTGTGTGGTGCAGTGGGGCGTAATGGGCCATTTTCAATTCCAGTGGCTAATTCTCCCCCTCTGTGCTCTGCCTTTCACAACAGCACAGTTTAGACTCCCAGCATCATCTCCCCCCCCTCCTCCCTCAACACCCATCCTTCTCTCTCTGCTTTCAGTGTGTCCAGGTAAGGCTTGCAGGAAAAGACAGCCTCCATCAGCAGCTCCAGATGAGCTTGTTGCCATGGGGACAGTCAATGGGGCTGGAGAGTAGGGACTTTGGGCCAGACATAAACACTCAGCGTTTAATTTTACCAGCTGGTAGACAGTGGGAAAAAGACACGCGAGGAGGGAATTCATAAAGGAGACAAGCTGTGGGGGAGAATCCGGGGCCTTTCTGTCCCTGAAACAAAGCAAACTAGGACTTGTGACGAGGTGTTGGATCCCCCACGACTACAGAAACACCAGTGGAGAGGAACACAAGTGCCACATCACAGTGATTTTGGACACTAAGGCGAATGGAGATAGGGTGAAGTGAGGAGACATGAATTCGAATTACGTCATTTATGGTGTTCCACATGTGCGCACTGGATTGGGGTGTAAGGGGGTGGGGTGGGGGGGTGCGGCATTATGCGTTAGGGAGATGATGTCATTTATAGAAGCACAAAGAGGAGCAGAGAGAGAGAGACCGAGCAGTCGGAGTAGTTGCAAAGCTTAAGAAGCCTCCTGAAAAAATTAACTCACAGGTGCTAAGGTGCTTTATTGAACTGAAGTATCTCAAAAGACTGACAAAATAATGCTCAACTGTTGTCACTCACATCGTTTTTTTTTTCATCCAGAAACATTGTCTTCTGTATATACAAAAAAGAAACATAACCACAAAGTGCTCTATAATGACAATGTGACCCCTTTTAACAACAGTGGTTTTACAGAAACAGAAGAACCCTGACAGGAACCTGTGAAACAGATATATTTTTTTAACTCATTCAATCAAGTCTTGTCTTTTTTTTTTTAATTATAATGCCTTCAGGTTTGCAAATACACTGCGTCATCAATAGTCAAAGTGGCAGGAGAGTGAATATGGCACAATGGAGTCCCTTGAACACATAATAAAGTGAAAATAAAATTAAAATAAATCTCACAGAGAAACAAAATATGTTCTTACATCCATTAGTAAACAATAACAAGAAAATATTTGTTCTTCTAGGTATCTAAGGCACTAGTTGTATTTACCCTAAAGTGAAGGACATTTCTCAAGGTAAAGATATTGATGGCTGAGTTCTAAACAAAACGCCACACAGTACAAGAGAACATCATAATTCCTGTTGTAGGGCTGCAAACTGACGAGTCAGGCAAAAATAGTGTATTGATTGGTGGAGTTTCCGTCTTAGTGCATGGAAGCAAACAGAAGAGGGGGTAACACTGCTGTGCTTCCTGTTGCTCTCTTCTCTTTACTGAAAGTGAGCCCAGAGACTCAATAAAAACCTGTCAGCAGCACACAAATACCCAATACCTTCTTTTCAATTCAACAGAGATTGTTCTTTTTAAAGAACGAAGCCTCCCATCTGAAGGGTCAGTTCATCAAAATCCCAAAGTAACACGTTTTCACATGCATGTAGCAAAATCAAATCTCTCTCTGACAACCTGCATCTCAGTACAAGGTCAGTGAGATTTTGTTTGTGAAGCCCATGATCGTTGAAAAATGCAATAAATTAGCGTATCTTTGTGTAACACTGTTTCCGTTGATCTACTTTGTAAAAGTTCCATCATAGGAACACTTTTTGTACAAAAACCACGATTTATGACAGATGTGGCAAAAATCACGAAAAATTTCTGTGCATGTTAAATCATAGTTTCTACAACATGTAAAAAGTAAGAAGGTTGAGTTGTTTGAACTGGAGTGGACTAAAAAAAAATCAAGGGTACCATTAGGATTGAGAAGCTTATGAATTAGTTATAGTGCACTGTGCAGCTTTTTAAACAACATTAACTGCAGTTCAAGGCCGATATTCTCTACGTGCGTGTAACAGTGGCACATTATCAAATCTCACCACGAGAACAGCAGCCTATTCGCTGCACTAAATGAACACCCTGACAATTATTGAAAGCTCAATACAACTTATTCCCATTTTGACACCTGTTAATGCGATATAAAAAGTGGTCAAAAGTATCTTTTTACTTCAGTTTACAAGACCCTGCTTACTACAGTGATGTGTTACCTATTTATATAAGCTGTTAGCAAGTTATCAATACTGTCATCATCTTATTTATACATACAAGTTCAACTAATGTTTGGCAAACTGGGATCAAATACTGTGTAGGTGATTGTAGTCCTAAATTTGGCAAATTCACAAACACTAGTGTGCTTGAAAGAAACAGATCTTCATGCTGTCTGTGTGCAGCAATACTTGATTTTTTCCCCTGTGTGTCCCTGATCACATTAAAAGAACTCAAGTTCATTTAAGAATCTAGTACCAGAGCAGATTAACCCAAAGACTGACATTGCAAACACTTTCTTCTCAGTTCAAGCACAGTACTCGAGGTGTCCAACAACATTTTAACACGATGATTTAGCCTTGGGATATGGCTGATTAGAAATTAATGCAGATTTAATTGTAAAACTTGTATGAGATCACAAGGAAAAAAAAACAGGGAAGGGATTGTTTCAGAGCTACTCAAGAGATAGTAGTGAGTGCAGGATTTAAGGTTCAGTGCAACAACGTCTGCTATAGCTGACCTGAAATGTTCACCTCCACAAACTTTGGTAGATTAATGAAAGTTGAAAAATGTTGAACATGATTAGAGCGTGCAGCTGCACACATGGGTAAGCAACAGTAAGCCTATTAATGTCTCAGTTTGTAATTCTGACAAAGTTGTGTCTTGTTTCTGCGGATTACTCAGAGTAGTGAAACTAGTCCATAGCTGGTTGTTTGTGGTATGTGTGAACTGGCCGCTTTTTTGAATGATTTCTTTGTGTAACAGAATACTCTGCGACTAGGAGGCCAGCGTATGGTGGCTGTCATAATGTAGCCTGCTTTTAACAATGGCCCTGCTGATAGCCCTCCTGAACCTCTGAGAACCCTGGTTTAGTGCCAGAGTGCAACTCAACACGTCCATTATAACGTGGGGGCTGACCAAAGAATGTATTGATGGTAAACTAAAGCGGAAAATCACTTCAAGACTCTTCTCTAACTTATACAGCTAACAGAAGCACTAGCTTATTCTAGCTTATTTAAACTTGAAGAAATCAAAAGCATGTTTGCATAACAAGGCTTGACTGTTCCATAACTCATGCCTCAGTCATGTGGGCCTTTCTGCCTGTCCCCTCTCTATCCCTCTCTCCTGGGGATGCAAGATGAGACGAGGACGTGCTGCAGAAATGCTCTTAAGGTTCCCACACTAGGCAATCAGTCTTAAAGGACACTGCTAGGACATCACTGCTAGGGGTCAAATCCTCAAGCTCACAAGTCTCTGGTCATAGTAAGTACCGTAAAAAGGAGACATTTCAGCTGAAAACAAACCTAGGAGTGGTTCAAAAGACAGTGCATTATGTTTTTATCTGACCATGACTCAGTGAGGAGAGAACTATGATTTCCTTTTTTAAATAATTATTAATAGCATATGTGCCTTGCTGTGTCTTACCAGGTTTTGAAGGAAAAAAAAGACCTGTGATCATTTGAATATCCTGCATTCACTTCCAGTCATGGGTTCACTACCATTCCTGAGTGTCAGCCAATCATATTTAGAGGTCAAAACTTTTTCAGTGAACGGAGAATAGGCAATATAAAGACATATAAATACTAATCAAGTATTACAGAGCCTAAGAGGGCTGATTTTTGTAGAAACAAACAACAATACCTTCTTTTACAACAACCATATGTGATCTTGGAGCCCTCAGGGCTACTGCTCCACTGAAGCTAAGACATTAGTAATACTAAATACACCAGCAGTCCAAGTAGTAAGGCAGAGACAGCACATACATCATGATATTTAGTTAGTCTCTACCATAGACTGTATATACGATGGACAACTTCTGCCTTCCACCAGTATAACGATTTGAAGCCAAAAAGCTCTCAGTATTTTTTTCTTCTTCTCCATTTCCTGAAACCAACATTCACAGTAGCGTTGTACGCATTTGACGGGAGAGTTGCTGAGAGTCACTGTGATGACGCTCGGCTCAAACAGCATATCCCCCGGGTGAGCTACGCAATCTTCGTAAGCCCATAGGCTGTATCAAGTGTCAATCATATAAAACATGAACCCCCAAATAACTTTTAAAAATTGAGCTGTACAGAAAAAAGAGGACTTGAGCACAAACCAGTCTTACAGCATCTACGTGTCAACATCGCAAGCAGGGGGGAGAAAAATTTATATTCTGTGTAATAAATTTCTAAAGTTTGTCCACAGCTCCACAGGGATTGCAGGAGGAGGCGGGATTTATGACCTATACTGCAGCCTGTCACCAGAGGGTGCTGTTCTTGTGGTGGCGAGGAGGCAGATGCTGTCCATTCTATATACAGTCTATGGTCTCTACACACACAAACTAGTGTCATGCCATGTCCCCAGGCATGTAGGAGTTTTCTGTCAAAGTGGCTGTGCAGTCCAGTCTGTCCACATCAAAAACAGACACATCACATCTCAAGTGCTGACCAGGTTGCTTGAACAAACACAGGAACTACCGAATCAATATTAGTAGAAGTGTGCATGTGCGTACAGAAGAGACATAATGTTTTTTTTATTTTTTTTTCTAATTCCAAAATCTAACCCCCCAGGTTTTTTTCTTGATATTTCTGCTCCCATAGGACCTGGTAGTTTATCAAACATACCATTCCCTACGTGAGATGACAGAGCCATCAGTGTGGGAGACATAGTCGCCATCGGGCCCGCTATCATAGCAGTCGTCAGACATATAGGGGGAGCAGTTTCCCTGTGGTTTGGGCGATCGAGGGTATCTGGCACATCTGGCCTGCCGAGGACTAGGATACTGTGCATGTTCACGAAGGTGATTGTGCTGATGATTTTGTTGGTGACTGCTCTCTCTCATCGCTCTGGTGTAGCCATTGGAAGGATAATCCTCTCCGTTATAGTTGCTATGGAGACGTCGTTCACGCTCCTGTTTCAGATGGCGATCACCCCACTCCTCTCGATCCTGGTCCTGTCTGTGAGAGCTACTGCTGGCTTTGGTCAGGTGGAGCTCGTGCTGAGTAGGGGCTTTTTGGAGGTCGTTGTTTCCCAGGTACTGCTTGGTGTAGTAATCCCCATGGAAGGTCTGATGTTTCCGTAGGTAACAAACGCCCACCAAACACAGCAGCAGTAGCAGGAACAAGGCCCCGCCCACAGCCCCACCCACTATGGACCCAAGATTACTCTCAGGTAGGGCTTCGAGTGTGGGGGAGCTGAGAAGAACATGCCCCTTTTCATCCACAAAGGTGGAGGAGACGGAGCCAGTTAGGACAGGAGCAGTAATGGTGGAAGGCATGATGGGAGGATCTAATGGAGGGAAGGAGGGTGACGGGGGGAGAAGAGGGTAAGAGGGAGAGATGAACAGACAGAGAAGCAGAGAATGTCAATGCCAACTACATCAGCATTTCACTAAAGTAGGGTTAACAGGTTGACAAAACCATTAACTAAACTACAATACTAAACTGTGGACACGCACAGCAGCCTCAGGTATGCATTGCCAACGTCTCATGGCTCAGATCTACCCTCAGATCATTTAATAAAAAAATAGTAAATAGAATGTTTAAAAAATTAGAGAAAATTTTATTTATTAGATTATAGTAATAAAGAGCACCATATCTTTACAGGAAACGACAACAAGCTTGGAAGGTTTTCAAACTGACACTGTATGACAGTGATGTCCGTGAACTTCTCTTCACAGAACTTGTGGTCCTGAAAAGGTTTTAAAGAGTAACTTCTTTGAGTTTGTAATCAAAATGAGTGTTTATTCTTTTGTTTACGGGTTCTTGTGTAAAATTTAGCTGCATTCAGCTGAACAGGACAGCTTTTTAAAAAAAAAAAAAACAACAACTAATGCATTTATAACATAAATAAATCAGTTTGGGCAACATATTTCATAGGAGGATGTAAATCATTAACTGTTTTGAAAAAAGAACTTATTATATCTCTATCAATAAAAATCCCTTTTTTCTGTTTTGTTTTTACCTGTATCTATTTTGTCCCCTTTCTCTCTAAAATTGTGTATGCCTCATCCATCGTCAAGACAAAATTAAAATAAGAAAGCTTTTAGGTATTCAAGCTTCATTCTACTGAAATGTACTGTCATTCATAACTTGGCAAGGACACAGTTAAAAATAGATTAGATTTTTTTGTTAAGGCAAAAGCAAACCAAAGGCTGCTGAAGAAATCTTGGACTAGAAAACATGAGTGAGTGGTTTGAGCTGCAACTACAACACACATCTAATATGAAGGGACCCAAAAAAAGGAGATTGAGATTTATTGCTTTTTGTTCCTGCTGAAGACGGGGCTTTGAACCAACACATTCAATGACACACATGTTCAAGTATTCAGATCAATATTGGTTACAAAGGAAATTAATAGAAGAAATGTCTATATGAAAGGCTCAATGCTCAAGAACCTCTCATCTCCAAATCATCTTAATTACTGAAACACATTATTCCCAAGTAACTGTGAAGATTTGTAAAATTCTGCTAGCTGCACTCTATATACTGAGGCTTAAGAACAGCTAACAGGCTACTTCAGCAGCAAATCATCAACCTCAGTGGCATGTGTAACCAATTTGATATGTATATGTTTATATATGAAACTATCAACCCAGTAATTTCAGAAGAGAACTCCAAATAAAAAAATGTTGGTGACTGAAAAGCCCTTAAACTTTAAACCTTGAGGTCAGGATCCAGGGGTATCAATACGCAGAAGGGTTACAGTGAACAGACTTTGCATAGACATTGTGTCACATCTGTTTCAAACTAAGGGTGAAGTTGCTCATCACTAACTGCAACTTTCACAGAAAATGTGAGACATGACAGATTTAACTTTACTAGGCCATGTGGAACAGGTCCAGGTGCTCCTTTTCTTAGATGAAGAAAGAAGTAATGACTGACTATTGTGACATCATTTCACATGACCTTATCCTGCTTTACCTTGAAATAATACCAGGGGCTAACTAACATTCTGGGTGAAGCTAGGGCAAAATATAATGTGTATCGCACATATGGTGCACACAGGTAATTTCGTATAGTTTCAAATAACTTTGTGTGAAAGGGGCATAAAAGGTGTTGTAGTTGTGCTGCAGTCTTGACTTGACTATAAGTTGGTCTTCTTCGACTCAAAGGAACTGCACCAGGGTTCATCTAGAAGTGAACTGAGACCCCAGTTTGCAATCTGACCAGAGTTTACTTGTTTGGTTTGCATCAGAGTTCACATGCAGTTTCATACCATTCCAAACATACCTGACTGAATGAAACATCTCCGGTGTGAACGCATCATAAACTGTCAGACAATTCTTTTTGTCACCCATTTTGAAAAAAGTTGGAAATTAACATCTACTTTATGATTCATGCATGAATTGTATGGGAATGTGCGTTTTGCACCCTCTTTTGCAAGCATACTAATTTTTTCCCCACTATTTCACAACAGCACTATTGGAACCTTAAACTGAACTACATTAGGGGTGATGCCCACAAACCCAAAAGCCAAAAGCCATAATCAGAGGGAGCTTAAGTAATGGAAAAAAATCGGAGTCTAAAAGCTTTAATGGTTCTGCAAAATTACTCTGCCACTCTAACCTTGTTGCCAGGCCAGATGTAAGAAGAAGATTCACATCTGAAACATGGCAAACACAAACCCAAAGGTCTCTAGTCTCTAAATATATGAATCCTATTACTCCATACAGAAGCAGTGAACCGACATATGTGAACACAACCACAGCAATAGACACACATAACGAAGAGTACACCAACATGTGTAAGCTTGCACACACACGTACAAGTCCTCTCAAAGGAAAAGGAAATATGGATGATAAATAATAAATAGGAGTTGAAAAGAACTAGTTAATGTTTTATGAGTCTGGGACATCATCTCACAGTCAGGCTGCAGGCTTTTGCCTCATACTGCATGACACATGCAGAAGTAAAAGAAGTACAGAAAGACAGAGGGAGAATTCTGAGAAAGAATCACATCATAATCAGGACTTTATTCAGGAAGAGCACACAGACCGGGCTAAAGCAGAGGAACATGTTCTCTATACACAACAAAGAGACACAACACAGATGCCAGAACCACAGGCAGAGCACTCCTGTCTGGAGAGAGACCTTAAACATTTGCAGCTGTTTAGCCCAGGAACTCCCCTTTTGAACATCTGGGGACCTAATGTTAATCAGGGCTAATCAGTATGCAATCAAAGCCAAATTAAAGGGTCAACTGTTATCAGTACCAACACTCTGTAGCATGCATGAATGCTTGACGGACTGTTAGTATGTACAGAACGCACAAGAGTGATACAGTGTCACATTTCAGCTTGAAGGACAATGTCACAGGCAGTGATACCCCTCTGTGACGTGTGTGTACGCACAGTGTTTCCTAAGGGAAGGGACGGCAGTGGGAGTCAGCTGTGTTCTGGAGCGTATTCTCTGCTCACCTTGTATGAGAATGCGCACATCCCGACTGCGGAGGTTGATGTCATTGGCAACCTCACACCTGTAAACTCCAGAGTCATTCCGCTGGAGGGGACGCAGGAAGAGCAAAGTGCTGTTCAGTACTTCCACCCCTTCTGGCATTTCGCTGTCCAATCTGAGGGGCAACCAGACACAAACACTTAGACACATATCTTTTTTCTTTATCATTCACAGTTATATTTGTGCTACGATTACTTGTAACCTGAAATGACCACCTGAATTTTTCAATAAATGAAAAGAAGTTTGAAAAGTAAAGCTGACATTACCTACATATCCAATTTTGATAGTAGTGTTGCTACATAAACTAACAGCCTTTTAGGTTCAATGAGCTGACGTCTTAAACTACTCAGAGAGTAAAGAGAAGATTCAAGGCTAAAAGAAAAACTGAAGAAATTCTGCTTGAATCTATGGAGGCACATTTCTTTGCCTTTTAAATTTTTTGGCCTGCTTGGTCATTTATTTCTGATAAAACGAAAGGAAAACATCATGAAGGAAATACAAATACACAAACCTGATCCATCGGAAGTGATGAGCTGGTGGGTTTGAATTGGCTTTGCACGTCATTTGAACATTTTCCCGACCTGCATACCAGTCCCCGTCATAGCCCACAACTGAGATATCTGGAGGAACTACAAAGAAGAGAGAAATAAAACAAATAACTGAGAGATCCTTTTTTACTGGCCTGTTGTAAAGCACTACATGTTTCAGATTCAAAAACCATCTTCTGTGGTATGCTTTTATTATTATTGTTATTATTTTTTAATCAAAGCAAAGTTATGATCCATCTGTCAAACAAAAGAGGGGACGAGCAGAGTTCCTCATTTTACCAGTCTTTTTATAGCTGGCATGCAGACAGCCATTTGTGCCCCACAAGGTACTGATATGAACCAATATATCTATGGGGGTTTGCTGGCAAGAAAACATTCTCTGTTCTGACAGTTTAAGGGCACACACAAACATCGACTGACACAGAAAAGCCTAAAGAAATGCACTTTGAAATAAAAGAAAAACCAAGGCAAACACCAGGGACAGCCTTTCCTACACAGTGTTTTATACCTGGAAGGAGTCTGCATTGATTGTCCTTGATTACATCACTGTCAATTCAGCTGTCTCTCTAACGGAAGTCGTTAAAAAGCTTCTAAAATATCAAAAGTCAATACTGACAACAACAAGCATCATTGACTTCAGAACGAATTAGATACCTTTTCATTTACAGCCTGTTTTGACTGTACTTTCTGCTCAATTTGTTTTTTCAAGATCAATGAAAGTTAAGGAAGGGTGCATGGAAACATACAGTTCGTTGTCATTAAAATGACAGCAAGGCACATTATCTTGGATATCAAACCTACACACACTCTAATGTAGACTACAGTCTCATGTAGACTGGACTGCACCCGGTTGACTCTACATTGGCCTGATTGAACTGTCAGGTCCTGTACCTGATAGTTCAGGTCTCACTGGGCTAATTTATATTTAAAACATATACAAAATGAAACTTTCCAAACCTTTTTCCAGTGACTGTTTCTGTTGCCACTTCACACTAACTCTGAGTCTGATAGAAGGAGGGAATTGCTTTCAGCTGCACAGGTGGCCACCAGTTTTGACAAGAGGTTCTTCCAAATAGCCACACTCATGGGGCGCTCTCACCAAGCGTGAGTAAAATCATCTACTCGCTTAATTCGCGCAAATCCAGACGCGTGAAGGAATGCTATTTGCTTGCTTCATTCAACAGTAATCCCTGCCAATTCAACTGGTGGGATCAAGTGATAGGCAAAGGTTTTTTTACTTACGCTTGGTGTTTGGAAACAGTAAGGGAAACTTACACAGTACATTGAGCTGGTAGGGGATGCGGAAGTCACTATTTAGAGCGGGATGGCGAACCACACATGTGAGCGAGTGTCCTTGGATGTGACGTGTAGGCTGCCAAAGGTAGCGGACTTGAGTGCTTGTAGTGCCATTGGGTTCATCAAACAGCTGCACCTCTGATTGGCCAAACAGGTTTGACTCCCAGGATACCTCTGCAGGGGGACGGGCCCGCTCAGCTATACAGGTAGCCACCACAGTGTCGTTCCCACCATCAATCAGGGGAGCGGAACCTGCAGACACGAAGACCTTTGGCTCCACTGTGATGAAGAGAGTCAGCGAAGACAAGGAGAAAAAACACATCATGCAAAGCAGAGTGGTTGAAATTCCATGCAACTGAACAACAATGAGGTGACTGCTATACGCTGGTCACATTTTGGTATTTTTGGATACTTAAAAAATCTTTACAGAAATGCAACAATATGGAGTTCATTTGTTTTTCCTGCACCAAAGGTCTGATTATGATTGAGACATATCTAAGCTAAACATTCAGCAGCTATGGTTGATATGGAATATATTTGGGTTTAAAATAAACTTATTAATAGATTAACAGATTGGTCTGGTCAGACTTGACACTGCCTGCTGAAATAAGTTCTTATCTTCATGGATAGTTTTCAGCGTTATTGCCTTTTCTGAGAGAATCGGGGGTTAAATGAGGACAACACATACAGTTAATGGCTTGGATGTGAATAGAAGTCAGGTCACTGCAGTAGAGACTCATCATTACATACAGTAGTTCCTGTAAAACCAGGCTGCAGAGCACCTGGACCACATTCTTAAAAAGAGTTGTGCTTGCATAAAAGAACACATGTTCAAATATTTATACCTACCAAGTACATTGACAGTTGTAGAGGCCTGTGTATTTCCCAGGGGGAATGTAGCAACCTTACAGGTATAGATCCCAACATCAGCAAAGCCCACGTTTTCAAGCACAATGGTGGCATCGTGTGAGGAGGGTGAGCGAAAATACAATCGTTGGATAAACTCTGGAGGGATGGAAATGCCAAACCGAGGGTTGTAGACGGCCACTGTGACTGAGCCTGAGGGGAGACGTCGCTCCCAGGAACTCTGAGTGAGGGTAAGGTTTGAGGCCACTTCCACCCTGCACTCTAAAGTCACATTTTTCCCCAGCACAGCGTTCACCCTCTGAGGTACAATCACCTGACTGCCCCATACACCTGCAGAACAAACACATAAAAACAAGGTTTTAACCAGCATGATCAAGTTCACTAGACCAGAAAATGACCAATAAAGATACTAACACAACGGCGTGTAATCTTCCTTCTTAGCAAAGCAGTAACGTTCTTAGCCTGAAGAATCCTGTAAGTGCTGTAGTTTCATTCATTTTAACACTGAATTAATCAGGAAAGAAGTTGAAAAAAGTACACATCACGCTTAAGGATGAAAACAGTCAACTCCTGTCCTTTACAGAACAATATAGCAATACAGAAGAGCACAGCAGAATGTGATAACAGTGATAATCAGAAAGAGAGGAGAGCACGCTCATTAGTTTATTGCACATTATGTCATCTCCAGGAAAAAAAGATAAAGTACCTGATGCTGGATGTAAAGAAAGACTATTCCAGCTCTCACACTGGTAGTTGAATAGCAATGTTTAAGTCTTCATTAGTGGTTGAGTGGTTACAGATTTTTTAATGGCTGCTGCCAATAATGAGAGCAGGTTGGCCAATGGTCATTATATAATGCTGATATCATATTGTTATTTTTTCAATATGTTAATACCAATAAATGAAAAACAATGTTGCTGAACTCAAGTGAATGTTTTATTCAATAAATACAGACAGGAAAATATTTGGCTCAGTACAACATTGCCACAAGGGACTTTTAGATTTCTGCCGCAGATATATGAAATGAGAAAAAAAGACACAAATATACAAGGTAAATATTAATATTGTTATAGAACTACATTATTGTTTTCATTTTCATTTGGCAAAATACTGGAGATATTAGCCTTTTGAAGGCTGATGCAGATAGAAGAGCAATTGCATCAAAATGCCAGTAATGGTCAACCGATTAATTGGTCTACCTCTAGTCTTGATATGAAAAAAAAAAATGTTTGCAACACAGCAGCTGAAGTCTCATAGACAGGGTTTCTACACAGTTGGAATTTCCATACTTTTCCATACCCTACTTTTTAGAATTATTTTTGGAAATACTTACTTTTCTATTTAAGAACAGTATTTTTTTACTAGGGTAATAGCCTGAAACCTAAATATTTTTCCATACTTTATTTTTCATTCACCATACTTTTTAAGACCTGGAAATTAATCAAATTACCTACATACTTTCCATTAGGGGTGGGGTTCATGGTCGTGTGTGTGAATCACTATGCAGTGATATTCAAGTGGGTTAGCCTGCCCTGCTAAACTCTGACATGCAGACAGCAACGGATTAGGAGACAGACGTTGTAGCTTAACTAAAATCCAGAAAAACTTGGCATACCAGTAGTTTAATTTTTAGTTTACTGGACCATTGTGGTAGAAACATTTATCCATGACATGGTGTGAAGCCCTCTGTGGATTACTGGCCAAACAGAGAATCTACTCACATTTGGCACTTGGCAGGTGTTAATTGTGGACCCTACTTTAGTATATAAAAAATACAGTACATCAAAAACAACTGATGAATGGGGGACTTCTCAATGTTTGGCAAAAACAAAACGAAACAGCAGAATATGAAAAAGATTGGATAGGATATTATAGGGGCCTAAAATGGCACAGATTACACATGCTATTTTCAAAATGTCAGAGGGGATTACAAGAGTGGACGAGTCATCAATCTATGACTGAGTAAGAGATCACCAAACTGTATCAGCTAGCGGGGAGTATTTTTGGTGTTGCCTCTGACGTCAATTGTTTGAACAATTTCATATCTATAAAGTTCAGTACAATCTGACATCTGCGGGTATCAGGCTGGGATCAAAGCTTGATACCAGCACAGCAGGCACCGGGTTTTCCACAAATAATACACAGCTGACTGTGTGACTGAGAGCTCCATTGATGAATTTGTTTTGTCTATTGCTTTCCTCCTTCTGACCTGAATCCAGGAATTAAAAGCATGCTGCTTCATGTCCTTTGTCCAAATATAGCTAACCCCTGAACCCTGTCACCTGCACTTGTCGAGAAGTGGCACATTTCAAAAGCAGAGAGTTCAACATCGCACTGAAGGAAATGACTGGAAGATGAAGAGCACCGACTGCGACCAGCAGGAAAAAAAATGGACGGGAAGAGATATGCTAACACGAGAGGGATGACATCATCCCTGAAAGCAGAAAAAAGGGCTAGGAGTGGAGAGAGTCACGTATGAAACACAAGTGAGAGGAAATTTATCCCCAGGAAGCCAGTGCACAAAAACTGCGGAATTATGTTTGTGACTTCGAAAAGACAAAATAACACTGCTACACTGCCAAAGTCTTCAACCAGATCACTAATTGCTACAAGCTGCCAGCAGGAAGACATCATCATAAATCAAAACCTGCTGCGCTGCTTGGCAACTGACTGCAAATATTCTATTGTTGTTTTGCCAAAAACAGCTCTTTCTCTGGCCAATCTCCTCCTAAAAGGCCATGTCCTCCAGTACTGGGATATTTCCTCACCAAAGGAGGAAGTGCAAATGGTCCCTTTTCATTTGAGTTCTTGATAACACTGTACTTCTAAAAAGAGTTTCTGGTTTTTCACGACACATTTAACTTTTAAGTTATGGACTCAGTGAACACATCACAAGATGAATAGTTAGGGCTAAGATGATGATATAACAGACTGGTAGGTTTTATAACAAATAATTAAGTATGACTAATTGATAGTGCAACCGTGTGATTATTTTTAAATCCCCTACTAAGATTTCATGACTGACTCAAAGTTTTCAACACTTGTTACATGGCCCACATGGGTCTGTGAATAAATATAAGCAACATGTCAATGTGGCTATCAACTCTCGATAGCATACTGTTTGCACAGAAGGCATCATGAGTCATCGTATTGCTCATACAGAGAAAGGGCAGCAGATATCAGCTCAACAGTGGGGAGACGTTCGGCTGTGAGTACTGTGGAGGCGCCATTCTTGAGTTATGTGCGATTTAGTAGTGCATGAATTCGAAGACACACTAAAATAATGCATGCATGTGCACACATAAAAAAAGCCTGTTGAAATTGTTCAAGTTTGTCTGAGAACTGTAATCAACACATAATAGCTTTTGCATGCTGTAATCATTGCACATGTTCACCCTTTTTAAAAAGACCTCCACATATAATGCCCCCGTCTGTGATTTGAGACTAAATCCACACTTCTTGTGATGAAAAACATGAGATGCTTCACAGACTAGAACAGTGTGCGTTGACTAAATCATGCGATTATCATCTTGAGTTTTGTTCTCACACAGAATTCCCTCATTGCTTTTTACTTTGTCATTGGCTGAATTTCAGTGTCACTGTGGAAACTCGCAGAGGTAATTGTGCACTAAAGGACAAACTTTGGAAGATACCCAGTTGATTTGGCTAACTCATCCTGTTGAAGTCTAATATTAGCATCAAATAAAGCGTATTCATCCCACAGAACAAGTACTGTACATTCTGTCCTCCATTGCACCCGGTAGGAGCGTGGAAGAAATGGAATTCATTTTACTGGTACAAGTAGATAACAAGAAATACAGCTTCAGTATACATGCAGACTCTAAGATTGGCTCGAAAAATACATTTTATTCAGACCAGGAGAGCTCGCAATCCCTATTATTTCCATTGGTGAATCCAATAGAGCATAGTGAGCTAATCTAATGAAGGAGAAAAACTCCCTAACTACTCAATACCTCACAGGGCATTACTGAGAAAAAAAGGAGACCCTTGATTACCTGTGGCCTTCGACATCACTAAACACCGAGAAAGAAATCTGGATATGAACTTATACTGTACTATATACTGTACTTGGTCCTCTGTCAGGAAGAAAACTGACTTTGTGACTCATTTCATTTTTCAAGATAAGGCTAAAAGTCAAGAATAACAGTAGTCTATGGGACAAAGAAAAGGCAGCATTTTTTCCGGTGCTAAATATGTGATGGAAGAGGTATAGGGACTCCATAAAATTTTTATCATTGACATGACGACAACCTTACATAAGCGTGCCCTCATTTTCTTTAACTCAGAATAAGAAAGTGATGAGAATAAGGGCAGAGTCATTCTGATCTTATATTCAGCCGATCTTGACATAGCAATAAGGATGCTGTCTCTTTCTTCTTGTGTTTCACAGTCAGAGAAAAGAAGCCGCTTTAAGTTCTTACAATCCTATCCTCAAAGAGAGCAGCATCTGTAGGCACACTCAGTTGGGTTTGCAAATATACCACAATGTGTTGTATTCACAATCACACACACACAGGCACGCACACACACACGAAAACAGATTATAGATATCCTGGCATCAAGGACACATTGGTCCCTGGGGACACTGCTGCTCGTTCTCACTTTAGTCAATATTACCTTCACATGCACCACTTATGTGGCAGCAAGTGTATTAATATGTGTGTCTTGCCAGAGGGCAGAGTGTCTTGTTAAAAGTGGAAATCGGAGCATAAGAGGTGATGGTATACGGGTGAGAGTGGCAAAGCCAGCTGTGCAGAGCAGGACAGGAGGGGCTGAACGATAGTTAAACTGTCTGGCTCATTAGATCAACTTTTTACCTCTGTACAGTTTGTGACTGGCCTGATTGAGCAGCAAAAGACGTAATACATGGTATTAGTTTAATATGTGTTGCAAGTTGACCGTAAAGGGCGTTATGCAAAGTCGAGAAATATTGATAATTTCAACTGTATGAAAAGGACATGGCTGGAATATTTCTTTTTGGCCATATGACATGCCAAAAAAACAACCTGTCAGCGACCAACAGAAAGACAAGAACTTACATAATACAAATTACAATTCTTCAAGCACCTTCAAGCACAAGCAACACCCTTTTTGTAAGTATACAGCAGAAAAGTTTGTAGGGACTGAAACCTCTTTTATTTGTTTTACACAAGCCAACAGGCCAACGTTAGCTGGTTGTCATGTTGCCTCAGTACATGTTTTAAGGTATCCATACTTATATACATTTTCTTACAAAACTTTATCCAAAACTCTTGTAATGTTATTGCACTGTTTTACAGGTCAAAAGCAATGTTGGTGGTCTTAAGGTCCTGTCACACGTTTTTTTTTGTGCGATTATTTCGGATGTTGATATTTTTTTTTGAACCTGTATCCTGTCATTACAAGCGTTCACATCAGCAACGTTTTCTCCTTCTGTGATATTGCGGCATTTATTTTAAAGTTTTGCATACTGTGTGTCCATTTCTGACCAATCAGATCGCGTGCGACGTCAGATTCACCGGGATATCCAACATTGCTGACCGGCTGATTGTTTACGTGTCGGAAACAGAGTGCTTTTCAATAAAAGACACAAATATTACAAAGATAACGACCTGAAGGACAACATGGCGTCGGATCTCTCATATGACTATGGTTTGTGTGCTTTAACTGTTTGCTAAACGTCTTTGTTTTAACTTTCATCTATGCTAACGTAAGCTAACGGTTGTTACCATAGTTTCATGCGCTTATCTTATCGCCTCTGATTGGCTATAAGTGCTGACCGTTTGGCTTGAGCGTGTGATGACGTTTCCAGCTTTTCTAGCCAATCAGAGGCAAAGGAGGCAAGACTATCTCCGGGAAAAGTCTTCCCCGGGATGTGTCTTTTCCCTGCCAGAAAGTCACAAAATCTTATCAGGCTTGGTGTGTGTATAGTCAGGCCCATCAAAATTTACCTCCGAATATTTCGTATTTTCACGTTCTATATTAGCGTCGGCCCCGGTGTGTAAGGACCCTTAGAGTGTTAATATTGCTGCTACTTGATTGATTGAGATAACAAAAAAAGGAAGAGCATCAGTTCATTTTTGAGGCATATTTGTAGACTGCCCTCAAATTAGCAATTTCAGCGAATAACTATATTATGAAGATACTGTCCAGATGTCCTTCAGGATCTCACTCTTCTCTTTTTCCAATTATGAAAAACAGCAACATAACACTGGTTTTCAAATGTACAACTTGAACACAGAATTATAACTTCATACTTTTGACAAAAGCATTTAGGCTTCCTATCCTAGCGATAACGTCAAATGAGAAGGTGCCCTATGTGAATATAAAGGACCAAAGCTATCTATGGATCAACTTGTCCTCAAGAGTCAAAAGCAGAAATTAAGATAATACAGCTGTGAAAGTCGCCATGCATAACCCACTGCATATTAAATTTTAAGAGCACTGTCTGCTGCTCTGTATAAAAGGCACAAGGTCAAACCTATTGTTGAAACGGTAAAGTGGTAAATAAATGGGCAGATGGGTATAAGTCTCAGATACCCTTACTGATATGAAATGTCTCTAGTTATTGTCAAGGGCTTGTAAATTGAATTAAAAACTACATTCTTTTTTTTATACTGCAAACTTTGCAAAGGTTATGTAACAGAGGTTCTGTGACGAATCACTGATAAACTTGTTATAAAGTTTACTTACTTGACTGCACTGAACTTCATAGATTGTTTTTGTTTGTGGGGGTGTGTGCTAATAGAAAGTGCTTGATTGGCCAATTTGGTGCACACAGACAATTGCATGCCTGTCAGTTCTTCAGAAGGGATCCCCTCTTCTAGGTTGCTCATGAGAGTTCCTTCATTTTTTTCACCTGAAAAGGATTTTTATGGGGAGTTTTTCCACATATGAATCAATGGTCCAAAAATAGATGCTGTAGGGAGTTCTCCAAGACAAAAATGTGGTTAGAAATCCATTGACTGCATGGCATGATGTTCAGTCAGCATAATGGAAAACAGAACTCGTTTTGCATGAGAAACAGCATGGAAATAGACAACTTTCTTGGCTTGATTAAATCATTGGTCAGGGATTGTTTACTTGATGCCAAAGGCAGACATTGAATTATCTGGCTTAACTTACTGCAAGGGGATTTTCCTTTTACAGAAACTTTTGTTTGAGAAACTTAAACCTGGCTTCATTTGTCACTCTTGATGATAAGATTTTCATTATACATCAAAGGAGGTTCCTAATTATCCATCTTAATAATAAATGAACATCTTTTCCCTCTTTCTGTAGAGAAGCTGTACAGTAACCCTTCAGGCGATACAATCAGGATCGTAAAATTTCGCCATACACTTTCATGGCTTCTTTCAGAATCTAACTTGAAAGAAGATTTAAAGATTCAAAACTGGCTTAAGTATAAACCACAGGTGTCAAACTCAAGGCCCAGGGACCAAATCCTGCCTGTGGAGCAAGTATATCTGGCCCACGAGATCATATCATATTTGTATTATTATTGGCCCACCTGTATGAAGTCTGCAGATTTCCTCCAGGATAATAATGTAAACTTTAACACCATTATTTAAAATGTCCTTAATAAAGCATGAAAATCTGGGAAATTAAAGAGTAAGGAAGATTTGATAAATGGTCAAGAATGTGGGGGACAAAATATTTGGTGTTTTATTTCATGTTTTCAGTTTTGCATCTCAAGATTACAAGTCAAACATGACTGGATTTTTCATTTCATGCTTTGATTTTGTTCAACTCAGTATTGAGACCTGTGTCACTTTTATACTTTAGATTCCAATTTGAAATTTAAAGTCATTTTTTAACCTTTTAAACCTAATTTCAATGTTCTTCTAATGTATTTGCGCTTTAAAAGCACTATTTTTCTATTATTAATGTCATGCTCTGATCTTTTGAACTAGTAAATAAAAATAGAATAAAAAATCAACTGTTTTCTATCTCAGATTGCCTTTAAACTTATTTTTAAAATATTTTTGGAATTTCCAAATGATTGATAATCATTGCTATTTTTGTAACATATTTTTTTTTTAAAAGGGGGTTGACAGTTTTGGAGAAATGTTGACCCTGTTTGGCCCTCAGGTTAGACTTAAATCCAGATTATGGCCCTTGCTGTGGCTGAGTTTGACACCCCTGGTATAACCTATCCCAATTTTTGTTTTAAATACAGCAGCACAAAAGCATTAGACACCAAGTTGGCGTGTTACAGGGAGGAGTTAGTAAATCGCCCATCCCCTCAATTAAACCATAATGAGCTCGAGCTCCTCTGCAGGCACATGGAGGCTGACCCTCATCACGACCTGGGAGTTTCTGACAGTTTAACCAAAGCCTCCTTCTCTACGGATACAATTTAAGTTTTTAAAATATGTGCCACACGCTCTTATTCTCGCACAATGAGAGAGCTAAGAGAGCTGCCGTAAAGAATCCGCAAAGACCCAAGTGTCGACTGGTTGGCGGTACATACCACTAAATATTGCTGCACGCGCTCCTCGGCGGTTTCTATGGACAGTTTCTATGGCAGCCTCTGGTCGCACCATCAAACGCGGTGGCGGCGCTGGCTAGCTACCACTCCTACCCCTGCGTTGAAGTGAACTTGTAACCAAGTTTCATACAGCCTTCAAATGCGACCTGACACAGTTTTTAAAACTTGAAACATCTAGTAGAGCACACGGTGGGAGCTGGTTTTTGCCGACTCGTGAACGTTTAACGTCTGCATGATGCGCGAGGCAATCGGCTCTCTCACAAAGTTTCTGTGACCGTTAGTAGGACACATTCAACTGCCCCACAAAAATTTCGGACTCACCTGAAATACTGCACAAAAGGTGATAAAACGCGACCTTGCTCGGGTACCTCAGGTAGTTCCGTTGAGAAGACGGCAACATTTTTACTCTCGGTGCAGCCTCCGACCACAGTACCCAAGTGTAGGCTGCATGCCAATTTAACGGTATGTGCCGAGCAGAGGAACCTCCTCAGCAACAACTCTCAACTGCATGTGGGCTGTACCATCTACTCAGCACAGAGCGGGGGGAGAGGGATCTCACCTGACAATGGAAGTGAACGGTCATTTGTCGAGAACTCGCTGTGATGTACCCCTCGTGGAATGGTCCATTAGTATACGCATTACGTCATCTCTGTTGATAACCTGACATAGATTGATTAATCAAATCACTTTATTCCTCACTGTCTTTGCGAGTTACTTTCTGAGATGGATATTTTCTTACACCTGCCATCAGGATGTACAGTTTTCCAGCCGTACATCAGCAGACTTCTATGAAATCAATTCCACAATTCGATAAAATTTGATGAAAAGTTGGTTGAAAAAACAATGCAGAAAGATGGCAAATGGATGGGGCAATTAAGGAAGCCATTCGTACATTTAGAAAGAGAGGCATTTGTTTAATCCTTGGAAAAGTTTAGATTAATTCATTTTTTTTTACTTCATCCATGGTCCAAGAAACCAGCATGGTCCAGCCATAATGAGTTGGTATGAGCTTCTTCTGCCTATCAGATACAGGACAAAATGGTTATTGCATCCACCATTAAGCACTGCTCTTAAAATCTGGTAAATGATAGGCCTTTCTGTACCTGTATAAACAAATGCTCTGAGCTCTTTTTGGTCTCCAACAGTTTAAAAACAACAACAACTACAACAAACGTATTCATTCAATGTATATCTGTATAAGCAAATATATAACTGCACCGATGCAATCTGTCTAGTTAATTGCCCATAGGTGAAGCTGTGGTCCAAAACAATGCCATGACTGTACCAACCTGTGACTATCATCGGACCCCTTTATTCCAGGTCAAGGCTTTTGAAAACAAATGTTAAGCTGAAATGTTGGACATCAGTACTATGCATGAGCAAAGTTTGTGGCTGAAATGAGGGTTGAACTATGTTGAACTGTAAATCATGTTAAGCTGCTAAAAAGCTACAGAGGGACAACATAAAGCCAAAAAATAAGCATAATACCCTCTTTAAAGTAGGTCCCCTTGAGAAAAATCCAACATTTATTTTCCTCTGTTGAATAAAAATAAGTAGTTGGTAATCAGATTTTAGTAGTGGATGTCTTCTGGTCCAATAATATCACAAAAAGTCAAGTGTTTTGCTGTGATGTTTTTCAGCTCATACAGGCTAATTGTCCTTGTAGACTTGAACTTGATGCTACGATGCCCAATCAGTATTTTTAACCTTGCTGGTCAGCATTCGACACTTTATCTATGTAGATTTCGCTGATAGTCATCGTCAGTCAACAAGTTAATCCTTGCAAAGCTTTTTTTGACAAGAAGAGATGAGGGCTGGGGGCAGGAACCCCTCCTGCTGACAGAAAGCTAACCAGGTCACTGGTTTAATTTGAGTCTCAGTGCTGTCCCCAGGAGAGCCACCAGGGATACAATTACTCTCCCACCATCCCATTCATCTACATCTCTATGTGGTGCAAACATTTGTGTGCACAAGCCTGTGTGTGAGCATGATTTTCTTTAATCCATCTTGAAGTGGGTGAAATGAGTGCATTGAATATTCCCATTGTTCTTGAATTCATTTTGAAACTCCAGTGCTTTGAGTGTGACATAAAAGTAGGATGTTGCTATGACAAAGAATTTCTTATGAGGGAGAGAGTGTTGCAGACTAAAAGACTGTATAATTCAATATAGTGGCATAGTCTGGAATCACCGACTCATTGAAATCACAGACTCATTGGAATTAGCGCTTGGTAAATTTCCCCCAAAACCTTTTCATAAACGCTCTTCTTTGCAAAGCTGGCTTTCCCATTGGACCAAATCCAGACTCGATGATTACATTTTTTCCCTCTTTTCCTGTATTGTCTGTCTTTTTTTATCAGATGCTTATTTTTCAAATTAAACTTTTCTTTATTTGCATCAAAGCCATTTTTAGGGTTAACTATTCTGTTTTGCTTGGCGTTGTATTTGTATTTCTGCTATTAAAGCCCCTCCACTTTGCAAAGCCCAGCAGCAAAAAAAGTTTTGTATTTTAATGTTCCTATACAGCCAGATATTCTTTACTGTAGCAATTTAAAATAGAATATGAGTTTTACTTATATTTTACCCAAGACTAAACCACTGATGTTGGGGAGACAATCTTTTTATCTCTATTCCTTCCCCCTGTTCATGTATTTGGCTCAGAAACAACCTGTGAGACCAAAAATCAAACAGCTTCTGTGTTAATGAAACCTGCTGTTATTAAACCACAGCCATAGAATCAATTTTCTGGGTAGAGTATGTGAAGGATCCTCTGCTCTGGCTCCAGACTAAAGCTGCTCTCTGTCACCAGGTACTTTTTCTCTCTGGAATGTTTTTCAACCCTTTAAGTGCTCTTTCACCGAGGCTGGAGAGGTATTGAGAGGGCTTCAGGATTGTGGCAGAGTAAAGATCGGTTAAATTAGTCCACCTCCTGCTCAGGCGCTTCTTTTATCCAGCAGGTCAGCACCTCCCTCCCTGTTTACACACATAAATTGGTCTCTCCCTGCTTTCTGTCTCCAACATATTTCCCCACACAAGTGTCCATCTGGACTGTGAGAAAGAGGAGGGGAAGAAGTCTCATCGTGGTAAATTCACAAGACATGTAACATCCCTATTTCCTCCTGTCTCTAAAACTACATATGAGTTTCCTCAGGTGCCATATATATAAACTTCTCAGCCAAGCACATCAATGTATGAGCTGCAATGTTTGATTATTTGTTAACCCAAAGTGACATCTGCTGGCTAAAAGTATGAACTTCCCAAATGAGGGTTCAAGACTTAGTGGCATGCTGATGACAAGACCTCTCAATGCCACCTTTTTATCGATTACAACCATATATCTCTGAAGCCAACCATTATAAAACCTCAGAGGTATTTTAAACTAGGATCAGAGAAGCAGCTGAGGGATAACAAATTCAAAAAGGTTGACTTTTCCTGTCATGTTTAGTGATACTTGGTGTCCACAGCTGAGCCACTGTTGTATTTGCTCAACAAAATGTGTATTTGTATCCGTTTTATATTTTTATTTTGCAGAAATGATCATAGAAAAAGTCTGAACAAACTAATTGCTGGAAATGCTGAATATGCATTTTTAAATCAATGTTATTGCTGCCTTATTGTTTAGATCAGTTTTGGTTATCCTGTGCCACAATGAGTCTTTCTTTCATAAGACAACAAAGGAGTATTGATTATAAACATAATTTACTGTGATCTGCTTGTAAAGTGACTGCTGGCAACAACACAATATTTTCCTTTTAGAATTGTTAAAAAAATTGTCAAGCAGTATCTTGAGATGATAGAATACAGCTTAACGCTCACATTTACCACACTGTGGCTATGGCATTCTCACATCTGTCCAGTGATACAACTGCATGGTCCCAGGCAAACCTATAATAAATCAAATCCATGGAAATCTTTGATATTTGACTTTATGTAAAGGTCATGTACATAGACTGTGACTTTGTATTAAATAAAAAAGGCAACTTGTATAAAAGAAAAAAAAATACAGACATAACAGATACACCTGCTTAAAAAGTCAGCCTGCTGTTCAGTACTTAAAACAATATTGATGTGCTATTGACTATATTATTTAGTCTTTACTTAAACATAAGGTGGTTGGAAACATGCTTATATATGCAGTGATACATCATGTCAAGGTGAAACAATTCTAATAAAATATCTGAGGTGGAGTTACATAAAAAATTGTTTCCAAAACAGGCAGAAAATGAAAGCAGAACTTTTTTAAACATAGTTAGAACATTCATGGTCACAAGAAAACTTCCATGCTGTGTATGTTTGTATGTTTTAACAGGATTCCTGACAGTGTTTATTTAACTTTACAGCTCTATGACACATAAATGCTCTTTATGGTTTTATGTTTTTGCAAATCAGTGCACACTGTTATATAATGTTCTTGTATAGATGTAAATTTCAGCTGAGTTTGATAACTATTTTCATGCCCCTTGAAATGAAAGTACAAAATAAAAACACAAACAAAAGATTGAATTTCAATGTGGCTGTGCAAGACAAAAACTGCAACTTAAAATCACCTGTGCATTTGAACTCTTCCTTTCAGATTCGACCTTTTACAGGTTTTGCAGCCAAATGTTAAATAGTGTTTAATGCTGATTCTCAAGATCGGATCCCTGAGGCCGTATATAAGCGGGCTCAGACACTTGGGGAAAACGATCAGAGAAACAAAAAATGTATACTGAATATGCAAAGCTATGGCACGAGGTAAGCCCTTTGTGGCATTTGAGTTGATCATATCAAACAAATTAGAGATGAGACACAGAAAGAGCTGAATCAGATGCAACAGCAGTGTTTTATGGGCTTTCGTGTTATGGGAATCAGTCTGTGCCAACTTTGCAGTTTTTATGACAGCTATGTATGTAAACATGATAATCAGGCTCACCGAAACAAAATACAAAATAAGAAAAGCATAGTTTAAAGTGGTGTAAATCTGCAGCCTGAAAACATGGTCTCTGAAGCAGAAAGACTTCAAGGAGAAGCTTGTTTTCTCCAGACTGACAAACAACAAAAACTGAATGAAGGAGTCAAAAGAGCCAACAGTCCACATAACAACGATGACCCTGCCTGTCCTTTTGGATGTGGCAATTTCAGCATGCCTCAGAGGAAAACAAACAGCAACATACCTTTCCAGAGACATCACAGCTAGGTTCACAGGTGACATTTTAACAGTGATGGCTGTAAGCAGGGTGAGAAAAACACAAGCATGGCTGACCATTCTGATCCTGGTCACAGCAAAGATGTACATCAACATGATGATAAAAAGCTGCAGGGAGTCAGTAATGAGTAAATGACCAAACAGGATGTAACGAGAGGACTCCAGGAGGAGAGGCTTCCTCAGCAGGGCAAACAGCATGACAATGTTCACATAGAGGAAGAGCAGACATGGCAGCACAGAGATGAAAGCTTTGAGAGACACCTGATACAGCATCACTGGAGTCTCTGCTGATGAATTATTCATCATCACAGTTTCACGCAAAGTCTGAAAAAAAAAACACAAACTGCAAGTCAAGTTTTCCCTTAGAGCACGTTTAAACAACAAACGGATACTCTTTGGCATCAATAGATTAAGACAAGAAATGATCAAAATAAGTGCCTGTAAAAAACATCACACACAAGGAGGAATCATTGGGAAGAAACATACACATTGAAGTAAAACAGATTGAACATTAGCATAACATGAATAACAATGTGTCCTTCAGAGGCAAACAGAGTCACTATAGGTCTGAGACAAATGCACTTACATTTGCTGGTTTGGTTCAACTTCATTTGGCATAATGAAATCAAGCTGACACGAACCTGCTGCCCATCATGCTCTTTTATAGCTAACCTGTGATCTTACATCATCACTCCCACTCCCAGCCAGGGATCGTCATTAGTTACGGATAGTTTGAGAAGTTGTGTGATAACTCTAGAGCAGCAACTTTCTCCTTTAACAACAACAACAAAAGTAAATCAAATTTATGGTTTATCTGCTTAGTATTAATATTCAAAATAATCAAACCTCAGTGCATGGTTTGCCCACTCTTGTTGAGGAGCTTTCTAAACAGAAAAACTTGGAGTGGATAAAATGTTAATTAAAACAGAATTGGGTGGTTTGCAGATCACAGAAACCATTTATTTAGTTCAAAACAATTTTGATACAACATAACAAATGCTGAAATTGAAAATTGTGCTGTTTCTTTGAAAAAAAAAAGCCTTAGTTTTAAATTTGATGCCAGCAATATATTTTTGAAAAGTTGGATCAGGGGCATGTTGACCATTGTCTTCCATCACGTCTTCTGTTCACATGAAGTCAATGTTTGCCTGATATTAGGATTCTAGCTGCTCAACAGTTTGTTTTATTTTGTGCTTCATGATGCACTAGATGTTTTCACAGCAAGGCCAGCTTAGCACCCAACTTTTTCTACTGTGGGTCCATGCTGTAATAACACATCTACAGACCGTGGATTGGCATTGTCTTACTGAAATGTGTCGAAGTCTTCCCTGAAGGAGGCAGACGGTCCAATGTACATATTGTGTTTATGGCAGTACATGTTGCTCTGAAACCTGTTCTTCACCAGCTGGTTGGTTCCTCCTCTCTTTAGGAAGTAGTGTCCATGATTTTCAGAAAAATATGAAACATTGATTCATGATTCCACAGGCCAGTTTTTCACTTCCGTACTGTTTTAACCGACATGGGTTCAAATACAGGATTTGACTATTTGGCAAACCATTAAAATTTTATGTATCCCACCATTTTTCAGAACTGGGGTTATAAATGTCACCAGTTAGCATGGTCGACAGTAGAGATCAGATGTCAAAGGACAAATAATAAAAAAGAAAGGTACCATGTCCTTGTTCATCAGGCTTTTGGGCTACACTTGAAAACACAGATTTGAACCCACTGTACTTTTGCCACCATTTACAGTTAACCATTTAAAAAAAATGCTTGGCAAGGATGTAGGTTAAGATATCTGTTTCAGGTGTATAGTATAGCAAGGGAAGTTGAAAAGTTTTATTAATTTTATACTATCTTTGATTAAATCTGCTTTGATGTATATTTTGGTTCTTCAGAAAAAAGCAAATATAATGTCCTAAACCAAAAATGTTTTCTCTTCCACTCAAAGGTCACTTTGGTGCCAGTGTGTCAGACTCAGCTGTTTGACTATGAACTATGACTTTTTTCATCTGCAGTAACAAAGCATGCTAACAGTTGACATAAAGGTGTGCTGGTTAGACTGTTTGAGCTGTTAGTGTTGGCAGATGATGTTGGGGTACTGCAAATGTCCTAAAAATGCACCCATTAGGCACAATGAATGTTTTGGTAAATATTTAAATGGTGCAATCCATGCTGCTAGCACACAGTGTTGTGGCCTGGCCTGTGACAGAGTACAACCAAACAAATCAGAACTATAAAGGTTGGTTATACAGAAGAACAATGTTCATGTTGAAAAAGTCGTGTGTGGAGGTTTTCCCAGTTTTTTTTTTAATGCATTTTCTGTTGTATTTATCCTTTTATCTGTTTAAATTCATTAAGTAAATATTTTACTTATGAAACCTAAATACATGAATAAGAAATTTGTCCAAGGCCTGTAAAAGCCCGACTTGTTTACAGTCTCACCTCATGATGATCTCTGGGACTGTAATTCTTTGGAGGAGAGTCCGCAATAACACATTAATAATTCAAATATTTATGATGCATGTTATGACAATGTTTGACTGAGGTAACTGGTCTGTAGAGGGACAATTAAATCCTGCATTCTAATCCCATGAGTTACTTAGGTGCTACAAGAAAACTTTAGTAAACTTTGTTCCCTGAAGTTAACAGGTGTTGTTCTCCTGATGTGAAACAAGAAGCTGTCACTGTTTAGTCATGTTTGCATGTTATGTGATGAGATTGTGGAGCGTGTTTCATCATGACACTCCTTAAAATTAACTTTTGTGTTAGCCATGGTAACTTTTAGTGAAATAACATGTTTGAATTGAGCTAAAATTGTTGCTTTTAGAGCAATCAAGGCTTTGTTTCCAAAAGCAAGAAAAAAAAGCAACAAACAAAAGCCCAGCTGTCTAACCATCTGAAAAAAATGATATGCCAAATCCAGCATTATTTAGGGAATGAAAGTTCCTTCCTAGTGTTTCTGCTCAGTATATGTAAACAAACCAGAGAGTAAATTATGCTGACTGGGTATTATAGAAACCTAGAAAATATTCTCAGATACATATTTGTTCCCTACTTAACTCACATTTGACAAGTTTCATTTTGATAAAGCTCCATATCTAACCTGGTCATGATTTCCTGAAAAAGACACAAATATACCAGAGTGAGGGGTATTTTTACAGCATCCACCTTTAATTGTTGTTTGAATGCGAACATTACGAACATATATAAACCATGATGCAGTCAATCAAAATAAAAACGGATCGAGGGCAGCAAAAAACTTAAGAAACTTAAAAAATATTTTAAAGCAAAATCACAAACAAATGCAAGTGCTTAAAAGTGAAAATAAGGCAAAACTATAAGGCGAAAAATCTAATTAACAAAGCAACATAATAATAATAATAATAATAATAATGCTTTTATAATTTCTTAACTTTATGTTAAATTGTAATAGGATGAATCTTGAAACATCTCTTCATTGGCTGCTGGCTATAGTTGGACTGAAGACCGGAAATTAGCTGTGAAAGATAAAAACATAATTACTATAAACAATCTCACAGTAACGGTGTTACTGTCTTTGAAAAGGACACTACAGTAACTTGCAGTTTTGTGTTCTCCCTAAATTGATTGTGTACCACTTTCAGTCTGCAATAAAACAGACTAAATTAAGTGGCTAAACGCTCATTGGTGGCAGGGCCCGTGGATCTCATCCTTGAGTTCAGAATCTTTCATTTTTGACAAAGACTGAAAATGTAGAAGCTTCATCATAGTAGGGTTTATGGTAGATCTGTTGCATTGACTTGCATCAGACTGCCCAAGCGTTGATAATGTTGTGGCTGGTCAGTGTGTATAGAATTGTGTACTCCTTTCTTGGTAGACTCTTAACTTACCACAGGTATCCCTCTTTAAACTCAGTGAATTTGTGCCGGACCATAAATGTTGCTAGAGCGTCTGCTACCTAGCAACAGATGACACAGGACTCAGTTAGAAAAAAAAAAACTGATGTAGTAGCAAAGCAACAAACACATTTTTCTGAAGTTGGATATTTCTGTACTATAGACCTTTTCATTGATTAACAGGTAATATTCTTCTTGTTGGAGATAGTGGAATTTTGTTTCCAAAAGTTTTTAATTAAAATAATCAAAAAACATTACACAGTGAAATGACATTACAGTGGTCAGTACATACAGCCCATTAGTTTACATTCAGGTAGACAGCTCTTACTTTTTCAGGTGCGTCCTCATGGACAGCGTGACCACACTGTGGAAGGACCTGCATCTGAAACTTCCCTGTGGACAAACAGTGAGGTTCTGGAAATTTCTACAAAACTTTATAGGAGATCAGCGAGCGAGGGGAAAATTAAAGGCATGCTGAAAATCTTGATCTGTGCTTCTTACCTTGCATCTGTCCAATAGTAAGGTCTTTGTCAAGCCTGTCCACTCCTGTACAATGGATGAGGTGAGGTGTGAAATTGTGCACTGAGTAGTAAAATAACTTGGAATAAAACTCAAATTATTTGTATTCACCCAAGCTAGAGGGAAATTCCATCATAACTGCCTACTCAGGTCCTTTTTACGTGTTTAGGATAAGAAATACTAATCCAAGTTCACTGTGAGACAGTGACAGATCTAACCTGCGAGCAGAAGCAGTTTGGGTGCAGGGCAGGTGAGAAAGAGAGCAGACAGGCCTCTGAACCAGCCTTCCCAGTATTTTTCTGTCTTTGACAGCTCCACTCGCCAGGTGAAGAAGCTTTCCTTTTTTATCTGTATGGAACAAATGCATTTATCTAAATATTTATCTACCCATAACAAATACAAACATACATGTAAAACCAGGGAGCCAAAGTAAGATATAACCTCTTGGTCATCTTCTTTCATCCTTTTCTTGTTTGATTCTTCTTCTGCTTCCTCATCCTCCTCCTCTTCTATTATACCTTCACCTATGCTATTAGACACACCTGGACTGCTGGTGGATTCTTCACATCTGTCAATGTCAGACAATAAGCAGACAGTATGCAAAACCCGTAAAACCCTGTTAGACTTAATATACTAATAAGAAAGTGGGTTAACATACTTCTTCACTTGGCCCCCCATGGACACACGTGCTGACTCTGTGTTTCGAATCTGTCCACTCTTCACACTAAGAGCAGAGAAAGAAGAAGTCTGTCATTGGCACACAAAAAAAACCTTTCAGATGAAATTTTAAACTAAAAGATTGTTGACTGTTTTTCTTTTATAGTATTAATTTTGCTGGAATCACAGGTTCATGATGTTGCGGTATTTCCTGCTCCTTTATGTTTACCTCCACTCGATGGCGTTCTCCAGAGATTTAAATGTCTTTGGCCGACTTCTGAGGAAATTCTGCATACTGTTCAAAGCATCCATTGCTGTACCTGAATAAGAGTAGTAAAATATTTTTTAAGTACAAAACCCAGGATCACTAAACCCACCTCATCATCAATTATATTACTCGTATTAAACTAGCAGTTATAATGAAATCTTTCTTAAAATCCATATTGTTACTTCTCGTGAAAGCACAGGCACTTACCTTCTACAACATCAATGACACAGAGGCCCAGCAGGGATGGTATATGATTGGCAGCAGCAGTGTGGACAGCGATGGCACCGCCCATGCTGTGTCCAATAATCATGATTGGAGGTGGGTTCTCACCATAGAGCGCCTCCACCACTTTCCCAATGTCCCTTTTCAAAGAAAAGGCAAAAGCTGCAGTATCTGTATTTAGACTGTGTATCAGTGTTTCATAATATACAACAAACTCTACCAATTGACTGTTTTCTGAAGATGATTTGAATAAAATAGGGTAATGTGTTCTTACAGATTCCAGCATGAGTACTAAATGCACCCTCTGTAACTTACTTAGCCATTGTGTCTGCAGAGAGATCGTCAGGATTTTTCACTTTGGTGTCGCCTGCAGGTGAAGAAAGAGAATACAAATTTATCATCAGTTTCATCTTAGCTTATGAATCCGCAAGGAATGACCTGCCATATGTAGAATGATTCCCTGATAATATAATGAGGGGTGACTGCCGCTCCTCACAAGCAGTTAAAGAAGTGAAAAAGGTACTTTGGGTCAGCAGTTTTTAGCTGTTTTCAGCATGCACTTTTCAGTTGTCATAACTTCCCCCTTTTGAATAGTCTGTAGTACATCAAACTGGTGAATGGCGGGACCTCACTATGTCTGTAAGTTCTTTTTCTTTTTACGGATCAAAATCAGCTTTATTGGCCAGGTATGTGTGCACACAAGCCAATATTAAACCTACATATGCAAGACTCTGTAAGACCATAAGTAATGAACATTTTTATAAGGCACTCTAAAATACAACTTCTGAGTCCTGGGACTAGCTGCACTCACCATGAGCACGAAGATCCATAGCCACCACCCTGCAGTTGATCCTGCTGCAAATGACAGCCTGTAAAGACCCACAAGGAAATCATTTTATTGAAACATCAAATATGCCAAATTAACAGTGCAGCATTGTAAATTTCCCACACTATGTTGTAATCTTAGAAATGGTGTATAGGTATAGGAGGCTATACAGATGCCATAAGAAATATAATACTTACAGTAAACACTGCCCAAGAAAGTGCGGAGTGGCCTCCTCCATGGAGAAGGAGCAGCACAGGACCATGAGCGCCACTACAGTAAATTCTGAAAATGTTCACTGTAGTCAAGGAAATACATACCAAAGCCACAAGACAGTCAGAGGAAAGTCAGAACAAACAAGGCTGTTTTCAACTGTTCTACACTATAGCAAGTTATTAGGCACACTAGTAGAAAGGTTAAGATAAAGATGATACAGCTTCTTTGGAAACAGCCAATAATTCAGGCTGAATTGTCTCTTGACAGAGTAAACAGTCAAGGATATATCTTTGCCATTTTCGTTTTCCACCTCAACATCCTCCATGGTTTCAAAGTACTGACTCCAGGGTAGGGGGGAGAAATCTCTCTTCCGTCCAGGTCTGTTTATAGGGAGAAGAAAACAAAACAAAACAGGTAAATTAAACCAATCCCATATCACTGCAGGATTATCAAAATGCATGACATACTTTGCTGAGTTTTTAACGAAAACAACAAACTTGCTCTCTGATATCTTAACCTGTCGTGTGGTTAGAACTGCAATATTGAGGTAAAACTTGTCTATATAGCTAAAAGTGAAAAGAATAAGAATAATAAATAATAATTTTCTTCAGTAGACATTGCTAATGATAGATTACAAGCTGCTAATAGTTACCAGTGAGAAAACTGGGATTAATAGTACAATTTTAACACTTACATTGTTATAAAATCGGAAAAAAGCAATAAAATGTTGCATCACTGACTCTTTGTTCAGAGTAATGTCAACTCAAAGTAGGGCTGGGCGATAAAACGATAACGATATATATTGAAAATTAATTTCCCTCGATATCAATATAAAACATAGTCAATGTCCTTTCGATAGTTGGCATTCTGTCATGTTATGGTAGTCTATACGAATAGCCAATGAAAAGGGGAGTTGCTTCTGGTCACGCCACGCTGAACCTATTATGTGCTGAATTAGAACCAAGTAGCAAACAACTGCGTAGTAGCAGGCTGCAGCTACACGCAACCATAGCGCTTTAACATGTGAAGTCAACAGCACTGTCGGTGAGAAAAAAAGAAAATGGGTGCTACCCCTGGCAGAAATACAGATGAAGGGTCAACAGATGATGATATCTTCAACAACACTGGTACGAAAACATCAGTGGTGTGGAGGCAATTCGTTTTTTTGAGGTCGGACATGAAGCAGAGTAATGTGCACTGTAAATTATGTTGAGGGCATGTTAAATTTCATTTAAGAGTAAAAGGTCCTTACACACCGGGGCTGACACGAATATAGAACGTGAAATTACTAAATATTCTGAGGCGAATTTTGACGCGCCTGACTATACACACAAAGCCCGATGCGATTTTGCGACTTCCAAGGGGGAAAAAGACGCGTCCCGGCTGGAAGCAAGAAGACTGACACAACACCAGACTGACTGTTTTTTAGTTCTGATTAGACACTAGTGTTGAGATGGCTGTCTGTCATGATAGCATGTACTGAGTCGGGGCCAGTACCAGATAAGCACATTAAACTATAATCCATAAACGTAAGGTGACAAGCGAGACCTAACGGTGCTGTGACAGCAACGCGATTGAGTTTGAGACAGTGAAAATACATACGGTATGTTGTATCTGAACAGGTTAGCTTACGAGCTAAAGTTACTTAGCACAGATGAAAGTTGAAGCAAAGACGTTTAGCAAACTGTTATCAAAAAGCACTCTATTCTCCGACATGTAAACAATCAGCCTGTCGGCCATGTTATATACCAGTGAATCAGACGTCACAACAACACGAAATCTGATTGGTCAGAAGTGGACACACAGTCAGCGAAACTTTAGAAAAATCGACCCTGATCCCCCCCCCCCAAAAAAAAAAAAAGCTACAATATTGCAGGACGGGAAAACGTTGCTGATGTATTGACAGGATACAGGTTCGAAAAAAAAAATTGATGTCCTAAATAATCACACGACAAAAACGCTCCCGGTGTGAAAGGTCCTTTACAGGGAACATTTAAGATTGACAAGTGATTTTTTTATATTGTGATACATAACGATATCGACTGATAAAAAATATATATATCGTCATAAATTTTTCCCCATGTCGCCCAGCCCTAACCTAAAGTACATCTCTACACTACATGGGAGGAGAAGGATAGGGGAGGCAAAATGTGAAACCAGACAACACCAAACTGTGAGGCCAGTTTTACGTTTCAGATTTTGTTGTTTTCTCGCCTCACTGACCACGTCTTTACTCCAAACTGAAAGCAGTCAGCCATACAAACTTAGAGACAATAAAGCTCTGATGGATTTGTAACCACAAACCAGCTATTAGAGCACAGTAGGCAATGTATTTTTTTTTATTTATAGATGATGCAAAGAGCTTGGATAAAGTTTAGTTTTAAGCCAAACCCTCACACGGTGTGTCATGTACTTGTACTTGTTCAATTCAACTTGTGATGATGTCGATTAACTGATGACAGTATCGAAGGGGAGACGGCATAAACCTGAAGCTCAGGAGAAAACTGACCTTATTATGGAGACTGCACATGATAAAAATATTAACATTTATCATAGTGGTAACAGTGAACCTTGCACTATCAACACCACCATCCAGATTGATCAAAGTTTGACAAATTAATCAATTCAGTGGCTCCAAAACAACGCTTCACATCAACATTTTCACATTTAACAAAATAACACAAGGTGATTCAAGCTCAGGTGAACATTTGACGACAGGGTGAACTATCGTACTCTTTAATAAGCGAATATGATAGCGTTTCCAGCTTATATTATCCATGAACATGTATTATAAATTCTGCTTCTGACTGCGTGCACAGCTGACAGCTTGCTACCAAGATGCTAGCTTCCTCACCCCATCTTCATTTTGGAGCTTGACTGAAAGCCTCCAGCCATTGGAGGTCTGGAGGCTAACAGGTTTAGATGCAGCTGCTTCTCCATGTTGTTAAAAGCAGGGTCGTCGGGCTCTCTCGGGGTTTATTCAATGTCACCTTCCCTCTTTTTCGCAGCATAAGATTCAAGAAGACACCTGCAGCAGCGGCTCTACCCTGGCATTGGATAGATTTTAGCTCTCGTTAGCTCACGGCTAAAGACGGCTCACACTCTTCTTCGTCTCCTGTTTCTTCGGCTCTGGCTGTTGTCGTGATTATTTTGGAGAGACGTCTTCTTCTGTGATTTTTCTACTTGGAACTGTGATTTACAACTTACCAAGACGTTACTGCCATCTACTGGCTGTTGTCGACAATGCAACTATGGTGAACGTTACGTTACTCAAAGTCCCCCTAAAGCTCTGACATACAATATCTGTTTTTTTCTTTTTTTGCTTGTTTTAATTTCCCAAAAAACAAGACATGAACTATTCTATTTCCTATAACTATTTTTACTTTTTTTGCTTTGTTTATTGTTATTGTTGTTTTAAATATTCTCTGTTTGTTTGTTTTCAGTTTACTTTTGGTGTTGTACGCACATTTTCGAAAAATATTATAAAATGAAATGAAATGAAAAATGTTATTAAATAAATAACACAACAGTAACAACACATTTCAAGGATGGCGTTTTATCCTATTAGTAACACTATTCATAAACACAGGAGGGCAGCAGCACTCTCTGTGTTCATGTTACACTCTGCTCAAAGGCTGACTCACAAACTAAGTTTCATCATTGAAAAGATGTCACTCAAATCAGTGTAGTTTAATCCACAGAGACAAAGGCATGTTGTTGAAATGATAGGAAAATTCTCTGAACTGCAAGCATTTTAGAAGCAAATTACAATGTCTATCTATAATTATTCAGGAAAACATCCCTTTTGATCCCAAGTTCTGTATTCTGAATTACACAGATGATAAAAGATGACTACATAAAAAGAAGGCTGTAAGAAGAGCAAAAAATTGAATGATAAAGGTTGGTAAAAAACTTCTGAATCACTATTAAGCTTAGGAAGTAATGTCAAAAAATGTATTTCAGATTGATGCAAATCTATATCAAGCATCAGTTTTATGTCCCTCTTTTCATTTATCTGAATGTATCTAATGACTTACATATTTATTCAGACTTACATACATTAAATACAGTACATTTGATGTCAATGTATATGCATAATTTCTCTGCACTGGAACATTTTAATGCCTGTTTATTCACTTATTCATTCTTTCATCCCCTACACACTTGTTTTCCAGGACATGAATAATTACGATATGTACACTTAAAACCCTTCTTTATTTTCTCTTTGTTCTTGATCATGTTTCACGTTGGCATTACATTTTTTCCCCGAGCATGAAATCATCTAATAATAATAGGAAAAAATAATACAGTTCTCCATAATGATGTTGTCTAAGTTTGTGAGAACAGCTGGAAAATATTGTATGACGCCCCCAAAAAAACTTTGATAAGTTAAATACAAATCTGGTGCCATGATGGTGTATCAGGTTAAGATCTGATATGATGACTGCAATTATTTTACAAATGGTCAGGGTTGAAATTATGATGGAAGGGTAGTATTTTGTGATCAATTCCACAGAAAGAAAGCTTTTTGAGTCCTGAAGTTGCAGATTCAGCAAAATCTGGGTCTCTGACATTCAACAACTGTGGTTACATAAAGAGTTATGCAATAACGGCTGACTGTCTGCAGCTGTACACTTGCTAATCTGATCAATAGAGGCACAATAGGAGACATGGAGAGGTGATGGTGAATGAAAATAGCTGGTTTAATAAAAGTTAATGTCAGTTAATGGAACAAATAGACCTTCTCATAATCAGTGAGAGGTGATAATCATCTCCACCAGAAAACTGTTACATAATGAAAGGAGCAGCTGCTATGATCCAAACTTTGAGGTTAAATACTTTCTATCAGTTAAAGCTACAGCGATCAATCTGTTTCAATAGCTGAGGATTTGCTGAGACTTTAGTCTTCTCTTACATTAATGATAATTTACTATGTTAACCCTTGATTGTCTTTTGTATCATATTTGATACATAATTTTATGTACTTCTATCAAATCAATATGATTAACAAATTACTAAAAAAACAACTGAATACAGTCCGATAAATGATAAAAATGTCCTCTTGTAGTTTATCAGTTTCCAAAAACATCTAATGTATCAAACGAGATAAATTAATATATTTGTTAGATTTTAAGGACATTTTGATTTTTTTGGTTTTCAGTAGTAAGTGAAATAAACATTTCAGCTCCCCCCCAAAAATTGAATTTTCTGGCCATAATTTGTGGTGTCAGGCATTAAAGAGCTATGATACACAAAAATAGAACAATTAACTGACTTCTTCCTGGTATGATGGGTCACTATATGTTATTATGACATGTTTTGACATGTTATTTGTCAAAATTATAACCAAGGGCTGAAGTTCTCGCCTTGATTTCTCACCTCTTAGATAAACAGATGTTCACAGACAAATAGTTTTGTGATTAAAGATGACATGTTGGGTCATCAGTGCACTACTAACCTTTAGGCGACGCAACCTCTGACTTTATTTTTAGTGTAATGGTCTGTATTTATAGAGTAATGGCGATAAGCTGTTTCACCACTCTGACTCAAGCTTGGTGGTATTCAAAGTGCTGGACAGCAGAGTGGTGGCGGCTCAAATTCATCTTTAGAGCCGTCTGGCAGGTCACTGCAGGCTGGTTGAATCCGGACCAGTGACTTGTGACTGTTTACTGGTATGGCTCTGTGTGTAAAGGTTATTCACTCGGTGTTCTCAAAGTAGGACCTGTTTTTAGCTCCAGGTCTAGAAAGCAGCTGGCGAGAGCAGCTCCAACTTTTTTCTTTCCAAGCCACTCTTTGCTTGGTCTAGGCTCAAAACCTTTCCAATGATTCCTCTGTTGCGTAACATTATTTTTAAAAATCATACATTTGAGTCTTGGAATATGCAGCTGCGAAAATATCTCAGGAATGGAAATTTTATCTTCATTTTTGCAAACACCCTAATACTTGGGTATATTGTAATTAATGCTGTTTATATGGTGTTTGACCAGGGGAGTGTACAAAGATGTAGTCTGAGGAGGTACTGGCCTTGAAATCTAAATGGCCACCCCAAAATCCTAAATCAAAATTGACTGTTTGCTCTGTTAAATCAACTTTTTGAGCCATGTTGCAACCGGTTGCATGAACATTTTGTTGTATTTGAAATGTAATACAATCTCTTTTTTGGGAAAAATACATGTGTTTTGAAAGACATGCATGGAAGAAGGATCAGTCCATCTAGAATGATCCTCCAAATCACTTACAGTCAGAAGACATTTACATTTTGGAAATGAAACACAGTGGTGTGGTGGTAAGCACTGTTGCCTCACAGCAAGAAGGTCCTGGGTTCAAATCCGGGTCAGGGAATTTCTTTGTGGAGTTTGCATGTTCTCCTTGTGTCTGCATGGGTTTACTCCAGGTTCTCTAGTTTCCTCTTACATCTCAAAAACATGCAACAGTGGGAATTAATTAGTCACTTTCAAATTGCTCATAGGTGTGAATGTGAGTGTGGATGGTTGTTCATCTCTATATGTCAGCCCTGCAATCTGCGATGAACTGGCGACTTGCCCAGGGTGTCCCCTGCCTTTACCCCAAGATGCAAGGATAGTCTCCAGCCCCCCGTGATCCCCCAACAGGATAAGCGGTAGAAAATGGATGGACATATCAGATAATTTAAAGACAGTGTACTACCACCACTAAAGCTAACACTAATCAACCTTTTCCCACTGGTACTTCTACTACTACAAATCCCACTATTGCTACCACAAATACTACCACTACTACTACTATTATTGCAACAACTAATACTGCAATCATTTATTTTCCACTACTGCTGCTAAAAAAACATCTACTCTGACTGCAACTAGTTGCAAATAAAAGGGGAAAGAGTGAATAAATGTTATTCATTTATTTGTGCATGTATATTTCATGCCAAGACCGCAAAAGTCAGTACCCCACTCTGGCCACCCCAGTCAGAAAAAAAGGCCGAGGTCTGCTACTCCAGAAATATCATATCATACTAGCTGTATAACAGTTTTAATCTAGGAATGAGTGCTGTGCAGGGTAAGGGCACTTTAATAGTGAAATTATTTGGTTTACATCTGTTAAGGTAGAACATTTTATAAGCCTTGCGGAAGAAAAAAAAAATGTTTTCTTTTGTTCAGTGAAACTTTGACTTATGCAAAATGGGGAGTGAACATTTAGGACAAATGCAAACAGTTAAAAGACAAACAGCTAATGCAGCAGCAGCACATTACTAATGTGCAAAGTAAAGAGTTACATCTCCGGTCAAACAGAACAACATCCTGAAACATGTACCAGCAGGTGCAATTGTAAATATGTGAAGGGGACACTTCTGCACAGTCAACCGCATGACTTGACGTAAGCTGGCCAGGGGTTCTGACCTGGAGCTCCAATGGAAAATCTCATGTACGCCCACATGCACGCACAAAACTCTGACGTTACTCTGTAAAGTGTCTCTCCTTTCTAGCACTTCCTATTGAGCACCCAAACCTTTCTTGGTTGGGTGCTGCTGGTTTGAATGGACGGATGCTAATGGCTAACAGATGCTCTGAGCATCCACCCACCCTCGTCCATCGTATGGATTGGCTGAGAAGCATGGCGGATCCTTTGCCTGGAACATTTTGTGACTTTAAAGCTCTCAGGGAGGAGGGAAGAGGGAATTCCTCAAACTCCTGAACTAGTTTTGCATTCAGGAGCCAAGTACAAACACAGTGGACAGGACGTTATGCAAATGATATCATTTGCAGAGCTGCTGTTCGCCAGCTGAATGCCCCATGAAAATATGAAGAGAATCCAGATGGCCTTTGTCTGATTGGCTGACAATATCAACCAATAGATATGTGATACATGTTCCTTGATGTCAGTGTAGTATTATAAGCTGGTGTCTCCATGAATGACAAATCTTACGTAAACTGGATCAAAAAAAAAATTGAAACAAATGAAAAACACAAACAGGTCACCTGCTAGAAACTATGAGCCCCCAGAGAAAAGAAAGAAAAACACGCAAAGATTATTAAGTGGCACGATTCAATTTTTTTATATAATTAAGCGAATATTTGTATCATTTGCTGACTTTTCTGTGATTTGAGAAGCTTTTGCGAGACACATATTGTAAAGACTATTAATGTTGTGGTGAGGGGCATAGATTGATTTACATTACACATTCTTGTCTTTTAATAAATAGACATTGAATTAATTTATAAATATAACTATATAAAAAAGCACAATTTACCATAAGATTGGCAGTGAAAAAACAAAAACAAATTGCCAATGACATGTGTTCAGTGAATCCATAGAGGGCTGCCATAATGACTCTGTGAGGAGCAGATCAACAAGAGCTCAAATATCCGTCTGTGTCTCTCAGACTCTGGTAAACACGAGGTGCACATGACAGGTGTGCACATGTGCAATAGGTTTCTATAAATTTAGAGGCTTCCTCAACACCGACCACAGAGCAAACAGCATGAGAAGAAGACACCAAAGGGACTACTTTTCTGAAAGGATTGTACCTTCTTCCCACTTTGCTGGATTATAACTTTCCTGGGAAACGTTTAGGTAAATTTTCCCGTAAAGACAACGGTGATAGATCAAGAATCAACCTGTGTCACTTTGTATTTATGTGGTAGACTACTTCAAATCTGAAAAATATATTTTAACTTCAGCTTTTTTGAAAACTTTGCACAATTTTGTTTTGAACCTCTAAGATAAAATATGATCTAATTCTCTGTACTGACAATGACAGATCAAATACAAACGATTGCTATCTTCTCTTTCTCAAATAGTGACAATATATAAATGTTGTTTCAGTGAGGTGGTATGCTTCCTAGTTCACACCACACAGAGTTTATGGCCAAGGGAATTCCCACCACAGAACCATCAACAAATACGAGTGTACTTCTGGAAGAAACTTGAAGGTTTTTGTTCCCCTCACAAACAGGTAGGCTCAAATTTAAACACAAACATCTCATAACGACATAATGAAAAAAATTAAAAGCTTGCATTTCATACTGTGTATTTGCAGTGCTGACCTGATTCTATCTTTGTGTATTTGCTGTGTAATGAAATATATATGCACAGACGCCCTGAGTAAATAGAGTAAAGTGCAGATATTTCCGTTTATGTAATCACCCCAGGCCCAGAATGGTTGGCATGAAGCCCAAAGATGTGGTGCCCTCCGGGGCAGTCAAGTTTTTTGGGGCGGGAACCGCAGCCTGCATAGCTGACCTTGTCACCTTTCCACTGGATACTGCCAAAGTCCGACTCCAGGTCAGACCCCCATTATCTCAAGAACTTCACACATTTCAACTTTAGATTCGGTCTCGTCAGAACTCCTCTTAACTTTCTGTACCTGGGTGTCATGTTCTTGAACAGATTCAAGGGGAGTCACATGCAGCTGAAGGGGGAGCTGCCACAAAATACCGAGGAGTGTTTGGCACCATCTCCACTATGGTACGCACAGAGGGGCCCAGGAGTCTCTACAATGGACTGGTGGCAGGACTCCAGAGACAGATGAGCTTTGCCTCTGTCCGAATTGGCCTTTATGACTCCATGAAGCAGTTCTACACCCGTGGCACTGAGAGTGAGTTACATAACCAGAGATAACCTTAACTCTGACACAACAAGGTTGTTTCCTTTCCCTTGTTCCTCTAGACTAATGTCCGCATTTTGCACAGGTGCTGGGATAGTCACTCGGCTCATGGCGGGATGCACCACAGGAGCCATGGCGGTGGCTTTTGCACAACCTACAGATGTGGTGAAGGTGAGGTTCCAGGCTCAGGCACGACTGGAAGATGGAGGGAGAAGATACAACGGCACTATTGATGCTTACAAGACTATTGCCAGAGATGAGGGAGTTCGGGGCCTTTGGAAAGGTGCCTACCATCATCATTTTAACTTTAAAGTCAAAGTTATGTCCATTAATGATCACAGAAAGTCCCTTTATTGGTTTCTAAGACGACCTGCTCTTTCCCTCTAGGCTGTATGCCCAACATCACTCGTAACGCCATCGTAAACTGTGCAGAGCTGGTGACTTACGACATGATCAAAGAACTCATCCTGAAGTATGACCTAATGACAGGTGAGCTAATAAAGCAAAAATATTTGAGTGAGATCAGCTCATAATGTCCAAACTTCTGACAAATCCACATACATGATAACACAACTAACTAAGTTCTTGTTCTGCAGACGACCTGCCTTGTCACTTCATTGCGGCCTTCAGTGCAGGTTTCTGTACAACAGTTGTTGCTTCTCCTGTGGACGTGGTTAAAACACGGTTCATGAATTCAAGCACCGGTCAGTATAGCAGTGCCATCAACTGTGCCCTCACCATGCTGAGAAATGAAGGACCCACTGCCTTCTACAAAGGGTAAATGTTCAATTCTATCACAAGTGAACCAAATACTAATAGAAGGATCCTTTTGAAATTACCTTTTATTTCTCCCTCCTTTGTCCCCCACAGATTCATGCCTTCTTTCCTGCGACTTGGCTCCTGGAACATTGTGATGTTTGTGAGCTATGAACAAATTAAAAGAGGGGTGACGAGGGCACAGCAGTGTTGGGAGTCGCCGTTTTGAACACGTTTCTTGTTGGACTTTTTCTCGACACAAAACTACACAGACACAGTGACACTGATGTGCTCCTGGAAGCAGTGGCAGAGGTAGAGCTCTGCAGGTGGTCGAACCATGTCCTGAGTGATCTCAGACTCTTGTGGCATTGCTGCAATTTTGAAAGTGATTGAAGGACTCAACTACAAAAAGATGCTTTGTGCAGTGTAATGGGGAGTACCTCCATTACAAAAGGGCTGACTCAGGTAGAAAAAACAAATGTTAGAGAATATTCCAGAAGGTTTTGATTGTAACTTTTACTGTCATGAACACTAACACCTTTATAGTAGCTTTGAGAATGGATTTTCATGTTTACAAGGATGAACTGTGAGAACTAAAGACAAATATGGTTGGTCAGATTGAGTCTGACTGCAAAGAACTAAGCTGTGACTGTTTCTATACTCTTTATGTAACTTATTGTATTATGTACCATTTGTAATGTTTACTGTTGTAGGTGCATGTTGTCAAAGGTTTGTAACTTATCTATGTGCTGCTCATTTAAAATAGGATGATTTATTGCAGGTCGATAATTCATAAGTATTCTGTGCACAGTAATAAATAATGCCACAACGAATAATTAAAGTGTCATTTTTTATGTCTAATATTGACTTTAGCTGTTATGGAGTAGAGTTTAAAAAAGAGTGATAAATACATAAATGGGGTCACAGTGGCTGAAGAGTGATGATACATCAAATTGACTGAAACTGTAGTATATATGTAGATGAAAAGTGGAGCATCTTTGGAGTGAAATGGGAAAATATGCAATAAAAAGTAAAAATTTTTTGTTAATTGATGTAACAGGTCAGCTTCCTGACAAATGACATTGGTCTAAAAGGATCAAATCTGCTCTTTTGAAATAATTATGATTGTTATTCCACAGTTTTCAGTATGAAAGAAAACATATGAAGTACAAAGTAGCTGTATGTTTTCTTTCATCTCTGACACTCTACTTCCAGCTTCAAATATGTAACTGGCTCGCACCCATTCTCTTAGACCCTATAACAGCACCCCTTCTTGCGCAACATTGCTCAAAAGGGCAAAAGCAGGGGGGCAAGTAATTGCGGACTAATGTGTGGTGAAGTGTAGATGCAAAAAGTAACAAGTTTACTTATAAATGCTGTTCTGGTCAGAGAGTGAAGTACAACAGTATTCCCTCCCATTTTGGTATTACTCTGTAAAATTATACTTACAGAAGAAATCTGATTATTAAAGTTTTGGCCTATAAAAATTTGGGTTGTATCCACATTACCCAGGGACACATCATAATTAAACACATAACACAGTCTATAATACCCATCATTACTCCTTAAAGTAGAAAAAAAGGGGCTGCTTTAGAACTGAATGGTCTTTGTCTGTGTTGAAGCTAACAAGCGAAAGGGTTGGGTATGTGACACAGAATCTTTTCATGTGCACATTTCAGTGGGTGCAGTGTTGAAAGCTGTGCTATGGGAACACTTAAAAAGTGAGTAATAAGTGGGAAAGATAGCAAGGTCCCACTCTGACATGGGGCCTCTGACTAAATGCAGTGTTGTTGAACAGGCATTGATGAGTCTGGAATATTACCAGGATGCATTTTCACACTTGAGTGTACAAGAACAAGGCTGCCATAGAGTTACATGTATGGGACAGTATGTACCCAAGAGACCACTAACATCACTCACATTCTACAACATAGTTAACACATAATCAATTATGCTGTTTGTTTTTTCCATTGATTTACTACCAAGTATTAAGATTTTTGCATGCACACTATTGTTCAGATATCTTTACAAATATGTTTTTAAAGGTATGATTTTACTAAAAAACATGCTCTATCATCAGTAACCTTTGCAGGAGTTGGAACTAATTCAACAACATGCTGTGGTGAGACATTAAAGGATCTGAACATACGGATCTAATTTGCACCGTGTGTTCTTGTGTTTTCAGCATGACTCAGCATTTGCTTCTCTAATAGATGCTCTTGTACCGTGAAGCTGCATATAGAACTAAACAAGGCAAATGACTTAATACGATTTAGCGTATTATAGAGTCACGTTCTGCATTAAAATAATTTTTCACCAGTTGGTTCCAATTGTACTGTGTCCCTCTGATTAAGCAGTTCAATTCTAAATGTTTTTTGTGATGGTTTTGTTGATGTCTTAGGGTTTGATTGTAAAGGAAATAATGGAGAGAAACTCATTGAAATTTTCAAACCAATCACACAAATACAACCACCACAATCCGTCACAAGGACGGGTTGTTTGTCACACCGACAGGTTTATAGTCTCCCCGCTGGACCGGCAGGCATCCCATAGAGATGCAGTGGGGGTGGGGCCCCTGCAGCACAACATGCCATGATGTAACAACGGCTGTATTTTAAGAGGAGGCTCTCTGCATGCTTTCCATTCACAGATTCATTTGGATACCTTCACTGAGCGAGGCTTCCTAACGTGGCATTTTAACCTCCTTTCATTAAATCACGGAACAATCAAAACCTTTGGTAAGATCTTTTCTTTCATATATTTCTGTTACTCTAACTTGTGTTTCATTCTATTTGTTTTGACCTTTTTTTCTTTGTCTTTTTAGGATTTGGAGTATGATTTTAAGGCTAATAGCTTCTGAAAAACCTTCTATGGAAAATCAAGGAAAACAGTTTATAGCTGGGACAAAATTCAGCCAGAGGGACACCTTTAGAGAATCCTGATCTCATGTTTTTGTCATAAACTGCTCAAACAAAGGTAAGGATCAAAAACACATTTGGCTTGATATAAATTACGAGCCTAATCTTCCTCTAACTACACAGAATTTTCTGTCATTTAGCATCTTTTAAAACTCCGCTCATGGGTTTCCCTTGGGCGAAATGGAGATTTCAATGAGCCGCTTCCCACTCTGGGACCATTTTGATAGATTGATTAACTTTTGGGTGAAATTTCCTTTCTGTGATCTATCTTTTCCAGAATTTGAAGGAGCGTCCGGCCCTGTGTCCGCATCAGAAAGCCATTCTTCAGTGCTTACATTGGTCAAAATTATATTGAGAAATGGTTGGATTTAGACCAGCAGACGTGCCTCCATCGGCAGCTGTGAAGTTTGTGGGAGCAGGAACAGCAGCTTGCATTGCTGACCTGCTAACCTTTCCCCTTGATACAGCCAAAGTGCGGCTACAGGTAAACAAGTGATACTGTACATACTGACCTAGATATGCTAAAGAAAAATCAAGCCAGTCCTGAATACTATCCTCACCTAACATATCATGACCTTTCATCCTGCACAGATCCAAGGAGAGTCCAAAACTTCAACAGCAAAAGGGAAGCAGTCTGCAGTAAAGTATCGAGGAGTGTTTGGCACCATCACAACCATGGTGCGCACAGAGGGGCCCAGGAGCCTTTATAGCGGACTGGTTGCAGGCCTGCAGAGACAGATGAGCTTTGCCTCTGTTCGGATCGGTCTTTATGATTCTGTAAAGCAGTTCTACACCAAAGGCTCTGATCGTGAGTACAAGTGAACACAATGTTCATATAATTTATTTTGTCAGTAAGGGAGGTCAGCACGGCTCACGTCCCTCTTTTTGATTTAGATGTTGGCATTGGCAGTAGGCTGCTCGCAGGATGTACCACTGGGGCGATGGCAGTTGCTTTTGCCCAGCCTACAGATGTGGTTAAAGTCCGCTTCCAGGCTCAGGCCAGGTCTCCTGGGCATGCAAAGCGCTATTGCAGCACTATTGATGCTTACAAGACCATTGCAAAGGAGGAAGGTGTTCACGGATTGTGGAAAGGTACTTCCAGCTTCACAGGATTACTGAGGTGTCAAAGTAAGTCCTTTTTCAAACAACTCTTCTCATGTGCTTATCTTTCTCTCTCTCCTGCAGGAACAGCTCCAAACATTGCAAGAAATGCAATAGTAAACTGCACTGAGCTGGTGACATATGATTTCATAAAGGACACACTTCTCAAGTCCACTCCCCTGACAGGTAAAACAATGGCTTTCAGTAAGGTGCACAGGTATGATTCATTGGCCTGCTGTTTTCTCTGTGGAGCGGTGACTCACGGCTTGTCCTCCACAGATAATCTACCCTGCCACTTCATATCAGCTTTTGGTGCAGGCCTATGCACAACAGTGATCGCCTCTCCTGTGGATGTGGTCAAGACCAGATATATGAACGCTGCTCTCGGTCAGTACAGAAGTGTCCTTAACTGTGCTGCAGCCATGATGACGAAGGAGGGACCACTTGCCTTTTATAAGGGGTAAGCACTGACAATAATGAACAGATAAATGATGACATTAGTGAAATGTAAGGGAAAAAATGTACAAAGTAGCTGTTGATATGAATTGATTACAATTTATCTTTTTTCTTCTCCAGTTTTATGCCATCTTTCTTGCGCTTGGGCTCCTGGAACGTAGTGATGTTTGTTACATATGAGCAGCTGAAACGAGCCATGATGGCAGGAAATCACAACTGCACAAACATTCTGTAACCACTGTTGTCATGGAAGGCTGGTGCTTTAGTACAGCAGTGGTATTTACTGTACATGTCAGATGATAAAAAAATGTGTAAGAAACTAATCAATTTTCAAAAGTGAGCGCTTGTTTGATCAGCTGCCTACTCTCAGCTGACAGCTTCTCTGGAAACTTCACATCGAAAGTAATGATGAGGTTTCCTCTCTGAGAAGGGTCCTGGGGCAGCGGCATTCCCTGTCCAGGCACCACCTTTTTGTATGTGGGGCTGTTAACAAAACAAGTGAATAAGATAAATACATATGATCTGCATGAAAAGAACCAATCCTACATGAATGTCTCTGCATATTTGTACTGTTTTTATAAAGCCATGACTTTTTATGCTTGTCTCTCTCGTCATTAATTTAAACAGCTTACTAAGCCATTAACCTTCCTCCTGTGTTAGCTTTCACTACGCACCCACTATGTTAAGGGTTGGTTTTGACCAGTGTCTTAACTCAGCTGCAAATTACACTAAAAACATTTCTCTATCATCCAGTTTGGTCCTCTGCTCTAGGTTACCTTATTAGGCTTCATTATCCATGAAAATATTGCTTAGAATATTTTTTGTTGTGGTCCTCTGGGCCTTTCTTTGTCAGTGTACCCCTCACAAAGACATCTATACTGAACTGATCTCACATGTCTTAACATGCCCAACGTTGTTTTTTGTGCAGGGAAAAACATGGAAATATGAGAATTTCCTAAATCTCACATGACCGGAAAAGGATCTGACTGTCAGTGTGGTTCCTGACAGTGCACTTATAATTTCAGTTTTTGCTGTAATTATTAGATATTGATCTAACCGGGTCAACAGCAACCCTAACACGACAAGTGACATAATTTTAATAAGAGCATTTTATATTCAGTCAATTTAATTATTGTTATTTTATTCAAATAGAAGTCCCTGACAAAGTCAAAAAGTCTTGATGCATGAAAGCTAATTTAAGTGTTTCTTTTAAGCATTTAAAATCAAAAACGGGTCGGTGCAGACCCTAACACCGGAGGAGGGTTTTAATGATTGATGGTGAAATTGAAAGGAGTTAAAATAGATTTTCTCAAATAACATGTATAAAAAGCACTTACTGCACTATGTCATTGATGGGAATTGTGAGTACTCTGCCATCTAGTGTCTCCACATCCACAGAGAACCCAGTCAATGCCTGTGGGAGAGGTCAGAGGTTTTTATTCTGACTATGTTAAAACACATTTTATTTCAGCTCACATTAACATAACTCACCATCTCTAGAGAGATCTGTGTCTTGTAAATCAGGTCATTTTGCTGTCTTACAAACAGAGGATGATTCTTCTGTTGGACTATGAACACAATATCAGCAGGGATGCTGTTTGGTCCCTAAAAATGGAATACAAAAAGATGACTGAGGCTCTTTCTGTGTAACATTACTTATTCATACGTTCATAAAAGGTAAGCTTTTTACACACAGCTGGCAGAGAACAAAAAAGAAGACAAAGTGCAGCCTCGTGTACTCTCACTACCAGGTGTGTTTGCACTTTAAGCATGGGGGAGGGGCAACTTAAGATGTCTGCTGTGGCCACCTACTGGTGGCAACTTGAAAAAAAAAAACAATTTATGTTTATTTAGCGCATTTTAAATATGAAAACCACAAATAAACACAACATCAGTATAAACTTGTAGAATATATATTTTTAAACAGTTTCATTTTAAAAAATAAGAGAAAGATTCGCTAATTCTAAAAAAAAAGTGAAATCCAGAAAAATTATTTTAACAGTGCCTCACAATTTCTAACCATCGAAGCTTTTCCTTTATACAAAAAATACCTCCATAACTAAATAGTCTCTGTGCTTAGCATAACTTGACAAAATTTTGCAAAATTTTCATAGTGCCAGTAACAGTGTATACGTACATTCCCCATAAAACTTCAAAACTATCGCCTTGAGTTTGTTATGTGCTTTTCTGCAAAAGATGTATATATCAGCATGCAGCTTTGTAGGTTCATAGCACATTAATGATAATGTTTCATACAGTGAGTTTTATTTGTTGAAGAATGAGCTTTACATAATGATAGAGATGAGTAAATCAGCACCAGGGACAGCGCTACAAGCTAAAACTCAAGCCACAACACACATTCTTGTGGGAAACTCAAAAAAGACTAGGATGTACAGCACAAAGAGTTATTTCTGTCTATTTTTTCACAAAACTACCAAATCATACCATCACTCAAACTATTTATGGTTATTATAATCAAACTGAGGAAATCATGGCCAATATTAATGTAGTGCCTTAATTGTGATACCTGATCTCCCTCTTTGGAGAACACTATTCTTGTGCCTTCTTTCCATCCAGGCTCCACGTCTATGGTCAGGATCTTGTCTTTGATGCTGGATGTGCATCCATCCTCATTCATAACCTGTTTGATAAATAACGCAAACATATAGCAGTGTATTTTCTTTAGCCTGGACCTTGTTGTGACTTAGCAGTTAGACGTAAATCCTGTGAGATGCCAGAAGTGTATAAATGATATAATAACTTCAAAACTTAGGGTTTAACGACATGGTTATGCAGTCAAACTTACCCTGCGAGATATCTTGATTTTTTTAGTGCAACCATGGAAGAGATCATCCAGAGAGAGATGAAGGTCTCTCTCTATATGAGAGTCTTGTTTCTTAGCCACAACTTGTTGCGGGCCACCGAGCTTAGGTGGAGCATAATTTATATAGAAGTCTAGGGGAAAAACATAAACACTCTATATGTTACTCTAATATTTCACATTGAATGCAGATTCAATGCTATTTTTTTCCTCTTACCTGAAAATGGGTTGTCGACTCCAAAGAACTTTCTGAATGTTTTGTCTGGGTCCCTGTGGTATGCATATTTGGATGACCAAGCCCCGCTGTTGCCAAACTCTAGCGGGATCCCACCTTTAAGACCATCTTCACCAAACTTATCATAAATTGCCTTTTTTCGAGCTGTTACAAAGAGACAAAGAAGGATATTGTTAAAGGTTTAAATGCTGCAGGCATTTTTTTAGACTACCCTTCACAATGTTTCCATTCAATCTTCTCCCAAAAACCTGTTACTGAACTGTTTTTACCGACAACTGCTAACCAAACCTCAAAAACTTGAAGCATTTATTTTCAAGTTAGTTTATAGCAGGTCTTATAAACCTTGTCCAAAAACAATTCTTCAGTTCTGAGATCAATTACTGTTTTTTGTTACTGAAGGAGAACAGGATGCAGACACACCTGAAATCATCAAGAGTAAACTAATTTCCCCCCTGAAACAATTTATTGAAATTAAATCCTGGGACAGCAGACCTGGTATGTCCTGTATGCTTAAGTGTTTTAAAACCCCTCAAATAGGTGTTAAGACATGCCTTTAAAACAGTGACATGTCCAACCAAGTTTTTGAATTCCACATGGTACTCAGTCAATTGCTTGATCTCATATAATTAAGAGGTAGGCGCGTGAAACCAATAACATTTTGGCCCCTAACTGACAAATGAGTAAGATTAAACCAAAAACTTATATAAAGGTTGCATTAATGATCAAAATAAAACGTCAGCCTCCCTCTGCGTACTTACGGTCGCTCAGCACATCGTAAGCTTCACCGAGCTGAGTGAACTTCTCGACGTTTCCCGTCTCTTCGCTGCTCGGGTGAAACTTTAATGCAAGACGTCGGTATCTAGATAGAAGATAATAGAAAAGGTGACAAAGAAAAGCTTTCAGTGAGCTCAGGCTTCTGTTATGTGGCATATCGTAACGGTTGGTAGTTTGAAAAAACTTACGCCTTTTTGATATCTGCGTCTGTTGCATTCCTGTTTATTTCCAGCGTCTCGTAATAGTCGTTATCCATCATCACAGCGGATTCTTGTAATGACCCTTGAGTTTGATTTCTATTAGTAAAAAAAGTGAAATACAACAAAAAAAAAACGTTTGTTTTGTCAAAATGAATATACAGCGGAGCAGTTGTTACGCTTGGTTTCCAGGGTAACAGAAGCTTCCGAGACTGTGACGTCTCGCGTGATTTCCGATCTCACTGTGATCCAGAGATCATTTACATCTTCACTGTAATTTGATTTTCAATTAATAAAAGCAAAAAGTATTTTCAAGACATAAAGATTTTCTGCCAGTGTCTTCTGTATCTTTACACTTTCTAAACAGGACACAGTTGAATCAAAGCTGTCGTGACAAGTGTATTTTTATTTTCTCATTTAAAATCATTCCAGACAGAAACGTTAAGGACTACTATGCTATACAAATCAGACACTCTTCCATAAGTTCACACAAAAATTGCACTGTATATATGTATGATCATTTTTCCATTTATCGGTGGTAGAGGGCAAAACAGATGCTCTCCAGATGATTCTGTTAAAGGTGGTACAGATGGATGCATATTTATTTGAGATTCAGGACTCATACCATGAGAAGATATTAACAGCCATAAAAAAGAAACAAATCCAACGGAAATAAATATTACAAGTCATTGTGGATTAAATACACATCAAGAATCATTACTAACAAAGAATCAGAGGCAAAAATAAAAATTAAACAAGCCAAAGAAATCTTTAAAGTGTTTGTAAAACGTCATACCAAAGTTAACTAGATAAACCCACGGAAGCCCTCTACATTTCAACTCCAAAAGGCATATATATCTCCATACCTATCATTTGTGCTGGGTTTTTTGATTATGATTCAAATTCTCCTCAAACGCTATGATGATGGAAAAGTTTTAGATCTATGATAGCTGTAGTCTTAAAAAAAATCTAACATCTAACCAAAACAAAAAGGTAATAGAAAATGGAAGCCAAGGTAAAAATAACCTATCTCAAGGGACAAGTGTGGTAGGAGAGGAGGGGAGGACGGTAATGTGAAGGGTGATGTGATAGTGTTAAGAGTGTGTCATGTGTATCTGCTCGTTTTAGACCATGCTGTGATGTGTGTGACACTGTACTGACTTATCGTATCATGCTAGTTCACGTATGGATAACCCCCTATTCTGCTCTGGACCACAAAGCAAACACTCAAGTGTCAAACAAGCTCCAGGCATCCAGCTTCAGCTGCATTGTGGCGATGTAAGAACAAAGAAAGAGCCCAAATTCTCTTAGATTTACTACCACCATTTTCACAACTTATTCCAGGCAGTTAAAACATCACTGGTTGCTGATAACACATTTGCCGATTAATTGCAACAGAAGATTACATTAACTGACAAATGTACAAAACACTCACATAGCGCATATTTAGCTTAAAGCAGTGTTAAACTTTTCAAAGAATGTTCTCACTCTTTATCGGATAAATTTCCTCTCTTTCAGTTTGGTTCTGACAGCAATCCTCAAGACACAATCAGCATCCACCACATCGTTTTTTAATTGACAGACTGAACTGATGGAGTTCAGTGAAAAGATGATGAGCTCAACATGAGAATACTGTTTAAACGTACCGGTCTGTGTGCGTTACAGTGCAAATATTCATTTTATGTGATAAATGAGCATTTCTGATGAGAGAGCGGTTTCCACAATGGCGACGATAACAGATGTAGTGTTCTCTTCAGGCAGGGGGAACAAAGGTGGGAGTAGTAAAAGGGACTGATACAGAAAACCTGACCGGGTTTGGAAAACAGCCAGGAGGAGAATAATATAAGCAATGACTTGTGCTGAGATTAGCAGGAACAGCCTCCTTCACTGACAGGGAGCTCTGGTGGCTTCTCCAGCTTGATGTCAATCACTGAAAGGTGGAGGAGTTAAGGATCAGCACAGAACAAGACAATGTACTTCAAGCTGTGTTAGAAGTTTGAGAGATAGCAAACTTCTACATTCATGTAAAATAGTGTTTTAGCGTTTTTCTAATGTAAGACAAAAAGTATAGAACTAGAAAATGAAAGAGAATTCAGATTTATGAAACAACAAAATAAATACACAAACAGCCCAGTCATATGAACATTGTATTTTTAGGCTTACTGTCCTGCTTTATGCTAATTATGTGTTTACCTCTAGCACCAAAGCTCAGTAACGTGGGCTAGTCTTATCATTTTCCTGCTATGCCATTATACCCTACCATGAATTTCTGGATTTATCATCATCATGTATTAGTTTCGGTACAAAACATTTTTTTTCATCCTACTTTTTGGTAAATTTAACTTAAAATTTTTCTTTATTGGGCTTTGTTGTCTGGATTTGACAGCTTAATACCACAACAGGGTTGCAATCTGAACCCATTGTGATTATTATGAATAAAAGAATGTTTTGGGTGAATTATTTCTTGAAGGAATACTGAGCTGGATCACAATAAGTACCCTCAGTGGTTGAAATAAATCTCCGGTGACACACTAGTTTATAACAATAGCTGGCTGTCACACAGCTGCACTACATCTTCCTTCTGGCAGAGACTGTAAAAGAGCGAGGAGACCTCCTGCCTCTCCTCTATCATGTCGGTCGCTGACACTGACATAAACACAAAGGATACTGTCCTCTCTACTCTTGTCCTGTGTGGCATCCATGCCGGGGAGGGCCGCTGCCACACGACGAAAAAGCTGAAGGGAGATAGAAACAGATGTATTATATCAAAAAATTACACTCTGAGCATGACAAAAACAGAAGATGAAATCCAGTCAGTGGGCTGTGTCTAGTCCCATAACATGATCTGACTGACACACGGCTCAATTGAAGCTTACACAGAGGAAGATGCCCAGCAGAGCTTTTCTAAATTGATTTAAATGAAGCAGCATGAGTTTCAGTTATCAAAAGGCCAGATGTCTGTCCTGCAGACCTGGCTCTGGAGAGGCTGGAAATCTACTTCACCGACTTCACCTTCCACTGAGAGAGCTCGGAGAATTTTGAGGGATTGATGAATACAAGAATTAAAAAGGCAAAGTGTTGAACTTATGATGATACTCAACATGCCTGCCCCAAAATTATCATCATCATATTGACCATAAACTGTATGAAAGAAGCGTCTGAAGTCGTTGGCTCACAAAAAAAAGCCTAAATGCAGGTGTGTTTAACCTGGGGACAACTCTAGCGCTTAAAATATTGTGGCAGAAATCTTTTTAAAAATTAGCCGTTTTTCACACAAATTTTTAGCCCCAATCATCAATATTTCCTGTATACATTTTGAAGTTGGGTATGCTTCAGAGATCAGCCACTTTGTGATTAGGAAGCTGCTGCCAGGGTGATATGCCAACAACAAAAGAGGCAGAACAATGCGTCCACCTGGTTGTGCAAATATGGTAACTCCTGGCTTTAAAACAATGGTCCACAACTCTATGGATGAGGTCCTGACAGCTACGCCCACTTCTTACATACAGTGTATGTGTTCACCTGGACTGATATTTGTGTAGATCTCACAGCAATGCAAATACAGCAAAATTACTTCATTCAGTAGATGCAGGGGTGTTGGTTTGCAAACCCAGAACCACCTTTAAAAAGGTCTTGATGATCAAAGGTTGACCATAAGAATGACCACAAGCAGGTGGGGAAGAGCTTGAAAAGCAAATCCACCCTTACTTTAGAACAGAGACAGCTGATGTTGAAAGCACACATGCATTTGTGAGATATAAGCCAACCAGAAGAGATCATGAGTGCGGATGAACAAACACACAAGGTGCACACGCTCTACCTGTTTGACATTGTAGCCTGTCTTTGCACTTGTTTCAATAAACAGAACATTCATCTCTTTCGCTCTCTGTTCTCCCTCCTCTGTGGTTATCTGTCTGTGATGACCCACCAGCCACCGCACACAAAATTCACAAACATCCACAGTGGACACGCACACAACGAGAAAACACAAGGAGAAAAATACAGACTGTGAATATATTGAAGTGGATTATCAAGCCGTGCTCCTTCCTGCTGCTGCTGCCACATGCGCTCAAGACTAAAAGACATCCAGTAGACCTTCAGGGCATTTACCTCGGGATGAAAATTAACAATGACTCTAATATCTGTTTTTGAAGATCTAAATGCAGCAAGGATGACTCATAAGGAAATTTTCACTCAGCCCCTCTCATTTTGGCTGTTCAGAGGACTTTTAGAAGTGAAGCGCAGGTAGCAGCACCCTCAGCAGGACCCAGGAGCACGACTCACACTCACTCTTACCTGCTTCACGTTGTAGCCCGCTTTAGCACTAGTCTCAATAAACATAACATTAAGTTCTTTGGCTTTCCGCTCACCCTCCTCAATAGATACTTGCCTGTGGCAGATAAGGGGAGTTAAGAGATGCACACAAAAGACATTTCACAACCCTAATTAAACAGGTGGATCAGATAGCAGATACTTAATAGCAAACTTCAAACATAACAGGCATTCATTTGTTGGTTAAGGACTAAATCATCTGTGTCTTTCATCAGTGGGGTAGGAAACAAAAAGAAAGGGGATTTAAAAATAGAGAAAAGGTCAATAGTAGCTTTAACAATCAAACTTGCTTTGATCTCCTGCTTCAGGAATGACTGAGGGGCTCAGTATTGACACGCCAGCGGCAAAAATCAATGGATTCATTAGTATGCTCTCAGAAAAGGGAGGGACACATTACCTCTTATCTGCAAGGTCTGTCTTGTTCCCCACCAACATGATAATGACATCACTTCCTCTCTCTGTTCTCACATCGTCTATCCATTTTGTGGTTTGCTGGAAGGAATTGACGTCTGAAAGAGAGACAAGGAAAGAGACAGGAAGAGGAGCATCAGTATTCATGGGGGGGAAGCCTCAGCTGTGAAAACAGGCGAGTTTGTGACAGGAAGACTACAAGAACATAGACAACAACAACCAATGGATTAACCAAGTCTAATAAACCAATGTTAAAAATGGTGGGGTCTTTTTTCATTTAAAAGGAAAACGCCTGCCAGCATCACATTATGCAACAATTATTGCTTATACTGTGTGTTTGAGGTGATTTTGATCAGGCCCTGTTTAAAGACAAAGCAGAATGGGACAAATGTGTCTTGTTGTTCAGAAATCCGATTGCACATGTAATCCACCTACTTGTGATGTCGTACACTACTACAGCAGCAGCAGAGTCTCTTATGTAACTTGGGATGAGGCTACGAAACCGCTCCTGCCCTGCTGTGTCCCACAACTGCAACCGAATCTGTCGGGCAGGAAGGGGAAGGGGAAGGGAGGAATAAAAAGAAGAGGAAAAACAAAACAAAACAATACAGAGAGGATGAAAATAAAGCAAGAAAAAACAAGGTAAGAAATGGAGGTAAGCTGTAGTGACAACAAAGCAAATTGAACGCAAAGACAGACAAATGCAGAAAAACAGAGAAAGAGAGAGGACAGAGAGAGTGGAGGGCATGCAGGTAGTGAACAACCACCATAGAGAGAAGCTGTCTGGGCCTGGAGGGGAAAATAAATAAATAATCACCCTTCACTTGTCATTAACCCTCCTGTCTTGATCAAGTAAGGTGTTCAGTTTCAAAACAGAAATAAGGAGAAGAGATGGAGGGGAAGACAGGAAAGAAGAGAGCTTGTGTTGAGGGGAGAAACAAAGAAAGAAAGGAAAGACCATTGTCGGAGTACAGCATCCATCGAACCATTGGAGGGAGAGCAAATATGTAATACACAAAACTCTTGAAGAAAATTTTAGTTCAGTTACAGTTTGTCAGTATTTCAATGCAGAGTCACCTCTTGTTTTTTTAGTCAGGTGTAGAAAATTCAACAAAGACAGAAGAACAACCATAGATCAAGGACTGTGAAACACACTTACCGTTCTGTCTTCAAGGTACATGGTTTTCGACAGGAAATCTATTCCTATTGTGGCCTGAAAATTGTAAACAGAAGTTTAGAGAAAAGAGAACAGACATCACTCCATTTGTTTTGTAATTACATGCAACTATCACTTCGGGTTTAACACGTGAGAGGTGTTTGTCTCACTTGATAAGTGTTGTCGAAGCTGTCATACATGAACCTGGTGATGAGCGAGGTCTTCCCCACTAAAGAAAAACACAAAAACAACAAAACTCTGTCAGCACAATCTCTAAACCATACTTCAGTTGCTATCATCCAAAAACAATTACAATAATAATTACATCCATGTGTATTTGTGAATGTAGGGCAAATCAAAAATGGTAACTTATTTGTCTGCTGACCAATCCAAACGACCAAAGACCCTGATTTAACTCTGATTCAAGTTGGAGCGCAGCAGTGTAGTTTCATGTGAAAGATTTAATGATTATGTTGTTTGTCAACCAAACAAAAGTTTCAAATCAAACTTCAAATTAAACGAATCAAACGCTACTATTGCACCATGGGCTGTGTTGTACGTGGGTGGGAAAAACTTAATGTCCAAGCAAAACTCAAGCTCAAAGAAAAATGTGGTTTATTTAACCAAAAAGTAAGCAAACACAGAGCAAAGAAAAATTCCTTGTCTCTCCCGCTCCGGTTAAAAACCATTAGCCCACCCAGGTGCATGCTGGTCCCCTACTGGCAACCTACCTATATAACTTCAGGTGCTCACAATGCGCCAAAATGAAACTAAACACAAATACTAAATAAAATAAAATAACAAATGATAAACTAGATATACTAACAAAAATCTAATAATAATAAAGTTAAATAAATTAATTCTAAATAAACAAAAACTAAATAACTACAAAAAGAAATACTAAACTTAACAGCACTAAACAAATAAATAGCTCCAACAGATTAAAACCATAAGAAACACAATACTGTAAACAGCCTTATTTCACTTTGAAAACCAGGTTTCTGATGAAGGGCCCTTCTGCTTCACACTATGTTAAGGCCTGCCTAGTGCCTTAAATTGCTAACAATATTACATGTTCGCCACTAGTATGAAAAGGTGGATTTGCCAACTGTGAGCTATCAAAAAGGTTGAAAATACAAGAGCTAACAGTAGAGGTATATATACCCTAAGGGCTGCAGATGCAGCAAAGATTAAGTTATTCTACATGAAGAGGGTGCGGTGCATGATCTTTTTTTAAGTACTGCAGGAGAAGTTTGAGTTCTGAGGAATGCTGGGAGACAAGTCAGGTTGGGAACCAGGTTACTCCTTTGTTACCAATATGAAATGTTTTGTTTTAACATGTCATGATCTGCACTGACCAGCTTTGAGGATTGTTGATGCTTCTTTACGGTTGGAACACTCCTGTTTTTTTACCCCACTTTTTTTTCAACCTGTAGCCAAATTTCTTTGAATGTTGCCTATATGTCTGATGTTAATCATCGCTGCAGAGAGTCAGTGGTATGCTTTCCTCAGGCGCACTGTGTTCCCCAGCGCCAGACAGTTTAGCTGAGCTTAGGTTACAATATCAGTTACACTGTGCATGAAGAAATGATGAAAGGACAAGCAACAACCGTGGTGTTGACAATCTTATAAGGTGTATTAACTAATCATATACTCTCAGAAAAACACATGGTCTGTTTTGACTTGAAGTGAGAGAGGATACACATATCAGGACACAGTAGCTGTACAAATACACTTTGATGTTTCGTGGAAACTGCAGCCTTTTCCATGTTGTCTTAACTCTCTCCATACCTGACTTTATCCTGTTTGTACACTGTCTGATGAAAATGCAAACATTAAAGATCCTGTAGGACATGGTACATCCAGCTTGTGTTGATCTTTGTGCCCCCTTTGCACAATTCTATCCTGGCCATGTGAATAAGAGATTTAAACATAAATCCTACCGGTTATTAAAGTTCAAATGTACAGTACCTTTCATCTCAAATCTTCGCTGTTAAAAATGGGAAAAAGGCTGTGAATGAAGTGGGTTAGAAATCACTCTGTCTGACACATTCAGGCATTAAAAATAGCTGCAAAGGAATCATCACTTCTGTGTCTGACGGTCTTGATTGCTATTGTTATATCGAGGCTTCAGTATTTATTTTAGTACGCTTCATTAACAGTTAAAACAACGTCCTCACAGGACATAGGACAACTTGAATTTCTGCATTTAAACATTGTCGATGAACTTTTTATAGCAACTGAAGCCTCCTAAATAAAAACGTGTTTGTCACATATAAAGGGTGTATGCTTCAAAACTTTCCCTGCCTCTATTCATTCTCCTCTCACACAATCACACCCTGTGTTTATTTGGTATGGAGAAGGGATAATGGGTAGCAAGAGAGCAGGAATGCCACGAAGCAGGTTTGAAATTGGGGTGAACCCTTTACCTCTCCTTGAGGCCCCGAGGGTGGAGGAGTGATCCGAGTGTGAAATCACTGCAATATTCATGTGGACAATGACTCAAAATGACATCATCAATACTGATCAGCTCAACTACCTCATCCTGGCTCTGATTATAATAATGCTGGAACCAAAGTCAGCGTGTTTTATGGGTGAACAAGATTTTTAGAGTCAAGATACAGTGTTTATCTTCGTGTTTGACTATGTGGCAGGAATGAAACTTAACTTTGTGCAGGCTGTAACTAACCCACATCATGTCATCGCATCAAGCCAAATGTGAACAGAAACATGTCAGGATATCAAAACAGGAAGAAACCCTACTTCATTTCCACGGAGCCGACGTGGACATGTAGTTAGTAACAAGTTACTGTGTCGCAATGCTACCTCTCTGCCAAGTTTAAAGCTACGCTGCTAATGCTAACCAGCGATAATCACCATCCCAGTCACCTAATGTCAGCGTAAGCTAACACCCACAAGACAAAATACCTTTAACTTTTATCATTAGTGTCAAACTTACCACTCTGCTCTCCGAGAAAGACCAATTTAAATTTTCTGAGCGGGTTTCCGAAGTCTCCGGCCGCAGACATGACTGTAGGAAACAAGCGGCTCTGACGGTACTTTTCAGGAGCTTCCCAGCTAGCCGGCTAATGCTAGCTAACCAGTTGATGACAGATATGAAAGACGCACAGCCTGTAACCTTTGACGGGTTTGCTAACCCTAAACACCGGCCAGGTGGAGATTTGACGTGCCCTACAACAGCTCCTGTAAGCTTTGAGACACTTTTTGATAACTCTCTAACTACAGCGACCAACTTAGCATCGCTGTCAGTTGTTTAACATCTCTAGAGCAGCTAGCCACCCTGGGCCACTCTTCTTCTTCGTTTGTCATGTAAGACATAAAACTGAGCTGCCCTCTACTGGTGAAGGCGAATACATATTCATACAACTATGTAAAGCCGAGATGTGACTGAGAAACTTCATTTAAAAAATAGTTGGAAAAGACAAAAATGGAGTGACTCAGTGTTTTATTCCACTTGCCTTAGAGCAGTGGTTCTCAAGTCCAGTCCTCGAGGCCCACTGTCCTGCATGTTTTGGATGTTTCCCTGCTCCAACACACCTGATTCAAATGATCAGCTCGTTATTAAGACATTACAGAGCTTGATAACGAGCTGGTCATTTGAATCAGGTGTGTTGGAGCGGGGAAACATCCAAAACATGCAGGACAGGGGGGGCTCGAGGACTGGACTTGAGAACCACTGCCTTAGGTTAAATGCAGAGTTAAAAAAAAGTCTGACCCTTTAGGCCAGGGGTGGGCAATCTTGTGCCATGGAGGGCCGAGAGGCTGCAGGTTTTCTTTCCAACCCAAAACTCCACCAGGTGATTTCACTAATTACCTTACCTCCAAGCAGAGAGCAGGGACTAATCTGTGAAATCACCTGGTGGAGTTTTGGGTTGGAAAGAAAACCTGCAGCCTCTCAGCCCACCATGGCACATGATTGCCCACCCCTGCTTTAGGCTCTGGTGACTGATGCGAGGTGTATCTTTGTACGCTCACAAGAGGGCGCTCTCACATCAGCACCCACACAGTATCATTGGGATAATCCATTGACTTTGATCATTTCATTCATTAGCTTCCCAGTGGAGCATGCACAAGGCTTCTACAGTTAATAATGTGGTATCTGGAGTACTGCACCAACATGCAATGCCTTGATGTATTTCCCAGGGTTTACCTGAGATAACCAGAGTGTGGAATGTGGGCATTGTGTCTCTTTTATGGTACCTGGTCTAAACATCCTGGCTGTTGAGGGTTTTGCAGGTCACAGGTCACACTTCAAGGCTAGGTAAAAACCAGATGGTAAAGAAAGATAGCTTGGGGACAGAGAGAGGATGTAGGAGGACCTAAAACTCTGACCCTATACAACAGGATCACAAACTCTGTTTTGGGTGGACATCATTGGCAGTCCTCTCCCTGCATCCGCGGTGCTGTTCTGATACTGTTGTTGTCTTTGCAATAAATTCCTATTACACAAGTAAGCCAGTGTCACGAAGCCTCCTTCTGCATCTACACATCACGGACAGACCAGATACAACAATAACATATCAGTGTAAGTATCATTTTTTCTTTTCGAGTGATTTATTTATTTTCACTCACTCACTCACTCACTCACTCACTCACTCACTCACTCACTCACTCACTCACTCACTCACTCACTCACTCACTCACTCACTCACTCACTCACTCACTCACTCACTCACTCACTCACTCACTCACTCACTCAGACTGTGGAATGGTATGGGTGAGGAGTTACAACAATGTCCAAACATAAAACAATTTAAAGCAAAATATAAAGCATGTTTTCACAGGATACAGGGATGTACAATCATAGTAACTTTGATCAATATCATCATTGTTTTGTTGTTGTTGTTTTGTTAAGATAACATAAGATAAGATGTTATTTTATTAGTCCCACAGGGGAAAATTCCAAAATTACAGCAGCATAGTTTAGAAAAAGTTTTTAAAAAAAGAGAAAATTAAAAGATAAAGAAATTTTGAGTTAAAACCAAGATATGTGCATGCGTCATATTTACATCTGTACAGAAATATGTTACATACATATAAATAAACTGATTATAGGCCGTATTATTTCCATGAACAATATGGACAAATAGCTCACACAGAAAAAAAAAACTCTTAAATTCACAGTATTCAGCCACTGTTTGGTGGCAGCTTGTCAACATCAAGCCAACTGGGTAATAGTCACTGTGAACAAAATGAAATCACAGTTATGGGTAGCAATAGAGAGGTGTGATAGGAAATCTGAGTTATTCAGTCTATCAGTCACTTCGAGCTGTAATGTTTGCAGGACTCTGCAAGTCTATCTCTGCAACTCTCATTATATTACATCTCTAGCTCCTGTAGTGCAGAAACCGAGTGACCTCAGACAAGGTGACTTTTCCACCCGCGTCATCTAAAGACAAGACTAATAGGTAGGCTAATCTACCAGCAAGATTATTAGAATATTTTAATAAAGATAAACGATGTTCTAAAAGAATCTACATGTTGAAATTGCTTAACACATTCCCCTTAAATAGTCTTCAATTTAAGTAAGACTAAAACAGAGGAGATAGTACAAGAAGAGATGTTGCTGAGGTCGGCTACTACCAAACACTGACTCTGCTCGTATTTGAATTTTACTCCCTGATTCATCATCATCATAATCAAGTTTATGAATGATCACTTCTCATTTCCATATTTTATCAGATGCCCTTGTTGTGAGGATAATTTCCCTCTTACATAACTCTCATAAAAATTACATGACTTTAAATATTGATCACCTCCGAGAGATGTGTGCAGTGCACACAGGGACATGTATGAGTTTCTTTTGAAGGCATCTTTATGAGATCATACATGAGTGAAACTGATAGAGATATGAATGAAATATTGCAGTTCTTTCACAAAAATGTGCAATGAAAGGAAAAACAAATTCTTTTGCTATTCCTGGCAATAGTTTCCTAATATGATTGTAGTTGTATAATCGCTGATGTAAACATGTATGACTTTGTGTGTGAGTACAGTATGTGTGTTTCAGCATGCCTAAACTGGCTGTTCTGGGTCACTGAAGACACACCTGCGCCCCCTTCTCACTCATGTCCCATCCAGCTCTGTAATATTTTCTTGGATCGTCGACCGGCTGATGCCAGCGCTTCAGCTGCTCTGCTTATATCCCAAGCCTTGCCAAACTACAGCCCCCTCCTCCTCCTTCTCCTTCTCCCCCTGCTCTCCATAACGGCACTCCTGCACACCTACACCATATGTCCTTGGTTTAGAGAAAGACCCCAAGTCCCCCCCGCTGAAGATGCTGAGCTAACAGATTCCTCTCTAGCTCTGTCTCCCCCACTCAGCCTCTCTTTCTCTCACACACATGCAGAGGGGTTTTTGCATGTGTGCATGCACCTAAATGACAAGATAGATCGATGCACTAAGTAATGCAGCGCAGAGGTTGTTGTGTAAGGGGCTGTGGTTGTGAATTTGCTCACCTCACTGCTCTCTGTCATTGGAGCTACAACTGAGGATGTTAAGGAGATATCCGATTCTTCCAAAGTGGCATACACCTTAATCTGAAACAAAAAAAAGCTGACAACTAGAAGAGCATGTCAAACAAAATTAAAGAAGTGGAACTAAAGTTAAGTGCATCGAAAAGTAAACTAAACTTGTCTCCCAAAGCCATTACTTAATTCTGGTAAGCTTGTCTTACGTCATAATTTACTTCAGCAGAACCTGACTCAGTTTTTAAATGGGAAGCCTTGCTGTGACTCACACCTCAGAGAAAAAAAAAAACAGACTGGGGTGGTCTGATCTTGTTTTTATGATCACACACACACACACACTCGTATTATGACACTGTAGCTGTGAAATTGGGTGTATTCCCAGAACCGCATACATCTGCTTGTATCTGCGTGTAATGGAGGGACACCATCCCATTTCCCCACCACCTTAATATAAATCTAATGAATGCAGCTTTCAATGTCACAGCAAAGTACAATACGGTGCTCATCTCTCCAGAGAGGGAGGGGGGAGAGAGCGCAGGGGGGCTATAATGGAGGAGAAGAAGGAAGAGGGGGTGGACAGATGAAGAGCAGAGAGAAGGAGATGAGGAGAGGAAATACACACAAAGGGGCATGAGGGTTGGGTCAGGGTAAAATAGGTGTGTTGTCATCTCCAGTACAGTAAGATGGAGAAAGGGGGGAGATAGATGGGGGATGGGGTGGAGCAGGGCCACAATTCTGCTGTAATCGTCCTCCTGGAAAAGCACGGGGCTGGGTGATGTATGGCAGGGTGTGAGGTGGAGAGCATCTGAGGAGTATGGGAAACACAGCCGAGCTTTCAGACTGGAACAAAGGATTTCAGAGAAGACGGGGCAGAAAGGCAGCGCGGCTAGATCTGAAATCCCTCTTTTCTGTGCAACATCAGGCAGGAACAGACACAGCAGTACAGTGGGAGGCAATCTTGCAAGCATAAGTGAAGCAGGGAAGCAATCCAAGCACATTTACCAGAGGACAGAGAGAGGGAGGGGAAGGAGGAGAGGGAAGGAGGGAGGAGAAAGAACAGATCTAGGAGAGGAGGAGGAGGAGGAAGATGAGGGGAGAAGGGGGGGTGTTGCATGCTCAGAGAGTGTGACAGAGATAGAGCGATTCCATGAGCGAGAAAGAGACACAGAGGCAGAGGAGAGGGAGAGCACAGAGCAGGGAGAGAGAGGGGTAGTAGAGGCAGTTTGCAAGACTGAGATCTGCACACAAACGTGAGCAAAGGAAGGGGGAAGGAGGAAGAGAGTGGAGGGTGAAGGAGAGCAGGAGGAGGGAGAGAGAGAGAGAAAGAGAGGAATGCAAAGATGATGGAGCCCAGAGATAGGCTTCACAGGACAGATTTTTTTCCTGACTCTCTGCGGCAGACATGACTCTGGGCACTGGACTGTGCTGAAATTAGCCAGGGGGACAACACAGGACAGCAGGTCTGCAGCAACTGCTTCGGTTCAGCCTCACTTGATGCAGCAAGGCAGCTGATTTATTACTGAGGGGCTGGGTGGCAGCATGTTTGCGTGAGTGTGTGTGTGTGTGTGTGTGTGTATGTGTGTTTTTATGGGTCCTTGTAGCTGCTCGGAGCTGCTCGGAGCTGCAGGAGAGACCATTCCTCCAGTCATAAAATGACATTCAGCAGGCAGGAGCTTTGTGTGCTGGTGTGGATCTGCAGTCCCCAGTAGGAAGTGGGAGAGTGGGATTCAGAGCTGTCATCGAGTGCGAGTGTGTGTATACAGAGCTGTTCGCTGAGGTGAGCCAACCAGGCTCAGCCGAATGCAGTGTGTGTTTAGGTTAGAGTAGCAAGGGTGCAGCAAAGGCAAAGATCCCACACAATGCAAGGACAAGTGCAGAGCAGCAGTGATGGCAGGAGGTGCAGGTGAAGTACAAGGAGGGCCCTGGGGGTAGGGTGGAGGTCGAAGGCAGGGACAGAGGAGGAAGAGGACGAAAGAGTGAAGGGAGGCAAGTGGAAAAGAGAGGGCGATCATGGCTGTCATGCAGTGAGCTATAGCATATGCTGTAGCGCAGAACAGAGTGGTGCGGCAGGGGGAGGACAAGCATCACCGCGCAGAGGAGGGGGGAGGAAGGGAGAACGAGACTGAGGGAGAGAGAGGAGGGGGGGAGGCAATCGGCTCAGCACCTCTCCTCCACCAGGAGGAAGAGCACAGCGGGACAGGCCCAGGAGAAGACTCGCTGAGAAGTCAAAGGCGCACAGACGTGTAGAGGTCACAAGGGAGCTGGACGGGGGTCGGGTGAACCCCCCGCCTGCTGGCAGGTCGTAAGGAGTCTGGGCCGGTCCTGAGGAAGACAAGGAAGAGAAAGGAGTCCACTTGAGAAGGAGGGGTTGGATACCCCCCAGTCCGGTTTCTTTTGACAGCCCTGCAACTTCTCCGCCACCATGGGAGAATGGACCATCTTGGAGAGGCTGCTGGAGGCGGCTGTCCAGCAGCACTCTACCATGATCGGAAGGTAAGACACAGATAGATTTGGTGTGTGAGGATTTTATTTTCAGTTTTTGCGTGTTTTTAAACTGATGTGCTGGGTTAACGGTGGTCTCTACATCTCACTCGGAATAAATAAGTTGATGGCATCTCTATTGAAACCCCCTCCTCAGGCTTGTCTCAGTGCTCTCCTCTGTTCTTCAACCCCCCCATGACACAGTCATCTCTGCCTCCCCACATCTTTCCCTCCCTCCCTGCTTTCCTCACCCTTATCCTCCACACTCATCATTAGTTAAAGGATAAACTAATTGCACATAATCAATAGCAGGCTTTACTTGGCATTATGGTTAATTCAGAGAGGTTCCTGTGTTGATTCTGCCTATTAGCCTTGCTATTGATGGATAACGCTCAATGCTGTTGGCCACAGACCAATGGGACAGAAGGAGTAGAGGGGAGTGGGAGTGAGAGGGGAGAAGAGGTGAGGGAGATGAAAGGAAGGTGAGCAGGCAGGTGTGGAAGGTAAAATCAAAGGGGGAGTAAATGGCTCTGAACTCTGAGTGAACTTGACACCGACAACAAAAAAATATAAAACAAGTTCATTCAGATTGTTCCTATTGGCAGACACTTGCGTCAGGGTGAAAGCCAGGTGAGATTACATCTGATGTTTAATGTGAGGATGTTTTTTTTTGTGTGGTGGAGGGTTGAAGAGATGAGCTTTTAGTTTGATAAACAGAGGAGACATGCCATGGAGGCATGCTGTAAAATCTGTGTGAAAAAATGGGCTCCACATCATCTCTGTGGGATTAATTAAACGCAAAAAGGGAATTTTCCACCCATTGAACACAATCCAAATGTCACGCCAGGATGAGCATATGGAAAAGTCAAGAGTCAAAGTGGTCTAGCGTGTAAAAATCTGGATGTATAGATTTGTGCCTCTAAAATTGTCTTTCAGCAAAAAATAAAGCTGCAAAGACTATGGATGAGACCGCACTGCTGCGCTCATTAACCCAGACCTCAGGTAGTCTGTAACAAGGACATGAGCTCACCTTCTCTTTGCTCTGGTATGCGTGTGCTTTGGAAAGGTGGTGGTGGTGGTATGTGTCTTGTTTTGTGTGAAAGTTAAAGAAGAGAAAATGTGTGTGTGTCTTTTTTAATAATAACAAAAAAAACAAAAAAGCAAAACGCATTTGAGCCATTGCTTCCGAAATACCGACATCCTAACTGCACCAAAGCCACAGAGATGATGTGAGCTGCATTACACTGAAATTCTTGTTGATCAGAGATTATGTGCAATAGAGATTTTTTTTCCAAAAACCACGACACCAAGTAACTTCAGCAAACTCTTCTTCATTTGGTAAATGTGTAGTAGGCAATGAAATCACCTGGTCTTGTCTTTAAATGGAATGAAAACCTGCATAAAGGTTTTCTGGCTTGATTTAAAGATGCATTAAGCAATATTTTGTACCAGTAATCCTATGACTCCCCCCTGTTCATGAAATTGGTAGTACTACCAGTTCCAATGAGAATCAACACTTGAATTTGAAACTCACTGTGTTGGTTTGTCTAAAGCAAAGCAGTGGCTGTTATTGTCAGACACTGGGCCACTGCTCCTGAAGCAGAAGCTAAAACAAGCTAATTGAATGCTAACTGCCCAGTACGCAGTGGAAAAGGCTGGAAGTGGCCGGCGAAGAAACTCCGACCTTTAGCAAGTCAACCGAGATTGTTATTTTTCTCATGAGCCGGGAGACAAAACAAGGGCTAAACGCCAGTGAATATTGGGATTACATTCAACAGGTGGCCAGAAAAAGGAGACCAAAGGGATGTCCGTGTTGCTCTGTTTCTGCTGGATATGTAAGTAGGCAACTGTTTGCTAACGTGTTAGCCCATAACTACTTCATAAGCTAACTGCTAACTGTTGTGAAATTGTTCTGGAGTCTTTCTGCCCCCTAGTGGTCAAAAATTACTTAATGCAGCTTTAAAATTCAGTCCTGGCAGCTGAATCAGTAAAACCCTGAAAGGGTTTGGTCAATCTTTGGTGATTCTATGACTTTTAGCCACCTACAGTTTTTCAGAGGCACAGAAGCAACTCTCAATTTGTCTGCTACCTCTTTCAAGAGTCTTAATAATGATGATGGCTTTCTCTCATTTGCTTAATCTGAGCTATTTGTTGATCATGCACGTCACCGGTTGGACTTCAGAAGTGTTTTCTGAACACTTCAAATACCCTTCATATAGTGAAAGAAGCAGTGCTTTCTTTAGATCAATTTAGAATAATTCCTTTACTCCCTAGTTGTTTTTCTTCATTTGACTAAATTGACTCTGTTAATCGCCTGCTGAGACATACCATCCCAAATGATATAACTCTGGATCTAAAAATGAATGGCAGTAGATAGTTTGTGTGTAGGAGCTATGTGTTACTGTGCTGACAGCAGCAAATTGCCCTGTAAGTGATCCCTACATGTTTTGGCTTCCCTCAGACTGTGTTGGTCCTACAAGGCTCTTAAGCTGACCCTAGGGCATTAGCTGTAACAGTAGATGCTTTCCAATGAGTCTTCCTCCTACTACACCGTTTGCCTTCGCTCTTACAGTCATCAGATATTGTCTTTGGAATCAATTTGGTCTGTATCTTGTGTGTTTTGTAGTCAGTAGAGACAAACTCTTGGCTTTCTACTCTTGCTAAACCAATTTAAATGTTGTACCAGTGTGATAGCTTGTTTGCAGGATATATAATGAAAATAATGATTTTTTTTATGAGGACAGAGTAAGAGTGTAGCAGTTTATTATTGAGTCGTGGGCTGGATTCGGGCTTTTTTAGCTACAGATAGTCATTGTTAGTCGTCAGTGTCAGATATCTATAGCAGTAATAGAAAAATGACTTGATTCCTAATCCAGAGCATGTGTCTGCATGGTCAGGAAATCAATGACACCTCACATTCAAATGATTCGAATGATGTTTTATTTTTTGGATGTACCAGCAAGTTGGAGAATTGTTCACTGGCACACATTTGTGCTACAAAGATGCCTCCTAGATTGTTAATGAGTCACTCCACACTAAAACATGTATGGAGCCAAAATTCGCATACTGACCTCTATGGGTTGAAAGGTTCAAGTCTGTCTCACCACTGACCATGCCCAACAGTACTGTTGGGCGTGGTCAGGTGTAGTCTGTTGCACTTGTGAACACAACCAACTGTGACATAGTGTTGCACTATTGTGCATTGTGAAGTCTTGCACTTCACAGGGTGTGGTTGGAGCATGCAGCAACTGCTAGACGGCATCACATGTAGGATGTTCAGCCTGTGTGTAGTTTCTTCGAAGAGTTTGCATGCATGGGCTTGCGGTTCAAGGGATGCAGTTCCAAAGTCCAGGACAGTGACGTCTCCCCATGGCTGAATAGTCTCCCCTGCATCAAAACTTTGGAACATGGTTGCATGGTAGTCATCTCTCTTGCCATTTGAGGAGTTAGATCCATCATTTCAGACTGTCAGATAGCAGTATGTGATGTTTAGAATCTAATCCAGCTACAATTAAGCTGTTTCTTAATTGTAGGTTTTAAGCTAACCTATGCCCTGGCATAGGATAGGTAAATAGCCTAGCTATACTTGAAAGTGATAACAACAGAAATGCTTCAGCTTTGCAGTGGCATAGGTTAGCTTAATTATGGTACATGGAAGAGAAAAATGGAGTTGCTTCTGTGCCTCTGACTAACCACAGGTGGCTTGCATATTACGACTCACACAGAGATTAATGTTGTGTGCTGTGATTTCCATATGCCTGACTTCTAACAGGGCGATGTATAAAGTGTGCATGGATAACCAATGACTTTAATCATGATTACACAGTGAAAAAGAAAATCATTGTCAAGGCTGCATTAACCTCATTCTCCAGCCCAAACCAAATTTACCGTATACTCACAGTTAGAATGACCCTAGGGCTTTCAGCATTAGATAACTGACAGTTTAGTATGGCCTCTGAAGTGCCTCACTCTGTATCTTAATTAAAGAAATGAATTATATTTTTGCTCTTGATGGGCAGAGGTGGCCCTCGAACAGGTAATGAAACAATAATAACCTTTAAAAAAAAAGTGTTCAGGATATAACAACCCAAAATTTGTGATGGAGCAAAGTTGCATGTTTTGTCGTCAAATTTGGTATAAAAAAAAAAAAAGTTTACTTGAGAGTTTGATTAGCTCTCAGAGTAGCATGTCATAATGCAGGAATTAAAGTTAGGTTTACTAACTCCGTAGAGACATTTTTTTAGTCAATATGCTGACGATACAATTGTGTGTTGTGTTGAGATAGTACAGCAGCCTTGATAATGTTTATAGTTGTCTTATATTTCTTTTAATTCTATGCACAATAAAATAAAACAATAATTGTTACTTTTCATTTAGTAGAGTGAATACCTATTTTATTTGAAAAGAAAACCACTTATTGAATCTTACACCAAATGGTAAAACTGACTTCTTTTGGTGGGTCTTTTCATATAGCATCATTTACATACATAAATTTACATACATCTTTGATTATCAAAGTTTCCTTTTACTCTTTTTGTATTTTTCTTATCAGATTGTGATTTAAACACTGTGGGTTTACACATTCTCATGCAAATAAGGCACATTTATTCCAGTTGGACAAACAATTGCTTGTGTATTCTACTAATCTGCCAAAAACAGAGATTTGTCCACACAACACTGCAAACAGCTGAATATGGAGGGCATCTGTCTAACATTTAGGCTATAAGTATTTCCTGGACAAGTCATGGTAGACTATCTCATTTTTCAAGACATCCTTTGTTGATTTTTGAGATAAAAGTAAATCTGTTTTAGTATGACTCCAAATAATCTGTAAGACAAACTGGTTACTCTTCTCTCTATTCTTTAATCATACATACGCACTTTATAGCTTCACAACATGCTTCACATTTCTTCCTTACATGTGGTGCTCAGGTGTTTTGCAAAGCACAGGTGTGGGTGCTTGGTGACTTGTAAAAGAAATGATGCATTCATCTGAAAGAGTATGACGCCTTTGGGTTTCAGTCAACCACCTTGCAGGTAGGAAGAAGGAAGGAAGGAGGAAAGAAAGTGTTTTGATGCATCTTCCCCCTGCACTGCAATGCTGTAGTGAGGTCAGCACCAAAGACAAGTAGAGCGAAAAAAAGAGGCAGAGATAATGGAGGACTAGAGTGATCTAAGGGAGATAAAATAATAAAGGTTGCCGGATGGAAGGATAGAGAGGAGAGGATGTGAGGCGTAGAGACAGAACAAGAGGGGTACAGGAAGAAAGGGCGGGGGAGTGAAAGACAGAGGAAAGAAGGAAGAGAAGTTTCCCCTCTGCAGAGGTTCAGTGCTGAAAATCTGTGTCAGAGCTCCTTCCTCGGGAGCTGCAGACTGACCCTGCTGCTGAGGAAACAGCCTGCACTCACATATTCACTCACAAAACTCAATCTGTGTCCTCTGTATTAATGAGGATTTCTAAAAATAAACATTTATCTGAATGTAATGCTTTTAAGAACGCTGCTTGTGAAAGGTGAGGACAATGCAATCCTGAGAGAAATTACATGAAATATTCAACATCTTAGCAAACACAGCAATGCAGCTTTGGCTGAATAAACAGCCCCTTCTGTACGAGGCAGAACCACACTGTTGTTACAAAGATTATCTTAGCGTTCATACTGTACTTCACTTAACCGTTAACAGAAAAGAGATTTTTTAATGTTTACTGAATGAACCCTTTGGTAAATTTCTACACCCACTTATGTTTATTCCTGCCTAAAAGACGCAGATGATCTATTATTTATCATCCATCACTCCCCACTTGAGCATTACAAATACTTCATAAAATCTTAATAAATGTTATGAAGCTCTTGTTGCAAGTTGATACTCATGTCATTCATTAAAAATGTATGCATATTTGCAAGCCTTTTAATGTAATGGATAAGGTGGTTTATAGAATACAGCGTTGTTGTGTAACTTGGGTTACATGGTTAAAAACACACTCCTAAAGGGTTTGAGGAAACTGAATACACCTTTATCCTTGTTTTTTTTTTCAGCCCTAAAAGTAAAATAGACTCCGTATGAGGATCTGCCTCTGATCTCAAAGTTCCCTCTCTGATCTTTTGATGCACATATCACACTCTCTCTTCTCTTCACCTAAATGGGTCAGGACAACCACAGGAAAGAGGTACCCTACTTTGAGAAGGGCGCTCTACACCTCTCCCAAAATAATTTGAGAAGCGGGAGCGCTCTGCTTTAATTGAGTGAATCATGCTGTCGCACATAAACCCCGAGTATATTTCATGTATCATTAATAATCGCTTTCTGGGTAAAATCTATACAGTCTGGGAAGATTGTGTTGCAAAGCAAACAATGGAAGCAATATTTCAGCGTGTGATGGGACCAGTAATCCATCATCCTGCGGCAGAGAGCGGGACTTTTAAATTAAACCATTTTTCTGCACATCCAGAGTTGTCATTAGTTTATTTGTGCAGCAATCCCTGATGTTGAATGCTATTGATTATTCTGTTCGACGGGGATTTTGCCAGTAAAGCTGAGCTCAGCTTTCATCCCGTGCAGGCTATTATTCATTTCAGCAACACATCGATGGTGTGTGTGTGTGTCTGTTTGTGTGCATGAGATCATTACTAGCTGTGTAATGTTTCCTCTACACAGCTGTAATGTTCTTCATTCCAATGATTTTTCCTCATGTTACGATTCTTTGATTAGGCAAGGACGAGACCACTTTTAATGGCCTTTATTCTGATTATCTGTCAGGAAGACTCATAAGTGCATAGGTCGGAGCAGTTTGTTATCATTGATGCTTTTAAAGGTACATTTCTGGCACTTTTTGAGAATCCTTTTGGCAGCTGTATATACAGATAAAGTTTAAAACTCTTGTAGCAATAAAACCTTTAAAAAAGTACTGTTCTTTGAACTTAACAGTCACCATAATTTGTGACACAGCGCATACAGGTTACATTTTTTAAGATTGTTTGGCCTTTTGTAGATTCCAAAAGGGGAGTAAGGCACAAAAACAGAAATCCACAACAGAGAGAATCAAATGCAGTGATTTAATAGTAATTTACTACACAGCCTCTTTACTGATCACCTGGCTAAAGGTGTTAAAATCACTTGATTCTGATTGGTCAAGAGCTTTCGACAGTGATCAACAATTCTGAATACTAACGGCAACACAAGGGACAGCCTGACTACACATGTCATGCTTGTAAGATGTTGTAAGGTGTACATGATTTTACCACTTTCTGTTGATAATCTGACAATTGTATCGATACACAACATCAAGTATATTTCCAATATGACTCACAGTCATTTGGAGAGAACCAACGTTTAGGTTGGTGGTTGATGGTTAACCAGAGCAGAAGATAAGAAGTGGTGAAACGGCGCAGAAAAAAGTGAGGGATATTAGAACACATAGAGCTGAGTTCAAGAGAGGCCAACCAAGTAAAACAGACATGAAGCAAACACAAACTGTCACGTTGTTGTAGTCGAGCCACCAAGTGTCATCCCTCTTTTAAATAAATGGTTCCACATATTCAACGACTTGCTCAGCGCTTTCCCCAATTCTTGCAATGTCTTTGAAAGCAAAAAACCTATTTGGTAGCCCCTCTTTAATACAGGAGGAACCTTAATGTGAACATGCGTGCAGGCAAACGTGTGCAGCCCATGCTCTAAACTGAATAAATTATCGGGACTTAATTTATTAAAACTAACATGAACGTTATGAAAGTCTTTGTTCACACCGGTGTGAAGAAGACACCATAGACAGCAACATGGCGCACAGACAATGTAAGCCTGATTTAGCTGTAATCTGCTGTTAAGTCTCATATGGTCCATATAGTGATAAAATAATTTTTATTATAATGTGCAAATAATTATAATAAGAAACATATGTAGTGTTGATGAGATATCTTTGTGTATAATATGTAGGTATTTATAATTTGCAAGGAAGGGGCAGGACTAGATAAGCTCTTTGCTTCATTCTGTTCCTTCTCAAACTGTTTTGACATACAGTACATAAATTGTGTAAATTTATCCTTGACATGTACAGTTGTTTGGTATACATATGTATTATTTTGTTTGGTGTTTTTGTTTCTAGTTGTTTTTTGTTGTTGTTCTTAAAGTTTGAGATATATAAAGAAGAAAGAAAAGAAGAAATCTGTGAAATGTAAAAGTTGTTTAGACCCAGCTACTTGCTTACTACAGTAAAACTCTATTAAATGAGTAAATACAAATATGCTTTGATTCTGTGGTAGAAAACTGTTTTATGAAAAGCTTTGTTTAGAACAAAAACAAACATAAACATTTCATGTACACGTCGGTTAACGTTTGTTTCTACATCCTTGAATCCGGCCAAGTGGGGCAATGCCCTGTCAGCTGAATCACTGACCATTATGATGGAGGAGGTGAGGCCATATCAGAGACATGTGCCTGTGGTCGACTTCTGATTGTTAAGAAATCTGCAAAAACTATAAACCAAAACATGGATAACATTTTGACATGAAACCATCTTATAGATGTGCTGTGTGTATTTTCTCAGAGCAGTTTTACATCTGATTTACTCCACTCAGTGTTAACCACTAGTCTTAAAAGCCTGCATCCCATGACGTGTAAACATGTTAATAAATCATGACGACAACGCCTGCAGACATAAAACACTGACTGCAAGGTTAGTCATGTTTACCCTGCAGACCGCAACTGAAAGCCTTGATGAAATTACATAATAGTGTTACCTGCACGTGTTGCAAGCGTAATTATTCTGAGGTACAGTACAGTGTGCAACATGGCTCGAATTAACAGGAAATTTGCCTCGTGTACAGTCTGTGACTTGCTGTTCACAATGATTGAAGAGCTAACAGGGATGGTCAACATGCGCTCAGTGGTCCATTGTTGTGAAGCTACACATGGAGATCCACCAGAGGGACTCATTTCCAGAAAATTAAATCAACAAACTAACCCACCTGTCTGAAATTTTTTAAAAAAGGAAACCATCAAAACTGTGCGTAATTTGTTCAGCACGGCTAAACATAGGATCATAGAGTTTGTAGGTAAACAAATCACATCGGATGATTTCAACATGCTGGTGCTTGTAACACATACTTCTGACTACATCTGTGCATGTTTCAATCTGGACAATCAAGCATATGGCCTCAGTAACAGGATGGTAGGTAGCTTCAGCCTAGACACAACATATGTCCCACATTTCAAGCCCAGGCTGGTATAAAAAAAATCTTCCTCAACTTACTTGAAGTTCTGGTGAAGACTAGCGAGGGTGCATGTTTAATTATTAATCGAACTAAAAGCAGCATATCCCTGGCTGCACTTTAAAAAACAATGACTACGTTAAGTATGGTTGTCTTAGAAAGGCTAATGCATTCTGGGAAACAGTAATGAAAAAAAAGAAAAATGACGCACCACATGGTTTGAATACTTTTAAGCTTATGTTTCCTCTCAAGGCTAAAATTTATTCAAGGAACTTTGCGTCATAAGAGGGTCTTTTCTTAATATGTTAAATATTATAAGGGATTAAATTATTTTTAACCTTACCGGAGATTGAGAATAAGAGAAATTAGCTTAATCAGCTTTGTGGCTCAATGCCAAACCAAACTTTTCTCTCAGGTGAAGTTCTCCATTAAAGGCTCAGCTGAACTGCAGTAACCCCAGCTTTAAAATATACGAAAAAATTGCAGTACAGTGTGTGTCTCTGTGTTGATACAGTCAGTATCTGCTAAATCAAATCTGACCTGCTTTTATTTTGATTCTGTTGACCACACAAATACTGACGCTGCTCAAATACTGGCTATACACGATCTGATTGCTGAATTTTCTGAAATATTAATACATATTGATTCAAACAGCAAAATATGCTGGTTAGTAACACAAGGAGAAATGCTGATGCCTCTTATTCTTGGGTTTTTAAGATACAAGTTGATTTAGAGACAAACTTTTGCTTTATGTTTGCTTCTCTTTGCAATAATTAAATTAAATAATTTTTTGATAGAAAAGGTTCATGTTAGATAACATCAGGACTGGGCTGCTACATCTGGCTCATGTTGCATCCCCATCACGCGCAGTTAGACTGGTGCACTGAGTTCATAGAAAAGTTATATGAGGACTTTTATGAAAAAATATCTTTCAATAGCTTTAGGCAGCTGTTGTTTTACCTATTTGTTGTTACAAAGGAGTTTTGCCGCAGAAAAACAAATCATATTTGCATCCTAAAGCATTTCCGATGCTTTAATCTGGGGGTTTAATCATAACTGCAGTCTTGTTAAGATGCATGTCAGATGAGATATAATTGAGGTAGTTACCTGCAGAGTTCCCACAGTTAATTTTCTCTGTTTCCTTCTTCATTCCTGAAAAACAGCTTGAAGCCATTTCCTTCAGAACCGCCGCAAAAGAAACTGAGCTAATTGCATTTCTTGAAACGGTGGAAATTATACAGGATGAAAAGGCTTTAATTTCATTATATTTCTAATACACGTCTAGAAGTGAAATAAACTCAAATCATTAATATTCAGACTCAGAAAAAATGACTCATAAGAATTTGAAGAAGAGGAAAGGAGTAGATGAACCACCACAGATGAGTGCTTACAAGTTCGGCTTAAAATTAATGCATTCGTCACACCGACTCTTGGTGGCACCTCAGGCAGTCGTGCATGTCTGCTTGATGTGTGTGCGTGACCTAAAACTATTAAAACAGTTTGAGAGAGGAACAGTTGAAGAAATATCTGCGCTCTGATAATTACACTGCCTAATTTCTCTGCCTGCTGAGGTCTTTATTCATTACGTCGTGCTGCCATCAGCAATCAGTGGAGCTTATTATTGAGAGCGCACAGGCAGCGAGAATATTTTTATCCTGTATAGAGATAATCCTGTACTTAACCAGCCTTCAGAGGCCTGCCTGTGTACCTACATACACTGCTTTACAACGTCATATGTTTCGACTATGACTCATATACAGTGAAGTCATTTAAATTCACAGAGTGTGTGTGTGTGTGTGTGTGAGAGAGGGCAAAGTGTGTAAATCCATCTGCTGCTGCACTCGGGGCGATTGTTGTCCCTCGAGGATGGCGGCAGCAGCTGCTGTATGAATGAATGTGCCTGTGTATATATGTGTGTTTGTTTAAGTGTGTGTGTGCGTGCGTGCGTGTGTGTCTTAAAGCCTCTGGGAGAGACAGAGCCTGCATGTCCAGCCGACACACCAGTCAAAGAGCAGCTACCATTACACCTCACACACAACCCTACAGGTCGATCAGGTTATTGCAGATCAGTTTGGGGAGTTGCACGGCAGTGATTCATGTGCTCACACAGCCTGCCTCCTCCTTATACTCTGATATCTTTGTGTATGAGGGCTGTAGGTGTTTCAACTTTATAAAAATACTAACTGTCAGTGATGGAAAACAACACAGAGAAGCACGAATCCTCTCCTGTACAGCAGTGTTGAGCAAGCCTTCAACAAAGTAGCATTAAGTCGTGAAGGTTTGAAAGATTATCTGCAAAAGAAGCTGCAAAATGGGTTGATAGGTGATGGCAGATTTGGGGAATAATGTAAACGACTTTTCGGTAAAGTAACCATAATGTTGTGCCTACCTTTTTTCACCTTTTCATTTGTACTAGTCTCAGCAAATGTCCTTACTTTTAAATTAAGGAGCTAGTACTAAAAATTCCTACAACCTTTTCATCATTAATGCTGGTTATTGAATATTCTGCAGGTTCAGGCCTCAGGGCTGTCCTCCTCCAATCTGCTCAAACACTCGGTATTGGCTCGTTACTCTGCAGGACTTAAAACACTGATGTTTGCAGATAAACTCCGTCCACTGTTTTCTGCTAATGCAGCAATCTGCTCCGTGCTGATTATCCTGTTATCCAGCAGTGGAGCACACACACACACAAGAGCACATACACACACTCTCCTGCAAAAACACACCACACAACACTCAATACTTGCAATGTCTTGAAAATTTTAACGATATAAACTGCCTGACAAACAAGTAAAGACCCAATGATTGAATATCTGCAGTACAGAGCTTAGCAAAGTTTCCCATGTGAGGAAAAGTCCGTGAGTAAGTCTGTCAGTTCTTCCTGTGGAGGTGAAGAAAGAGCTGCACTGAGAGCACTGCAGTCTAGATGTGCCGCATTTTAAATTGACACAAAAGGGGTTTCCTTTGTCTTTATTCCACTGGATCCCAGTCTGCTTTTATGTGCTCATGATTCTGCTTTTATCCGGTACTGAATGACTTTTACTTTAAGTAAATAAATGAAGGTTTTTTTTCAGGCTATTGCTTTCGAGGATCCATAAAAGGCACACCCAGATTTCTCAAAAGTATTCACTTTTTTTGTGTGTCATCAAAGTGACTGTCAAGGGAACAAACTCAGACTGCTAAGACGAGCGGTCGACATTACTCATATCGGAATAGAACAGATTTGTTTTTGTCTCAAACTTGGAGTAAAAGACATTATGATCAAGAATTTATCATGACCTTCAAAGATGTTTGATGAGAAGAGAACAAACTCACACACTATAAAAGGTAATGAGAATTGACAGCTCTTCTTTAAAACACTTTTAATGTGCATATGGTACCTGTACACACTGTTTTAACGAATACACAAACCTTGTTTCAGCAGTATTTCAGCAGCGCACAGTATCAAGCTGTAGGCAAGTGGCCCCTGTGTAGCATAGCAGCACCACTTACGCAATGAAGTGTGATCTTAGCTAAATCTGTGTCCACAGGATCTTCATTTATAAATGGGTTTGACAAAAAGTTTTTCGAACAAACACTAAGAGATAGAAAGAAAGAGAGAGAGAGAGAGAGAGGCTGTGCTGATGCTGCTCACCTCACTCTAACTGTGCCAAATTTCCACCAAGTTCTGGGTCACCCCTTTGAATTGTCATAGCTATTTGGGAGAATCATGTCTTGGTCACAAATATTATTTTGAGTGATTAACATTTGAGATTTATACATTTTTATTGACACCAACATTTCATTTTACAGTTCCTAGCAGTAGTATCACACTTAATGAAACCAACTGAGACTGAGAGATGACTGTGTTGTAAATTCAATAATGACTGTTTGAATTGCTTGTGCAGTCTTTAGTGTACTAAAATAGAACAAAACAAAATAATTCTGAAGTCTTGTTCAGTGTACAGTCCTCCTTGTGTATAAGGTGAATTAGAGACATACAGCCTCAGCTAACAAGGAGAAGGTCAGCGATTAGTGCAGAATATAAAGAAGTGCCTGTTTCCTGAAAATTACACAAGTGATTCTAGATAGATGTGAATTGTTACAGATTTTCTATAGATATTATGTCCAATATCTGTCATTGATTAATATAGATTATCAACAATTATGTTGAGACTAAAACAAAATACATATTCACATAAATTAATTCTTGCAAACACTTGAGTGAAAACATGTAAAGACCGGCACACTCTTTAAGGCTTGTACCATGTGACCGATGTGGTTACCAGGCAGAGGTAGTGACATTTAGTTAATGCCATAACAGCTTTGTTATTAATGGCAGCATGAAATGTAGCATGCTACTATTAATGCAGAAACTAAGTAGTCATCATGCTCTAAGCTTTTGTATTTTGATATGAATTACCATGTAGAGGAGCATATTCTCACACCGGCACTCAACATGAGCCGTTTCCATATTTATTCTTTTATTTAGGGAAATATTAGCATTTAAATGAAGAGTGTCAACCACAGATCTGCAGCTCAGTGAGCAGTATTCATCAAATGTCTCTCTGTGTGGTGCAGAGAACCATTGATATCAGCCCTCAGGTCAAATCGCAAGCTGTCAAGTTATCAGTAGAGGTAGATCAACACGGCTCACATCAAAACAACTCAAAGATTTTTGTTTTTTCAAATTAAAGAAACAAATCGCATTCAAACAAGAAGAGCTAAGGTGCAGAAAAGCTTTAATCTATTGCATTTCTAAACATACTGAAAGTCAGTGTAGCGTATGCGCTCACAGCTGCTCCAAGCACTGATGGCCAGACATGTTTGCCATTTTGCACAAGTCACACAGATGGCTGACTTTCCCTCTTTGTCTCTGAGTTCTCATGTCTCTCTTTCACAAACACACAGATACACACACACACACACCATCACGCACACGGGCTTTTACTCACAGGTGGAGCGGGAACAGTCCTGCAGCGGCGCACTGCTCTATTTTAAGTCTGTTTTCACGCTAACACACATCCCTGTGCTACACTTCTTATCCTCACCTGTCCGCCACTCTGCTCTCACGATCTTCCTCCTTCGTGGCCTCATTCGGAGACAGTTTTTATTTTATTAGTCCCTCAAGGAAAAATGGATGTAACTTTTTAGACATTTCTCTCAATACGCTCTGACATATCTCTGTGTCGGCACCCCTCTTCTCTCACCTTTCACTAATCTGCTGGTTGCTGTGGTAACTCACCATGGAAGTCGGCTGTGGGCATTTTTGAGCCCTCATTAAAAGATACACCACGGAGTCTGTGTTGACATGTAGATAAAAACAACAGAAAAAGACAGAGGTTTTATGCGCCCGTCAAAAATGCACAAGTATTAGCTAACATCACCTGGATTAAGGGCTGCTGTCATACACCGCTGCCATTTACTTAGGCTGCTCTAATGCATCGAGGGCCAACTCCCATCCATCTTTGTCCCTGTGTGGCCCTTGCTTTCTTGGAAACAAGTGTGTTTTAAGTAATTGGCTCCTCCACGTGGGAACATGCACATCCTCTGCATTGTGGCATAAATAGCAGGGAGCCCCGTGATGTGTAGGCTCTCCTCGCTCATTAGAAAGAGCTGACAGTGCAGCCCCTTAGAGCCCCTAGTCCTCCTCCGCAGTGCCAATGCTGGATCGACACCAGAAGATAACAGAACAGCAGTCCCTCAGATGCCTGAAAAAGCAGCCGCACTGCTCTCCAGATCCTCATCTGGCCTCTGGACACCGACTCTTTCCAACTGCAGCCTGCACTAATGGCACTCAGTGGGATATCCCATTGATTTGTAGAAATGCTATCTGTATGGTTCAGTTCTTAGTTGCAGATAATCACATGTGCTTTTAAAGTGAACAGTTTTAGTTTTGACTGATCAGCAGGAGTGATCTTAGTACGTTGATGACGCACTTTTTAAAGCGCTGCAATTGAGACAGGTTGGCTCTTATCTGCAGGATTATGAAGCAGCAAAGTCGACATTCATAAAAGGCAGTAAAAAACAAGATACAAGGAATACTTGAAAGGAATTTAACGTCATTGTTAAGAGGTGGACTGCAGTCAGTGTTTGAGTGTGTATGTGTCACATGCACCAATTACTGTCCTGCTCCATTACAGCTCAGTGGTGATGATGAGTGTGAAATCACCTGTTTTACTCTCAGATGATCAGGGAGCTCATGCGTTCCTACTATCTAGGGCGCAACTCTACCCTCCTATAGGATTGTTTGTCACTGCAGCTGAGTTATAATAGCAGCCTACATACACTCATGCAAAGACATAGATGTGAACACAAAGGCACATAGCTATATCTATCAAGCGATCCTTTTTAAGAACTGATCCTTTTGTAGCTATGCAGGGAGTTTAAGGTCACAAGGTGAACACCAAACATCAACATCCACTGATTGAGAACTTGAGTTGTCAGACTCAAACCCACATATTTCCTGGATCTCTGCACATTTGCTCCTCATTAACTGTTGTCTGTCCCCCTTTCCTCCCCTTTCTTCTCTTTCAGGATCCTGCTGACAGTGGTGGTGATTTTCCGCATCCTAATAGTCGGCATAGTGGGTGAGAAGGTGTACGAGGATGAACAAATCATGTTCATCTGCAACACAATGCAGCCCGGCTGCAACCAGGCTTGTTACGACAAAGCCTTTCCCATCTCGCACATTCGCTACTGGGTCTTTCAGATCATCCTGGTGTGCACGCCCAGCCTGTGCTTCATCACCTATTCTGTTCACCAGTCAGCGAAAGCAAGGGACCGTAGTTACTCCCTCCTGCATCCTTACATGGATCACCATGGACATGGTCACCACGGTCGTCATCATGACCACCACGCTCGCAAGCTTCACTCCCGCAACATCAACGGCATCCTGGTGCACCCCGACAGCAGTAAGGAGGATCACGACTGCCTGGAGGTGAAAGAGATCCCCAATGGACCTCGAGGACTCCCTCCAACTCACAAAAGCTCCAAGGTGCGACGGCAGGAGGGCATCTCTCGCTTCTATGTCATTCAGGTGGTGTTCCGAAATGCGCTGGAGATTGGCTTCCTGGCTGGCCAGTACTTCCTGTATGGCTTCAACGTGCCCGGTATGTTCGAGTGCGATCGCTATCCGTGTGTGAAGGAGGTGGAGTGTTATGTGTCTCGCCCCACAGAAAAGACCGTGTTTTTGGTCTTTATGTTTGCGGTGAGCGGCATATGTGTGCTTCTCAACCTGGCTGAGCTCAACCACCTCGGCTGGAGGAAGATAAAGACGGCCATCCGAGGGGTGCAGGCACGCAGGAAGTCCATCTGTGAAGTACGCAAGAAGGATGTTTCACACCTGTCCCAGGCCCCAAACCTGGGCAGGACCCAGTCCAGTGAGTCAGCCTACGTCTGACAGAGGCTCCTCTGCCTGGGGGCTCAAAGACCTTAAGCATTTTGGAGAAGAGCCTTTCCCTGGCCCAGGACCCCGGATCATTAGGGCACAAAACTCATCACAGCATTATTATTCAGGAGCACAGACAGACTCTGTGTAGCATTAATTCACCGAGTAGACTTTGACACTTTAAGAGACAAGAACCACCTTCCTACAGAGGCAACTGTGTTGCTGTAATAAAGCTTACACCTGAAGCTTTCACAATTCAGAGTCCTGCTCAGCAAATGTGACACTAGTTGCCTTTAAAGAACCCAACAGATAAAACTGAGCAATTTCTAAAAAAATAAAAATACTGTAAAGATAGTCTGAGGTTGAATTATCTGAAGTTCTCCATTATTTGCCTTTGCTGTAGGTCAGAAATAATCCCCTTATTTTCCAATTATGTGCATATGCAAGAGCTTAAGCGTGTGCATGCATACGCATGTGTGGGAAAAAAAAGCCAATCTCTGACTTGAGTCAGAAAATTGAATGCTAAGCTTATCTGAGCTATGAGAGAAAGAAATATTATATTATTTCTCGATGTCCATAAGTTTTGAGTAGAGTCACTCAGCGGACAATAAGCACCTTTTTTAAACTTACATAAAGTCAAACACAAAACCAACAGCACTAAAACTATCAGCATTAACTGCAACACAATCTTTGTTGTCAGGCTTTTTTCCTAAAAATTGTCACTTTCTTCATATTCTCTGGTGCGTTAGGTGCCAATCTGAGTAAAGGTTGACATTGCCGGGAGCTTTGTTCAAAATGAGACACATGGTGCGCTGAAAATGTGTTAGAGTTTCTTTCCAACACTGTGTTATGCACCGCGATGCTCCCAGTGCCTGTGAGGCATGCTGTTTACTTTCAGAAAAAGGAAGTGTGCCAGTGTTTCCACTTTGATTTGCAAAGTGTGATCACTGTCTAAGGGGCTAAAGACTTATATAAAGATTTCTTTCCAAATAAAGAGGAAAAGGTATGGTAGTATATATATTTTAACCTGTAACCTCAAGCTTTTTTTCACAAGCAGATTTGGTGCCATATTTCAAAGTTACTGTACATAGATAAAATGTTATAATTACACTTAGCCTTTTCCCTAAGCGAGTAGATGGGCTTCACTTGAATGGGGGAACACTGGTTTGGGTGATAATGAAGATTAATCATAGATTGCCAGCTTTAACACTATGTATTATTAATGTGCTCTTTGTTAAGCCTTCATCCTCCAGTGGAGACTATATGTTCTGAAAGTGTTCCCCCAGTAAGGACTTTGAACAAGGCATGTTATTGAAGCATTAATAGAATGGGTAGATTACAACATGTAACTTAAAAAGAGACTGTTTTATTTATTTGCATCCTGCTCCTGTGAAATGTAATACTTAGCATGCATGAAGATGAAAATTATATGAACATAGAATCCCCTTGTGGGAGTATTGAAAGTGAAAACCTGAAAGGCTCCAGAACTGCAGCAATAATAATATATAGTATGTGAAAAAAAAATATGTGAATAAATTATTATGCAAACAGTGAGTTTGGCTGTGTTGTGTTCAACAAATAAGGAACAGTGAAATTACAACATGTTTGGAGGTTGATGTTGTTCAGAATGTTATCACAAGACCACTGCTACTTTTACACCAACACCCCTTGAGTAAGAATAAAGAATGACAAAACACAGTCCTTCATTGGAAATGCTAGTTCAATAAAGAATATAGAAATATCTATCAAAATTTTGGCACAAGTGGTGAGAGTAGTGGTATTTTAAGCAAAACACTCTTAAAGTACTAAACTGAGAAGTATATGAAAATGCTAAAATGTATCTCCTATTTGTAATTTAATATCATGAAATCTGCTAATTGATGCATTCATATGTAAACCACCTTTAGTCTTCTGAGGAGGACCCTTGAAATTTTGTGAGTTAAAGACTTAATTTCTTGTATTTAAGGTGTATTTTTATGCAGTTATAAGTCATGAAGTTATCTCTTTATCTGTAAAGGAAAACTTAAATTGTTGCAATCTACTGCTTCTTGCATGTACGCCTAAATTCCAGTTTTTTAAAGACTGAATATATTATCCATGTGGTCTGGTGATGCTCATGATACGGCAAGATGTTCACCTCCTCCACTGTGCTGTTGGCCACTCTCTCACCTTGGAGAATCATGAATGATGAGATTTACCCACATTTTTAGTTTGCTATGCTGAATAGATGTATGCCTTTTTTACATTATCCCACGGTCTGGGGGTTTCTTTAAAGTTACCGATTTGTCAGGCTGTCTGTACATAACATGACTGTAGCATATCAGTCTACAGTTATCATGAACTCCCAACTCTGTCTCTCTCTGCCTCATTGACTGTTTAACAAGTTTTGACTTAGTTTTTATCATTTTATTATCAATTTATTATATTCCTTCACAATATTTGCAGATGTCAGAACTGAACCAAGCGCCAACTTTACTTTGATGGTGTCAGAGATTGAAAGAGAGGCTAAATCTTAATGTTCCTTCTTAAGCCTTCAGCCATGAGCCTTCACAGACTAAAGTGGTGTCACCTGGTAAATGATTACACAAGGCCTTAATGGCTTGAGATGGTGTAAATAAGATTTACCAACTTTACCCATAACCCTGATAGCACGACAAAGTGTTTCTTACTGAAGCAACATTTTTTTTGCATGTATGCAAAGAAATGAAATAAATAGAAAAATGCCATTTACATACAAAGAAAAAAAAAAGAATTATCCACATTCAAAAAGAAGTAAGAAGAAGTAAACACTTTTTGAATTCCAGCTATTACTGTTCCTCATGGGTTTTATTAAAAAAATTAATTCTGCTATCAATGCAATATACTGCAATATACATATAATTTATATAAATATGTTTATCTACACATGCACAACAAAAGCTATAATATATATGAATATATATACAGTACACACACACACACACACACACACGTATCTCACAGAAGTATCAATAGACATAACATACATATGCTACATAAACATCTATAGAAACATATTTTGCACCTATGCACACATGTACATACATAGTTACATGTATACACATTATATGTAACTGCCCATATAAATAAATATTATATCCTATATCCAATATCCATACTTTTCGAGGTTTGGTTCATTCAGATTTGGGGAGAACTTGTAGCCTCTTTGATAACTGATACAATGTTCTCAGCGGTCATTCAAATCTGTTTTGTCTCTAATAATGCAAAACTCATAATCCTAATATCTGGAAAACTTATGACCTATCAAAAAATTACCTTAGTAAAGTGTGTGAGGGTGGAAAAATAAGCTCAAAGTTAAACCAAAATCCTTTTCGTACCAGGTTGCAAACATGTTTGTCTTAGCTGTTAAGATGGGCTATTTTGAATGGGTGTTTATGTGGCTTCCAGGGCTTTTGCAGCCAGCCTCAAGTGGACACTCAAGGAACTGCAGTTTTCAGCACCACTGCATCGGCTTCACTTCCCGAGACCAGAAGTTGCCACTAAGAAGTAACATATGTACTCTGGGGAAACATTTTCCCTTTACCACCTTCAATGCAATGTTAGTAGCTTGTTTCCTAATGCACTGCACCGACCAAAAAAAAGCCATCAGCGCTATGATTGGAGTTAAAAATTACAAATTGAATGGCTCCTGTCCTTAAAAAAGGTGTTCCAATGCCCATAAACATATCTGACAGATTCCCAGGGCTTGGGATGGTATAAAGGTTATACTGTAACATGAAATATACAGCAGAGTTTGGTACTGTAAAGTACACATACTGTAGGCTCACACAGAACAGCATCTGTGAAATACGTCATGCACAGATTGGAAACCTGCTATGACATCAATTATTTAGCCGACAAGAAGTGATACACGTCTGAGAGATACACATCTGAGAAATGCACCACTACACTCTGAGTTTTGTGGATGAATTATAGATATTCAACCTGTTTGCTTCCAACTTCCACACACGTTTTTGCTCCTTTTCTTTATATGACAGACAGGCTTCTGCTGTAATTTTCTCTTTTACTGTATTTTTTATGTTTCTCACACTTTTGTTTCACCATGACTCATAAGCAGTAAAGTTTTTAGAGCAGATCGGATCATTTCAGTAATGAGTGAGGTTACTGGGAGTGGTGTGTGGGGGTGGTGAACCTTTTAGAGTTATTAAACCTTCAGTCGGTGCAGGCATCATGTGGCCATGTCCAGGGGAAGAAGGAGCCAGTGGGACCAGAAGAAGAAAAACAAAGGTGATGATGAGATGTGTTCATAAAGTTGATTGTCTAATAGGAAGTAGAGTAATGGATTAGAGCTGTGCTGTTCTTATTGACATGGGAGGTGGGTGTGATTGACTTCCTGCTGTGTGTGAAAAAAGGTACATCCACATCAACAAGCAGACACACACACACACACGAACACATAAATGCATGCACGGTCAATAAATACCTAAACAAAAGCACTTCTGATGATGTGGCCAAGTCAGTTGCCGTGGTGACAGGAGGGCAGTAATGATGTTAGGCACCACAGAGAGCAGGGCAGAAACAGCAGCACTGCACCACCCCTCCTGCTATCACGCCACAGCAGAGCACATTTAAGTACAGACTCATTCATGGTGAAAGTAACAAACATGCTGAGCTTGGCTTCATGCTGTTGGAAATTTAACTAAATAACAGATAAGTACAGTTGTTACAAGCTTAAGATGGCAGTATTATAGTTATGACTGAGCAACACAGCTGAATGTGTAGTGTTAACTTTAAACATATATATTTAAAATGTTGTAAGCACTTCAGTTAGAACCTTGAAAACTTTCAGTTTATGAATTTCACTGTTTTTTTAAAAACAGGCTTTTACTTTGAAAGAAGTCTAATAGGGTCTCATAGAGGCAGCAGCTAAAACAATGCATTTCAGGGGCTGTAATAATGGTGTTTCAATACACCAGTGTGAGAAACACAAGGCTGTTTTTTTATTATCTGAAAACCATGTGAAGCTATTAAAGAGGAATAAGAAAGGAAGTATAGAGTCTGAAAAAATGCATAATACCCCATGTTTAAAACATAATAAAAATCTGGAGAAATCTCTGTACAGAAGGGCCGAGGCCACAAATCAATACAGGATGGCCATGAACTTTGGCCCTAAGACAGCACTGCTTCAAAAACAAAAACATGACTCTGTAGTGGAAATCACTGTATGGGCTCGAAATCACTTCCAAATCCATTGTGTGTTAGCACAGTTCATCTATGCATCCACAAATGCAACGGCCATGCAAAGAGGAAGCCAAAAATAAACATGATTAACATGTTCTGGGCAACTTGGCCTAAACCCATTTAAAACTGACCGAGGTGAAGTGAAAAAAAATTTCATTGATCTAAAGATTTACAAATTTGTCTTTCTTTATTTTTCTTGTCTTGTTTTTTTATCTTCTTTCTACCAAGGTGTTTTTCACTTTAAAGAGGAAAGTCTTATTATCAGTGGACAGTTCAGACATCACCATACATACCATATGAGATGGTGTATAGATGCAGAAGCGCCAATGACATGGGAAGGTACCATTAATACTAAACAATTTAAAGGTTTGGGGGCAAAAATATGCTGCCATGCAGACAATGAATTTTTCAGGGAAGCCCTTCCATATTTTAGTAAGACAACACCATATTCTGTTAAAAAATACAACAGCACGGTCTCCTCTGTTCCCAGAGTTGTTGAAAGAGGAGGTGATGCAACACAATGGTAAACTGTCTCATTTTTTTCAAATGTGTTGCTGGCATCAAACTGAGAATATATGAGGTTTTTTTCATGAAGCAGAAATTGTTTTTACTTTCAGCATTTCACCTGTTTCCATGCCCTTTTTTCAATCAGATATACTGTAGACTTTGAATTATGTAGGTAAGTACCTGATACAAACTTGACTTAAAAAAATTATCTCATCAACACTGTAACACAGAATCTACCTTTTTGCCGGAGGTGATGAGGAATATTAATTTTGGACCATATTGCTCTATTATTATTATTTAGCAATCATATTTTCTTGGCACACGATATCAAAGGGCCAAAGAATCAGCTAACTCTTTGAAGCCTGAAACCACAAATTATGGCCAGAAAAAAAAAATTAAAATGTCCTCAAAATTTAACAAATATATATATTTATCTTGTTTGATACATCAGATGTTTTTGGAAACTTATAAACCACAAGAGGACATTTTTATCATTTATTGGACTGTATTCAGGTGGGTTTTTTTAAGTAATTTGTTGATCATATTGATTTGATAGAAGTATCATAAAAGTATGTATCAAATATGATACAAAGGGCAATAAAGGGTTAAAAACCAGATAAATATAAAGCATACCCCAAAATACTAATACAAACATTTGCTTTACCTACATCGATCATCTTCCCTTCAAAATTCGAGAATTAATTCCTTAAAAAACAGTTCAATAATGAAGAGTTTGTCACAATCCGGTATTTTAACAATCCTCTGCTGTGGTGATCATGAAGCACTGTATGTTTTAAATCCCTCACGGACCTATTATAAGAGCGAGTTGGCTGTATCTTTTGCTACAGTCATTTACTCTGCACACTGCTGGCCTGCAATCATATGAAGAAAAATAAAAGTAAGCTTCTCCCATTTTATATCCAGATAACAGAGCACTAAATCAGTTTCATCTGAGTCTCAGCATTGTTTGTGAATATTTGTCAGGTCAGGCAGCTTTAATTTTGCTTCGTGTTATGTTTGTTTGTGACAATTTCATTAACTTCTCTTGAAGATTTGTCTGTTCCCTGAAAGTCACAATAGTTACTCAAAAAACACTGGAAAAACCCAGTATAAGGCAAAAATAATCAAAAATATGTAGGTAATAGATTGCAAAACTTGACAATAACTCAAGCAAATATGTGCTATAATTAACATCACAAAGATAAATAGAATATCGAGACTAATTTTGGCACACAACATTGTCACACACCTTTTAACTTCATATTTTTATGGAAACAGCACCACACTACTCCTGATGGCTAGCAGTCCCCTGCCAGCTGTAGCTAAAATTAGCTTTAAGTACACAGCACATAATATATGGAGCTACTTTTAGCTAATGGAACTTACATTTTAAAGTAAGATGATGATAATTGAAGTAGTCTCCTTCCCCAGTGCCCTGCTTATGTTCCCCAAGAGCTCCTTAACACATCTCTACTGCATTAGCGTGCTGGCCACTGGGATTAGCTCAGCCACAGTTTGTTTGTGGCAGGTTGTTGCTTACCCTTTTAACTCAGTGATGATACAAATAAAGATGATCGCCACTCAGCTTTAACAAAGTACAGACTACGGGCCTGGGTGTACTGACAGAGTTTTATATACAGTAGCTGATCAAAAACATCCTCGGCATCCACTGTTTGTCTTCACTGTGCCCGGCACTCTCAACAGGAAAGAATTCTGTTTAAGAACACTGCTCTGCTTGGCGCTTTTTCCTCACCATCCAATCAAAATCAATAACAACAACAATCCAATATCAACTTTGTGAACAACAATAGCAGAAGTTTTGCATTCACCCAATGCATCCAGACTTTCTTTGTTTTAGTACAATTCCCAGGTCTCTAATAATGCCAGGACACAAATATTTTTTGTCTTCTTTGAAAGATAGTACATACATTTTACTTAGCGACAAACTGCCATTGAGAAGCTGAGCTGTTTAGTGCTGCGATTTAAAAAAAAGCCAGTCTAAGTGCACACAGGTCTTTTTCTTTGTTTCATTGAATCAATTTGAAATGACTAGGAACTCCTTACTAACCAATTAAATCAAGCAGCAATGGTCATCGTCATTTAGGTTGGTGGAGAATCAAAAATTGAATTTAAAAAATATGGTTATAGTTTCTTTTATACCTAAATATAAATATGAGCCAGATAAGTCTCTTTATGATAATACCTGACTTTTAAAACTCCATGAATATCATCATTACAAATTTACAAAAATTACAAAGGGATAGTGGGGATGGGGGGTGAGCTCATCTTGTCCAAGTGTAGCTAAAGTCTTGTTATCTCTACATAACATAAATGGTCACAATTTTTCTATTAGACTGACTCCAGAGTAAATTCTAATTTCATCCATGTGTGACTATTACAATGTATTTCACAGATGAAAATTACCCATGCAAAATGCCCTGCTGTAAATTGAATCTGTATGAGGATAGATCCGTTATAGACAACATTTAAATTTGTTATTTTTTCTCTATAAGAATGAGTCTGTATTAAACAGATTGATTGACGTAGACAGTCTATTCCTAGGCTTTCACCTCAGCCTCCTCATCAAATTTTCATCTGCTCTGTGACCTCCTCACCACAGCTGATTCATTACTATCTCTATAATAAGACAGCACTATAGAGGAAAAATCATTTCATTATCCCTCTCCTGTGTTCCTTAGATATTTCCCTCTCGGCCTCTTCATTCATTCATGAAGATGATGCTGGCATTGTGTTATTCCTCTCTGGAGTCTGCTCCACTTCCACTCTCTTAATGTCTCGGGCCATCAATCTGTGTCAGTCTCCATCCTGCTCCCTGCCAGAGACTTGGTCTCCTATGTGATATCCCTTCTTGGCAGAGTCTGTCTGCCATTCCTCTCCATCTGTTCCTCTCCTCCACCTGACGTGCTCTCCTTCTTCTTTCCGCTGCTTCCTCCACATCCACCTTTGAGTCAGACCCCTACCTCCTTTTGACCTTTTCTGTTCTCATTAATTTTCCCCATCTGATTCTCGTTTGAATTTAAATTTTTTTCTGATGTTTTTCCTTTTTTTGTTTGCTCCATTTCCTCCATCTACATGTTTGTCGAAGTTGCTGAAGCTGAAATCTTCACTCTCCTGCTGTGGTGCAGAAAAGCTGCTCCTCACCCTCTCCCCCCACTTAAACTGTCTATGACCCCGATTCATCAAGGGAACGCTGACAAAAAAAAAAAAGAAGGAGACATCTTCTTCAAGAAGCTCACCAGCTTTCATTATCTCCCTCCACAACTCTGCTGATGCTGGATTGACATGTGATTCACCTCTCTCTCTGGATGGTAATCCCTTAAATATGATACATATGGAAAAGACGACCTTAAAGTTTTCCTCAACGATATCTTATAAAGTTTTAATTTTTTTCTGTCAAGAGTTTCAGATCTTCTCGTGACTGTTATGCCATCTCCCTGGATTAAAACACACTCGCGAATGTGCTCCATGTGTCAGTCAGATTTGAACTGTATCTCAAAATACACCCATCAACCCCTCGGCCAACTCTGCAGCGCATTCAGCTCAAATCTGCCTCTTATGCGGCTGTTCTGGTAATTAAGAAAAAAGAGGAAATATTGGGGTCAAGTTAGTTATAAAACATGGATGAAAAGCTGAAGACTGTGCTTTGCTTTTTCAGGCTGATGTTTCTAATTTGGTCTGTTTGAGAGCACTGAAGAAGAAAAAAGCTGCCGCACAAACATGTCCTTCAGTGATCTTTTCGACAGACACTGACGTTTTACTTTTGGCCCTCAAGAGTGGTCCAAGAAAAAGTATTAGGCCAACCACAGAAATAAGTTTGTAGGCTCAGGGAAAACAATAAATTAAACAAACACAGAAAAAAGGATTAATTTATCCAATTATTCATTCACTAATTTAAAGTAAAATTGTAATCATTAAAAATTATAATTTGCAATAACTTCCAATCACATGTTCTTATCATGTGAATATCATTCTTTTTTCTGATTCGCACCAGTGTCAATAATGTAAAAATGAAAAACAAGCATGTCTACCTCATGTAAATGAACCAATCCATCACATACTGTGTTTTGCACAGCTTTTGTCTGTATGCCTCGAATACCAGCTCCTAAGTACGTAACACAGATACTTTTATAATTTAATGAACAGGGAGAAATACTAGGCTGATTCTCAAACTGCAGAGCTGTAACTCAGAGGTTCATGGCTTCGAACTCCTGATTTCTCACCTCTATTACGTTAATGCAGAGAGTCACTCTCCATTAACATTCACGGTGCGATGGGAGGATCCTTGGAGACAGATGAAGACCCTCTGTTTACAGATACGCATAAGGATATGAGATGTTGGTGTGTGATTGGGTTTTTGTGTGGGTAATTTAACAGTTTCTTAGTGTCCAAAAGCATACTATGGAAAGCAAAATAGGTAGAAGGTCACTGGCCAGAATGTCATCATGTCACTACTTGTCATCACATAACTTAGATTCTGCTATCATTAGCGGCATTTAAATGGGTACAAATAATCGGAATAAATGCCCGATCGGAATAAAAATGCGTCATGTAAAAATGTCGATTAGAAGATTCTGATCCAATTTTGCTCAATCGGAAAGAAATTGTATCCCGATCAAGAGGGGTGGTTTATGTCGATTGTTATTCTGAAACGCGTCCATGTAAACACTTATTCCGACCGTGACTCTCTTACCTCACTCGGTCTTCACTCTTTAGCCTTTGACTTATTTATTGAGGCCAGTACAGGAGGTTTCATTATTAACACTCTGGCATAAAACACAACCGCAGGTGCCATGTCTGCTTCTCCAGTAACATACCAAGGCATGTCACATCTGCACACACAGTGCAATCTTTGACAGAACAGTAGAATAGGTACACAAGGGCGCCTTCTAGTGACAACATTTAACAGGGGAAAAACTCCTGAATTGGAGAGAGCGACTACCACGTTAGTTGGTCTGTTGACAGCACAGGCGTCAATACAACTTTTCTTCTGTGGTTGTTTTAGCGAAATCAGACAGCTCTGCACATGTCCAAATGCTTCTAATCTAAATACAGCTTGGTGCATGTATACACACATCATGATCCAATTATTTGATTTTGCACCCATACAGTGGATTCAGAATATCCAATACCTCAAAGTTTTAATTGGATCAAGAAATTTTGCACATGTTTAAAGACATGGCTAGCGTCTTTAAACTGATATCTGCATGCTAGTGCAGCTAATAGTCCATTCTCAGATGCTATACCTCAACATGAACTCCATCTTGCTTTTCATGATGGCTGTTGGACACTAAGGTGAAGAAGTCTAGACCAAAACTCTGTCATCCCTGAGTGCAGGAGCTGCATCAGATGCCCTAGAGGCGATGCTGCCTCAGGCTGTTTCACCCAAAGGCTATAATCTTGTCAGACAATAGCCAATTGCTTCTGAGATCAAGCTCTGGTCAGCCTGTAAGTCTCCATCCAACAGCTGAAAATCAAAAATACCTCTCAACAGCTGAGGAATGATGTGTCAACATACATGAACATGCAACTACTCTCCACATGCCCTGAAGAAATCGTCCTTAAGACCACCTAATCCTCCTCTGGGGGCCCAAATAAGCCATGACAGCAATAAATTCAGAGTGGACACCTCAGATGATGTTTGTGTGCTATCCTCTTACTGTAAAGTCACATGACCCACACACTGCTCGCCTGAGGATTTAGAGAGGTTGATGATGTGGGGAGACCTGGCTCATTTGATACTGAATTTCTAATCCTGCATGGAGATTAATGTCAAAGTCTAGCTACCGTAACAGACACCAAGGTACACGGATATCATTTAACTGTAATGCTGGAGTCCTTTTGGGTCTTTAGTCGGTAAATGCAGGCAGTTAAAGAGCTGAAGTAGTGATGCTTGTGAGTAATCCCACCATGCTGTCATTACTGGACTACATTTCCTAGAGCCTCTGTAAAGGCTCTGATTTCTCTACCTATGCTGTTTAAAACCATCTATCAACAGAACAGATTCTCCTTATAGACAGAGATAACACGGATTAACAACAGAGACATTTTTAAACCCACATAGAGGTCAGTGCAGAGATGCAAGGACGCCGCAGACTGCTGCAGAACTGGAAGAAATCATCAAAAATTCACATAATGTAGGTTTCAGCTTATGCACTGAAACAGTTATGGATGTAAACAATCAAAAAATGCAGAGTCCTCCATGGACTTTTTGCTTGCAATGTGGTCTTCTGCACCCATCCCCCGCCGAAGCACCCCTGCCTCCCGGATCAATGAGCAAAGGTCACATAAATTAACAAGATCCCTTATCTTCTTATTTTGTTTTTGCACAAGAAAGCATGTAGTTTGCCTCCATCAGCTGTGTGCAATGAAGTCAAGCAGCAGAAAAATAAAGGCTGCAGATGCTCCCACTGCAGGAACAACTGCATCAAAACTTGTTTTTTTTACATCAACTGAAACATGCAGTCACATTGGTAGAGAGGAGACATAATTATTTTATATGAGCTCCAGTGTCATCAACAATTTTCTGCTGTGAGCAGGACCTCATGCACCTTGTCTCCACCTTGAACATGTCCATTTCAGGGCACAGTCTTTTTTGCTGCACAGCTGCTCCTCGTCTCACAGCATTATTAGAGGGGGGAGGTGGAGAGCTAAAGATTTATATGGACATTTAGGGGTCACACTTTAGAGGCTGAGTGTCAGCGAAGTGAATTGTCTGTTTAGTGTTTAACATCATATTGAAACACAGTGACCCCAAGAGGATTCAATAGCAAACTACAGCTCTTATTGGAGAGAAAACACAGCTGCCTTGATTGTTTGTTTTTTTTCAGACTTCTTTCTCCATTCTTAAAGTAACACAGTGGAGGTTATTTTTGTCTCAACAGTACCTTAGTAGGTTTAAACAGCCTCACATGAATTTGATTTTTCGTTTGTTAATGAAGGGAGCAAATGTGGCAGCCATGCACTGAATCACAGGGTTAACCTACAGAGAAGGTTGTGAACAAAGAGGGTTTTAAAATACATGCTTCCTGCTTAATCTTAATGGTACTTTGTCCCAAAGGATCAGGTGCTGCCAGCCCACCTGAGGTCTTAATCTAGGTTCTTTATTCACCCACGTACCTCATCATCACACCTCCTACGGATCAAACACTACAGATGATCCGAGACCGTGCGCATGTGATGTCTGGATAAAAAAAGGTGATCCTGCACACTGGTTACAAATCAAAGCATTGTCGGTTTTATTAACACAACAATGTGCATAATCAGGAAGAGTGAGAAATCATGTCTTTGTCATTTGTTTTGACAGCTGTTTCCCTACCTAGAAAGGACATGCAACATGCATGAATCATTCTGTAGAGACAAGTCATAAATAATAACATTTTCCTTCCTTCTGACAGGCTACTCAGTATGGGGAGACCCCTTTAAAGGATCTGCAGTCGCTCACACAATCACTTTACATTTAGTTTGAAGCTGGCATGCAGCCACAGGAGCCATTACAGAAATATGCAAACATAATGAAAAGCTAAGTCACATGCTTAATGCAATGAATGAAGGCAATGCATTAGGAAAGGTTAAGAGGAGAGGTGGCATCCTCGGCTTGCTTCCAAATATCAAAATTTAATGATTTGACTCTCCTGGTGAGCTTGAGGTAGATAGAGCTTTAGCTGCAAAGTTTACCTCGAAGCTGTTCGTGTGTTTTGATGAATAATGGCATCATGACATTTCAGGCTGAAGGACAAACTGAGTTGAAGTAAGATAAAAAATACTTTATTGTCCTTATGGGGGATTTTTTTCTGGACCATATCCAAATGTATGTTAAATGAAAAAGAAAGAAGAATAAAGTAGAGAACTATTTCACATGAATCACATGCATGCATAGTAGTGTATATGCACACAAAATACACAGTATGCTGTGTAATGTATTATGAAGCCTGCATTACATGAGTAAGATTCATGTATTGCATATCCCATTGCACTGTCTCTGCGTAACACATCACACTGTCCTTGTGAAAGCTTTTTAAAAGTCATTCAAGAGTTTAATGGAAATTGGCAGGAATGAGTGTTTGTAATAGTTTAGCCTGGTCCTGCATGGGGACTCTAAACTTCCTGCCAGGTAAAAGTTGGAACTCAGGAAGAAGTATGTGAGTTGGGTCTGACACTATTAAGTTCCCTGTATTTTCTAATAATCTTTTTGCTTAGCAGGAATAAAATGAATGTGTTAAAGGGATATTCCGGCATAAAATTATTTCAGGGTCAAACACACTGTAACATTGAGTCAGACATCCCCTTGAGAGATGAATATTGCTGACTACTTGCTTCTCTATTCATACCAACTTTAGGAACGACCACACGATAGCAATACACAGCGGTCTGAGGAGCCATAAAGAAACCTCAACCAAAACGCCACTCTATAGCCACAAATAATACTCAGAACAGCACCTAACTTCATCAACAGTT